>OX381624.1:18269623-19486189 GCA_947459985.1 Diloba caeruleocephala
TGCTTGGCAGGTGGGTAGGCGAGTGTCGGCTATGTTGGCAGAGCATGAAAATTGGATTGCAGTGGTCTCCTTCTGAGAGCGTCATGCCGATCTTGCACGGAGAAGGACGAGACGGCGCCGGGGTAACAACCACCCCGGCGTCCTGGTCCAACACGCCTGAGCCCCCTGCCGTCATTACATGGTGGGGGGCCTCGGGGGTCGCAGGTGCGCAGATTGGGGAGTGTGCGTGCTCACACCGAGTGACCCCCGGGAAGACGGTGGCGCGCACGTGGTCACGTGCCGCCGTGTGCGCAGCACAGCGCAAAGCGAGTCTTGGGGGGATCCTTTACAATCCTCCCCGAGAAGTGCCTGGGAGGGCGACCTTCTTACAGTCGCCTTCCCTCCGCTAGAGGGGGTGACCGCTTTACAGTCATCCCTTCCAAGATGTGCCTAAAGGCGTGGCACCAATGGGCGGCTCTAGTGTGATCTTACGAGGACCTGGAGCCCCCCTTCGGTGCCGAAGATGACCGCTCCAGTGGTTTTAGCTGGTAGGAATCCGGCATACCCCTTTGCCCTTCCCCGGGGTGAAGGAAGTTCCATGTAGAATTTCCACTGGACACCAATAAAAAAAAGGTGGGTCGGCGATCCTAATTGAGTTTTTAATCTACTGCCCATCCTCCAGCTAATTCCAAATCACTCAATTGCTAAGAACAATTCAACCCTTCATTATTTTTGTGCAACTGTAACTATTGACGCAGTTTACGCCGTGGGCTTCCAAGAGGCACGACCTGATACGATTGTTTTTTTAAACGTTGCCCCACACTAGGATTTCTCCTGTGTCGTGGGTGCGTTTACAGACATGAATTCCACATACAATACACCCAGACCCGGAACAACTACCTGCAGATCATCCAAACATTTGTTCCGTGCGGGAATCGAACCCATGACCCGGACCGCAGCAGTCGACTGTATCAGCCACTGCACCAACCGTGCCGTCTTAGTTGACGAATATCATTATAATTTTAGTTAATTTGCCTATAATATATAGCTTATGTCAGTATACCTTTCAAATCGTGAAATATTTTTTTTAATAGGTGCAGTGGTTCCTGACGTTATCCTCCACATAGACATCACTCTCTCTTTATAATTATTGTTTAAGATAATTTAAGTAAGTGAAAAGTAGATAAGTAAATTTTAAATAATTAGCATACATCTAGTAACTCTATATCATTGTACTACCATAGGGGTATCATCACTTAAAATCCGAGTCCAAAAAATGAGATTTTAACAACGGCTATTACACGTAAATTAATTAATGACCTCTCCAAGTTAATACGGTATTTAGTACTGTTTTGTGCATCTGAGTTCGTTCAAGAAAGTTTTGTTTATTTTTAAAGACCAACGGAAGTTCTTGAGTCGGATTTGAAGAGTTATTACTAATACGACGTCTACGCATTGTTGAAAAAAAATGCCTTGTACACATTTTCCCTCTTACTCTATCATCTGGTATCCTAGAAGTCTATCACCTGTTGGTGGAGCAGCCAAAACCAGAACCGGTAAATAGGCATTTGTAAATTCATTAAAGATAAGTTAAATAAAGATGACGTATTTTTTTTTTTTCATTGAAGTGAAAACTTCTTTTAGCGGGGTACGCATATTTGTAGATGAGATTAAATCTCTGGACTCGCGACACCGTTACGAGACGCTATACGTTTAGTTTGGCGTTTCGCCGTCGGGATCGCATTAGCCCTAGTACCCATCTAAAAATTGTTTAACGCGCCAAAATAAGTTTTTTCTTCTGTCGGCACTCCCGGAGTGCATTTTTTTTGTCGAAGCGTCTTCTAAGTCCTGTTTACAATATAGGTGGTAAGAGTTAGTGTAAGATAAGTAGGGATATGATATGCAAGAGCTCAGCACAATGCTCGATATTCACAACAGAGTTTCCCAATTAAAATGAACATGGGCAATACCAAAGTCATATCAAACGCCGATGTCATACCCATCCCAATATCCGTTGGGAACTCTGTTCTAGAAGTTATTGATGAGTAAATCTACTTCGGACAAACAGTCGAAATAGGTAGGTGAAACTTCGAGAAGGAGGTCGTCCGTCGAATCCAACTCGGCTGAGTAGCGTTTGGGAAACTTTGCAACGCAGTTACTCAAGACGGAAGTCTCTCAATAACGGACACAATTCCAGATATAATAAAAAATATATTATGTCTCACGGCTGCCGGTAATTGACAGGTGACAGCAGTGATGAAACATGGCACAGAGAGATGGTTTACTCACTATGAACCTCATCAGAAATCTCAAAGTCACTCAGAAAGCTATGAAAAGAGCTATGCTTGGTATCTCTTTACGTGATCGGATCAGCAATAAGGAGATCCGTAAAAGAACTAAAGTTACCGACATAGCTCAAAGGATTACTCAGTTGAAGTGGCGATGAGTGGAGGGTGGGCATATTGCTCGTAGAACTCATGGCCGTTGGTACAGAATATTTTTTGAAAGAAGACCACACATCGAATATCGCATCGTGGATGGCTTTTAACGAGATGGATAGACTACCTGGTGAAGGTCTCTGGGAGTCATTGAACGTGGGCGACATATAGCAGGTCGTTTTGGAAATCTATGGGGAGGCCTTTGTTCAGCAGTGGACGTCCTTCGGCTGATATGATGATGACGGGGCTTACATGGTTAATTTTGTGACCATAAATTAAAATTAAAATATAACTATTATCGTCACAAATACTTTTCCCAAATCCAAATGTTAGGGATGGATTCCAGTTTAATAAAATTCAAATGAATATAAATATTTTTATACGAAACGGCTGCCGTTCAAGGACATTCAATTTGTTTGTGTAAAAATCTTCGTTTACCCTCCATCCGGAGAGGGAGGGGCGTGCCGGACTCTTACCGGCTACCACCAGGGTTTACCTTCGATCTATATAACGCTGGGGTCGTGGGATTCAATTAAGAATTCAGAGTAGGCACGACGCGAGGGCCTAGTTAGTGGGAGGGTTAGATCAGTAACAGATTTTTCAAACTTCCCAGCAGTATAAATTACTGGGAAACCTAGACCTAATAAGAGGCACTGGGAAGGTTAGAACAGTTGACCGAATGTTATATCATCTTCTTCTTCTTCTCTTAGATGATGATCAATGACCGGTTAAGCAACCACATTTCCCTGAAAAGTATGCGAGAAGCCCAACGACAAAAAAAAAAACAAAAAAACTTAGATATTAGATGATGGCTTCTGCAGAGTATCTTCCACAATTTCGCCAATGTCAAGTATAAGGCAACGTTGTACGGTGTTTAGATTAATAATTTAAAATATTTCACAAAAATGAAAAAAATCTAAAAAAGATGTCGGCAACGTCGTACGGTTCAATTGTTTATCTCTACACCAATGTTATATCATACTACTGACTATATCTGACGGCGGTCAGGATATTATTTGCATGACAGTCCAGCCGGCGACTAAAAGTACTCTTTGACATGAAGCAGGTTTGATGTGTGAAAAGGTAACTCATCTAAAGCTTGAGAGCTACACCGGTACTTAACCTTGTAGATCGATCGGTTTATACAGCTCAGTGTTCTCCCTCTCTCATTTTGTGTGTGTGTATAATTTGATAGGCTTTTAATACAATATTGTACATAATTCAAAGTATTGTTATAAAACAACCTCCTCCAAGTCCTTTTTAACTTCATTTGTGCTATTTGTCGGTATTATACAAAATTAAATGGTCTTTGTAATTGTGGTCGTTATATGGAACACACACTAGAAGGTAATTGCGATGCTACTTAAGTGGAAGACTTTGTAACGTTAAGGAAGTCTTTATTAATATATTTAAAAAGAGTCATACTCCTATCTATACACATAAATAAAATTGAAGTGTCTGTTTGTAATGTCAAAATAACAGCTTTTTACTGAATGCATATGAAATGATATACGGTACATATTACAAAAAATCGATTTTTAAATTTTTTGTCTGTCTGTCTGTCCGTCTGTCTGTCTGTTTGTTCCGGGTAATCTCCGAAACGGCTTGACCGATTTTGACGGGACTTTCGCTGGCAGATAGCTGATGTTATAAGGAATAACTTAGGCTACTTTAAATTTAGAAAAATAATTAGGGTTCCGCGCAAAAAAATTAAAAGCCTTGAAATCCAATATATATATTCTATGTCAAGTGTCTATGTCGGAGTATTCTAAATTTCTTTTAAATGAAACGCGGGTGAAACCGCGGGTCCCAGCTAGTTAAATATAAAAATGATTTATTTATTACATTTTATTATATGCATATAATATATTGTATTTACAGTATACCGGTTGAGATACACAAAAAAAATGTGAAGATAAAATATGAGTAATGAATTTTTGTTGGCGTATTTGGTGAAGGGACTAAGCGAATGGCACTCTGGAGCTTAACAAAACGCAGCAATTATTATCTATTTATACAGCTGACATTGTAGTTGTTCCAGGCCCGAATGTTTATAAATGTGTCTTTAATGTCTGTTGCACTGGAATTAAATTGATTGCTATAGAAATTAAAAAAACATCCTAATTTTAATAGAGATGACGTTTGGCAGGTACCACCTGTTCAGAATCCGGTTATTAATAATCAATAAAGTCCCAAACAACACAAACATCAAGATACCTTGAGTGATTACTGCGTGCATCGAAACAATTTTTGATTAGTTTTGTACGGTAGATAAAATAACTTTTTTAAATCTGTAACGGCGCTTGTCACCTTAGTCATCCTGCGACCACGAACCCTGCAAAGTATTCGAAACGTAAGGAAAATTAAAAATTTAAAAGCGTTTTATTATAACGGTTAAAGGTTAGCACCGATTTAAGTATACAGCACCACTCCATCTCCTCCCGTGGATGTTATAAACAGCCACTAAAGTACTCTAACCCAAAGCAATGGGCAGCGGCGTCCCTTTTGTGGTGCAGCAGCCATTCTACACTCACCAACCCGCCTGCTACGGCGAGTACTGGCAATTCGGCCATTGACGGCATACGGCATATAACCAGTTGCCTATGGAGGCCTTTGTTCAGTGATGGGCGTCTTTTGGCTGACAGGAAAGAATAGGTTATATGTACTGTTTACGCTTATTGTGTGTACACACACATTTGGTTATTACTCAATCTGTTTCCGTGTGGTGTCCGGATTAAGAATATAGCACCACTCCATCTCCTCCCGTGGATGTCGTAATAGGCGACTGGGAATCTAAAACGGTAGCTATACTGCGCTCACCGACCCGCATACCAAGCGTGGTGAGTATTGGCAAATACCCCCCAAAATGATGACACAGTTGTGAAAATCTATGGGGGAGGCCTTTGTTCAGCAGTGGACGTATAAATGGCCGATATGATGAATCTGTTGATAATATTCTCATATCGAGGATATCCCAAACATCAGCCTGTACGAAATTAGGATGACCTTGAAACGGCTTCAAAATAACAAATCGGTGGTGACGGAATTACAACGGAGCTTCTGGAAGCGGGCGGAACACCGGTACTTAAAGTCCTTCAGAAGCTATTCAATTCTGTCTTACACGACATCCGAGGGCACAACACTGGAAGCATGGAAAAGAGGCGAGGTGGTGCTCTACTTCAAAAAGGGTGACAACGCCCTGTTGAATAATTATAGACCCATCTCGCTTCTGAGCTATGTTTCCAAGGGTTATCACGAATCGTCTCGAGCGCAGGTTTGATGACTTCCAGCCTCCCGAACAAGTCAGTTTCCGAAAAAGTTTTAGTACTATAGACCACATCTATACGCTGCGTCAGGTTATACAGAAGACCGAGAAGTATAATCTACCACTATACATAGCGTTTGCTGTGTGGTGCCGGCTCAGAATGCCACCACCCCATTTCATCCCGTGGGTGTCGTAAAAGTCGACTAAGGGATTAACTGGAGGATGGGCAGCAGCGTCCTTCGAGTACATTAACAACTCAACTGCGATCGCCAATCCGTCTGCCAAGCGTGGCGATTATGGCAAGACCCCCCAATGAGCACACAACACACCATATCGGTCGTTGTGGTGAACTTTGGGGGAGGCCTGTGTCCAGCAGTGGATTTCATTCGGCCGAAATGAATACATAGCGTTTAATTGTGGAGCACTACTGGAGTGGAAAGGATTCGGAATTAACATCAATGCCGCGTATATCACTCACCTTCAATTTTCCGATGACATCATAGTCATGGCAGAATCGCTGCCTCTTTCAGCGATTCTCAGCACAATGCTCGATGATCTCAACAGAGTTCCTCAACAGTTGGGCCTGAAAATGAATATGGGCAAGACGAAATTCATGTCAAATGCCCATGTCGTGCCCATCCCAATATCCGTTGGGAGCCCTATTCTCGAAGTTGTTGACGAGTATGTCTACCTGGGAAAAACTGTCCAGTTAGGTGAAACTGCGCGAAGACGGTAACGCGTACGTCACGTGCCACCGTGTGCGCAGCACAGCGCACAGCAAGACTTGGGGGGGATCCTGGATCCTTTACAATCCTCCCCGAGAAGTGCCTGGGGGGCGGCCGCGTCGGCGACACACATTAGAATATTGTAGATTTCTTAGAATATAGTTTTGCTGATATAACCTGTTAGTATTCTCCTTAACAAAATATGCAATGTTTCTCATCGCAACATCTCGTTGCCTTTTGTACGTCGGTAGTGTAATGACAGAAAATTGTTGGAGCCATATCTTTTGTGCGCAAACTATTCCAATCAAGGGTCCCATCCTATGGGAATTAAAAAAGCTTGGTAACAATTCTTACGCTGTCCTAAGAACGCCGTACTACTTATTAAAGTAAGCTGTTAGTGGGAAACATTGAATGAAATGATTTTGATCTAATTGTATGTGATTTGGTGTATTTGCTTTGCTTTATTTTATAGAGTGCAGGAGAATGGTGTCTGTTGCACCTGCTTCATGCAATTATGTTAATCCAAGGTGACGCCAATTTTTGTTATTGCTTTGAAGAATCTTCTAAAAAAACATGAATAGGAATCTTCTAAAAGTTTTATATAAATTACATTTTAAATATTTAGTGTAGATGAATGCTGGAAATTCTTGAGCCAGCACTGGCGTTTCCTTACGACAACCTTTTAAGATAGATGTCCAAACGGACGGCACGATTAGTGCAGTGGCAAAGCAATCGGCTTTCTGTGCGACGTGTCACGGGTTCGATCACAGCATAGAGTAAATATTTGTATGATCTATAGATAGATGGTCTGGGTCTCGGGAACACGATCAGGTCCAGGTGGAGTGGTGAAAACGTATGTGAAAATCTAGAGCAACATCTGTATAGAATACCATTCTGAGGAAATAGCCAGATAAAGGTGTAATACCTTCATCATCATAATGATTTCAGCCGAATAAAGTCAACTGCTGGACACAAGCTCCCCCAAAGATCCCTACAATGACAGGTCTAGGTGTGTTGTAAGCTCTTTTGGGGGTTTTGCCATCATCGCTTGGCAGGTGGGTTGGAGTCGAGTTTTTAATGTACTCGAAGGACGCTGCCGCCCATCCTTCGGTTAATCCCATAGTCTCCTTTTACGACACCCACGAGATGAGATGTGTTCATGCTATTTGTAGCCACGCGGCACCACACGGCACACGTTACACCTTAACTCACTATATTCTGTAATGGAACTGGAAATGGGATATGTGTCATGTTTTCTATTTCTTTAAAGACCGAAAAAGTGCCGTAAAGCGTTCGCGAGCTGACACAGTGAGTTTCGTGTGTCGGGAACCAAGTCGAGTTGTGAGTGACTTAAGTGATAGAGGCAGCGACACCCAGCGCACAAAACGTTTAAAGAAGAGGGTAGATCGTTTTGTCTGCTCTTAAACATCCACCCAAAAAAGCTTTAGTTTATCCGTGAACATGGCGCTTGCAACAGCGCCGAAATATCGGGAACTCAAAAGAAATAAAAAACATGGTAAATATCCCGTTTCCAGTTCTAATAATAGTTTCAGTGACCATGTCAGTTTAAAAACTTATATTCTGTAATGGTTCCATATGGTCCACAAATGATGAAACCAATACATATTATGTATTATATATGTATTGGTTCCATCGGTTATATTTAATGATTAATTGACAGAATTATATATTATATATTACACTAGGATTTCTCCTGTGTCGTGGGTGCATTTACAGACATAAATTCCACATACTATACCCAGACCCGGAACAACTACCTGCAGATCATACAAATATTTGTTCCGTGCGGGAATCGAACTCGCGACCCGCAGCGCAGCAGCCGACTGTGTCAACCACTGCACCAACTGTGCCGTCAATAATAAAAGATTCCAGGGTCATTATGTCAAAAAAGTCTCTTAGGAAGGTGCCCCAGTGACAGATAATCGCCGCTCAGCAGTAGTGTGATGACCTACGGAGCTGAAACGTGGACACCAACAGTCGGACTACTCCACAAGTTTAAAGCCGCTCAACGGACTATGGAACTTGCTATGCTCGGAGTTTCTCTACAGGATAGAATCCAAAATGAGGATAATTAGCAAGCTGAAGTGGTAGTCACGTCTGTCGAAGGATCGATTGTGAATGGAGCACACGAGTCCTAGAGTGGAGACCGCGTATGGGCAAACGTAGTGTGGGACGCCCACCAGCCAGATGGACGGACGACCTGAAGAAGGTTGCTGGGTCCAGTTGGATTGGCTGGAGAGGCCTTTGTCCAGCAGTGCAGTAGTATTTATACCTTAGACGTTGCTGTTCCAGTTTGAAGGTAGTAGTATTATTACTGGGCATACGAGACTAAATACTTAATGTCTCGAGATAACGAGCGCAGTGTGGTGCCACGCAGACCTAGTCCTGGGTATCATTGCAACTGCTACGGACAAGCATGATGCTTGCCACCAGGCGAATGACTTGCAGCCCGTCTTGTCACGGTGTTTGAATAAAAAAAAAAAACGCGGAACAAGTCACGATTAACAGCTAATTATAATAATAATAATAAATACTGTGTCCCATTACATTATAGATTAAAATTCTCTAAAGAGCCTCTACGTGTTTCTATCAAAAGACCGGGTTTCCCCTTACAGGGGATATAAACCCGTGAATAGAGAAACATGTAGATAATAAATACGTCTAATTCAGATCAAGTCCATAGTGTGTTAGTAACAATTTACTTAATACTAGTGATAAGTAGACTTGCACGCGATTATACTTAAAAAACTGTATAGCGCTGCATCCATTTCCGCGACATCGGAGACACACTTAAGATAGTGTTAGTGCTGCCACGGACACGCGCCATCAGGGAGGCGCACCTTTTACCCATAATGGCAGCGAACCCGTCAATATGTGCCTCCGCAAACATTCCTGACGCACTTCACCTCCATGGCAACTCCAGCAGCACCCTGAGTGCGTTACTATACTGGACTCGTAGGTCGCCGTATGTCCGCTGACCATAACTAACCCACAGGCTGCACGTGTAGAAAGACTGACAGTATGCTATGAAAAGCGTGATCATAACTGGTTTCGTACATCGTGCAAACTTGCGGGCCAGCATGTTACAACGGACTGCCGGCGACCTACGTTCCCTGTCTATATCCAGGCTATCTTTTAAATCCTCGGTAACCCAGTGGCCCAAGTACTTAAACCTGTTCACCCTACACAGTGGTGACACGAAAAGTGACAGATCGGGTATAGCTGAGTAGGTTTTATTCCCTGCTTTAAAAACCACTAACTTACTTTTCTTGACATTATACTTGAGCCCATGGGTCACTGCATAATATTGACACACTGAAAAGAGTTCGCCTCAGAGCACTGAATTTATTGTGTCAATTAAGATTCAATCATTCATCTTACCGATACAAGAAGATGAGAGAACTCTTATCTGCAGTCAATATTCATGATATTATGGAGTATACTCAAACACTCGCTATAATTTAATCAAAACTTAACACATTGAAGACATGTAATAGAATTACTTTTATGGTCGTGCTGACACCATAAAAAGCTAATACCACGTATCTGAGCTGCGCAGACAAATGAAATGTACGCTTTCAGGAAATTAAACCATAAACTTTGAGTGGTAATGACTATAATCGTGTGGAATGGGTTTCCTTTTTGCATATAAGTAAGTCGATTTCTGGATGCATAATTCTGGTGTATGGACGCAATGAAACACAATGTAATAAGCAAACGACTTAGTAAAATAAACACCGATGACGTCAGTATAGACGGTGGCATAAATCAGTGATTATTTTTGTTTTTTTTTTAAACTACATTTATTTTTACGCGCATAATATGAATTTTGTAATGCACCTTTTGTTATTTTTATTATTTAATTGAAAAATATTTAACTGAACATAAATTTATCACATCCGTGTGGAGTTCCGATTAAGAATATAGCACCACTCTATCTCCTCCGATGGATGTCGTAAAAGGCGACTAAGGGATCCAGAGGGATAGGCAGCAGCGTTCCTATGGTGGAACAGTAGCCATTTTGCGCTCACCAACCCGCCCATCAAGCATGTTGTATTACTTGCAAATTTTCTCAAGATAATGACGATTAAATGCTGTGTAACCGGTTGGGGAGGAAATAGAAAAGTGGGTATTCTGCTAATTATTTATTAAAGTTTAACAGAGTTGGCAACACGGGACTGAGACCCATGGTGTTTCTTGTATCCGAGTGGTTACTTTTAAGCACCAGGAAACCATCAAACCTAACATGTTTAGGGTTCCGGAAACTTCACCATCGTCACCATAGCCAAAAACTTAAAACTAGAGTTAACCCCCTCACAGTTGCGTCAAATACGATATATCAGGCAGCAGTAGGTCCCTACTGCCTGCGTGAACGCTTCGCATCAATCCTTTAATTACCTTTCAATTCTTTAGGGATCCTCCAAAATGTGGCTGGGGGTCCGGAGTACCAGGTCTTCTTTAGTGCCGATAGTGCCGGGGATATCCAACGTGATAAAAAAGGACAGACATCACTATCCAAGGCCTTTGTATTTATAAAATTAACTACTGTGACAAACTGAGAAGAAAATGGCAAATTACCTCATAATCTCCGAAATATATCATTATGTATGTGTCTCCTTCAAATGTGGACACTTGATAGAAATGGCCGCGAATCCGCTTATCTTAATCCTTGGCACTGAAGTTAATGTGGCCACGAAATACGTGGGATCGAAGATATGCGATTTTGTTTCTTCGACAGTTGGGTATGCGGTAAATATTATTTAAAAAACGATTCTCGCTGGTACAGTTTACAGACAAATGTCACATGCGAAAAAAAGAAAACCAAAAACAACTATATGTAAGCCATACAAATATTAGTTCCACGCGGAAATTAAACCCACGACACGTAGTGTACAAAACGACTAGCCAACTGCCAGAATTATTGCTAGAATAAAATTACTTAGCAAACGGATTCGTGATTTCACTACGTTGTTATTTTACGGAAGCATTATCACTTGCGCCCTTAACAATATAACGGGATTCTTGTATAGGTTTTCCTATTCTTTTGATGTTATCAATGACATTACCAAAAACATCTTAAACAACATTTCACGACAACCACGGTGAGTGAGAGGATATCACTGTCTTTGTGAAAAAGTATGTTTTTAAAGAACAACCGTAGAATTGTATTAGATTCGGCAGAACTTTATGAATCTCCGCCTATGAGTAGTGATGACAGTAAGTGTACAACTACCCAACGATTCGACAAATTACGGTACTGTACCGTAATTTGTCTAATACTTTTATAAAATGACACAACTACCTTTTTTTTGGACCCAGTGGAATTTCTACTTGAACTTTTTCGCTCCGGGGAAGGACGAAGGAGCATGCTGGATTCCTACTGGCTAAACCCAGTGATGCGGTCATCTTCGGCACCAAAGGCAGCCTGCAGGTCCTCGTATGATCACACAAGAGCCGCCCACTGGTGCCTATTGGCATGATGCCTTTCCAAGCATTTCTAGATTGATTAATGAATTAATTTATTTAGTTTGTTTATCAATTCTATCAAAAATATCCATAATAACACATTTATTTGGTAATAAATGCAAAACCAAGAAATATCTACCCTAATAGTAAATGTATTGTATACACAGTCTGTCCCGCATCTGTTGAATGGTACTATCTCTCGAATATCGCTCTATCTGGCCGTCAAAGGCACAGATAAATTTATTCTTCAGGGCCTTATTCGTCAAATAAAGCTTATCTGCTTCATTTCGGCCGAATGAAGTCCACTGATCACCACAACCACCGATATGGATGTGTTGTGGGCTCATTGGGGGGTTTTGCCATAATCGCCACGCTTGGCAGGCGGGTTGGCGATCGCAGTTGAGTTGTTAATGTACTCGAAGGACGCTGCTGCCCATCCTCCGGCTAATCCCTTAGTCGACTTTTACGACACCCATGGGAGGAGATGGAGTGGTGGCATTCTGAGCCGAAATCTTATCTGCTTATCGAAAAATAAAAATAATGCTGTCTGTCGAATAAATGCTATCTGTTTGTTTATCTGACAATTGATAAATCGGCTCTTATTTGACCAAGGACATTTTATTTTTACTGTGTCTCGCACAGATTTTTTCCTCTGTCGTGGGTACAGTTAAACTAACACTCGGGCCAAAACAACTATCTGTAGATCGTACAAATATTTGTTCCGTGCGGGGATCGAACCCGTGACACTTAGCGTAGAAAGCTCACTACTCAGCCACTGAGTCATCCATCCGTCAAAAACCGATAAATTAATATAACGCAATCAATAAGCCCCGCCCGAACTCGCTGGTTCTAGCGCCACACAACATATTGCATTATTAAAGTCGCTTTTAATGTGTGTGGAAATTAATGTAGTCGGAAAAGTACGAAAGTCCCACAAAGTAATACTACGTAGATAAATTAGCTCCACTATAATACTCACATATATTTCTAGACTGGCTCACAACGGCTGTGTATTATTTATGCAAGGATTTTGCTGAGTCAGCGGTGTTGTAGCGTGACTAGAAATGGTGACTTCATGTATGTTATTCTGGTGGGTGAACTATATTCATTCGAATTAAACTAGTTTTAAGTCTATTGTTCTTCTTTTAAAATGAAGTGAAATCATTATTCATGCGAAAAAGACTAAGAAATTAGTTCTTTTAGAACGTCAATAAAAGACAGCACCCGATAAGCCCACCCTTCACCGCTTCCTAGTGTTTAAGCTGGGGAGAAGAAACGGCGCAACAAAGCCCCAGGAACACGTCAGTCTGTCATATAGGTACAATATTTTATGGTATAGTATTATATGGTACAGTAAGTTAGGTTTTACATATGCTTCATAGACAAAATAACAAAAAGAATGGTTACTTTTGGTGACTTTGTCATAGCTTCAAGTTCGCTAACACACACCATTACGCAATATAGCTAAGATAATAAACGGTTCATAGTTACCTACTATACTTAGAAACATTGGTATAAAATATAATATATTGCGACATCCTATCTAGAGAAAGTTAAACCAGGACCCGGGGAAACATGAGTATAAAAAAGTGAATCATTTAAAATGGACAGTCAACAGGACGACCTGTCGCCGCAAGCAGCACTCGTTCACAAGTATGACGCAATGCCAGCCATTATCCCCGTCGCCATTTTACGGAGAATGAGGTGAATCGACCCATGACGCCAACGCAAGCGGTGACATCTTTTTTTTTAAACATTGCCCCACTAGGATTTCGCCTGTGTGGTGGGTGCGTTTACAAACATGAATTCCACATACAATACACCCAGACCCGGAACAACTACCTGCAGATCATACAAATATTTGTTCCATGCGGGAATCGAACCTACGACCCGGAGCGCAGCAGCCGACTGTATCAGCCACTGCACCAACCATGCCGACTAAAGGAGCATGTCAAACCTGCTGCCAAAGAATTGCAAAACAGTACCATCTTCGTGCGGATAGTGGCCAGCCTTGTTTCAAAGTTGTTCAAGCCTCCTAAAGCTTTCCGACTAAGCCTTAATGACAACAACCAGGACCGACTATTTCACGTGCCCTCCGAACACGGAGACGCTCATTTAAAATACCACTATGCCGTCACCCATCTACAGAATCACCGCACCGAGCGTTCCTTACCCTGCGCCAGTCTATTGTTAAAAACCAAACACGTAGACATTTTTACATGCGCATCACCACGTTTTTTTTAATGGGACAAGTTCGCCATACGTTCCCTACCACTGCGACTCCGGTAAGCCAGGATCTACAATGGCAACCACTGAAAAGAACGCCGATCTATGAAGCTCAGTGTGTCCCAGAGAAATGAATAACTGTCTTGGAACCCGCACCGAAATTAATCAGAAAAAATAAAGGAGGAGTAGGAATATTACCTGTTTGTAAGCGATAACCACTAATTATAAACATCTGCAAAATTGGAGGACTCGCAAATTATTATTACAATAGTCCGGCTATGTATACGGTCCCATATATTCTGCTGGTAAGCAGTAGTGTTTAAACATTACTGTCTTCTCTTAGAAGGGCACTGCAGCTAGTGAAATTACTGGGCAAACGAGACTAAATAACTAATATCCGATAAACCTGGGAAGTATTACAATAGTTATTGGCAGGCTTACCACCAGAAAGAGGCACAGCTAGTCGCAATGTAAAAAACAAATAGAAAGAAAGTATTCTTTCTCTTCCCCTGGTTGGGCTCCTCCAGTATTCGACAGTCACCAAACCGTACCACATAATATTGCTTCATTATTGGTGTGCTTTGAAAACTTAATTCTTCCCCGGTAGAGCTCTATGCACATTCGTCTGAGGTCACAGGAGATGCTCTTGCATTCGTCCGCACCCGCGGCAGTACTGGTCGGCCTGAGCGGATTCCGATCCGTCGGACGGGGAAATAGTGTTGCTTTTACTTTTGAAGGGCTTGCGAAAAGAAAACTCCATCTCGGACCCGTTTTGTAATGGATGGACTTCCCCATATTCGTCGTTCACAGGCCAAGATAATAGGGGCATCAAGACAGTGCTGTTTGTCACGTCTTCGGCCCCGGCATCTGATTCTGCAGTTCGTTTTCACTCCACAGCCTCCTTCTGCGAGTTTACTTCCTTGCCAAAGGAGATAACTGCGCGTCTTGTGTATCGAATACACAGCAATAAGGTTTTTTATATTCCTTGTTCCGTTTTAGCCTCAGCTCATTTCTGTATATTATTTGCCTAATAAATTCAACATTAACTCAAATTCTTATTAAAGTATCCGGAAGTAATAAAATCCATAATAATTTACACCTTCGCCCCTGTTTCTCAATCTCAAGTCTGTTTATTCCATTTTACGACTATTAAATTGAACTTCAAATGGATAGGAAATAAGGAAAGAAAACAAAGTTAGTGTGCTGTTCACGAAAGGAGTTTTACATAAAATTTTCGCAGGAAAGTTATTTTTGCGTCTACCAAATATCTTTGTTAGATATTATTAAGGATTGTCTAAGGACTTGTCAAAATAATAAAGGATGGTGATTGGCAAACGGTTTTATTTGGTATTAAAAGTCAGAGCATAAAATTATGGAAGTCGTTTTTCACTGTTTTATGTTTTTCAGACGTTTTTGTTTAAATATTGAATTTAACAACTAACTAGGCTTTCTCCTGTGTCGTGGGTGGGCTTACAGACGAGATCGAGATCGTAAAAATATTTGTTCCGTTCGGGAATCGAACCCGCGACCCGGAGCACAGCATCTGTCTGTACCAGCAACTGTACCAACCGTGCCGTCACAAAAACGTTCAATTCGTGTCACTTTCGGTCGGAATAGACCACATCTCTCCACATATGGGTATCGCAAAATAGTAAGGGTTGATAACAAGAGGATAGGTAGCAGCATCCTCCCGTGAGCAAATAAAAATGTAGTGCGATAACCGGACATTTTAGTGATCATTGGGAGGCTCACGTCCAGCAGTGGACATGGACGATGTGATGTTTTCAAACATGGCTTGTTTTATTTAGTGCTAAGATCTATGTTCGGGGGAGTTTCCCGTATAACCAGATGTGTCTGAATATCAGCATCATCATCATCATCATCCCTAGCGGTTACAGCTGGTAGGAGTACGGCATTTGCCTTTCTTCGGGGCGGAGGAAGTTCATGATGAATTCCCACTGAGGACCAATAAAACATTAAAAAAAACTGGTTCTGAATATCATAGCCATTCATATAACAGATTAATATAATACAACATTCGTATAACCGTTTGGTACCGGCTACGAATAGCACCCACCCGTCTCCTCCCGTGGGTGTAGTAAAAGTCGACTATGGGATTAGCCGGTGGATGGGTAGCAGCGTCCTTCGAGTACATTAACAACTGAACTGCGATCGCCAACCCGTCTGTCGTTGTGGTGATCTTTGGGGGAGGCCTGTGTCCATGTGTTTAGTGTGCTCCAGTTAGACGGGCACTGTAGCTAGTAAAATAAGTGGGCATTTAGTCTTGGTTGGTGCAGTGGCTGATACAGTCGGCTGCTGCGCTCCGGGTCGTGGGTTCGATTCCCACACGGAACAAATATTTGTATGATCTGCAGGTAGTTGTTCCGAGTCTGGGTAATTGTATGTGGGATTTATGTCTGTAAAACGCACCCACGACACAGGAGAAATCCTTTTTTTTATTGGTGTCCAGTGGAAATTCTACATGGAACTTCCTTCACCCCGGGGAAGGGCGAAGGGGTATGCCGGACTCCTACCGGCTAAAACCACTGGAGCGGTCATCTTCGGCACCGAAGGGGGGGCTCCAGGTCCTCGTAAGATCACACTAGAGGCAGGAGAAATCCTAGTGTGGGGCAAAGTTTAAAAAAAAAAACTAATGTCTCGAGGTGTAGCGAGCAGTGTGGTGCCGTGCAGAACTAGTACTTACCACGCTTGACGCTTACCGCTAGGAGGATGACTTGCAAGTCCGGTTACAAAAAGAAACCCCTTTTAAATCATCATCATTGCAGCCGAATGAAGTCCACTGCTGGACACAGGCCTCCCCCAAAGATCACCACAACGACAGACGGGTTGACGATCGCAGTTGAGTTGTTAATGAACTCGACGGACGCTGCTGCCCATCCTCCGGCTAATCCCTTAGTCGACTTTTACGACACCCACGGGAGGACATGGGGTGGTGGTATTCTTTGCCGGCAATACTTAACTCCATTTTGTATCGTTATAAGTACAATGTAAGTAGATATGTACGGTATTATACTTCCCTCTGAACGTGGTGACCGATAGTGCAAAACAAAATAACGGCAGAAGTGACTCACGACGCAAGTTGTTCGATTTTTATTGCTGGATGTTTATCTTGAGTGTAGTTTTCTTTGTTACAACTATTACTATGTAAATGAAAATTAGGTAATAAATGTGGAATTTCTTGAGTCCAATTATATGTATACAGGAAGCTGATTTAATAAGGTCCAGCAATCCAATGTAGTAGAATACTGATCGCATAATAATAATAAACAATGTTAATGTTTCGCTCACGCCGGTATTGCTCCCTGTCGCCTGTAGTGGTGGCTATTTAGAGGCCCCATCTTGTGAGTGGCAAGTCACCGTCTGCCACAGAATTACATTTAAAAGTGGAAAGGCAGACGCCATTTTTTCCGCTTTTCATAGTATTAATAAATCCATTAAGCACCCATTGCAGACATTATAATTGTAGTTTCCAATTCATACAATAGTTATACACCTCTGGGAACAATCCGAGACTGCATTTTCATGATGAGCCATGGAGAGTCCCTGTTTAGTGTCTCATGACATTTCAGATTAAAATTCTCTAACACGCAGATGCCCATCTGCATGTTGGACCCAAGTCCCCGCATCAGCCTATATAAAAGACCAGATAAAGTTATGATTCACATACAAAAAACATTGCAGATGATTAATTCGCTACTTTGTTTAAGTTAATCAAAGTAAAATCTGGTACTTACTGATGCAAACTGGCGTTAAAATATTTTATTGTTTTCACATAACCTTGCTTTCTCGAACAATGAGCTTAATAATTATGATTTAAAAGGCAACCAACCAACTAAAACCATGGAGTTTCATGCACTTTCGTCTCCATAGGAAATCTACATTTTGGAACGCGGCAAGACCTGACTATTCATAAGTGCCTGTAAGTGGTTTAAATGAATAAAAATACTTTTTAGGGTTTTCCGACCGTCCGTAGGATTTTTTTTTTTTTTGGGCTTCTCGCATACATTTCTGGAAAATGTGGTTGCTTAACCGGTAATTTGCTGGCGAAGCCAAAAGAGGCCTCCAACCAGGCTTAAATTAAATATTAAATACTAAGCAACTTTCGCTAAGGGCGCCCCCTGCGGGACACGGACCTCGGCTTAGGGCGTTGCTGGGGATATCAAGCTATTGTTTTGGGGACAGCTGGATCGGTATTATTTAAATTGTATTAGGGGACATTTAAAGCTACAGGCTCGGCACGGGCCGGCGCGAGCAAGAGACGGGAGGGAGAAGTGCTAACTTGAACGGGAAGGTGACGCGGCGATAGGCCTCCGCGACGTCGGTGAGGCGGATCCGCAGGTCTACTGACAGAATTTTCATTAAAAATAAGCAGAAATTTTCATTTCAGTGTCCCTTTATACTGTTTTTTTGTCTCTTACGTGTACAGAAATAATAAACTAAAAAGATATATGAATATCTTTAATAAATGAATATCTTTAATATATGAACAAAAGTACATTTTAATACCATACTTAGATATATTAAAATAGCTTCCAAATTCAACTTCTCCAAGTACACGAGCGGTGCTCTAAAATAACAAATTACATTGCAGACTACTGGTTATTATTGCAAGACCAGGTGTAAGTTGGAGCAAATTTGCTCAGATAATTGCGCAAAGTGTTAGCTTCATAACCTTCTTTT
This sequence comes from Diloba caeruleocephala, assembly GCA_947459985.1. Lineage (NCBI taxonomy): Eukaryota > Metazoa > Arthropoda > Insecta > Lepidoptera > Noctuidae > Diloba > Diloba caeruleocephala. The sequence continues at coordinate 18,288,445 of OX381624.1, forward strand.
ATAGAAGTTGGATATTAGGTTTGAAATAACTTTTGAGTTTTATGTTTATGATGTCTGAAGTTTATGATGGGTGAGTTTCTTTTAGTTCGAACAATTCATGGTGTTTTCAGATTTAATCATTCATGATCATTTCAAAAAAATGTCATACACATACATGATGACATAGGCCTTCCTCAAAGATCACCATAACGACCATTCCGGGTTTGTTGTGTGCGCATTGGGGGATTTTACCATAATCACCACGCTTGGATGTTGAGTTGGTAATACCAGTCGAGTTGCTAGGATGATAAAGAACCGGACAAGTGCGAGTTAAACTCGCGTGGAAAGGGTTCCAAAGTCGCCGAATATATAGTCTATTGTTGAATTCCAATACCAATAACTTATCCCCAAAACAAACTTAACATCGTAGTAGATAAACATATTTTCCCATACATTTCAACCGGAAGCGTAAGTTTGTACGCACAATATTGAAAGATTTACCATGTTATTTTAAGACCATAGACTTCTTATAAGTTTTTCTGTAATCTATAGGTAAAGAGCTATTACCTAAATTTTTTTTCAAAAGTTTCGGATCAGTAGTTTCTGAGATATGGGGGGAATGGTAAATTTTCTTAAATAACTTCAAAACTATATATTTTAAAATGATATAATAAATACATTGGAACAAAACCTTCTATTTCATATGTTACATGGTTCAATGTGCAAAACTTTATTCTTTAATTTATACATTGCCCCCCAAAGGAACCCATATTCAAAATCCATTTATTTACGTTACACGGTACGTAACGTAAATAAATGCAACCACATTTCCCTGAAAAGTATGCGAGAAGCCCAACAAAAAAAAAAGTAGTCCTGCGGGAGACAATGCAATAGAATAAGATGGATAGAGACCACAGAACATAAAAAGACTTATGTTCTGTGGTTGAGATAGTTGTACCAACCCAGTACCAGACATTATCCGCTAAGCAGTAGCGCTTAAGTTTTAGACATTACTGTGCTCCCGTTAGACGGGTACAGTGGCCGTCTAACAGATGTCTGGTGAAATTACTGGACATTAGAGGCGAACGAACCAATGTCTCTAGGTGGCGAGCGCAGTGTGGTGCCACGCAGGATTTATCCTGGTTAGCATTACAATTGTGATGGGCAGGCATGGTGGTTTTCACTAGGCGAATGAATTGCTCTTCTTGTCATCATGCTGAATAAGGTAAATTCATTTATTAGGTTATCTGAGACTGTGCCAGAGGACTTCAACGGCTAGCTTTAAGTCTTCAAGCTTATTATTCACCGTGAGACGTTCAGCTATTTAGTTTTCACCCGTGGGTGACGTTAAGGCAACTAAGAGCATGGCCAGCGGCGTCTTGCTGTGCACTAAAAGGAACATGCCACCACCAATAATTGTAGCAACCATTGGGTCATTTTCAACAGCCCAAGCCTGGCTGGAGGCTATTTCAGCTTCCCAAATGATCCGGTTCAGCAGCCACATCACCCTTGAGAAAATTGCGTTTTTTTTTTATAACACACGGACAATATGTACAATTTAACTAAAGAAGAAAGATGTTGTACTAGTACATACGAAGCAGGCGCCTCGCCCCGCTGACGCCACGCTGTCGGCAGTCTTCACATACTACATCGTCTCTCAAGACAGAACCAGTATTTTTTTAATGAATCCCATGCCAAAACCTCGTACCTTAGGCTAGGCTTCTGTACCACCCCAACCTTTGCTGAAGCCAGCCTTTGGTGAGCGAGTACCTTTAAATATGACCATAAATAATTCAATCCCTAGCTTGTCTAACTGCAACGCCCTGAGACTTGATTTTCACTATGGTGCGCGCTTGTGTTTCTTAGTTTTTAAGTTTTAGTGCTCCGCAGGAGGTCCTTAAGGCCTCACCAATTTAGTCCAGTTAAGTAGCCTCGGCTCTTATGGGAAGATAGCAAAAGGCTATGTAGAAACGGGGGCTCTTGTCGTGAACCCTGTACGCACTGATTGTGTTAGGTTCTATTCATTTTTATAGTAAATTCACCAATTCTTACTACCGTGTGATGCCAGATAAGAATAACGCCACCGCATCTCATCCTGTGGGTGTCGTAAAGGGCGACTATGAGATTAGCTGGAGGATGGTTGGTTCTTCGAGTATATTTACAACTCAACTGTGATCGTCAACCCACCTGTCAAGCTCAATGTCCTGTCACCTCCAATGAGCACTAGCGATTTTATACGCACTGAGCGTATAAAGATTATTTGCAAATATTCGAGACATCTCTCGCGTTCTCGATGGTTATAAGAAAGACTAGACAATTTATTAGACAAAGAGACACAAAGACGCGAAGGTGTTAATTTCAGGACAAGGAAACGTGAATAAACTTCAATTAGAGATGGCGCCTCTGTAGTAGTGTAGCCACAAAAGAAGCGGGTAAATGGAACGAAAAAGCGGTAAAATAGCGCATGAGAAGAAAAAAGTTAGGAGATGTCATAACATCAGTGATACCTTTACTTGAATACAGTCTTCATCATTCATGGACAGACTGGGTGTTTGTGCATATGACATTATTGTCTGTAAACTATATCCACGATACAGGGCAAATCCGAGTGGGCTGGGGATAAAATGTTTTTAAGAAAACTGCGTGCGGAAGGCTGGTTACGGGGTATGATGGCACAGCTTGGCGCAACTATGATAGATTGAATTGATTGATTGACGTACAGTGCTGCATGATGTCCGTCCACGTATCGGATAAGTGCGAGCGTGTTATAGCATGTTTATTTTTGCATTTATTTGTTCTTTTGTCTACAAGTCAGATGACGCGTTATTGTATCACTTCCCACCTTTCTTTTTTATTGATCTGGTGGAAATACATCATGTACTCCCTCCGCCCCGGGAAGGGGCGGAGGGGTATACTCCAGAATCCTACCGGCTAAAACCACCGGAGTGGTCATCGTCGGCACCGAACAAGATTCCCACCTAGTACCTACATTTATACCGTTTCATTTACAACTCTATTTATCTATACAAATAAATAAAATTGAGGTGTCTGTTTGTAATGTCAAAATAACAGCTTTTTACTAAATGCATATGAAAGTATATACAGTACACATAACTAAAACAATTTATGAATTTTTTGGCCGTCTGTCTGTCTATTTGTTCCGGTTAATCAACGAAACGGCTGGATCAATTTTGACGAGACTTTCACTGGCAGATAGCTAATGTTATAAGGAATAACTTAGGTTACTTTTATATTAGAAAAATCATAAGAATAAAATCCAATATCCTGCCTGCACTATGCATACATAGTGTGTTTTCGGCTACGAATAGCACCAACCCGTCTCATCCCATGGGTGTCGTAAAAGGCGACTAAGGGATTTACATTAGCCGGAGGATGGGCAGCAGCGTCCTTCGAATACATTAACAACTCAACTGCGATTTCCAACCCGCCTGCCAAGCGTGGCGATTATGGCAAAACCCCTCAATGAGCACACGACATACCGATGTCGGTCGTTGTGGTAATCTTTGAGGGAGGCCTGTGTCCAGTAGTGGACTTTATTCGGCCGAAATGATGATATGCATGCATTCATTTTAAATTAAACAGTGCGTGAAACCGCGGGGCACAGCTAGTTGGACTTAATAAAACGCTTCTTTTCCTCGCCGATCTCGTGGCCACTTCTTCAACACTTAGCGACTGGCAGAAACAGCAATTGCTTATGTTTATTGTGCACTCATTGTTTGGCTTGCAAACAAGTTTGTTTCATCACCTCACAAAGTGTAATTTACCATAAACAAGGTAATAAAGTGTTATTATCTTTGCCAATTTGTTTTTTTTTTGTTTATGATTGGTCATATATAGCAAGGAAATTTGATGGTTGGTTGATGCGAAAGGATTCATAAATATAATTATGTAAAGGTAAAAGAATGGCAATTACTGCGGTTTCTTCCTGAAGAGATGTTTGTAAACGGTTACAGTGATCACTTTTTCAGGCTGCCTTAATCTTCTTTTTATTATCGTGTGGTTAGTAGCAAAATCTTGTGTCCAGCCGCCAAAAGGCCTCCGATTTGGCTTAACGACTGCTGTCTAATGACAACAACCGGGACCGACGATTTAACGTGCCCTCCGAAGGACGGAGACGCTCAGTTGAAATACCATTATGCGGTCACCCATCCAGAGACTGACCGTGCCAAGCGTTGCTTAACCTCGTCAATCATTTACTGATCAGTGAGTGCAACTGCCTATGATTGAATATGTGCTCTAATTACAGCTCATGGGAGCTGTATTTGTAATATGATCAAGTAGTATATGCCAATAAAATAGCCAGTATCAGCATCCGTGTGGTGTAAGGATTAAGAATATAGTACCCCTCCATCTTCTCTAGTGGATGTTGTAAAAGGCGAGTAAGGGATTAGCCGGAGGATGGGCAGCAGCGTCCTTCGAGTACATTAACAACTCAACTGCGATCGCCAACCCGCCTGCCAAGCGTGATTATGGCAAAACCCCCCAATGAGCCCACAACACATCCATATCGGTGGTTGTGGTGGTCTTTGGGAGAGCCCTGTGTCCAGCAGTGGACTTCATTCGGCCGAAATGATGATGAATGAGGAAACACGACACGTAACCGGTCATCTGCGGAGGAAGCCCTTGTGGACTTCTGGAGTGTCTTTTTGATGGTGATGGTAATAGCTAATCAAGTGACACGTTTTATGTCCGTAAACTGTATGCGTGGGGACATTGTATTATAAAAATCGGACAAATGCGAGTTGAACTCACATGGAGAGGGTTCCGAAGTTAATATAATGTCTATTGTTAAATTCTGTCTTGCACTAATAATTTATCCCAAGAACAAACTTAACATGTAGTTGAAAAACATGTTTTCCGATATGTTCCAACTACGTACGTAAGTATGTACGCACAATATTGAAAGATTTATCATGTTATTTAAAGACTATAGACTTCTTATAGGTTTTCCTGTAATCTATAAGCAAAGAGCTATTTTCCATATTATTTTCATAATTTTAGGGTCAGTAGTTTCGGAGATAAGTGGGGAATAGTTAATTTTCGCCTATTTTCGTACAAAACTTTAAAACTGTTTACTGTAAATTATAAATTAAATGTATTTAAGACCTTCACAATAAGCCCTTTCATTTAGTATGTTACACGTTACAGTCTGCAAATCTTTATTATTAAATTTTCTATCTTACCAATCTTACCCAAAAAGTGACCCCCATATTCAAAATTTATATATTTATGTTACAGGTCCGTGTTTTGGTCACAGAAATCCATTTGTGTACCAAATTTCAACTTAATCGGTCCAGTAGATTCGGAGAAAATTGGCTGTGACAGACGGATAGACAGACAGACACATGAGTGATCCTATAAGGGTTCCGCCGTTTTTTCCTTCGGACGTTCGGAACCCTAAAAGTATAAAACAAAGTCGCTATCTGCCTCTGCCTGTTTCTCCACTTACTTCTTCTTAACCACGAAACGGATTTTGATACAAATTGCACTATTAGAAAGAGCGTTTAAATATTTAGTACAAAGTGGCTGAACTATGACGGTGTTTTCAAGAAAACTGTTTTCGTACGCTTACATGGCTCACGGTGGCCAAATAATAAGAGAAACATCAAAACAATGCACTGGAAAATTGTAGGTCTTAAAAAGGAAATGAATACTTTAGGAGATTAGCTAGTTGTACTATATTATAAAATAATATACGTTATTGCTGTAGGGGGCCACGATTATAACAGTAAAGCAAATATGTCGTTTTTCATCAAATCTGTGAAACGTCGCACCTATATTTATCGCCAAGTAACGTCAACCTCAAACCACATTATAAATCAATGGTTTAACTACATTTTATACAAAATAAATAACATTTTCCTCCATTACGTGTATTCTAAATCATTTCCCGTAATCACACAAAGAGTTCGCGAAGCGTTTGGCAGCCATTTTGAAACCACAATCGGATTCTCGGTATTTCATCGTGTAAAGGCGTATCGGAAAGCGATCGTGATGTGACCGTGAGGTGGCCAGGCGTTTCGATTGTTGAGGACTTATTATTACGATTGAGTGAAAGTTTGCAAGTTGCGTAATAAGCAATTTTGAATTGTGTAATAAAATGAATTTTCTAGATGATGTCTCAAACCATTTTTCTGGCGGGGTTGACATATCTCTACTCTCTCTCAGAAATGTGAAGATATATGGAAAAATTAAAGTAACCGACATAGCTCATAGGACTAGTAAGCTGAAGTGCCAATGAGTAGAGCACATAGCTCATATAAGTGATGGCCGAACAGGCAGAAATTCTCTCGAATGGAGACTCCATGCCGGAAACAGCGTGAGACGGCCCCCAACAAGACGGACAAACTGGTGAACGTAGCTGGGAGTCGTGGGCTGCGGGCTGCACGAAACTGATCGTTGTATAAATCTATGGGGGAGGCAAAGGTTCAGCAGTGGACGTTCTTCGGCTGACAAGTTGATGATACAGTCTTGAAGCTTGATACATAGCCCGAAAAAGAAGTCTGTAAGTAAATAGAGCTATTTGAAATTCTTTAACTAATATATATTATGATAGGTTTTGGAAACGTGAAGAGAAGAACCTATAGAGGTAGACACAAATACACAATGACCAGAGAGGTATATCCAAAACTTACGCGGATGTCACATGTTATACAAAGTCGCATTCTAAAATATAATTTGCATAAAATAAAATTTCTGTCCTGACTTGAAGCAACGTCAACCTTTAATACCTACTCCGGCCAGACGTTATTATTTTCAAATTAAGGCCGACCTGTCTGTGTGTATGTAAATTGCAATACAGTGGACGATTAAAATGTGATCAAAAATGAGCTCTATATGAATCGATCAGTTTATTAGTCGCTGCATATCGATTTAATGGAATAATATGCTTTGTATTTAATTTATATTCTTGAAATTAGTTATATTGTTGCAGGATTTTTTGACAGAGTAACGTATATCGGATTAAGAAACGTTCCTTAACAACTATAACATATTTTTTGTGAAACTAAAATAAATTTACTTATGGATATTTTTCTCGTTTTTAATTGTGTACTGTATTACTTTATGTATAGGGTTTCTTCTGTGTCATGGGTACAGTTGCCGTGTCGTGGGGACATACATCTCACATGAACAAACACCCAGACCTGGTCTGTCAACTGTTTGTAGATCATACAAATATTTATTCCATGTGGGAATCGAACCCACGACACTTAGCGTAGTACTGTGGTATTGCTTAGCCACTGCGCCAATCGTGCCGACAAAAAATTCAGTTCTATTCGGGTATTTTTATTTGTTGACATAGCAAATTAAAATATATTTTTCATCTTGTTTCATCATCGTATAAGGCAAAAAGAAGTCCACTGCTGACAACAAAGGCTTCCCCATAGACGACCAGTTACACGCCGTGTGTCAGTACTCACTACGCTTGGCAGCAGGATCGGTGAGCGTAGAACAGCTGCAGCTCCACGGAAGGAATGCTTCTGCCCATCCCGCTGATTTAGAGTCTCTAAGGCCCGTATCGATAAGCCCGGATCGAGAATCAAAACTCAAGTCGAACTTGAGACGAGATTGCGTTTATTCAAATATGAACCCTACGTAACAGCTCCAGCATTTATATTCAGTTGATGCAATTTCTATAAAAAAAAACGATTGATCTGTAATACGGGTCTCAGTCGTCTTTCGTCGGACATGGAGTGGTACTATATTCTTAATTTCTTAACAGTCTTGGACACAGTCTTATTTACTCATTAAAGGTGCCTTTTTGACCTTTTCATGCGCTTACCAACAACAAACTACCATAACAGCAATTGTACTTGCTGGAAACCAATAACTTAACAGTTGACTAAAGCCAGAGAAACAAAGCAATTTTGTTAATTAAAAGAGATCTTATTATGATACGGCCACGAGATGCGTACAGTTGAAGAATACGAACACGACGTGAAAAAAGCTCTATGCCTCCCAGAAAAGAATAGAGGCGACTACGTGATGGACCAGCATTTCCAGGGTCTTACGTAGGGAGAATATGCCCGAGCCGAGATCACAGGACAGAATTTCCAGGCGCAGCAAAATTAGGAGAGGCGACCCCACCTAAAGTGGGATGGAACAAAGAGGAAGAAGATGAGAGAGCTTATTATTCCCCACTATCGTATCCTTCTTGGTTGATTTTATTTTCAGTACTTACCTCATATTTATGTGGTGTGCCTACTGGCACTCAACACGATTGACAGGCGCTATTAAAAAAATGCTCGTAGAACTGATGGCCGTTGAGGCACAAATGTTCTCGAATGGAGACTGCGCACCGGAAAACGCAGCGTGGGACGACCTCCGATGAGGTGGCAAACGACCTGGTGAAGGTCGCTGGGAGTCGTTGGATGAGAGCGGCATGTGACCGCTAGTTGGAGAAATCTAAGGGCCACCCCCTTTGTTCAGCAGTGGACGTGCTGTGGCTGATATGATGATAATGATTTAAAAAAATTGTCTGTCATTTCAAAACAAATGGCAAAATTTAAGTGAAAGCATCTATTGATGCAATGCCTAATCATAAATAACCATTTATAGAATTTTTGTCTGTGTCGGTCTGTCTGAAAGTTTGTCTCGAATAGGCTCCGAGATGGCTCCACGAATTTCAATGAAAATTCAGTAGACAAATTACCCAATTCATTATAAATGGTTGACTTCGTTACTGTGTAAGTTACGCCACGAATAATTCAAGGGGTAACTCTATAAAAATTGAAACATTATGTACACGAGCTAAAGAAATGTCTGGTATAGGTATGAATAAAAAAACGAAGTATAGACTATGTTCGTAGTAGAGGTGCACCATTACGACCTGATTGATTACAATGACTTCACAGTTCTGTGTTGTGTGCTAGCCAAGTTTTTGCCTTTTCACCTTTTTGGGGATCCCTCAGTCACTTTTTGGCTTTTAGCGCACAGATTTATTTGAAAATACATGTGCTGTGGAAGGAATGGCATTGTACGTCATCATTAATTTTCCATATTATCTTTATTGTTATATAAAACAAAACATGTGGATACAATAAATAATACCATTCATTTGTTTTTATTCAATAAACATATGCTAACGTGTGATTCTTAATGTGTCTTTATCTCGATATTAAAAAGAAACTGTCAGTCATTTCAAAACAAATGGCAAAATGTAAGTGAAAGCATCTATTGATGCAATGCCTAATCTTAAATGACCGTTTATAGAATTCTTGTCTGTGTCGGGCTGTCAGAAAGTCGTCTCGAATAGGCTGCGAAATGACTCAGCGGATCTAAATGAAAATTGTAAGGATTAAAACAGGAACTTTAACTCAAATTTTCGTGTATGTTTTAATTTGATATCTTGCAGGGATCAGAAGATATGAACATAAATATAATTTTCACCTAGTTCATCATACTCATTTCAGCCGAATGAAGTCCACTGCTGGACACAGGCCTCCCCCAAAGATCACCACAATGACCGATATAGTGTGTGTAATGTGTTGTGTGCTCATTGGGGGGTTGTTGCCATAATCACTACGCTTGGCAGGCGGGTTGGCGATCGCAGTTGAGTTATGAATGTACTCGAAGGATGCTGCTGCCCATGCTCCAGCTAATCCCAAAGTCGCTTTTTACGTCACCCACGGGATGAAATGATGGTGGTATTCTTAACCGGCACCACACGGTACACCTAGTTACTAATACAAATCTTTATGACCAAGTTAGATTTCGATGCAAATGAGATAACAATCAAACGAGAAATTCTTACTGTGAAAAAAACCTACGTAAAACGAATGGTGGTGAATAATTTACTATACTGCTTCTGTGGCTAAAATGTATACGGCCCGCCTGATGGTAAGCGGTTACCGTAACCTTTTTTTTAATTTTTTTAATTGGTGCCCTGTGGAAATTCTTCATGAACATCCTTCGCCCCGGGAAAGGGCGACGGGGTATGCCGGACTCCTACCGGCTAAAACCACTGGAGCGGTCATCTTCGGCACCTAAGGGAGGCTCCAGGTCCTCGTATGATCACACCACAGCCGCCCACTGGTGCCACGCTTATAGGCACATCCCTGATAGGGTGACTGTAGAGCGGTCAACCCCGGGGGATTGTAAAGGATCCCCCAAAAGCGTCCCATGGCAGGCGGTTACCGTAACCTATGAACGCTCGCAACACCATAGGCGTCACTCGTGCGTTGCTGACTCTGCAAAAATATTTTGACTTCCTTTTCATAGAGTGGTAGTATCTTAGGAAAACCTAGGTAGGGAGCTGATTTCACAACCTAACAGTACGTGGCAGGAAGCTCCGAAGCCGTATGGTACGAGACCATTTTAGCTCTGGGGTATGCGGCTGAACTCTCCGCCAATGGGGAGAGTCATGATGGTAGAAAGTAGCCGTTTGCATCATATCGAACACTTCATTACAGCACTGTCTTGTGTCTGTGCCTGGTGGTGCCGGGTACAAATAGCACCAACCCATCTCATCCCGTGGGTGTCGTAAAAGGCGACTATGAGATTAACCGGAGGATGGGCAGCAGCGATTCTTTCGAGTACATTAACAGCTAAACTGCGATCACCAATCCGCCTGCCAAGCATTGCGGCAAAACCCCCAATGAGCACACGACACACCCAAACCGGTCGTTGTGGTGATCTTTGGGGAGGCTTGTGTCCAGCAGTGGACTTCATTGGACTAAAACGATGACGACGATTACAACACTGTCCGTTGAAATATTTTTCACAAGCATTTCCCCACATCGAAGAGTAGAGAAGAGCCATTCCGAATATTTAAAACAACAGATCAATTGAGGTGATACTTAAACACAAAAAAAAAACATCGACCAAAATACGGAACCCTTCACAAAAAAAACAAGCAAAATATCCCCCTCAATATTTTTTCACAAATCGCTGTACATCGCGCTTGAGGTGGGGTCGAATCTAAACCCTTTTGTTTGGAGGACACCTGCACCATTGAACCATGGGTGCTCTTTACACTTTTACAGACAGCACAAGGTCCTATCTCCACGCATTTCGACAAAGTATTTTTAATCTTCTACTGTACAATTTTAGGTTTGTTTTTCCTTTAATGATATAGAGCCCAGTTTTTCTAAGCACTGTCTCCGTCAAGCTACGCGAATTTTGACGAGTAAATTGAGAGAGAACAATACAGTTGTTTTGAGTCATCACCTTCAGTTACCTTCTTCGTATAGACTCGCCGCAATTTTGTGTTAAAACTAACCGTTACCCACCCGCTGAGAGTAAATGAAAGTATTGTGATAATTGTTTTCTTTTTATAATTAAAATGAAACGTATCCAATTTTCATAAGAGTCCGTTTAGCCGTTTGGGCCTGTTGGAGCCTTAAAAACATTCAAATATACAAACTATCATATTTATATTTATTTTTTTCAATATCGTGTATATAATAATATAATGTCCATAATTATTTACTGACCGTGTTCTACCATTATTTTCAGCCAGTAAATGATGATCGTATCTTACTTCTATCTTATCCTATATCCTATATCCATAATTATTTACTGACCGTGTTCTACCATTCTTTTCAGCCAGTAAATGATGATCGTATCTTATTTCTATCTTATCCTATATCCTATATCCATAATTATTTACTGACCGTGTTCTACCATTCTTTTCAGCCAGTAAATGATGATCGTATCTTATTTCTATCTTATCCTATATCCTACCTCGAATCCACGACCCGGAGCGCAGCAGTCGACTGTATCAACCACTGCACCAACCATGCCGCCATCTGTTCTCTCACATCCATCATTTACATCCATATATATTCAAGCTGACATGATGGGATCTAGAAAGTCTTTAAAGGTGAGTATTACGCGGGAAGTGTCTTTTATTCCAAGATGAAAAATTATATTTTCATCTACTTAGAATTAAAGATTGTTCTTTATTTCTTTCCTATCATCAGATACTTTTGAAACGATGTCGGGTGCAATTGCCGAAGCTCAAACATACATACAGAATGTCCAGTAAATAGCACGACATACTGCAGGGGGTGAGAGCTTGGGTCAATACCTACCAAAAAAACACAATATATGTTCAGCAAAATCTTACGGATTTACAGTAGTACAACATTTTCCGAAATATCGAAAAATCTCTACTTTGACACAGATTTTTAAGCATCTCGGAATGAAAAATTCCTTTTCTAGTTTTTTTTTACCTCAAATTATTTGTGAATAGTTACTTTACTCATTGACAAGTCTTTATTCTATTAAAAACTAAAATATTTTCAAGAAATACAATTTTAATTTAAATTTTCACAGTACAATTTTCTTATCGCTAAACTTTAACCTACAGAGGTGAAAAAAAAAATCCGTAAGACTTTGCTGAACATATATTGTGTTTTTTGGTAGGTATTGATCCAAGCTCTCACCCCCTGCAGTATGTCGTGCTATTTACGGGACACCCTGTAAATCTTGGAAAACAGAATTGAAATAACGGTGAACACCCATTTTGGTATTCCCTAAGATATGGTAGAAGCTATTCAAGGACACGTTGCAGACGATGAGCCATGAGGACCAGTCTTAGCGAATACCAAATTCGGTTATCACCGTTATTTCAATTCTGTTTTCAAGGATGTATGGATATTTGAGTTTAGAGAATTGCACCCCTACTCTAGGATTTCTCCTGTATTGTGGGCAGAGTTACATCCATAAATAACACATGCACAAATACCGAGATTTTGAACAACTGTAGGCTATAAATATATCTGTCCCGAATGAGAATCGAACTCGCAACCTGTAGCGTAGAATAACAATCTCTTAGCCACTACACCAGCCGTGTCATCTAGTGCTGGCTTTAACATTACTGATGTATTATTTTTTAAGGTAGCCTTCATGTTGTGTATGGATAAATAACAGTAAGAAACATAAGGATTTCTGTTGACATGCTACTCTAAATCGCGTTTAAAAGAAAATCACATAAGCATCAATATCTATATCGTGTATATCGATATTTTTGGTACCTTTAAGGAGGCGAATGATATGTATATCATTCGAACGGTACTATGCTTAATGTGTACAAAAAAACATGTGTATGTTGCCGTTAAGACAGGTAAAATAAAGTAAACATACACACGGCTTTATACGAGTATAGATATTTTTTTTTTTTCATTTTCATGGCTGTATGAGCCAAGATCCCTTTGCCTACTTATTAATACCCAAAAAAAACTGATATCGTAAATAAAACTGATGCCCTGGCTTCAGTACATGATTCTGGAACCTTCAGCAATTAGAATTTAGCGTCGGTCCTTTCCAGTATATCCTTATTTTCTTTATTAGTCACCATCATCATCCCCAATGGCCATCAGTTCTACCGTTATCGTTAGTATAAAATATTTTATAACTACTTTTTCTCAAATCAGCAGAACACTGCCAAGATCATGATCACCTCTAGCAAAGTCGATGAGCCCCTCCATTATGTTTTTATTGCCTACCAGTTGATTAACGTTGCATCACAGATGACTCAGAAGAAACGCAGAAAAAGTTTTAGTCCTACGTTTGTTGCGCTTAGGGTTCTGTATGTACCACCGTTTGAGGTATAACTTTGATATAATTAGATGCTCGAAGTACTGATGTTTATTGCTGATCAAAAGTGATAAATACTTTCTAAGGTTTACGCGAGTAGCATCCAATGAAATAAATATCTAATTTAATTTATGACCTTTGGCGTTGGACGCAGCACGTAGATATGTGATAATGAAATAAACGCGATATATTTCCGTTAGCTATTTCGATTCAAAACTTAGCTATCAACTGCATCATCACAAAAGTACTGAGCATTGATTTTAAAACTATTTGTGCGTGTGAGATTTATGTCTACAAACTATACCCACAAAGTAGAAGAAAAATTTGATTACACTCGGCTCTGTCCTCGAGATCAAGAAGTACTATGTAGTAACGCGCAGGTACTGCTATCCAACCACTAAATTTGAAATCAACAAGATAAGTAAAAAACAACTAGTAACGCCCTCTCTTGGTTAATCATTCGCGTTTTAGTGCTTTAGCTATCCGCCACGATTTTTCGTTCCTCTCAATTAATAAATGTTTTATTAGGAAAATCCATGTTTTAAGTAGTTTTAAGTGTTTGTGACTACGGTAGTAAGTACGTAAAACGTAAAATTATGCCGAAAAGACCATTTAGTGATGAATACTAAGGGCTATGTGAATAGAAAAAATAAAAACATGATAAAAATTTAAGGAAACGACTATCACACCGGCAATGCTCATCTTCGCAAGATTCAATAAAAATCTTAGGTAAGTTATTACATAGCTATTTTTAGTAAAAATATGGGCCTTTTTAGGGAGGAATATATATATAGATTTTCCGTATACCCACATTATTTCCTAAATAAGTTTTATTGGTTGTGAACATTTTGATGGAATGTGTCCGCCAATTGATAATACAATACAATATAATAACACTGTGTACAGTTCATAGGGATTGATACCAGTTCCATAACAAAATGATTGTGAGCATTACAATGGAATGTTTCCGTCATAATTTCAAAAATACCTGCTTTTGGTATTATAAATGCAATAACCATTTTAACGCAACATTTGCGCTAGCCTGTTGCCTCGGCAAATTATATAAACACACTCATCGTCCCTTGTGCTAACGCAATAGTCCATTGAGACCACACAGAGTACAGATCTTCCCAATGAGGTAGATGTCCTGCTAAATGAAATGGTTAACATATCGGTGGAGCCACTGGAACTTCCGTAAATGTCTCATCTAAGCCTGTTTTACTGATATGACAGTGAAGCGGACGTATGGATTATTAAAAATAACGCAGCTAAAGAGAAACTTCCGGATGATATTTTTGGTGAAGCTCTTATAAAAGAAAAACATTTCGGGCCAGGGATACAGCTACAATTGGCCTTTATAAGGAAGCCAAAAAATATATTATTCCAAACATAGAATAGCTCTGTATTAAATCAGGAGGTTAAAGCAGATTGACAGAGGTTTAAATATTACTTTTAACAAATTTTAATCTGTTTTAATTAATTAACGAAAATTAACAAAAGCAATTTGTTTTTGTTATAAATATGCCTAAAGCCCATAATGTCTTGATAATTGTTCGTCTAGGAGATGCTCTTTTATATTTCTATCTAGCGACAATACCAATATACATATATTACACTTATATCGTCGTTAACTGATCCTGGAAAGCTAGCTTGTGACTTGCAATATACGGAATCAATGATTCGCAGAAGTTTGGTTTAAAAAAAAAAAAACTCGCACGGAGGTGAAAATGAAATAGACGCGGAAATGAAAACTTGATCCTGGAGGAACCTCTACACTTGGATCTTCAAAACGATATCAAACCAGATGCAAAATATAATCTTGAGACCCCCCACTTCCGCCCTCGATCAGGCAGACGGAAGCTGTGGCTAAACCTCCGATAATGGCTGCCCCAACCAACCAGCCGGAGTACCAGCGCCTGCAGCGCCGTGCTATATAGCTGCGGCTGCAACCGTGTGTACCTTATAGGGGCTTACAGACCCACGCACCGCCGCACCGATAGACCCGGTGAGTTATCTGGGACGTGTGTTGTACTTTCTCGATATATGGCGTCTTATCACCAGCGATGCAGTACTCTTATATTGAGTTGAAGGGTATACATAACCGTTACTAAGTACTACTTAAATAAGTCTGATTTGATAGTATATAGAGAAATCGTCAACGATTTATTGAACGCCCATGCAATATCGGCCTGCCAACCATGTTTATGGTCAATATGTTTCTAGCGCATTTCTAATACATAAACCAAAAGGTAGACTACGTGCCATCTTAAATCCTTAAATAGATTTGTAAATACAAACAATTTGCAATAAGAAGAACTAAGCAGTACAGTAAAAAAAAAAAAGATTTGAAGGATCCTTATCTGTTCAACGTTCTTCCATTTGCACAGCCCCATACGTTTTCACAAAGCTTCTAATACCTGTGTTGGCATTATTAAGAAGTTTAGGTTATTTGTTAACTACCTATATATTTAGATGACATAATATGTTGTATTGGAAAAACTTATGAGACATGTGAAAATAATGTTCAAACATCTGCATTATCATCATATCAGCGAAAGGTCTTCCACTGTTGAACAAAAGCCTCCTCCATAGATTTTCACAACGTCAGGTCACATGCCGTCCTCGTCAGACAGCTGCCAGCTACCTTTCCCAGGTCGTCTGCCATCCCACGCTGCGTTTTCCGGTGCGTGGTCTCCACTCGGAGAATCTTTTTGCCCCAACAGCCGTGAGTTTGATTATTCAAATGCCCAAATTAGTCTTTGGGTTTTGTTATTGATAATGAAAAAATGTATTGACCCTAAATACCCGTTGTATGTAAATATCTAGGTTTCATTATTAGTACAGTTATGACTTATATAATATATTAAATGACATATATTATGTATTAAATGATAAAAAACAGATCATAAATGATATAAATAATTTTAAGACTCCTCGCCTTAGATGTCTCACTCGCATAGTGGGTCTACTTGTATCTGCATGTCCTGCCATTCAATACAACGCTAGCTGTATACAAAAGAGTTAAAGATGTGTAAATACCTAGCACTATTAAAGTTTGATAATTATGAAAGTTACGTGAATCTACATTCGTATATTCACCAAACTTTTTATTGGTGGTTGAACAAAATTGAAAATGTCGCCAATTTTATTCGTGACGAGAAATATTTGATTGAAATATATTCCGATGCGAGCAAGACAGGATGGGGGGGGGGGGGGCATGAACGAATGAACAATGAGCTGATACAGCAAAAGGAGCATATTAAGCTAATAAGTTTAAAACTAATAGCAACCTTTTTGGACTTAGTATATTTCCAAAACCGCTTAAGATTGTGAGATCCTTTTTGTGCATGCAAAAACACGACTCAACTTTATTTTATATTGTAGGTGTAACAAATGGGTGGTATTAGGTTTCCACATTAATGTAATTACTAAAGAACTCTGGCATTGGTGCGTTGAAAGCAATATTGACGCTTTCACCTCAAGAATAAGTTCAGAAAATAATGAAGTAGCAGACCACAGAATCTAGGGCCACACATACTCACAGAATAAGAACAGTAACACTGCCTTCAGCAAAATCATACACACGTTCAGTACACCAAAATCTGTTTGCATCTAGAATCAATAGAAAATGTGTTTTTGTGCATCAGGAAGAAAACATCCTGGCACTTACGCAGTAAATGCCTTTACATTGAATTGGAATAATCAAAAATCCTATGCATTTCTACCATTTTCTATCATATTAAATAAATAATTTCAGGGCATAATTACAGATAAGGCTGAAGGCATTGTTGTTGTTTCATACTTCCAAGTCAGGCATAGTTGCCGTTGTGTCAAAGATTCTGAGTATCAAAAATTATCCTGTTTCATCTAAGTGACCAAGCCCTTTTGTCATGTTCCCACACACCGTCACCACCACAGCTTATCCTGGCTGCAGGCAGGTTGTCAGGAGGGTACTACTAAAAAGAGGCGTCCTCCTTCTATAGATATTATGTATGCTTCGGTTTCCAACAATACTATGAATCAGTATGATACAGATTTAAAAAGGTGGTTCCATTTTTGTGTGTCTCATTACATTGATTTATATAAAGCTTCTGGTCCTAACATCAAATATTTCCTTATTACGCTATTTAATGACGGTGCCCATATGATCAACTTTGTTAATAATATCTGATTAAAATTCGGATCGGATGACAGAATTATTCGTTTATTTTAAAGGTCAAGGTTTCTATAATCTAAAACCACCAATACTAAAATATAATTAATCCTGGGTACCGTCTGTTATACTAAAGTACTTGTCTAATTTGTACCCCAACGATGAGCTAGACCTACATTATCTAACCTAAAAGATTTTACACTAATCGCATTAGTTACAGCCTACAGCATTCAAACCACATCGAAAATAACTATTCAAGACATTTGTGTTACTATATGGTTTGACCATATCTCCATAAAGATTCTAGACTTGAATAAGACATCGCGTATTAGTTCAACAACACTGTCTTATCTACCATTTTTACTCAGCAACTAGAAATGTTCCCAGCCAATAGACTTAGATCGTATACTATATATATATATATCTAAGACTCGGACGATTATATGTTAACTAGAATATCTTTTCATAAGCTTTAAAACTCCATAAAGCTGTAAGTTGACTTTAAGCCACTAGACAAAAAATATTTTATGGGACAATGGTGTCGATATCAGTAAATTCAAGGCCCACTCCACTGACATGCGCTACTTGCAGCTCTTAAATCCAGGCGTCTTCATATTTAGAATAACTGGAGTGAGCCTTCATCAGTATTTGCCAGGCTTTATCAAATACCAGTGTCAACTAATAATGACTAATCATTTCGGTTTATCTATTTTACACACCTAATTATTATTTATATAACACACAAATATTTAGGATCACTATATTGTAAAATATGTTTCTCGTATAAGTACTTCAAATCTATGATCTAATACCATGAAACAGTTAAATTATAAGTTACCACATTGATTAGTCAAACTGCGTATTATACTTTTTTGTTCTTGCAAATATTTCACCTGATATAATATATTTACATATATACAACGCATTTAATGCTTTCAAATTCTACATAGTACTTCTTGATCTCGAGGACAGAGCCATGTGTAATTGTAGATTAAACGAACTTACCTGAAGTGAAGTTCTATCCCAATTACACGAAGGCTCTGTCCGAAGAGATCAACACCCGCCCAATCCCGTGCACTCATGATCATGTAAGATCCATGAGCCCCTAATGCGTTGTATGTATGTATGGTAACTATGGATCCCGTTCCCCGCTTTAAACTAAATGATTAACCAAGAGAGGGCGTTACTAGTTGTTTTTTACTTATCTTGTTGATTTCAAATTTAGTGGTTGGATAGCAGTACCTGCGCGTTACTACATAGTACTTCTTGATCTCTTCGGACAGAGCCTTCGTGTAATTGGGATAGAACTTCACTTCAGGTAAGTTCGTTTAATCTACAATTATTTTTTAAGGTAGCCTTCATATTGTGTATGGATAAATAACAGTAAGAAACATAAGGATTTCTGTTGACATGCTACTCTCAATCGCGTTTAAAAGTAAATCATATAAGCAACAATATCTATATCGTGTATATCGATATTTTTGGTACCTTTAAGGAGGCGAATGATATGTATATCATTCGAACGGTACTATGCTTAATATGTACAAAAAAACATATGTGTATGTTGCCGTTAAGACAGGTAAAATAAAGTAAACATACACACGGCTTTATACGAGTATAGATTTTTTTTTTTTTCATTTTCATGGCTGTATGAGCCATATTACTTACATTATTACCCAAAAAAAACTGATATCGTAAATAAAACTGATGCCCTGGCTTCAGTACATGATTCTGGAACCTTCAGCAATTAGAATTTAGCGTCGGTCCTTTCCAGTATATCCTTATTTTCTTTATTAGTCACCATCATCATCCCCAATGGCCATCAGTTCTACCGTTATCGTTAGTATAAAATATTTTATAACTACTTTTTCTCAAATCAGCAGAACACTGCCAAGATCATGATCACCTCTAGCAAAGTCGATGAGCCCCTCCATTATGTTTTTATTGCCTACCAGTTGATTAACGTTGCATCACAGATGACTCAGAAGAAACGCAGAAAAAGTTTTAGTCCTACGTTTGTTGCGCTTAGGGTTCTGTATGTACCACCGTTTGAGGTATAACTTTGATATAATTAGATGCTCGAAGTACTGATGTTTATTGCTGATCAAAAGTGATAAATACTTTCTAAGGTTTACGCGAGTAGCATCCAATGAAATAAATATCTAATTTAATTTATGACCTTTGGCGTTGGACGCAGCACGTAGATATGTGATAATGAAATAAACGCGATATATTTCCGTTAGCTATTTCGATTCAAAACTAAGCTATCAACTGCATCATCACAAAAGTACTGAGCATTGCTTTTAAAAGTATTTGTGCGTGTGAGATTTATGTCTACAAACTATACCCACAAAGTAGGAGAAAAATTTGATAAGATGTCATCGCTTGAAAGAAAAACGTTTCATGTTACTTTGGCTTAGTAATATTTGCCTTTTTGAGGCTACAAATTGAGATAGTATTCATCATATCAGCCACAGGATGAACGACGATCCGTCGAGACAGATTCCACAATTGACCTCTTTCTTGAAGTTGGACTTACCTAACTGGACATTTTATCCCGGGTGGACATACTCGTCAAGAACTTCGATAACAAAGCTCCTAACGGATATTAGGGCAGGCATGACATGGGCATTCGACATGGCTTTCGTCTTGCCCGTGTTCACTTTAAGGCCCACCTGTTGCGAAACTCTGTTGAGATCATCGAGCATTGTTTTGAGCTCTTGCAGCGATTCTATCATGACTACGATGTCATCGGCAAATCGAAGGTGAGTGATATATTCACCATTGATGATAATGCTGAATCCTTTCCACTCTAGTAGCTTGAAGGCATCCTCCATTGCGAATAAACAGTTTCGGGGAAATGACGTCCCCCTGTCTCACACCTCTCCGCAATGGAATTTCCACCGTGCTCTGTTCATGTACTTGGACCCATATGGTGGTGTTTCTGTATAAGCACTTCAATACTTCGGTGTACCTATAGTGGATATAGCATTACTGCAAAGACTGCAGCACTGCCCAGGTTTAGATCGAATCAAAGGCCTTCTTATAGTCCACAAACGCTATGTATAGTGGTAGATTATACTCCTCGGTCTTCTGTATCGCCTGCCGCAGGGTATGTATGTGGTCTATGGTACTAAAGTCTTTTCGGAAACCAGCTTGATCGGGAGGTTGAAAGTCATCAAACCTGCGCTCGAGACAATTCGTGATGACCCTTGAAAACAGCTTATAAACATGGCTCAGAAGCGAGATTAGTCTGTAATTCTTCACTAGGGTGTTATCACCCTTTTTGATGAAGACCACCACCTCGCCTCTGTTCCACGCTTTCTGCGTTGTGCTCTTGAGTAAGACGGAATTGAATAGCTTCTGATGGACTTCAAGTACCGGTGTGCCACCCGCTTTCAGAAGCTCTGTCGTAATTTCGTCCCCACCCGTCCCCTTGTTATGTTTAGCTGTTTCAAGGCCATTCTAATCTCGCGCAAGCTGATGTCCGGGATATCCTCGGTATAGTGTCGGGTTAATTTGGCTCGCGGGTCTTTGACAGAGCCAATTGTAGGTATAGTTACCGAGGTGTATACTTATACTAAGTCGACGCAACACTGCCGTCCTCGGTCTTGGTTTCGGTCTAATACGACTTTGCCCAATAGACTTGTCTCTTGCGAACACTTTGGAGCCGTGATTCCGCTCAATCGCCTCTTTAACACCGTTGATGTTAAAGGTGCGTATATCGTAACGCAAGGACTTCCATATCCGTCTATTGAGCAGTCGGTATGCTTCAGCATCACCGGAGGACTGCAGCGTCATGGCGCGTCTTTCTGCCATGAGGTCGAGAGTGTGATCGGAGAACTTTTTTGGTCTACCTTTACGGTGGGTTTTAAAGAACTTAGACCCAACCGTTTGGACAGTTTCTACAAACCTACCATTTAAATCGTCTACAGATACGCAATGTTCCAGGCACTCGAAGCAGTTTTGAAGTTCGAGTTGAAAGCTCTCGGGGTTTTGGATATGAGTACTAGAGTTAAAGAACTTAGACCTAACCATTTGGACAGTTTCTACAAACCTACCATTTAAAAAGTATTAAATTAGTAAAGATAGCATTACTTTTGTACAAAACTAGAAATTACTAACTATATCATCTGTGAAGTATCGAAATTAATTACGATTAACTACACTACCTTATCTCACACGCACTAACACACGAACCCGGAAACTACCTGAAGGTCATAGAAATATTCGTTTCGTGCGGGAATCGAACTCGCGACAAGTAGCGCACTGGGTGGCCTCGAGTACTTAAATAAATGGATATTTCTTTATCTATTCAGGATCAACGGAACACACCGGTACCCTGTCACCGCAGCTCGTCTAGAGGAAGCCATTCTCCCCTGATCAATATCGGGTGTTCAGTCTCAGTACACCTCTTTGTATTCACTGCAACCCATGCCACCACGTAAGACTGCCTTGATCTAGGAAGTTCATATTACCATATCCTTGTACAACATCTATCATAAACACAGCAGGCCATTTTACACGATTTAAATATCTGCCATATTTACAAATAACTTATCTATGTTACATTATTCATCTCAACATTCCCTCGATACATTGCCAAGTTTACACCTTGAAAATAAGGTCGAATATAAAATATGATGCATTGTTTATATTTGTTACAGGAAGCTCATCATATCAGTCAAAGATCGTCCACTGACAAACAAAGGCCTGCCCCATAGATACACAATTGTGTCGTCATTTTGGGGTGAATTTGCCAGTACTCACCACGTTTGGCAGGCAGCGCAGAAAACTGCTGTTCCAGAATGGATGCTGCTGCCTCTGGTTAAGTTCCTTAGTCGCCTTTTACGACATCCACGGGACGAGATAGAGTGGGGAAATAAAGGCACTTCAACACCACACACATCCCAACTACATGCTGCTATCCAGAATTCCCTTAGAGAGAAATCCAATAAATCATTGCCTGACCTAATAATCGAAACCATACATTACTTAGGTTTAGGTACCTTACTCGAAAGCTGCATTTGCAACTGATGAGATATTTAAATACCAATCTTTAACAAAACATTAAGGTTCCCAAAAGGGCCCCCAAAATTCTCGCAGATTTACGATCCTGATATTCCGAACGATACGAACGAGGGCAAAAAACCAAAACATAACTGACCCCGAGCAACTCGGTAATAATAATAAAATAAAATAAAAAGTATATAATTTGAGAACTGGTTTGAGACTGGAGCTGGCACAGGAAAAAGTCGAAGGTGTGTTCCCAACTGTATTATGATAATAATTATTAGTAATCAATGATATTATATCATAGGATATGTTACGTCAATATTAAATATTAAATGGCGCGCAAAATTCAGTCTCTCTGTATAGACGCAGAAGAAAGAAGATACAAAAACTACGAGATTAAAAAAGATAGCTAAATACAATGACAACACTTCTCGATGTCTTTAGTTCAGGCGTCTTTGGACAGGTTCGCACCTGTAATAGAATATATGTGTTGTCTCTTTTCTTTGCCTGTGTTTTCTTCGACAATATTTTTCTATAACTAACTTGAATAGAATTTTTATTCAAAAAAAAAGTATTTCTATTTATTTGATATCACATGTTTGCATAATATTACAAAGAAAGGTGTTTATATAAAAAAAGACCACTGTGACATACCCAAATGGGTGTACAAATGTTTGTTTGAGGAACACATACATGTCATGTAATGAAATTATTATTATAAACATTAAATCAATAAAGTATTACAATGATATACAAAACAATCAATTTAACAAAATAAAATTTTATATAGTTTGTTGCTCACGTGTGGATGAGATTCCTTGTTCTTTATTTATTTTTGCTTGATAGTTTGTGCATTTTATGTATACGCACGACGGCATTGTTATTAGTCAATTAATAAAACAATACAGATAGTGACAGTGTGTGCTCGTTGTGCTGTTTTAGACGAACTGATTGCGAGGTGCTACAATTGGGGGAGTTTTGGTTCTTACTTTTGGCGTGCATGTAACATATCTACTTCATTTAATAATAATATCATTGTTATTATCAAACTATTTGATGTTTGTGGGATAGTTATATATGATGGACTTGACTGGGGTGGTCCTACAGTTCTACATATTTCACCCATCAGAACTATATGTTTTCCGTATTGTGTCCACATTCAAAATATAGCACCACTCCATCTACTCCCGTGGATGTCGAAGATGGTGACTCCAAACCAGAGGAATGGACAGCAGCGTCACTTTAGTGCAACAGAAGCCATACTGCACTTGCCAACCCACCTGCCAAGCGGGGTGGGTACTGATAAATTCCATAAACGACGACACAATTGTGGAAGTCTATGTGAGAGGCTTTTGTTCAGCTTTGGACTTTCTTAGGCTGATATGATGATGATGATAACGGTAACTATGTCTGAGCGTAATTGTGTTCCGGGTGAACGTTAGGAACAGATGGTGACTTAGGAGTCGTGGGGACGCAGATTGCGTAATCTCCGTGCTAATACCAAGCGACCACCGGGAAGACCTCGGGGCGCACGTGATCACATGCCGCCATGTGTAAAACATAACGCACAGCGAGGATTTGAGGGATCTTTTTGCAAATCCCCGGAATGAGCCTGGGTTAGCAGGGTTTTTACAGTCGAGCCCTAGTGGGGAGTGGAGTCCTCCAAAATGTGCCTAAAGCCGTGGCAGAAATGGGCGCCGAAGATAACTACCTTTTTTTTTATTGATGCCCAGTGGAAATTCTTCATGAACTTCCTTCGCCCCGGGGAAGGGCGAAGGGGTATGCCGGACTCTTACCGACTAAAACCACTGGGGCGGTGATCTTCGGCACCTAAGGGAGGCTCCAGGTCCTCGTATGATCACACTGGAGGAAGATAACTACCTAGGTGGTTTAAGCCAGTAGGAGTCTGGTACACTCCTCAGTCCTTCCTCAGACAGGAGGAAGTCCACGAAGGATTTCAACATTGAAAACAAAAGGAACAGCCCGTGAATTTTGCCGAACAGGCGGCATTCTATCAAAAGCCTTAGGATGACAACGCATATGTAATCACTACATTGCTAGGTGCATTTGCTACTTATCAGTAGAGGCTCTTTTGCCGTGCATATGAATAAAAAAAAAGATGTTTGGTCATCATTGTGAATCGTGAATGTTGAGTATTTTTGCGTTGCCCCACACTACGATCGATTTCAGTCCGGAGCTTTACAGTGCGCTGATGAGCTTAGGTTAAACTACAATAATACTACGTGCAACCTATGGCCTCTGTCTAGAAATAATTCTCATTAGAATAAATAAATAAATCTTGTTTGCATACATAACAACTCTTTCCGTGAATGTCATTGGATTATATCAAGTCGGTAGCGGTATAAACAGGTATACGGATACCTTTGCTATGCAAAACTCTCATTTTCTTGGCAAAAGGGTTGTGAGTTTCAGACTGCGGTAGTTACGCAAAGCCTGGATTTACCTAAGTACCGACGAACTCTACATACGATTGCTAATGAACATAGGACCAAATCTTCTAGAGATCATCTTTTCGGAAATAGTCTGGGAAATGCTTAAAATAACAAATAAAGGCTTTTAGGCGGCTTGAAAGACAGAAGAAATACTTTCTTTCTTTCAAGCCGCCCAAAAGCCTTCGACTTGGCTTAACGACTACCGTCTAATGACAACAACCGGAACCGACGATTTAACGTGCCCTCCGAAACACGGTAACGCTCAGTTACAATAACACTGTGCGGTTACCCATCTATAGATTGATCATGCCTAGCGTTGCAGTGAGTGCAACTTATTATGAGCGTAATAACAGTAGTAATTTGTAATTATCACTACATAAGAAATACAATTATTCTGTGTGGTGTCCGGATTAAGAATATAGTACCACTCCACCTCCTCCCGTGAATATCGTAAAAGACTGAGGGACTCTAAACCAGAGGGACGGGCAGCAGCGTACCTTCTGTGGATTAGCAGTTCTGCGCTCACCAACTTGCCTGCTAAGTGTGGTGACTATTGGAATATTGAACTGGTATTATTACTCCCCAAAATTACGACTCAATTGTGGAAATCTATAGGGGAGGCCTTGTATAAATGGCTAATATGATGATGATGATGAAGAACCGCCATGTGGTGCCGACTACGAATAGCACCAACCCATCTCATTCCGTGGGTGTCGTAAAAGGCGACCATGGGGTCGAGCGGAGGATGGACAGCAGCGTCCGTCGAGTACATTAACAACTTAACTGCGATCACCAACCGTGGCCATCCAACAAGCGTGGCGATTATGGCAAAACCCCCCAATGAGACAACAACACATCCATATCGATCGTTGTGGTCATTTTTGGGGGAGGCCTGTGTCCAGCAGTGGACTTTATCCGGCCGAAATGATGAAGAAAGAAGAAAATAACCCCTATTTTTTAGTTTTTTGCATATCAAGCTATTTAACTAATTCTCCCTTATGTAGTCACCACTTAATGCCATGTTCATCACGCCTAGTTAGTGGAGTACTAATCGCAGTACTTTCTTAGTGGCGCATAAGGCCTCTTTATATGGCGTGCATCGAGTATTAGATGGAGTGCATTTATGCTACTAACATTTAGGTGTATCGTTTAAACTAGATTTCATACCAATTGGTTGATTAAACGGTTCGAGTCAGGTAATTTGAGCCTGGTTATACATTAAAACGTAATAATAGGCTCAAGTTCAAGTGAGCTATGGAGAGAGCTATGCTTGGTATTTGTCTACGAGATCGAATCAGAATATACTAGTACTCACCACACTAAGCAGGTCGGTTGGTAAGCGCAGTATGATTAGTGTTCCACAGAAGTGACGCTGTTTAGAGAAATAGAGGGACGGGCGGCACCAAGCGCGGGTCGGCGTCAAGGTCAATCAGCGAGCAATGGACAGAGCAATACTTGGTGTTTTTCTACGAAATTGAATCAGAAATGAGGAGATCCGTAGAAGAACTAAAGTAGCTGAAAAGATTAGTAAACTGAAGTGGCAATAGGCGGGGCACATAGCTCGTAGAACTGATGGCCGTTGGGGCAAGAAGGTTCTTGAGTGGAGACCGCGCACCGGAAAAGCAGCGTGGGTCGACCTCCAACGAGGTGCATAGACGACCTGGTGAAGGTCGCTGGGTGGGTGACTTTTAGTCACCTTATACGACATCTACTAGAGAAGATGGATTGCATATTCTTAATCCGGACACGTTCTGAGCCAGTAAAATATTTCTTTTGCAAACAAGAAAGACACAGGAGGAACAAACCAACATCGTAAGAATGTTTGCAACTTCCGGTGAGACTGTTTCTTGTGAGCATAATGTACGTCTACTTTATTTTTGTCTCAATCTCCTGTTTTTGTTGTTGTTTGTTGAATGTCGGTGTTGTTGATTATGTTGAAGTGGAGTAGAATGTACTTTTAGCGCTTTAGAGACTTTTCTGTGCTGATTTGTTTATCGCTTGTTTTGCTTATCACTTGAATGTAGTTAGATTGCTAGCTGACTCAGATGTAACAAGAGCTGATACAACTCCCAAATTTGTCAAAAGCTAATGGCAATTTTTTATCAAACTCAAACTCAAAGTTTTTATTTCATATAGGCCCTTATAGCACTTTTTTCATATAGGCACTTAAGAGAAGAGCCGAAAAGAAACTCCATAGACACTCTTTTAAAAAGTGATATTACAATTTAACACATCAAGTATTTGAAAACAAAGTGAGATAGATAGAACAAAGTGAGCCAGATAGCTGATGTTATAAGGAATAACTTAGGCTACTTTTATTTTAGAAAAATAATTAGGATTCCGCGTAAAAAAATGAAACCCTTGAAATCCAATATATATACCTATTCCATGTCAAGTGTCTATGTCGAAGTACTCTAAATCTCTTTTAAATTAAACGCCGGTGAAACCGCGGGTCCCAGCTAGTTACAATGTATAACTTTTCGCATTTACTTATTTTGCAAGAAAATGCTAAGATTCCTTGATTATTATAGCAGCATGGTTTTGGAAGGAAGATAAATAAATCAAAGAAGAAGGCGAAAAAGGCTTGCAGAACTGCGAAAGTATTAAGGACTTGTAGAGGTCACAATATGATACTCGCATGATGAAAAAACTAACTATCGGATCTGAATGAAATAAAAATAAAACAGATATTTAGATAAACAAAAAACTATTCAACCGACAACGCTTTCAAAGACTGCAGTAGTTTTTTTATAACAAAAAAGAGCCAGTACCTCCTCACGTTGACTTCAAGAAATCACATTCAATCATTTGCACATATAATCTCTAATTTACATATACCGATACCAGTGAATCATTCCTAACTATCATCACATTATTGTGTATCTCTTTCATATCAACCCGCAATTCATTTTAAAATCTTCTGTCTCTGTCTTACTTTACCTTTAGTTTAAAGACATTCTTTTCGCCCTTACGTTATTTGAATCAAATATCAATTTAACATCAAAGATTGCGTCTACTTATTTTCTGTGTGGTTACTTATCAAATTGACCGTGAAATGTATTCAAATTATTTCAATTTTATTCTTGTATTCCTATTTTTTTGTTAGCAATTGTTCCTTTGTGTGAAAATTTACACTTGATCCTTCTCGTTTGCATAGTAAGGTGTGGATAAGACGTTTTTGTTGCAAGTGATTGACGAGTTACAGAGCTTCAGATTTGAAATATTGAAGTGGTTACTACATGCTGCGTATTTGTTGTTTATTAGTTTTGTTTGGAAGATGATGTTTTTGGGAACCATATGTAAATATCAGTTGAAGCTATATCATTAACATTCAACGGAATTATCATTTATCATATCAACCAAAGGAGGTCCGGTCCACTGCTGAAAAAAGACCGTAGATTTTCACAATTGTTTCGTTGTTTTGGTGGGAATTGGCCTAATCTAACCAAGCTTGTCAGGCGGGTTGGTGAGCGCAGCATGGCTACTGTTCCATAGGCCAGGGCCTAATCCTCTGGGTTAGATTCCCGTAGTCCCCTTTTACGACATCCAAGCGAGGGGAGATAGAGTGGTCCTATATTTGTTATCCGGGCACCAAACGGAATTACGAAAAAATACAATTTTTTTATGCCGTGTGGTGCCGGCTACGAATAGCACCAACCCATCTCATTCCGTGGGTGTCGTAAAAGCCGACTAAGGGATCAGACGGAGGATGGGCAGCAGCGTCCTTCGAATACATTAACAACTCTACTGCGATCGCCAACCCGCCTGCCAAGCGTGGCGATTATAGCAAAACCCCCCAATGAGCACCCAATACACCGATATAGGTCGTTGTGGTGATCTTTGAGGGAGGCCTATGTTCAGCAGTGGACTTATTGGGCCGAAATGATTATGACAATTTTTTATTAAATTTTTCACTAACTTTTATCTTTCTTTATTTTTTATTTTTTTTAAGAACATTGCTCCACATTAGGATTGCTCCTGTCTAGTGAGTGCGTTTACAGACATGACTTCCACATACAATACACCCAGACCCGGAACAACTACCTGCAGATCGTACAAATATTTGTCCCGTGCGGGAATCGAACCCATGACCCGGTGACTATATCAGCAACTGCACCAACCGTGCCGTCAAGTGTAACTTTTATTCTTACATCGTAGGTCAATAAAGTGAAATGCATAAACACAATAACCTACCTAACAGTGCTTCCAATTCGAGACAGCATGATACGCTTTCGAAAACCAGTGAGAAAGATACTAGCGACACCGTACCCAAATACCTACTGAAAATGCATAAAATATATGTTGTTTTCTTAACTGTGATCATAAGTGTTCATTTCACAAATTCACAACCAATTTCGTTATTTTATTTTTATATTGTTACTTTATTTTGTAAACTTTATGTTGCAATAAAACAATTTGAAACGGATTAAATAGCGTATATTATAGATTTAAGTACGTACTTAATAAAAAATCATGACGAATAATTACCGAAAATCATGACGAATAATTACCGAAAATATATTGTGAAGGACGCCACGGTTGACATCTGTCGGGCATGCCACCGTCCAGGCGAGTCTATACGTCACATTATTTCCGGTTGTTCTCGTCTTGCTAACGGCGAGTACTTGCACAGGCATAACCAAGTAGCCAGGATTATCCACCAGCAACTTGCACTGCAATACAACCTTGTGAGTTCAGAAGTGCCATACTACAGGTATGTGCCCGACCCAGTTCTCGAGAATGACCATGTCACAATGTACTGGGATCGATCTATCATTACTGACAGGACTATTGTAGCCAATAAGCCTGACATAGTGGTGATAGATCGAGTAGAGCGCCGCACAATGATTGTTGATATAACTATCCCGCATGACGAGAATCTCGTGAAGGCCGAGAAAGATAAGCAAATTAAGTATCTTGACTTGGCGCACGAGGTTGTCGACATGTGGGAGGTAGACTCTGCAATCATTGTGCCGATAGTTGTCACGGCCAATGGCCTTATGGCCAAGAGCCTCGACCAACACCTTAAGAGGCTCTCGTTAGGCAGCTGGGTCAAGGGCTTGATACAGAAAGCGGTACTCCTGGACACGGCTCGTATTGTTAGGAGGTTCCTCTCTCTGGAGCCCTAACCACCGGTAGCTTGGACCTTGTTCCCGATGCCGGTGGGCTACTATTTTTTATATTTTTAAATATATATTGTTTTTTTTTTTTTATATGTATTTAAAAATGTAATTTATATGTATATATTTAAAATAAAGGAATAATAATGATAACAATATATAAATAATTCAATATAAATAATAATAATTAATGTTTTATACAATTTCTTATTTGTTGTAGGTAAATAGATACTACTGATAATAAATGCTAATAACAATAACAATAGTGATAATTTATTTGTAATTGTTGCCTATAGTAAATATTTGATTTAAATAATAGTATTACATTTAATAACTACGATACAATATTAAATAGGTATATCAGAATAAATATCTAAAAGAAATAAATAAATATTTAAAATGAAACTTAATATCTACTAATATTAGGTATTCCTATAATACATACGTGTAATAGCAAATTGATATCTAAGGTACCCCTTGCTGTAATTAAGTATGACATTCATGTCACATTAATCAAAATTATAAAAGTGACTCTCCTCTCTCCTACGTTATTGCCGTGCCCGACAGGGCCCACATGTGATTCCTATACTGTACTGTAACACCAAGTAACTTGTGAAGTGCAATAAATGTATTGAGTATTGAGTATGTATTGAGTATTGAGTATTTTTGTTATTCCTGACGTTTAAAATTGTACGGTAGATAAAATAAAATAACTGTTTAAAATCTGGAACTACGCCTGTTACCTGCGACCACGAAAGCTACAAAGTATTCGATACGTCAGGAAAAATCTATACTATACGCGATGTGATCCGTTTAAAATTGTTTTATTATATTGTAAAATTGTAAGTTCATGAGACATTTCATTTTATTGGCTTTTTAATTTATTACTGAATGTTAGAGATTAAAAACTAACAAATAGAAAATGTAAAATGAATTTCTAGTTATTGTCTAACAGACGAAATTAGTAATCAATCTTACCCAAATCCTTGGATTTGGGATTAGATTTGTCTGTTTGTTGTATTATATGTGATATTAACACAAAAATAATAAACGTTCAATATCTTTAATTTAAAGATTTTGGATTACATTGCTTATTAATTTCGGCTGTAAGTCTGCTATATCTTTGTATTAGATTATATCAGAAATATTCTCATTCAAGCACTGAAACTCTGTTGGTATCTATCAATGTTGATGGTCATCATCATCATTTCGGCCGAATGAAGTCCACTGCTGGACACAGGCCTCCCCCAAAGATCACCACAACCACCGATATGGATGTGTTGTGGGCTCATTGGGGGGTTTTGCCATAATCGCCACGCTTGGCAGGCGGGTTGGCGATCGCAGTTGAGTTGTTAATGTACTCGAAGGACGCTGCTGCCCATCCTCCGGCTAATCCCTTAGTCGACTTTTACGACACCCATGGGAGGACATGGGGTGGTGGCATTCTGAGCCGGTGGTATCTTTATTTAATTTTTTTATTGATGTCCAGTGGAAATTCTACATGAACTTCCTTCACGTCGGGGAAGGGCGAAGGGGTATGCCGGACTCCTACCGGCTAGAACTATTGGAGCGGTCATCTTCGGCACCGAAGAGGGGCTCCAGGTCCTCGTAAGATCACACTAGAGCCCCCCAGTGATGCCACGCCTTAAGCACATCTCGGAGGGGATGAATGCAAAGCGGTCACCCCCTCCAGCGGAGGGAAGGCGATTGTAAAAAGGTCGCACCCCAGGCACCTCTCGGGGAGGACTGTATGTTGATGGTATCTACTAAAACTATTTCAAAATTATTCCCAATTAAAATATTCAAACGTAAAATGAGAAATTTTGTTTTCAAGATATTCCTTCTATCCTTCTGTTGTACCGCTCCAAATTCCCGAAACAGAGGCAAAAAATTCAAACGCGCTCAAATACGAGGGATTCTGCACTGACATTTTTGTATAAAATCCTCGTTTAGTTCCTGATCAACCGAGATTGTAGGATTCGCAAATTTGCATCCGTCCCTTGCATTCTCTCACATTGGATGCAATTTAAATAATTCGTTTATAACAAATGTCATTGTATGTATATTAGAATAATGTAATTTTTTATCCATGGACGAATATCTAATTGACCGTGAGAGTATATTTGTTTGCATACTTCTGCAATTTGGGATTTCGCAAGGTGGTATTTATTATATTCGAAAATGAACATGTGAATGCAAATTTTGACGTATCGACGTATTCAAATGAGGACAAGTGTGTGAATATTGTTCGTCTTGGTTTCCCAAATGAGGGAATTACAGGTATACTCAAATACAGGTTTGGATAGGTTGTAAATGATGAGATGGATGCTGGTTAGTTAGCACCCCTAACGGATGAGTATGAATGCATGGATTAGTAAATGTAAATTGAAAATGAAACTTGTTAACGCATATTGTCAAACATGAGGAAGTCAATCGGATACAAAAAAGTAACGCTTAAAATAAGTATGTATAAATTAAATCTAATTAAATTAAGGATTTGTCTGTTTTTTGTGTTAAATGTGATCGTACCACAATGTTTTTTTATCTAAAGAGTTTGGATTATATTGTTTACTAGCTGGGACCCGCGGTTTCACCCGCGTTTAATTTAAAATAAATTTAGAGTACTTCGACATAGATACTTGACGTAGAATATATATATTGGATATCAAGGGTTTTATTTTTTACGCGGAATCCTAATTATTTTTCTAAAATAAAAGTAGCCTAAGTTATTCCTTATAACATCAGCCATCTGCCAGTGAAGGTCCCGTCCAAATCGGTCCAGCCGTTTCAGAAATTACCCGGAACAAACAGACAGACAGACAGACAGACAGACGGACAGACAAAAAATTAAAAAATTGTTTTCTTGTTATATATAACGTACATACTTTCATATGCATTTAGTAAAAAGCTGTTATTTTGACATTACAAACAGACACTTCAATTTTATTTATTTGTATAGATAGATGTATACATTAATATCGGCCGTAAGTCACTCTACCCTAACAACTGTTTTATACGAGTAATATATAACTGTCTCTCTTGATGGGTAAATATCCTCTACAATGGGGACGGCTATCTTCTGATAGGATTACGCGGGGACATGAGTCCAACGCGCAGAGGCTATATCATCATTATATCAGCCTGAAGACATCCACTGCTTAATAGAGGCCTGCCTATAGTCTTAGGTCTTAAGGTTTTCTGGGTTCGCGGGTGCGTAGATTGGGGAATCTGCGTGCTCATACCAAGCGACCCAAGAGAAGACGGTAGCACGCACGTGGTCACGCGCTGCCGTAGGACGCTTTAGGGGATCCTTTCGATCCCCCGGGAGGGTGACCACTTTACAGTCACCCTCTCCGAGATGTGCCTATAGGCGTGGCACAAGCGGGCGGCTCTAGTGTGATCATACGAGGACCTGGAGCCTCCCTTAAGTGCCGAAGATGACCGCCCCAGTGGTTTTAGCCGGTAGGAGTCCGGCATGGGGTGCTAGGTCAGGAAACCTCCACGTGCGCTCGGTGGCTGCTGGTCCCTCTTGATACGTCCGGGGGGAAGAGCAGTTGCCGGGCCGGTGCACCCTGGGCACCCGGCAATAACTTCTCCACTTTTTGGAGGATCTTGTTGCCCGGTGGCTAATATTCTGACAGGGACGGGCCCAGTTTTTGGGCTGTAGGCCGTAGGGTGTTCCTCCATTATTGGAGGAGCATGGGCAGGCTAGCGGCGGGCTCGGTGTGCACTCACCCTGCCCCGAGCAGGTAGTGGGAGGACTACCCTTCCCTGCCACCGTCGATATCGTAATCTCGGTTGGAGTGTCGTGGTCACGTCTCGCGGCTTCGACCGGGACCGAGGATCTTGGCTTAACCGCCCGGATCGCGAGGAAGAAGGCCTCTATAAAAATTCCCCGAACCCAAGCTTTGCGTGCGGCGAGGGGTGCATGGCTGATGGGAAGTTCAGTCGCGAGCACGCCAACCCCAGGACCGGCGGAACCTGAACACGGGATACGCTTGCCCGGGTACAGGGGGCACTGCCCGGGTCGACCGTTTATTTCCCCCATACTCGTGGGATCAATTATGGTTAAAAATACTAAATATAAAACTGACGCTGAGAAGGAGGCCGTGAAGGAGGTTACGAAGGAGATCGTAACGGAGGTGAAGAAGATGCAAACGCTGTCAGAGTCTGACAGCGTCCAGATGGACATGGGGTCGGATGTCGGCCCCGTGTCTGGCTCTGGCGCCAGGACGCGTAGTGCGCGAAACTTACGCGCCAAAGCACGTGCGCAGCGTACAAACGCACCGCTGTCGCGTCCAGGCACGCCGTTGCCATCGGGTGGGGTAAGCGATTCCGAGGAATCATTAGATCCTCGGGGCTCGTACGCCTCATTAGTGAGGGGAGGTGAGGGTCGCAAGCGGGCCCTGCCTAAGGTGTCAAAGGGGTCATCGCCCGATGCCAAACGGTCAGTCCGTAAGGACGGAAATGTCGAGAGGCTGGAGAGGGAGAACGCGGAATTGCGCTCCCAGATTGCCAGCCTCTCGGCGCAGATAGAGAAGTTAACGACGGAGGTGGGGCTACTTCGCCGTCAGAGGGACGCACCGGCGAACCCTAGTCATGGCGATGCTCCGGCGTTCATGCCACCGGACGCGGTGGCCGAACTTCGGCGTTCAATCGCCCTCGAAGTCGGGGGCATAGTGAGCGCCAGGTTTGCCGCCTTGGAGGGTCGGCTCCTGCCGGAGCAGCGTCTGCGCCCGCCATTGGCAGCTGATTTACGGCGGTTGCAGTCAGAGACTGCCACAAAGGCAGCTACGTATGCCGCCGCCGCTAAAGCGCCGTCCGGCACGACGACGGGTACGACTGCACCCAAGGCACCTGGTGCATCGACAAAAGCGCCGGGTTCTTCCCCTGCGACTCTAACGCAGGGAAAGAAGAAAAAGAAAGGCCGTAATGCGGTGAATGTAGCCGAAGTGGCTGACCTGCCGGCGGTGCCTGCTGCAAATGCGGCGACCACTGCGCCTGCGGCAATCGCGTCTACTGAGCCACAGGCCACAGTGGAGACTGAGTTGTGGTCCACTGTGGCCGCAAGGAGGGGGAAAAAGTCCCAAACCCAGGCAGCTTCTGGTGCGCAGGCTGCACAATCTTCCACCACCCAGGGAGGGGAAGGAAGAAAGGGGAAGAAGAATAATAAAAGGAGGAAGGTCAACCTCCCCAGGGTTCCCGCAACGGCCGCCATAACGGTCACCGTGCCGGAGGGCTCACCCGACAGTCGGTTGGGTGAAGTTATGACCGAGGCCAGGAAGAGCATAAAGCTCGCTGACCTCGGCATCGGTCCCGACACGGTGACCATGAAGAGGGCAGCCAGCGGCGGAATGGTGCTGTCCGTCGCTGGTGAGGACTGCAGTGCCAAGGCTGATAGCCTGGCGCGCCGTATGCGGGAGGTGCTCTCCCCCGTCTTTGCCGTGCGGATCGCACGGCCAATTAAGACGGCGGAGATGAGGGTACGCGACCTGGACGACGCCGTCACGCCTAAAGAGGTGGCTGAGGCCATCGCGGCGGCGGGCGGCTGTCAGCCCGAGGAAGTAAGGGTGGGCGACATTCGCCGCTCATCCGTGTCCTTGGGCACCGTCTGGGTGCGCTGCCCGCTGGAGGCAGCAAGAAAGGTGGCGTCCGCCTCGCGTGTTTGTGTGGGGTGGACGTCGGCCAGGGTCGAGGCATTGGCGGCACGGCCTTTGCAGTGCTACCGATGTCTTGAGCTCGGGCACGTACGCCTCCGTTGCGCCATTCATGGGGGGGCTGACCGGAGCGACCGCTGCTTCGCTTGTGGCAGCCAGGGCCACAAGGCGAGACAGTGCACGGCACAGTCACAGAATTGCCCGCTATGTGCAGACTACGGTCTGCCGTCAGGGCATAGGCTGGGCAGCAAGTCATGCGCTGCCCAGAAAGGTAAGAGGGGGAAGCGAGCCCCTTCTGCCACTGCCAATAGGCAGGAGTTGACTGTGCCGGCGACATCGGTCGTGGGCCCACCGGAGGAAATGGAGGCCGAAAATTCCCAGCCCTAAGAGTTCTACAGGGCAACCTGAACCACTGCCGCAACGCGCAGAATCTACTGCTGCAGACTGTTGCGGAGTGGTCGGTTGCCTTGGTGGTTGTGGCGGAGCCCTACGTCGTCCAGGAACACCCTCGCTGGTTCGGGGACGCCGGGGACTCCGTCGCCATCTATTGGGCTGAGGTTGAAGGTGGGCCGCCCTGCTCGCTGTTGGACAGGGGGCAGGGATTTGTCGCTATAGAATGGGGACCTCTGGCAGTAGTGGGCTGCTACGTCTCCCCCAACGTGTCTCTCGCCGACTTCGAGGGATACTTGGATGGGGTGGCGCGCAGCATTCGCTGTAAATGCTCGCCCCGTCCAATGCTCGTCCTGGGAGACTTCAATGCTCATTCTAGAGCTTGGGGCAATCGTCGGGACGGGCCGAGGGGGAGGATAATACAAGACTGGGCGGCATCGCTTGACCTCCGATTGCTGAATCGGGGGTCCATTAGCACCTGCGTTCGGTGGCAGGGGGAGTCGGTCGTGGACCTGACATGGGCGGCTCCTTCTGTGGCCAGCATGGTGTTGGGCTGGCGGGTTGCGGAGGAGGTGGTAACGTTGTCCGACCACCGCCACATAGTTTTTGAAGTGGCCCTCCGTCCGCCTGGCCCGAGCCGTCTAGGTCCCAGCCCGCAGTCGCGGCGTTGGGCCCTCACACAGCTCGATCGAGAGATGCTCGTCGCTGCTGCCAACGTCGTGGCGTGGTCAGAGGTCGATCAAGGGATCTTGCCCGATCCAGAAGAGGAAGCGGCCTGGTTCCGGGAGGCGATGACGTCGATATGCGATGCATCAATGCCCCGGGCCAGGCGCTCCCGGCGTACGGCGGTGTACTGGTGGTCGGAGGAGATTGCGCAGTTGCGCGCGGTCTGCCTGGCATCCCGCCGCCGGTACCAACGAAGCCGACGCCGGCGTAGTGCTACAGCTGGAGAGACTGCGGAGGCCTATCTGGCCTACCGGGCGGCCACGAAGTCGCTAAACAGCGCAATTCGCGAGGCGAAGGCTCGGTCCTGGAGCGAGCTCCTGGAGGGACTGGACAGGAATCCGTGGGGGAGACCCTATCGTATGGTCGTGGGCAAATTGCGCCCGTGGGTCCCCCCGGTGACCGAAACCTTGGCCCCGGATTTGTTGGAGGGAGTACTTTCAACGCTCTTTCCAGCGGTCCGGGACCATCCTGGTCCCTCTCCACCCCCGATTCCCTCAGAATGGGCCGAGGAGTTAGGGGTTTCGGAAGGGGAGCTGGGCCGAGCCATTGGCCGCCTGAAGAGTCGCAACACCGCACCAGGTCCGGACGGCATTCCGGGCCGCGCGTGGGTGTATGCACTGCAGTCTCTTGGGGACCGCCTGAGGCGGCTGTTCACCAGCTGCCTCCGTCGAAGCGTGTTCCCGTCCAGCTGGAAGGAAGCCGGATTGGTTCTGTTGAGGAAGGAAGGAAGGCCCGCGGAGTCTCCTTCTGCATATCGTCCAATTTGCCTGCTCGACGAGGCTTCGAAGCTATTCGAGAGAATAATTACCCGAAGACTCGTTGAGCACCTGTCGCGAGTGGGTCCCGACCTGGCCGAAAGTCAGTACGGCTTCCGGCAGCGGCGCTCCACAATCGACGCGATTCTTCGCGTCCGCTCGCTGTCGGAACAGGCAGTGTCCCAGCGGGGTGGGGTGGCGTTGGCTGTCAGTCTAGACATCGTTAACGCCTTCAACTCCATCCCGTGGGGCGCGATTAGGGGGGCACTAGTCCATCATCGATGCCCCCCCTACCTGCAGGGCATCATAGGGGCCTATCTACGCGATAGGCACATTCGCTACGTGGGCAGGGACGGTAGCGTAAAGCGGAGGGAGATTACGTGCGGGGTTCCGCAGGGGTCGGTTCTTGGCCCCTTTTTATGGAACCTCGCCTACGACGCGGTCCTACGTGTCGCTCTCCCCGCTGGCGTCAGCTTGGTGTGTTACGCTGATGACACTCTTGTGTTGGCCAGCGGGGAGTCCTTCGAGGGAACCATCCGGCTTGCCGAGCAAGCGGTGGCAATTGTCGTGGCCAAAATCCACGCTCTGGGTCTGCAGATAGCGCCTCACAAAACCGAGGCGCTATGGTTCCACAAACTGCCGCGGAGTAGAGAACCACCCAGTTCGTGGATACGCGTTGGTGACGCGCAAATCAGGGTGGGCCAATACATGAAGTACCTGGGGCTCACCCTGGACAGTCGTTGGGGCTTCGAAGAGCACTTCGCGCGCCTCGTCCCCCGAGTCGAGAGGGTAGTGGGTGCATTACACCGGGTGCTGCCCAATCTCGGGGGACCGAGCGAGGAAGTTCGCCGTCTCTACGGGGGCGTCGTGCGGTCTGTGGCCCTCTACGGGGCGCCTGTATGGTCATCCCGGCTGTCAGGCGTCCAGCGCTGCAGAAACAAACTTCACAGTCTGCAGCGCAGAGTGGCTATACGGATCGCACGGGGATACAGGACAGTGTCCTACGAGGCGGCAACTCTCCTGGCACGCTTTCCGCCTTTCGACATCCAGGCGGAGATGGATGCGTGGGTCTACGACCAGACACGCTCTCTCCGCCAAAGTGGGGAAGGCGTGCCTTCAGGGGCGTTCGACAGACTGAGGCGGCTGGCTCGACGGCGCGCACTCGAGATGTGGCGTCATCGCCTACGGTTGCAGTTCGCGACCAAGCGCGTCGTTGAGGCCATCCTGCCGCTCTTCGGAGCCTGGCTCCAAAGGAGCGAGCGCGTCACCTACCGTCTGACGCAGGTGTTCACCGGTCACGGTTGTTTCGGTGCATACCTGCACAGAATAGGACGCGAGGTTACGGCACAGTGCCACCATTGTGGATGCGACCAGGACACCGCACAGCACACGCTCGAGGAGTGCCCTGCGTGGGCGGCCGAGCGGCGGATCCTGGTCGACCGGATCGGGCAAGATCTCTCTCTGCCGGCAGTAGTGTCGGCTATGTTGGCAGAGCATGAAAATTGGAGTGCAGTGGTCTCCTTCTGCGAGAGCGTCATGTTGCAGAAGGAGACTGCAGAGCGGGATCGGGAGAGGGCCGATCCCGCACGGAGAAGGACGAGACGGCGCCGGGGCAACAACCGTCCCGGCTCCCAAGTCCAACACGCCTGAGCCCCCTGCCGTCAATTCATGGTGGGGGGCCACGGGGGTCGCGGGTGCGCAGATTGGGGAGTCTGCGTGCTCACACCGAGCGACCCCCGGGAAGACGGTGGCGCGCACGTGGTCACGTGCCGCCGTGTGCGCAGCACAGCGCAAAGCGAGGCTTGGGGGGATCCTTTACAATCCTCCCCGAGAAGTGCCTGAGGGGGCGACCTTTTTACAGTCGCCTTCCCTCCGCTAGAGGGGGTGACCGCTTTGCAGTCATACCTTCCGTGATGTGCCTAAAGGCGTGGCACCAATGGGCGGCTCTAGTGTGATCTTACGAGGACCTGGAGCCTCCCTTCGGTGCCGAAGATGACCGCTCCAGTGGTTTTAGCCGGTAGGAGTCCGGCATACCCCTTCGCCCTTCCCCGGGGTGAAGGAAGTTCCATGTAGAATTTCCACTGGACATCAATAAAAAAAATAAAAAAAAAAAAAAAAAGGAGTCCGGCATACCCCTTCGCCCTTCCCCGGGGTGAAGGAAGTTCATGAAGAATATCAACTGGGCACCAATAAAAAAAAAAAAAAAAAAAACTTAAGGTTTATCAGGTTGTCTGTAAACAACTGTTGCATTGGAGCGGCCTCATGCTGCGTATAACGCTGCTCTTTTTAGAGAATTAAATCCAAAATGTAATGGGACTCTAATCTGGGACTCTCCATGTCTGCACTATAAAAATGCAGTTTCGGGTTGTCCTGAGTGTATAGAACATATAGTATGGTATAGTATGAGATAGAAGTTATAATGATAAGGTCTATTGTAATAGGTGTTATTTAGAATGCAAATTTAAAGTAATGAACGTGAATAACGGTGGAGTCAGCCTTTCATCCTTTAACGGCCGAAATGAATAATCAATCTACTTTGGATTTTGGATTGAGATCACACTTAACAAAAAACAGATCAAGTGCAAAATCTCAAATCGGAATTTGGTTAAAATTAATCATTAATTTCGGCCGTAAGTCTGATTCTGTAGCAGACGGAGACTCGTCAGACTATAACTATCATTAATATCAGGCCGCAATATCGTAAGCAGCATTAATTGAGTATTTCACTTACACGCCGATAGTTTGGATTAACATAAAACACACCCATATCAGTCGTTGTGGTGATTTTTGGGGGAGGCCTGTGTCCAGCAGTGGACTTCATTCGGCCGAAATGATGAAACGATGATTGCCTCAAAAGGTTAAAAAAGTAGTAATATCATGGTCGCCCCCACAAAGTGAATTTTTTATGAAAAGAAATCTTACTGCTTAGAGTTTTTCTTACACTTAACGTAAAACAGAATTACTTTGCATCCATAAAACCATATCCACATTTCAGCTAAAAGTAATTCCCTGTAGGTGACGTGTTCATTTAATGAATGTTTTCAGTTACAGCGGTGGTTTCGGATAGTTTTTCACGCGATACAATTGTTCGCGGTAATTACAGAAGCTTCATAGATGCAATTAATCATTGGCAGTGTAGGGTTGAACAATAGTTGGTGGCGATGCACTTTTTAGGGTTCGCGCGTGTGGTATATTATGTTATGCAGTGTAAAAAAATATGTTATACAATGTTTGCCTATTTGACTATGTTTTTTGCGTAAAAGGAATAAAATTACGAGTTAATACATTGTTTTTATATTTGAGCCAGTCTCAGACAGTCAGTGAGCTAACGTAAGGTGATAGCTTTTTTGTACGTGGGCTCTTCCAGGATTGCCTTCGCCCAGTATAACGCAGACGGACATCTTATCGTCTAAAACCCCATGACATTCCTTTGACCTAATTGGTGCGGGATTTGCTCGCACATTCGCGGCCCTCAAGCATACCTACTACGTTAGCTAGCTGCGTTTTACCTATACTGTACCTTTTTTAAAATATTAAACGTAAAGAATAATAATTAAATAATGATATTATTAATTTAATTAATATTAGTTTAGGTTTTGAACAGTTCTCTCGGCTAGAGCATGTAGACTAGAAAATACCGGAAAGTTGATTTCTAATAATTTGCCGCGGTAACAAAACTCTGGGCAAACGTTATCTCACCATGGGATAAGGTAATCCTGGAGGGCAGATTAAAGTAGCTGCTTGATTTCTTCATACCTTATGATAAAAAAAAAAAGTATATCATAAGAAAAAAAAAAGTATATTAAGTAGCTTACAGAACGCAGGGCAGTTTGTGGCGAGCTGAATGTGAGTGGCGACACTGCGTACCCGAATGCTCCAGAGAGTCGGTCAGGGCCTCGTCTCCGCTTGCCTTTATTGGTTGGTTGGAGTGGAACCCCATGAGTGCCCGCAGGATTTTCAACTCTGGCTTGCCTTAGTTGGCCGATCAGAGGGGGGCCGCCAGAGCTATATGCTCGGGGGTGGAAGTGTCTAATGGCGTAATAACGGGGAAACCCGCTCCGAGTCTTCGAGACGCGCGATGGTGAAACCGGTGCCGCACCTCTCTACACCCCGAGCCGCTCACACCGGTGTTGCTCGTTGTCGTCTGTAGTGGTGGCCATTTAGGGGGCCCATCTTGTGAGTGGCGACCGTCTGCCACAGAATTTCACGATCAAAGTTGAAAGGCAGACGCCGTTGTTCCCGTATTTATTAGTCTTTTGTCCATGTAACACCCATTGCAATAGACCTTATCGTTATAGTTTCCATCTCATACAATAGCCTTACACCACCGGGGACAACCCATGACTTAATTTTATAGTGCAGCTATGGAGAGTCCCCGGTTGGTGTCCCATTACATTTTAGATTAAAATTCTCTAAAGGGCCTCTGTGTGTTGGACGTATGTCCCCGCGTAAGCCTGTCAAAAGATCGGGTTCCCCCTTACAGGGGATATAAACCCGTGAAAAGAGAGACATGTAGATAATAGAACTTTTATCCTTAATGTGCTAAATGTCATGACATATCTTTCAACCAACCACTGCGTTGCATACTAACATGCTTAGTCAGTGGTTTGCAAGTCTGTTTGTGTATAAAAGTGAAAAAACTGGGTCAAGATCAAAATGTCAGATGAATCATATAAATACCAAACACGTATCGATTTCACGCGATGTTGTCTCATGTTATGTTAATTAATGTAGGGATTTATCGCTGTTGGTTTATTTGACCAGAGCCTGCGTAATATTTATAGCTTTTAAGATTGATATACATACAAAGACGTCACTGAAATGTTATTATTTCTAGCCATGATTAAAGGAATCATAATCTTAGATATATAATTCGCACGGGTGTTTGTCATTGAACTCCTTCTAAACGGCTTGACCGATTTTAATGACATTTTAGTGCATGTTTGGGTGGATCCTTGGAAAGTTTAGATTGACAATTGAACCCGGTAGATGGCGCTGCAATTGGGTTTGCATGTACCTGCCTGTGCGAAGCTGGGCCGGGCAGTTAGTTTGTTATAAATATCACACGTGACCGCTCTCCGCACATATATGACCACACCTATATTTATTGAAAAATTACACAAAACCAATATTTGTACGGGTGTTATCAAGATGGTTGTTATCTTGATAACACCCGAACAAATATTGGGAGTAATTTTTTCTTAATCCTTCTTCTCTTTTGTTCTCTTTTGTTTCCAGTTATTAACATTGTCCTTTATTTCTCCTGAGCAAAGATTGCTTCCAGATTTCTCCATCTCCTCCCATGGATATCATAATAGGCGACTTATCATCATCATCATCATATCAGCCAAAGGTCGTTCACTGCTAAACAAAGGCTTCTCCCATAGATCTCCTCAATTAAGGCATCATTTTGGAGGAAATTTGCCAGTACGCGCCACGCTTGCTTGGCAGGCGGGTTCGTGAGCTCAGAATGCCTGCTATTTCATAGAAGGGAAACTGCTGCCAATTCCTCTGGCTTAGAGTCACCTTTTACGATATCCATGGGAGGAAGGTGACTAAGGGACTGTAAACCAGGGGATGGGCAGCAGCTTCCATTCTGTGGTGCAGTTGCCATACTGCGCTCACCAACTCACCGGCCAAGCGAGGTGTATCGGCAAATTCCCCCAAAGAGATACAATTGTGGACATATACGAGGAAGGTCTTTGTTCAACAGTGGACGTTCTTTAGCTGTTATGATGATGATAAATAAAACATGTTCCTAACAGTTTGCAGCCCTGCAAACAAACAATGGTGCACACCTTAGTACAATGGCGTGCATCACTGTTGGCGGAATAATAGCCTGCAGTAAGCCGCGCTTAATGAATATTGCAGCCAAACGCGAGGTGACTGATATTGCCGTTATATTGACTCGCAGTGTACCGTACGCAAAACAAATATTTTACTTTTTATACCTACACTCGCGAGCAAAGAATTAGGGTCAGTATAAAAGTCGAAGTATTTTATTTGACGGCACGGTTGGTGCAGTGGCTGATACAGTCGACTGCTGCGCTCCGGGTCGTGGGTTCGATTCCCGCACGGAACAAATATTTGTATGATCTGCAGGTAGTTGTTCCGGGTCTGGGTGTATTTTATGTGGAATTCATGTATGTAAACGCACCCGCGACACAGGAGAAATCCAAGTGTGGAGCAACGTTTAAAAAAAAAAAAAACACATATATATATTGGCACTTATGAAACGTCAGAATCTAAGTTGCACGGTTCCAAATAGTTGATACATAATATTGTAAAACATATACCGAGAGAAAATGTAGGTCAATGTGTTAAGACAAATCCTACAAGCAAACTATATTTTATAGAAAGTTTATAATAAAAATTAATCAACAGACTTTTTGTGCGGTCTTTAGGGTCAATAACAAAACCTCCAAATTTTTATTTTACAAAACGTGCGTTTAGCTATTAGACTTTTTTCCTTTGTCTACAAACTGTACAACCCAGTCTCCATTGTTTAGCAAGCGTAATATTTGCTCGTCAGCGAACGTCTCAACACAGAAGCGACCGCTGAAATATGATTCTCACTTACAGACTATTTAATTAGTACTGCGCGGCGCACTGTAATGCTTTGTTATGAATTTGTATTAAATACCGTACAGTGTGATGCGCAAGTTGTAACTTAAGTCATGTTGTCTATCTTCAAGAAGAACTACGTGAAGAAAAAACTTTATACCCCTTTTTAAGCATATTGCGCCCAGGAAGGAGTGTGAGTTTTGGCATAGTTAAAGTTGATATGGATGAGTTTAGAAATTAAACATATGTATTTTTTTAATACGTTCGAATTTCAACCACTTGTTGACCCACACAGAGTCTATAGTCTATAGGTTACAGAGGTGTGATGAGTTGTTAATTGTTATTCAAATA
The DNA here is from genome assembly GCA_947459985.1 of Diloba caeruleocephala. Lineage (NCBI taxonomy): Eukaryota > Metazoa > Arthropoda > Insecta > Lepidoptera > Noctuidae > Diloba > Diloba caeruleocephala. Next base: position 18,333,172 of record OX381624.1, read on the forward strand.
AATAGTATTGGATAATTTAAAAGACGGCACGGTTGGTGCAGTGGCTGATACAGTCGACTGCTGCGCTCCGGGTCGCGGGATCAATTCCCGCACAGAACAAATGTTTGTATGATCTACAGGTAGTTGTTCCGGGTCTGGATGTATTGTGTGTGGAATTTGTGTCTGTAAACGCACCGATTAAAATTCTCTAAAGGGCCTCTGTGTGTTGGACGTATGTCCCCGTGTAAGCCTGTCAAAAGACCGGGTTCCCCCTTACAGGGGATATAAACCCGTGAAAAGAGAGACATGTAGATAATAATAAGAATTGAGATTAGTTTTTACTCAACCGAAAGACCATGACGTCACTGAGGAGGCTCACACCATCTGCGCTATTGACGTTGGTTTTATTTCAAAGGCTCAGCAATATACAAGTTACCATTACCTTCATTCTTGCTGCGGACAATTTTCGAAGAACAATTTAAATTCTGACGTTTCATAAGTGCCAGTAATTGGTTTATCTATACAAATAAATCAAATTGAAGTGTCTGTTTGTAATGTCAAAATAACAACTTTTTACTAAATGCATATGAAAGTATATACGTTACATATAACAAAAAAGCTATTTTTATTTTTTTGTCTGTCTGTTTGTTCCGGGTAATCTCCGAAACGGCTGGATGGATTTTGACGGGACTTTTACTGGCAGATAGCTGATGTTATAAGGAATAACTTAGGCTACTTTTATTTTAGAAAAAATTATGTGGTGTCGTGGGACACCAGGTAGGAACGAAATTCCTTCGGCTAATGTAGAATCGACACTTATACACTACTCGCTTGTGTATGCGACTGTCGCGCCTGCGCACGTCTCATTTAACGGTTTTATTCCACGCACTTTATTCCACGGATTTTTTCCACGGATTTTTTCTTACGGTTTTACTATCACATTTTTTTCAGTTCGGTCGCGCAGCAAAATCCCTGTCCCCTCCAAGCCTGCCGTAAGGAACTTCGTTCCAAACATAATTAGGGTTCCGCGCAAAAAAAATCCCTTGAAATCCAATATATATATTCTATGTCAAGTGTCTATGTCGAAGTACTCTAAATTTCTTTTTAAATTAAACGCGGGTGAAAACGCGGGTGAGTCCCAGCTAGTTTGAAATAAAAAATATTTGACTTTGACTTTGAAACCATAGTTTAGAATAGTGTTTAAATATATATTTTCTTCTGAATACTTATATAGCTTTAAATACACACTTGCCAGTTTTGCCAACATAGTTTTTTTTACCTGCACCTGTCTTTCTTCTGTCTTTCTACTTGCAACGATTTTTTTAGTCTTTAGTGTCATATAAAGGGATTTCCAGCCAAGCGATTTGAAAGATTTGCGAGGTTAGGCAACGTTTGCTGCGGTCGGTACTAATATGGGTGACCATTTCTAACACATCGAGATCGATCGGTTGTCATATAAAACATCGGCCGATGGAATGTTCTAGAGTATCGTGTAAGATATTGTCCTGCTTGGTCGTACTAGGCCTGTTCGTGAAACGTAGTTGCGAAAGAATATAGTGGTAGACATTTAATTAGCAGCAGTACAAAAGCAATACTTTGACACATTAACTAACTCTGCTCCCGTAGAAAGAAAATTAGAAGGTACTGTTGGCGTAGTGACTAAGCGATTGGCTTTCTGCAATTTCTGCGACCCGCACATGAATCTGAAAAGACAGAGGTGTGCGCCGGGATTGAACTTAGACCTTCTTGTATGGAAGGCAAGCGTTCAACCGCTAGGCTATCACTACTTCTCACACATTGCATACTAGACTAAATAAAGAACTAAAATAGTGGCTCTCAGTAACCTCTGTGGACACACTCCGTGTTGGAGTCATGAAGGTGTAGGGTTGGAGCCATGTTTCTATGTTAGCCTTTCAAAAGAGATTCTTCGTCAAAGTTATAGTCCGTGAAAGAGAGATAAATAACAATGTCTAATGTTATGTGACTATTAAGTAGAAACCGCAGAAACAGCAATTCCGTATAGTGTCCAGATTAAGAATATAGCACCACTCCGTCTCCTGCGACGGATGACCTGAAGGGAGACTCCAGGACTCTAAACCACAGGGATGGGCTACAGCGTACCTTCTGTGAAACAATAGCCAAACTGTACCCACTAACCTGCCTGCCAAACGTTGTGAATACTGAGTAATTTACCTCCAAAATCATGACACAGGATATGTAACCGATCGTTGTGGTAATCTATGTAGGAGGCATTGTTGAGTGGTCGGTCTGTCTAATATAGTGAAGCAGAAACCACGTTTCCTGATCATCTACTACAAAACTTATGCTTCCACCACGTCATTACTAAATCACAGCAAAACAAATATTCCCTCAACCCTATCTTTAAAGCATACAGAAAATTAATAGAAAATCAACCGAATCAATCCATAATAGATCTCAAAATTGAATACCGTGTATTGAAATTAACGTCACGTATTCAAATCTAAGGATGACAATAGTATAGTCGCAGCATAATGGATCGACAAAACGTGGCGACAAAAAAGTCGACTCATGCGCACACCTGCGATTTTCAATGCATCCATCATTGATCGATTAGTTCCAACTTCTATTTCGATTTTGCTACACGAATTTGAACTTTATGGTTACTTAAATAAAACTGACATGGATTTCTGGATATGGATTTTAGGGCGTTGAAGGGTTGCATCCTATAGTTTCCGAAATGACTATATTTGACTATCAATTTTATATGTGACTTGACACAATGTGTTTTACAAGTACTTTTGGGATTCAATATTATATATTTTAGATATCTGGGCATCCTACATATGCAAACGTCCAGGACCTGTTTCATATCGGCCATACAACGTCCACTGCTGAACAAAGGCCTCCCCCAGATATTTCCACAATTGTGTCATCATATTAGGGGAAATTTGCCAGTGCTCACCACGCTTGGCAGGCGGGTTGGTGAGGATAGCTACTGTGCCACAGAACGGATGCTGCTGCCCATCCCTCTGGTTTAGTCCCTTAGTCTTAGTCCTTACATCGACGGGAGGACACGGAGTGGTGCTATATTTTTAATCCGGAAACCACACGGAAAATGGACACAGGACATGTTTAATATAGTCATAATCATCATCCGTGCCGTGTGGTGCCGGCTCAGAATACCACCACCCCATCTCCTCCCGTGGGTGTCGTAAAATTCGACTAAGGGAGTAGCCGGAGGATGGGCAGCAGCGTCCTTCGAGTACATTAACAGCTTAAGCGATCGCCAACCCGTCTGCCAAGCGTGGCGATTATGGCAAAACCCCCCAATGAGCCCGCAACACACCCATATCGGTCATTGTGGTGATTTTTGGGGGAGGCCTGTATCCAGCAGTGGATTTCATTCGGCCGAAATGAATCATCATCATCATATCAACATAGGGAAGTCCACTGCTGAACAAAGACCTCTTCTTGAAATTGTCGCATTTTGGGAAAAATTGGCTAGTACTGATCACGCTTCACAGGCGGGTTGGTGAGCTCAGAACTGGCGTTGTTCCAAAGTAAGACCGCTGCTACCTGCTCCTCTGGTTTAGAGCTCCTTAGTCGCCTTATACTACACCCACGGTGTAGGCGACACAAAATAAATGTGGTAATTACACATTATAGTAAAACACTTTTAAACGGATTCTATCGCGTATATTTTAGATTTTTGTTGTTCCTGACGTTTCGAACACTTAACAAGGTTCGTGGTCGCAGGATGACTAAGGTGACAGGCGTCGTTACAGATTTTAAAAAGTTATTTTATTTTGTCTACCGTACAATTTTAATAAAAAAATTAGTTTCGATGCACGCAGTAATCACTACGATAGATAAAATAAATAACTTTTTAAAATCTGTAACGACGCCTGTCACCTTAGTCATCCTGCGACCACGAATGCTGCAAAGCATTCGAAACGTCAGGAAAAACAAAAATCTAAAACATACGCGATAGAATCCGTTTAAAAGTGTTTTATTATAATGTGTAATACTCGCGAAAACCTAAGACATTATTATGTGGTAATTACTTCACTTTTAATGTAATTAATTTGATATAAATAGTGTTATGAATACAGACCTACATAAATATATTGTATGATTGGATAAGAGGGGAAACCTGCGGGGCAAGGCAAGCGGCCCTTTCTTAGCTTATTGGTTGATGTTTTGCATGCAAAAACGAATGTCTTCCATACTGCGTTCCGAACCGACCTCCGCGGTGCACACATACATTTTTGTCTTTGTAATCGCACTAATTAAAGTATTTTAATCATTTTTAAAACCTCGTTTTCTCTCAAAAGAAACCCTTTGTCATCTACACACGGTTTTTTTTTCTTTTGTTGTTTGTTGGGCTTCTCGCATACACTGGGAAGTGTGGTTGCTTAACCAGTCGATTCTGGCGAAGCCAAAAGAACCCTCCAGCCAGGCAAAATTAATATTAAAAACTAAGCAACTTGCGCTAAGGGTGCCCCCTGCGGGACACGGACCTCGGCTTAGAGCGTTGCTGGGGATAACAAGCTATTGTTTTAGGGACAGCTGGATCGGTACATGTTTACGGAAAGAGATGGTGTGGTGCAATATAGTTAATCCGGACATGACGTTGTTCTCAATGCAGACATCACACGGATCTGCCTATGATGATAATGTTATCAACGAAGAGTAAATCCAAGATATACAATATAGATGGCACGGTTGGTGCAGTGGCTGATACAGTCGGCTGCTGCTGCGCTCCGGATCGTGGGTTCGATTCCCGCACGGAACAAATATTTGTATGATCTGCAGGTAGTTGTTCCGAGTTTGGGTGTATTGATGTCTCATATAAACGCACCCATGACACAGGAGAAATCCTTTTTTTTTTTTTTTTATTGATCCGGTGGAAATACCTCATGTACTTCCTTCGCCCCGGGAAAAGGCGAAGGGGCATGCCGGACTCCTACCGGCTAAAACCACCGGAGTGATCATCGTCGGCACCGAAGGGAGGCTCCAGGAACTCGAAAGATCTCCATCTAGAGCCACCCATTGGTGCCACGCCTTTAGACACTGCTCGGAGGGGATGACTGTAAAGTGGTCATCCCCTCTAGTGGAGGGAAGGCGACTGTAAAGAGGCCACCCCCCCAGGCATCTCTCGAGGGGATTGTAAAAGATTCCACCGAGGCCTCACTATGCGCTGAGCTGCGCACACAGCGGTACGTGACCACATGCGCACCGCTGTCTTCCCGGGGGTCGCTCGGTATGAGCACGCATATTTCCCAATAAGCGTGCTCGCGACCCCCAAGGCCCCCCGCCATATAAAGTCGACAGGGGGCTCAGGCGTGTTGGACACGGGTGCCGCGGCGGTTGTTACCCCGGCCCCGTGTCCTCCTCCTCCGAGCGGGATCGGCCCTCTCCCGATCCCGCTCTGCGACCTCCTTCTGGAGCATTACGCTCTCACAGAAGGAGACCACAGCACTCCAATTTTCATGCTCTGCCAACATAGCCGACACTACTGCTGGGAAAGAGAGATCTTGCCCGATCCGATCGACCAGGATCCGCCGCTCGGCAGTCCACGCAGGGCACTCTCCGAGCGTGTGCTGTGCGGTATCCTGTTCGTCTCCACAGTGGTGGCACTGTGCCGTGACCTCGCGTCCTATCCTGTGCAAGTACGCACCGAAACAACCGTGTCCGGTGAATACCTGCGTCAGGCGGAATGTGACAGGAGAAATCCTAGTGTGGGGCAACGTTCCTCAGGCTTAGAGTTTCATAGTCGCCTTCTACGACATACACGGGAGGAGATGGAGTGATATATTCTCGATATATTCTTAATCCACACACTACACGGATGGCGTGAATCACGTGATCAATTAATGTCATTCTAATACATTTCAATGTCGTTTCTATAACATGGCCGTCGGAGACTGTCACTTCGTCCTAGAGAAATTATCAGACACAATGTAAGTTTTGAAAACAATTGAACCGTACAACGCTGCATTTGTGTGAAATTTTTAAGGATATGTAAAGATTAATTAATCTAAACACATTACAACATTGCCTTTATACTAGACATTAGCGAAATAGTGGAAGATACTCTACAGAAGCCAAGAGAAGAAGAAGAACATTATCTAATTAATTTCTATAGCAACTATTACTTACACCATAAGTCGAGCTCCCGCACAGTGTTACGTTGCCACTTATACGTAGACATAAATCCATAAATAAATACCATGGCACTGCATGTCATTGTGTTGGGCGAAGGTTGTTTTTGTTCAACATGATTCAGATATGCGGATGCGGGCATGAAACATGGAAAATTATGGAAAACTTAACATACGTTTAAGTTACACTGTATCTGGAGTATGTGTGGTAATCGCCAATTGTATCAATGTATGCTTCCTTTCTCATCTCATCCCGTGGGTGTCGTAAAAGGCGTTGTGGTGATCTTTGGGGAGGACTGTGTCCGGTAGTGGACTTCATTCGGCCGAAATGATGACTCCTCACAAAAGACTATAGATTCCCACGCACTCTCGCCCCTGACCGTGAACAGAACGACGGCCGGGAGCGAGAAATGGGTACCTAAATACTTAAAATCATAATAATCTATATGAAATATTTCAAAGTGTGAACACTCGTAGCTAACATATTGACAAAGTTAATGAAAATAATATATTTCTCTACTTTATTTTTACGAGGTTTTTCATGAGTCCTTATTTACTAATTACAAACATTAACGTTTTTTCGCTAAACACTACAATTTAAAACCATAATAATTTTTGTCCACACCCATAGAATATTATTATCACTACGACTACTCATCCGTCTAATGGCACAATAATATATGCTAATTGGAAGTAAAACTGGACACAAACAATAGACAATTATGAATCATAGATAATGTTTCTAAATGATCTATTATAGTTTGTAAGTAATTAGTTTTAAAAACTGCTTTTATTTATTGTTTTGCTAGATATGTTTATATTTTTTATAATGTTTTTTTAAAGTAGACGTAATTAAGACTATTTACATTTGTCTTTTTTTTGTTATTATTTGGCCTGGAGTCGAAGTCACTGGCCAAAGGCACATTTAGATTTGCTGTTTACAAATGATTCCTCGCTTTCTGAAATCTCCTGTGTCGTGGGTAAAGTATCATCATTTCGGCCGAATGAAGTCCACTGCTGGACTCAGGCCTCCCCCAAAGATCACCACAACCACCGATATGGATGTGTTGTGGGCTCATTGGGGGGTTTTGCCATAATCGCCACGCTTGGCAGACGGGTTGGCAATCGCAGTTGGGTTGTTAATGTACTCGGAGGACGCTGCTGCCCATCCTCCGGCTAATCCCTTAGTCGACTTTTACGACACCCACGGGAGGAAATGGGGTGGTGGCATTCTGAGCCGGCACCACACGGCAAAGTGGGTAAAGTATACTATCAGGTTATAGTCGGCACGGTTGGTGCAGCGGTTAAGCGATTGACTTGCTGCGCTACGAGTCGCGGGTTCAATCCCCGCAAGGAATAATTATTTGTGTAATCTACAGATAGTTGTTTCAAGTTTTAATGTTTCTACATGTGAGATTTATTTCTTGAAACTGTACGCACGACACAGTCGTAATAATAGTGTGGGGCAAAGTTTAAAAAAAATACATTAATTCTACAATACACAAACTTCCTGGGCGTGTGGTGCCGACTAAGAATACCACCACCCAGTCTCAGCCCGTGGGTGTAGTGAGGGGATTATGGGATTACCTAGAGGATGGGCAGCAGCATCCATCGAGTACATTTATAACTCAACTGTGATCGCCAAGCTCCCCAATGAGTACACAACACAAAACTATACCGGTCGTTGCGGCAAACGATATGATGATGATGTAACTTCCTGGTCATTTGTTTCGAGTGCGAGTAGGTACTATTTAGGCTACTTATACACACTTAGACTTTGTCTGTTAGATAGTTTTGGGTCTTCATGTGGCCTACACAAATGTCATGCAGATGGTATTGTTTTGCGACGGGTTGAGCTCTCTTAAATAGGGCTGAGCTACACGATGACTCATTCATGTTTGCCGTCAGACAGGACAGATCATCCCAAAACGATTATAGATGGACTTTAAAACGGAAACCTTTGAGTTTGTTTCGGCCTTTCTTCTCAGAGGGAGCCAGTAGGAAATGCTGGCTTCGTCTAAATTTATCGACGATTGAAAATGATGATAAACTTGCTAAAATAAAGATCATTACAATTATTTCAAGGGATCGAATCCGCAACACATAGCACTAAAATCAATTTCTCTACCTTACTGTCTCGCGCTGTTGTCAAAACGCAACTTCGAAACAACTTCCCAAGCACACTTCACAGCGCACGCGAGGCTTCGGGGGGAACTTTTACAATCCCGGGAGGGAGATTTACGGCACCCTTTCCGAGATGTGCCTATAGGCATGGCACCAGTGGGCAGCTCTGGACCAGGAGTCCTCTTCGGTGCTGAAGATGATGGTTCCGTTCCGGTAGGAGTCAGGTAGCGAGATGCCCCTCCCTACGCCCTCCCCGAAATTTCTATTAGAATAGAATAGAATAGAATATTCTTTATTGTACACCATTTTAAAAACAACTACTAGGAATCATATAATGAACAGTAATTGTACAATGGGCGATACGATACTAATAGCGATAAGACCGCCATTAATTATATTAATTATTAGGCGCCTAGCAAAAAATAAATAAATATAAGGTAGCATGGACCGTGATCTACTTAGAAAGTTATCCTGGATATTTGGATCGGTAACGAGTTCTAATATTAATTCTTAATTCTTTATTGTACACACATATCTTCAATGTATAAACAAACAAAACAAAAATTGACGTACATAGGCGAGCTTAACTCAATATTGAGTTCTCTAACAGCAAACCTTTGAGCGATAGAGTTATATGAGGAGAGAATCAAGTGTACAACACGAATAAAGTATGATTTATTATTAATAAATATAATAGGGATAAGCTTAACATAAATTAGCTATATAAATAACACATGGATATAAATATACAATACAAGATATTACGTATGTAATAAATAAATAGAATATATATATATATATATATTTATTTACAACAATAATAATACATACTATATACATACTATTAATCTATACTGAGAGGAAATGATCCTTAATTCTTCTCTTGAAAGCTTCCAAGGAAGGGCTATCACGCAACGAATGTGGAAGCGAATTCCAAAGACGCACTGCACGTATAGTGAATGATTTATCATAATAACTTGAAGTGTGACGAGGAGTACGGAGTAGAAGAGAAGAGACCGTGCGGCAAGGTTTCCCCCAGGGGGTAAGGAACTCAAAGCGCTCGCGAAGATATGCAGGAGAATTGGGATTATGAAGAACAGAAAAGAGAAAAGATAGAATGTGAGTATCTCGACGTTGCCGAAAAGGTAGCCACTTCAATCGCACCCGAAATTCCGATACATGATCGTATTTTCGAAGACCGAAAATGAAGCGGATACACAAATTCTGCAGACGTTCGAGTTTATTAAGAAGATCCTCCGTTGCATCAAGAAAGCAGACATCAGCATAGTCTAGAAGTGGGAGAAGAAGAGATTGGGCAAGAGTAATTTTTGTTTGAAATGGCAGGAACTTCTGCAGGCGCTTGAGTGACTGGAACGAGCAATATACACGCCGGCTAACCTCAGTAACGTGAACATCCCAAGACAGGTGACAGTCTATAAAGACGCCCAAATTCTTAGCACTTCTCGAATAGGGTATGGGAACAGAGTCGTATAGCACTAAGGGAAGAGACTGGTGATCTATAAGACTGTAAAAGTGTCTACCACCAATAATGACTGCTTGTGATTTTACTGGGTTTACTAAAAGGCCAAAAGATTTAGCCCACTGGTTGATATTCCGCAGGTCATTATTAATGGCATCAATGGCTTCTGGTAAATCTTCAATTTTAAAATGCCGATATAGCTGCAAGTCGTCTGCATAGAGATGATAATGTGAAGCTATAACTGTAGTGATGGTATTAATAAAAATAGAGAAAAGAAGAGGCGAAAGGACACCACCCTGAGGAACACCCGCAGAAAGATCACACCACTCAGAGGAGGCCTCTACGGAGCGGACCGACTGCGAGCGTCCCCGAAGATAAGAATTGAACCAAGCAATTACAGAAGGAGTAACATTCATTGTGGACAAGATTCGTAAGAGTATGTCAAAATCAACTGCATTAAAAGCACTGCTAAAGTCCAGTAGTACCAAAACTGTAAGCAGCTTATTCTCCATGGCCAGTCGGATGTCATCAGTTACCTTAACTAGAGCCGTTACGGTGCTATGGCCAGGACGGAATCCAGACTGGTACGGACTTAGCAGGCTATTAGAAGAAAGATAGTGAGACAGTTGATTTTGAACAATACTCTCAAGAACTTTGGATAGGACGGGAAGTATAGATATAGGGCGAAATTGGGATAAGGAAGAAGGATTAGGAACTTTAGGAAGCGGTAACACATGAGCCCTTTTCCAAGCTGAAGGAAATGAGCACGTGTCTAATGAGGAATTTATGATGTGATGGAGAACGGGAACAAGCTCATTTAGAACCGGAAGTAGCATTTGAAGCTGTAAGCCGTCATCGCCTACCGCTTTAGTAGAAATGGACAAGAGGGATTTCTTAATGTCATCCTCTGTAACGTGGAGAAATCTGAAAGAGGTACATGTTGGCAGAGGAAGATTAGATAGACTGCTAAGAGTGGAACATTTAATGGTAGCATCCAGGGTTACTGGTGATTTCGAGAAATGTATATTAAAAGCATTCAGGTCCATATCGACGCCGCCATCGCTAGAGACTTTGCCGATGCCTAGAGATGCCTATTAAGTGCGTATGCGAGGAAAACTATCCATATTTTGCAAGGTATGCAACACATACTAATTTATAATATTTAGTTGGTACTGACCCTGTATAGAATCAAAGAGGTCAAACTCCTATGATTCAGACATAATGAAGCGCCTGAGGAAAAGGATGACTAAACAGATATGGAATGCGAAAATCAAAGGAATGAAAGGTCAAGATTAATCTATCAGGATCGAATTAGAGCTTTAAGAAGGCGAAGTTTGTAGCTTACTACGAACTGAATTTTAATGGCGCATGTGTACTGCAGTTTGTAAAAGGTTTTAGTACAAAGCATTGAATTCAATTTTATAGCAAGCTTAGCGCAATTGGCGCAGTGACAAGACGTGGCTTTCTGCGCAACGGATCGCGGGTTCGACACCGCATGGAACAAAAAAAAAGTATGGTGAACGGATAGTTGTTTTGGTTTAGGTTTAGGTAAGTATGAGATTTATGTCAGTTACTTGTAACCTCTTTTTATTGGTGTCCAGTGGAAATTCTACATGAACTTCCTTCGCTCCGAAGGGGTATGCCGGATTCCTACCGGCTAAAACCACTGCAGCGATCATCTTCGGCACAGAAGGGGGGCTCAAGGTCCTCGTAAGATCACACTAGAGCCAGCCATTGGTGCCTCGCTTTTAGGCACATCTCTGAGGGGATAACTGTAAAGCGGTCACCCCCTCCAGCTGGGGACAGACGGTTGTGAAAATGCTGCCCCCAGGCACTTCTCGGGGAGGATTGTAAAGGATCCCCCCAAGCCTCGCTATGCACACGGCATCTTCCCGGGGCAGTTAATTGTACTCACGACACAGGGCGTAAATTAATGAGGAGCATAGATTATTAAAAAAAAAAAATGTGCAGCCTGCTTAATAATCCGTCTCAAGTTAAATTCTGATGAGCTCTTTTCACAATCGTCATATCAGCCAAAGGACATCTAATGCTGAACAAAGGCATCTCCACAAAAATTGTGTCGTAATTTTGGGGGAGTCTGCTCTTTCTTTGGGTTCGTGAGCTGTGGCTGCTGTACCACAAAAGAGGCAATGCTGCCCATACCTCTGATTAAGAGTTCACTTGGCTTTTACTACAGCCAAGGCTGGAGATGGCGCTTTATTGTAAATCCAGAGACAACATGGACAATAGGACAAACATAAGAGGTGGTCTAATATATTTTACTGTAAATACCTTTTCTATCTTTCGTTGCGAGGGAATCACTCAGGATAAAAGTAAAAGAGAGAAAAGAGTAACCATGGAGTTTCTTGCCCGTTCTTCTCCATAGGAAATCAACATCTTGGAACGCGGCAACTAAAGCCTTGACTATTCATAAGTGCCTGTATATGGTGTTACACGAATAAAAATATTTTTCTTAAAAAAAAAAAGATAAAACACACCTTAATAGCAAAGATATATAATAAAGCGAGCTTTTAACAAAATGTAAAATATATTTTAATAAAAAAGAACTTAAGAAAACTGTAACGAATAATTAATGGCATTAAGCCTCAATTTGGTACCTTTTTGAAGAACCTACGTAGTTTCCACATATAATTTTCTTTAAAATTATTGAAACACCAAGTTCATTGCTTCTAATGAATCACCATCGTATCGATAAGTCAATAAACCATAGAACAAAGACCCCATCTGGTTCCTTATCATATTTTACACCACGATTAACGCCGATAGATGTCGCCATAAAAGCTCAAAAGCTGTTAACATGTACAAAGGAGTTATTATTAAAATTTCTGTTGGCTCATAGTTTTTATCTGTAAAATTTGTTGGTTTATGTTATCAACGAAAAGAGGTTTTGAGGGACAAAGAACGTCCACTACTGAACAAAGGCCTCCCCATAGATTTCCACGATTGAGTTTTGGGGTAATTTGGCAGTAACGGCCATCAGTTCTACGAGCGATTTGCCCCGCCCATTGCCACTTCAGTTTACTAATCCTTTCAAGTATGTCGGCAACTTTAGTTCTTTTACGGATCTCCCCATTTCTGATACGATCTCGTAGAGAAAGCAAAGCACAGCTCTCTCCATAACTCACTGAGTGACCTTGAGCTTTCTTATATCAGCAGTTGATTAGTATATAATAATATTAATTTTAAGGCCTCTTTTGGCTTCGCGAGAAATGTCCGATTAAACAGTCACATTTCCCAGAAATATTTGTGAAATGCCATTTATAAAACAAAAGGTCACTGGTTGCGTACTCTCTATGAAGTTAACTAATTTGATTTAATTTTATATTAGCATGCTTAGGTGAACAGATTTACAAAAGACATGCTGTATTATAATCAATTTTAACTGTGTCCTAATTCTTTAGTACAGTCCATTAAGGATTCTTTGATTGACCACAGATTAAACTGCGTTTAGTGTATTTAAAAACGTTGCCCCACACTAGGATTTCTCCTGTGTCGTAGGTGCGTTTTACAGACATGAATTCCATATACAATACACCCAGACCCGGAATAACTACCTGTAGATCATACAAATATTTGTTCGGTGTGGGAATCGAACCCACGACCCAGAGCGCAGCAGCCGACTGTATCAGCCACTGCACCAACCGTGCCGTCAATAGATGTTAGTTCCAAAACCTTCCGTCCTTCCGTCGAATAAGAAATCGCCAGTAACTCATTCATGACCCCTGATGACCTCATTCGACGACAATCGAATTAAATACTAATATAATAGTTATACCTTTACACAAGTAAAAAAAAATATATATTCATATTTTATCTTTACAAATAAATAAAATTGAGGTGTCTGTTTGTAATGTCAAAATAACAGCTTTTTACTAAATGCATATGAAAGTATATACGGTACTTATAACAAAAAATCTATTTTTCATTTTTTTGTCTGTCTGTCTGTTCCGGGTAATCTCCGAAACGGCTGGACCGATTTTGACGGGACTTACACTGGCAGATAGCTGATGTTATAAGGAATAACATAGGTTACTGATATTTTAGAAAAATTAATAGGGTTCCGCGCAAAAAAAAACCTTGAAATCCAATATATATTCTATGTCAAGTGTCTATGTCGAAGTACTCTAAATTTCCTTTAAATTAAACGCGGGTGAAACCACGGGTCCCAGCTAGTCTTAAATAGAATTTAAGACTTAGTAGTTTCTGTTCATTTTTGCCATTGAATGGGCATTCCCCTTTGCCATAAAGATAGATAGATTATGTAGTGAAATAGTGATGATTTATATATGAATTGCATATTTTTAAACAAATTTTGTATTTACGCCCATTGAACCGGACGAGTAACGGCTTGTTTTGAATAAAGTTATTATACGCTACAACTTGACACTCAACCCACGCTCCCCAGTTATCTTCAGCAAACAGTAGGTATATTTAAACTCATTTGTAAACTAAGTCTTTCGTAACATAACCGATGTGATCTTTGTTTTAGTGTTGTGCGGACAACGAACTAAACTAATGAGGACCATATCGATTTTTTCTGTAAATATTTAAACGTCCTCGATAATGGAGGGTCGACAGACGCTTATCGATTTTATTCTCGGTATTAGGTTTGCAGGTTCAACTCTATTTCAGGTAAGGTTAAGTTAAAATATAGAGCATCTCGAGATATTTGGTTTGCTTTCCTGGCCCAGAAAGGATAGTTGCTGTTTGTAATAAACATGCTTCAGCGGTTTTCCCGATTTTTTTTGTGATTAATCAACAATAGAGTAGATTATCTCAGAACTCAGTTATCCTAAACGAACGAGGAATTTTTAATCATACTAGAGCAATCAAGACCAATGGAAGCTGTACCTGTCTTTGGTATAGAAGGTAGATTAAAGGAAATAAGGTGTTTAAACAAACTCAAATTCAAACTCAATTTTTTTATTTCATGTCGGCCCTAATAGGCTCTTAAGAAAAGTCAAGTTAAGTGCACGATTCGGAAAAGTCGGTCCTATGGAGAAGAGCCGGCAAGAAACTTCATGGATATACTCTTTTCAAAAAAAGTTATATTACAATGTTGATAATACATGGTAATAAGCTAGGTATGTGCGAACAAAGTAGACTAATTAAATGTAAAATACACACAATAACAAAACAGACAATTGCCTCTAACACAATAGGAAACTGATAACAAGTTAGAGTCTGCGTCGATTATTTGGAATCCACGTGAAGGTACTTACACCTTGCTTCTGGATAAACTACAAAAAACATTTTTAGATTTTTATATAAAAAGCAGTTTGGATATTACCCATTCCTGTATCCCACAAAATTCTTACTGGGAATGTTAAAATTTAACTCTCTTGAAGTAAGACGTAATTATTGTTTGTTGACTTCTGCACGTAAGATTCTGCGGGGTGAATCCGATTATCCGGAGCTGGTGTCACAAGTGATGCGGCTATTTATTCCGAATATGCCCACGCACCAGCTCAGGCCGCGTAGACATCAGTTACTGGCTGTACCGGAGGCCCGCACAGTTTCCCATGCCAACTCTCCGCTCGTCCGTTTGCTTACGATGCTAAATGCTCTCCTAACATCAGCACCGGAGTGTGATTTGTTTGTAGCGAGATAGATAGATGTGTGTCGGGAATGTTTGGGATTTTGTGAGATGATGGTTAAAAGATAAATTTATTGATTTCAGTGCCATATTTTTATATGTATATTGCTTTACATAGCCAAAATGTTTATTTTTACTTGTTTTTTATGTTCTGTAATAATTATAACTGTACATTAAATTAGTATAATCTGTAATGTTGTGCATGTATATGTCAAATAAATAAACAATTAATGTATAGCACTAATAAAGTCGACGAAGTTCAAACAGATAAAAATAAGCTATACTTTTTGATCATCGCTATATTAAAAATATTACATTACAATTATAAGATATAATCTGGGCGGTTTCCAATATCACGCCACCCTTTCTAGAGAAACAGTCATATAGGAAATAGTACCATTTTGTAAAAGGCTTCTTAGCGATTATTTTAAGATGGCCATAAGCTTCCGCGTCATTTACATCAAATATATTCTCACTGTTGCATCACAATTTATTTTTACTAACATAAAAATGTTAGGCAAATTAAAAGTTCCTACGCCAAAAATAGTGACGTCCGTAATTGCAATACTTGAAATAGACATAAATTATGCGTTCTTTACCAGATTATATAGAGTGCACAGTTCGTTTGCAAGGCAAGCATTCGCGTTTACAGTAAACCACAACATCGTTTACTAGAATTCCAATTTAGTTCATTTAAAACTAATGTTGAATCTATACTTATTCAAAAGGCACACTACACTGTAAACAATTATTTAGATGAAAAAAAAGGCTATTGCCTATTCCATAGGCTTCTCCAATTTCTCGCAACTGACCATGATCCTCGGGTTTCTATCCAGCTCAATCAGTCACCCTGCGAAGATCGTCACTCCTCCAAGCCTGAAGACATCGATGCTATATGTCAGTGACTATGGTTCATGCGGTGCAATAGTATCAATCCATCTATCTACCAAGGTCAGCAGTTTACCTGAAGACCTATTTCCATCAGGGCTGATATGATATTCAAAAGACCAGACTCATACTTGACCACTCTTCAGCCACATGCAGCTTTTGCTGTTCGCCTGGCTTCGTTTGATTTTTCTTCCAGCAAGCTCGTTCGTATGTAGTGGTCAGTTATAATGGTTAAAGTGTAATATTGACTAATACTTTATGCTCATCCTCACTGTGACCTGCAATCACAAACATGCATTTACTGACTATGCACTTAAAACATTCAATAAAAATCATAAAAAGTACAATCTTAAACGTTTTCTCATCATAAAACGGCAATAAATAAAAAGTCGAAACCAAATTTATGGTAGTTTTGATTTACGATACATAAAACTGGCAACACTATTGTCCGTTGACATTTTAAATCGTTAAATAGGGCAACATTCTAAACGTCACGTTTTGAACCGTTATTTCAAATAAAATTTCATAATGATCTATTACATCGTAATTTTTTTCGGACATTTAACTATTTAGATATAAAATACAATGTTAGTATGAATGGGTTTCGCTGTGAAATTAAAGATTAAAACGTTATGTTTTGTAATACCATAATAGGAGATGCGCAATAAGAGTTTGAGTGAGAATAAAAAAATGAATGTCTCTTTAACAATCAAAATTGTCTATAACAACTACCATTTATGATTGAAGCAAAAAATAAATTTTCCAAAAAACCTCGATTCTTTATTGGGAGTCTCTCGCGAGGAGGTCTGAATAACGTGAAACGAATGACGCTGTATAATTTATTTTATAACATCTGATAATTGATATGATTGCAAGTGCTGTAACATGCAATCAAAGGGATAATGTCTACAAATTATTATTGTAAAAATAACTTGACATTGCACTTGACGCATTTAAAATTGCATTTATTTATGTCATTTACTTATAGTTAATAAATTGACATTTGACTTGACTCGTTTAATAATATATATTTTTCAAATGTTAATATTTACTTATATTTAATATTTTATCATTGATTGACTATTTTTTATTGTCAATATTGTTCTTGTGACATCAAATTATCATATTCTTACAAAACTGTAAATGTGTGAGCATTATGTAGGCATTAATGTTATATGTTTAGTACTTATTTTTATTGTCTTTTGCCTGGCTGTATTGGTCTGTCATGCTTACTAAAATGTCTTGCTGATGGTGGCGTTATGTATCGGGTCGTTCGGTTCCCTTCAACGTGGTTGAGCTAAGTGATGCTGATGCATGCGTTATGCTCGTGAACTGGTGCCGTCTGTTGGGAGTGGTCAGTCATTAACTGCCACGGCAAATAAATTATTATTATGGTACGTGCCATCTTTAAACATTGACCTACATTTTTCTCGGTATATGTTGTACAATCATTTTTGTATCAATCGGCATTGTAATCTCAATTATTTTAAAAGAGTATCCATGGAGTTTCTTGCCGGCTCTTCTCCACGAGATCGACTATTTGGAACCGTGCAACTTAGATTCTGACGTTTCATAATTGTCAATATTTGGTTTATTTGAAATAAACAACTTTGACTATCATAATACATTATTAATTTCACTCTCTTATAATTTGTACACCATCAAATGGTAGGGCATAGAAATCATTTATATTTGAATGAATCTATGTTTAAATATAAATTGAATTAAATTGTATAGTCACATAGAAAATGCTAACTATCTTATACAAAAATAAATTATTCGCAGACTAAATGATTTAATTACATTAAGGTGAAAAGTTACGTTATGTTACAGTAGACCTTATAATTGTAGTTTCCATCTTATACAATAGTTTTACACCTCCAGGGACAATCCGAGACTGCATTTTATACTGTATTTATTATTATTAAGGAATAAAATATCATACAATAATTTTACTACAACATAATTTATCATTAGCTACAAAGCTTAACAAAGTGAGGTAATCAAAGGCAATATTTATCTACTTAACATATTATAAACGTTCGTACTCAAACATACTCGTAAGTTGTCGGTCAAATTCGTCGGTATTTATTTTTCACTATGCCTTTGTCGTGAGAGTGTTTGACGATCGGGATGTGAGTCATCGGCGCAGGCGCACCGTTTATACAGGCTGTTTGTTTTTAATTAACTAGTGTTATATATATTTAATAAATTAAATAAGTATGGTATCATATCCATCTCGAATAGAGACCGTGCACCGAAAAACTCAATGTGGGACGACCTCCAATGAGGTGGACAGACGACCTGGTGAAGGTGGCTGGGAGTCGTTGGATGAGAGCGGCATGTGACCGCTCATTGTGGAAATCTAAGGGGGAGGCCTTTGTTCAGCAGTGGACGTCCTGTGGCGGATATGATGATGATGATCATATCCACCAGATGTAAACTTTTAAAAGATAAGAAAGATTTTTAATAGGCATAGATACTTATGAATACGCGGACTTTAGTTGCCACGTTTTTAAATATAGGTTTCCTATGGAGAAAACAGGCAAGAAACCCCATGGTTGCTTTGTTATAACACCACATTTTACAATATTTACGTCTACATTGCTCTCGAATTTAAGGTTACGTGAGAAGTATTCTTAGAAATTCCTGTACATTAATATTATATATGATAATATTATATATTATTTTTGAGAGTATTATATATTATATATATAATACTCTGAAAAAGTCTATTCAAAACTACTAGGTAAGTAATCAGTTAATCACGCGTGTAAGAATCAATATAAAGTGATTTACCAGCTTGTTTCAATAGAGATAACAGCTCAACACATACTGCAGTGCAACCCAATCAAGTGCCTCGTTCGCATCGTCTAGACGAGTCTGTTTGTGTTAAAGTATTAATTGTTTTAGTTTAAAAAAGAAAAAAAAAAATGTTGCCCCACACTAGGATTTCTCCTGTGTCGTGGGTGCGTTTACAGACATGAATTCCACATACAATACACCCAGACCCGGAACAACAACCTGCAGATCATACAAATAATTGTTCCGTGCGGGAATCGAACCCACGACCCGGAGCGCAGCAGTCGACTGTATCAGCCACTGTATCAACCGTGCCGTCCATTGTTTTTGATAATATCTATAAGTACTATGCTTGCTTCGATGATGGTGACTTTTTTATCTATTATCCCGGTGGATATATACATCGTGTACTTTCTCCACCCCGGGGAAGAGTGGAGGGGCATTCGGCAGACTTCTAGCGGCTAAAAGTACCGGAGCGGTCACATTCGGAACCGAAGGCTCCAGGTCCTCGATACAATCACATTAAATCTACCCACGCTATTAGGTACATCTCAAAGGGAATTACCAAAGATATCGGAAGAAAGGAGATATGCCATGTAGATCAAAATGTATGCGAGCCTAGAGATCCATTTTCCCACTACCATTCTTCATAAATGCACACTAATGCACACAGTTACAAGTTCTCATCCAATGAACTGAATAACTACAACATTATAATTGGCTTCTCATACTAAAACACATCCACGACTTTGTAGGTAGCAAATCATACCGAGCGTACATATCGCAACCGACAGCCGTACCACGCAACGCGTATGTTTGTTGGGAGTACCATTCGCTGTTCTATTCACTGCGTTTGTTATTCACCGATTGCAAGTTAAGAGCGGTAGATAGATAAAGAAGCATTGTATCTAAAAATAATAATGTCGTTCTGCTCCATCAATTCAAATGTAACATAATAACGAAAACATTTTTTTTTTATTTATTCTTTTTAATTCCTTCACTTGCATATTGTATATGATTCCTTCCTTGATAAAGTTATTATCTTCGCTTCGGTTTTTGCATGTTATCATTATGTAACACGAAAATTTAACAAAGTTTCACTTACGCGATCGAATCTCAACTGATGTTATAAAACGGCCATTTTTTTCGGATATGGTATGGGTATGTTGCGGTGGCGCGGGTACGCCCCCCTACCACTTCTCCTTATTGCCTATTTCTGTGGGAATTACTGTAAAGCGGTCACTCCCTCTAGCGGTGGGATTGCGACGTTGAAAAGGCCCGCAGGCATATCTCAGGGATTGTAGAGGATCCCCCCCAAGTCTCGCTGTGCGCTGTGCGCACACGGCGGCACGTGACCACGTGCACACCGCGGTCTTCTCTTCATTTTATAGAAAAAAACAATGGTTACACTAGGATTTATCCTATATCGTGGGTGCGCTTACTAACACAAATTTTAATTACACAGACACACTGGGCCAAATGTCTGTAGACTGTACAAGTATTTCTATCGTATGGTGTTCATACCAACGACCAGTACTGAGAAAACATAGCCACTGCAACAATCGTCGTCATTTGCAGCAACCCTTAATAAAGCTAACAGCTCAACACATAATGCAGCATGTGAGCTAATCTACTGTCTCGTACACATTGTCTAGACGTGAATGTGTTCTGGCAACGTGGTATATTATGTTTGGCAATGTCGTTAATTTAGTTACATTTACTCTGTCTTATATGAGATGACTTTAGACCTTATAAGTATGTTGTTAAGCTCTATAGATAAACTTACATAGTGATTTTATGTGTAAGTTGACCATTTAAAACTTGATTACTGTTTTTACTTACAATTAATTATGTTAAAAAGGACAAGTAAGTTGAACAATAAATCCGTAAACAAATGGCTAAGTACGATTGCATTTCTGCTGGAATTCTATCTTTTATTATTCAATCTATATTTTCACTGTTACAGTCTTAATTTTAATTTCCCAATTAAATAACACGAAACTTTAACGCTCATCCAGACAATACCATCCTGTACACAATCTGATGCAACAGATAAGGTGTACGTTTTTTTTCTAAAGCTGTGGCCACCACCGTCCTACTTCTGCAAGTGAGTCATCCGCGGGACCGAGACAAAAAAAGCGATAGAGACGCTAGTGGAATTCATAATTTTATTTGCTGTCTAGTTCAATTTAGAGGACGGATTTGTGTTTGAGAAATCTCTGTGAGAGTTAGGTATGATAATTATGTATAAGTGAGAAGTCAATAAATTCATTCTGTATTATACTTTTCTTTTCAATTGTATATGCGAAATGGCCTTCTGAAACAATTTCACATGAGAACGAACCATGGGATATGCTTTGCTTTTTATAGTTAATCAAAGATCACTTTATTACCAGATCATCATCATCATATCACCATATCACTGCTGAACAGAGGCCCATCGGTTTTCACAACGAACGGTTATATGCCGCCCGTATCCAATCCAGCTGTCTTCATCAAATCATCTATTCATCTCGTTGGTTTTCTGGTGCGTGGGCTGCTTTCGGTAATTATTATAATTACGAGATAATTTTCTAATATATTTAATTTCTTTGGAACTAACGAATATACATTGTTTTTCTATAAATAACACAGCTCGACAACTTTCTTTCTCTTCCGCTCTGTTGACCAAACACGAGACGATGTCTTCAAACATTTTTTTGTCTATCTGACGCCGAAAATATTTAACTCCTAAACGATTGAAATTATAATTAGGACTTTTGAATTGTGAGAACACACAATTACATTTTGCGGCCAACGAAACTTACTTATGAAGATTTTGTATTGATGATTTTGTTTTGGGGTGGTATAATAAAGATTGGTTTTTCTTTCTACGGTTGACTAGCGCAGTTAATATGGTTAAAATGACCAATATTAATCTTGAAATGTCACCTATTGTGTCTTTGATTGCTTTATGGTGTAATCTATCAATTTCTTTAGTTATTGAGTGTATAAATTGGTCTGTCAAGTTGATGTTCTGTGTTAAAGAAAAAGGAATCTAAAGAATAAACAACCCCTTAACCAGTAGGTGTGGTAAGGGCCTATCCAAATTGGCATCAGCATCCTTCAAACAATATATTAGGATTGCGAAATCCAAGAGTGCTGATTTTGGTAATATATAATATACGTATCAGGTATTTCATTTATAATTATAATTATAATTCGCCTTTTCCCTAGATATAAATTGTTCGAGGCTTGGTAAAAAGAAACCGTCACATTTATTAGCATTGCTTGTTGTAGTTTTTTTTTTTGCGTGACGTTTATGTTTATAGAAGGTCATTATCAATTATTATATTACATGAAATATTTTATATATAAAATAATTATACAATATTTATCAATACAGTTTTTTCAAAAATAAAAAAAAAATAATTATTTATCAATTCAGTTTTTATTTTAAATAAAAAATATAAAATAATTTATCAATTCAGTTTTTTCAAAAATAAAAAATAAATTATTATTTATCTGTTAGGATACGAGTATGAAAATTGCCAGTCGCAGTAAATTAAAATGACTACTCTACCAACAAACAAGTGTGTACCTTACATTACTGGGAATATTAAATAAATAAACGAAATAACAACACAACAGTATCCACGCATATTTTTTTTTTGAATTTGAGTAGAATTAGGCTTACATTAAATTACACATAAATAAAGAAAATTAGAATCGAAACGTAAGGAAAAATAAAAACCATCAAAGGTTGATAAACATTTAAAAAATTAATGTGCTCCGTCAAATTAACTCAAGTAACAGAATGTCAACAGTAGTTAAACATAACTTTTTTCTGATATCAACTACAAATAACACTATTTATACAGATAGTATTTAGTTTTCATTTAAAATAGGTTATTATTATGAATACTGAGATAGTAACGAAGATGCCACAGGATACATAAATAGGTAAAATTCACACTTGACCGACTCTCGATGACTATTATAAGCGTGACGCGGTGACAATGATGAATTTGGTTTAATTATTGTTTTTGTTACTATTACACGGTCGACTAACCTTTGTGGTAGGTCGGAGATTACAGTCAAAAGTAGCTTCAATTAAACTTTTAATTGCATCGCCATTGGGCATAAAAAGATCATTGAAATTCTTGTACTATCATTTATTTTTATTAAGGCTTGTCTTAATTTTAAATTGCCATGCGGTGCTGGCTCATAATACCACCACCCCTTATCCTCCCGTGGGTATCGTAAAAGTCGACTAAGGGATTACCCGGAGGATGGGCAGCAGCGTCCTTCGAATGCATTAACAACTCAACTGCGATCGCCAACCCGTCTGCCAAGCGTGGCAATTATGGCAAAACCGTTGTGGTGATCTTTGGGGGAGGCCTGTGTCCAACAGTGGACTTCATTCGGCCGAATTTTAATTTGGAATAATATAGAAAATATGTTAAAGTAAGAAACCATAAAGTTTCCTTTATAATTCAAACTCCACTGTCTTGAGAAACATTCATATGGAGGGCAGATTATATTATTATAATATTATTTTATGTTATTATAAAAACGATTTTAAATTCTAAAGTAATATTATGAATCAAACTATATAATCAGCTCATTACTGTCCCACTGCTGGGCACGGTCCTTTCCACCAAGGTTCTCACGAAATTTTCTTAACCTTAATCTACCACGCTGGCCTATTACGGATTGGCAGACTAAGTACGGGTTGCCAGACTACACACACCATTGAGAACATTTTGAAGCCTCCTCAGGTTTCGTCACGATGTTTTTCTTCACTGCTATCGTAAGTGAGTCAAGAAACTCCGAGCAAGCGTGCAACCACTAGGCTATCGCTGCACTATAACTATGAATTAAACTATTACACAACTAATTTTAAATAAATTAAGCACGCACCTTTTTTTTGGTGTCCAGTGGAAATTCTACATGGAACTTCCTTCACCCGGGGAAGGGCGAAGGGGTATGCCGGACTCCTACCGCCTAAACCACTGGATCGGTCATCTTCGGCACCGAAGGTCCAGGTCCCCGCAAAAATGAGTTTTCTCAATGTTTACATTGTCACATGTGTTCTGCGGATGTTTTCAATGTGGATCTATAGCAATACACAAAAAAAAAAACATAATACTTACAAATTGTGCACAAAACTTAGCGATAAGCTGTTTCAATTCATTTATTTATTCACTAATTAGGTCCTAACAAAACAATGGGCCTCATAAGAAAGCTCAAGGTCACTCAGCGAGCTATGGAGAGAGCTATGCTTGGTATTTCTCTACGAGATCGAATCAGAAATGAGGAGATCCGTAGAAGAACTAAAGTTATCGACATAGCTGCAAGGATTAGTAAGCTGAAGTGGCAATGGGCAGGGCACATTGCTCGTAGAACTGATGGCCGTTGGGGCAAAAAGGTTCTCGAATGGAGACCGCGCACCGGAAAACGCAGCGTGGGACGACCTCCAACGAGGTGGACAGACGACCTGGTGAAGGTCGCTGGGAGTCGTTGGATGAGAGCGGCATGTGACCGCTCGTTGTGGAGATCTAAGGGGGAGGCCTTTGTTCAGCAGTGGACGACCTGTGGCTGATATGATGATGATGATGATAGGTCCTAACAGACACTTTTACACGTCATATTGAAACGGAGAGCATTTCGCTATATGGCAGACGTTCTGAGAAGTAATGCTGAAAGAAACTCAGGGTTAGGTCTTTTTTGACATTTTTTTTTATATTGTTTTACAAATATGTGTTTACAAATTATGTGAGACAGCTGTATATAAATTGAAAGTTTTCAGCTATACAATAAACAATGTAGATACAATTTGTTTCCAGGGAAACCGCATGCGCAGAAAAGAATTAACGCCAAACGTCCCTACTTTGTCGGGATATTTTTATTTTTTCGGGAGTCTGGACTTCTTGTGGAATTTCGGTTAATTCCAGACGAATTGCGACCCTATATTCTCCCAAATGTTTTTACTCTAACTAGTGGTCGAAACAACCGTTTTATTTTCCACATTAATTTTAATTTTCTGCACACACCTATATGAGCTTTAACCATGCCAAAGCTCACACTCCTCCGTACTCCGCATGTGCTTTAAAAGGGGTTCAAAGTTTTTTCTTCATGTATCAATACATAGATGTAGCTCTCGAGAGAATTCTACGGATGAATTAATATACTTCAATATACATAATAATTATGTATTGTAAGTAGTGACCTCCTAATTTGCTGTGCCCAACAAGCTCAATAATGATCAATTCTGTTTATAGTCCACCTTTGGACCTTTGTAAAATATTGGTGCCGGCTCAGAATACCACCACCCCATCTCCTCCCATGGGTGTCGTAAAAGTCGACTAAGGGATAAGCCGGAGGATGGGCAGCAGCGTCCTTCGATTTCATTAACAACTCAACTGCGATCGCCAACCCGTCTGCCAAGCGTGGCGATTATGGCAAAACCCCCCAATGATCCCACAACACACCCATATCGGTCGTTGTCGTGATTTTTGGGGGAGGCTTGTGTCCAGCAGTGGACTTCATTCGGCCGAAAATGATGAAAATATTAAAGAACGCAAATTAAAATTCAATTTTTTTTTTAAACGTTGCCCCACACTAGGATTTCTCCTGTGTCGTGGGTGCGTTTACAGACATGAATTCCACATACAATACACCCAGACCCGGAACAACTATCTGCAGATCATACAAATATTTGTTCCGTGTGGGAATCGAACCCACGACCCGGAGCGCAGCAGTCGACTGTATCAGCCACTGCACCAACCGTGCCGTCAATTTATTGTAGATCACAGGTTAATGAGATGTCAACATTAACAACTTAAATACATTAACAACTTAACTGCGATAGCCAACCCATCTGCCAAGCGTGGCGATTATGGCAAAACCCCCCCAATGAGCCCACAACACATGCATATCGGTTGTTGTGGACATCTTTGGGGGAGGCCTGTATCCAGCAGTGGACTTCATTCGGCCGAAATGATGAAGATGTGAAAATATACAAATTAATCTATTAAGATCAGCTATGTCCCGCCATTCAGGCATACAAACTTAACCTATTATATAACATAACATATATTTTTATTATACATATCAATATTTATTTAATTTAGAGGCAATACCATATCTTAAGTAATATATGAGGCAAACGATCGTTCTGGTCGCCAAAGCGATCACCTCAGATCACAGAGGAGACACTGGTGTGTTGCTGACTTTTAGGGCTGATATAGACATAACTTTCCTTGAAGACTCTTATGTCGTATGTCTGGCATATTTTGGAGATATTCCAGAATTCATCACTCGCCGTACGAAACACAGCGAGATTGATCGTGGTGTAATTCTTCCCCAGGCTAGCCCATTTACGAGCTTTAGTCAACTAATAACTAGAGCAAGGCTCTCCCACGCACTGTTTAAACAGACGTCAGAATAAAAACATGGCGGAGCCCTGATAGGATCATTCGCGTGTCTGTCTGTCTGCCACAGCCAATTTGCTCCGAATCAACAGGTCCGATTAAGTTGAAATTTGGTACACATATGATTTCTGCGACCCAAACACGAATTAATGAATGAATGAATGTAAGGTAAATAAATGAAATTTGAATTTGGGGAGCAAAACTGAAAATTAAAATAGTTATATACAATGTTAAAGTTTGTTCTAGCGATAAATTATTTTAGTTATCACAAACTTTGGGTCAGATAAAAAACATGGTAGATGACATATTCGTCGTACGAAACCCTCTCCACGCGAGTTCTACTCGCACTTGTCTGGTTTTTATTTGATCAAACTATATCTTCATCAGTTTTCCAACTCTCATTCAAAACTATACACTCTATATACGTCCTATCCCTCAGATGGTACTACAGTACTCTAATTACTAACTCGTACGACAGTTCACCTTAGTGGAAACTGCAAATTTAATCAGCGAACCGAAACTTCGGCTGCAATGAAACTGCAGTACAGTTGATTGCATCTGGTTAGTTTAACTGTACAGTTATCGAGTTTGGTATCTATTGGTAGCATTGTATGGGTTCAATTCGTACTAATACTGAGACGTGTTTCCAGCATGCTTTTCTGGGCATTCATCATCATCATCATATCAGCCATAAGATATCCACTGCTAGACGAAGGTCTCCCCCATTAACCACCGGATTATGTTTGCAGTTTGAAACAATCTAGCGGTAGGGCTATTTGATATGATAGAAATTATAAATATATAGACCGTCTGTTGTCCTGATTAAGAATATATCACCACTGTATCTCCTCCAGTGGATATCTTAAAAGGCGACTAAGAGACTCTAAACCAGAGGGACGGGCAGCGTCCCTTCTATAAAACAGCGTTCTGCGCTCACCAACCCGCCTGCCAAGCGTGGTGAATACTGGCAAATTCCCCCCAAAATGATGCCACAGTTATTCTGGAAATCTATGGGGGAGGCCTCTGTTCAGCAGTGGACGTCTTTTGGATGATATGATGATATTTAAGGTGTAAAACGTGAGCCTCTATGAGGAGACTGATATTCTGAAGTCATCGTTCACCGATTCTTCATGGTTCATTTCATTCTGCGCTCTTATTAATGTCTACATAAGTATCCTAACGGAACATACATATACATAAATAGAAATCGTGATGACTCATGTGAATCTATAGTGTAGTAACGTGCTAAATTCATAGCGTGTATGATATTATTATTGTTGTGCAATTTGAAACAGCCATGTGTCGGCTACGGATGGCACTGACCCATCTCATTCCGTGGGTGTCGTAAAAGGCGACTATGCGATTCGCTGGAGGATGGCAGCAGCATCTTTGAGTACAACTCAATGGATCGGCAACCTGCCTGCTAACGGGGTGATTGTGGCAAAAACTCCCCAATGTGCCCACAACACATCCAGACCGGTCGTTATGGTGATCTTTGGGGGAGGCTTGTGTCTAGCAGTGGACTTTACTGTCGAAATGATGAATGATGATGAATTTGAAAGCATTTGTCCAAGCTTAAGAAGACTGTTTGGTTACTTTTTGCTACGTGGGTTACATAGGCTTGCGCTGGTAGGGTTTTCATATCAATAGTGTTTGTGATGTTTTTTTTTAATGTTGTGCTTCTCGCATACATTTCTGGGAAATGTGGTTGCTTAACCGGTTATTTATGGCGAAGCCAAAAGAGGCCTCCAGCCAGGCTTAAAATTAATATTTAAAACTAAGCAACTATCGCTAAGGGCGCCCCCTGCGGGACAGGGCCCTCGGCTTAGGGCGTTGCTGGGATTTATTTTGTGATTATAAATGCAGTGCAACATTTTATACAAACAAAATGTTGCATTTCGTTTCGTTCGTTTCGTGTGTAACGGTGTTCGAGCACATATTTTGAAACAGGCCCGAGACGGTGACACGTTGTGTTCTACGCGTGCTTTTCTTAAGGGACGTGCAGCTGGCCAGGTCGCACAGAGACGGGGCCCATCATACCTCGTGAAGGGCCGATACCTGCTCGGTCAGGTTTCAAAGCGATCGCCATACCCAGCCATAGGCAAGTGGAAGGAACACCATGGAATTTCAGCCGGTGCGAGTCCAGCATGGCCCTCCGCGCCTTCCAAGGTGGAGGAAGTCCAAGAGGATTTTCCCACGACAAAAAAGAAAAGGCATAAAAGGCAAAGGCATGCGTTGCTCGTACTTAGTACCTTTTATGTCGAGATGCACTTCTACGTGTAATTTGTTGGTCGCGGTCAATTTTTTTAAGTTCATTTGGTTCTGGGATTTCCAATTTGACTTCCTCTGAGATAAAGTGGGATTTCAACTCACAAACGGAGCCATAATAGGGTACTAATTATCGGGTTTGTTGAGTTGCTGCGTAAAATCGAGTGCTTTCGAGTTACATTTTAATGAAAAAATATCGACCATTGTCTTCTTTCAGACGCTTTGTTTGAATACAAAATGGATGTCAAAACGTGGCCATTATTAAAGACATGATGTACATGAGGTATCAACTCCACATACACTGAAAAAAAACCATTTCAAGTAGACACATAGAAATTACATTTATTACAGTTAAAATGAATGTTCAATATTGTATGTTTTTACTTCCTGCAATTCTTTTGATGTCGATAATAAATTAAAACTCACTCCTTCACCTTTAATAGATGCAAAGGGACGTTCGGTCCGTCAATTAGGAAATACTTCAAACAATTACCCTTTATGAAACCTCACATAGTAAAAACAATTAGAAGTTAGAATTCACCTTTTTGTCCAAAATTGTGGGTAGCACATGTTTGTTATTAATTTTATGAACAAAATATTTCATAATGTACTAATTACGGGACTTTGTGATGTTCAGAATTTTCATTATGGTTTTATTAGTATGGCAACATTTGATTAAAATGTTTGGTATCCTTTTAAGAGTACCAGACATATTAGTTGGAAGAATTTAGGATTTTGTGTAGATATTATTTGTTGTCTTTGGCAGCTTTCGGCTCTCAGTGTTATTAATATTATTATAAATGTATTTTTTTTTTTTTTTTCTCTTCGCCCTTCTCGGGCAGGCTAAGGTCTTGGACCATACCGCCTCGTTATAAATGTCAATTGTTGTATGTTTGAAACTCTATTACGTCTATAACGGCTAAATAGATTCTAATTAAATTTATTGTTGTGACAGATTATGGCATAGGATAATTTTGGTTTAATTATTTTTAGATTTTCTTTTCACCTTAAATTCTAATTTTCATGTAGCGAAGCGGGTAAACGCTAGCTAGTTCTTAGGACAAAAAATTGTTAACTATTCGTATTATATTTACCAATTACCTGTTCGTACGCAAACGTATCAAAATGAAATTGATGACACTATTCAAATCAAATAAGTACCAAATTTGTAACAGGTGCACCATCGGGCCCTTAATTAAACAATTTAGTTCACCCCATCTAACAGCACAGCTACAGAACAAACATATCATGACAAACAGACAAAAAGTGGCTCTCTTCTACTTTGAAGTGTATTTAAACAAGTGATTGGACATATGCTCTAAAAATTGTTTTATGAGACCATTAAAAAATGATTTTACTGTATGGAGTTACATTATGACAGCACTTTGGGTGCAGTGGCTAGCGGGCTTTCTATATTATAGACTAGCTGGGACCCGTGGTTTCACCCGCCGTTTAGTTTAAAAGAAATTAGATTATCTATACAAATAAATAAAGTTTGTAATGTCAAAATAACAGTTTTTTACTAAATCCATATGAAAGTATATATGGAACTTATAGCAAAAAAAAAATGTTTTTTTTTTCTGTCTTTCTGTCGGTCTGTCTGTTTGTTAAAAAACAAAATCTAAGTTGTTTTTTGATATAGGTACTGTATATACTTTCCATATGCATTTAGTAAGAAGTTGTTGTTTTGACATTACAAACAGACACTTCGATTTTATTTATTTGTTTAAAAGATAAGTGTTCAAGTTATCCTGTGCTATAAATATTTAATTGTGCCCACGACACACGAAATATCATGGGGCATCGTTTTTGATACAAACCAGTAACGACACAAGCAAATCATTCTCCTGGTGGTAAGCGTAACGCCTTTTTCTTTTTTGGTGCACAGTAGAAATTCTTCATGAACTTCCTTCGCCCCGGGGAAGGGCAAAGGGGTATGCCGGACTCCCACCGGCTAAAACCACTGGAGCCGTCATCTTCGGCACCTAAGGGAGGCTCCAGGTCCTCGTATGATCACATACGCTTGCTCTTAACAATTTTAATGCTACCAGAGACTAGTGTGTCACACTGTGCTCGAGTTTTGAGATCAAGATGGATGAGGATAGAGGATGCAGTGGCTGATACAGTCGGCTGCTGCGCTTCGGGTCGTGGGTTCGATTCCCGCACGGAACAAATATTTGTATGATCTGCAGGTAGTTGTTCCGGGTCTGGGTGTTATTGTATGTGGAATTCATGTCTGTAAACGCACCTACGGCACAGGAGAAATCCTAGTGTGGGGCAACGTTTTTTCAAAGAAAATAAAAACTTTAATCTCGGCAGCCCAATGCCGCTTACTTTTAAGAATGGTGCTCATACGTCATGTCACATGTGTCGCTACTCAATGATCAATCCCTATTTCCTATTGTCCACAAAAGCTGCTATCATAGCTGACTCTAATTTAATAAGTATTATGTACACGTATTCTTTTAGTCAATTATTCATTTCCAAATCATTTGATTGCAACTGTGCCTGGGTTTTCGTCTACCAGACTGCGCTCCGGGTCGTGGGTTCGATTCCCGCACGGAACAAATATTTGTATGATCTGCAGGTAGTTGTTCCGAGTCTGGGTGTATTGTATGTAGAATTCATGCCTGTAAACGAACACAGGAGAAATCCAAGAGTGAGGCAATGTTTAAAACAAACATTTTCTATTCAATGATTTTCTTCTAAAAACTATTTATTATGTTGCATCAAGAATCCTATTATATTTGTTTATCCACTAATGTTAACGACAAGCATCTCTACTCTTTCAGAATTGCTAATTCCTTATCTTTAGTTCATCTGTCCAGTTGAATCCTTCTAGAAGGAGATTTTTTTTTTTTTTTTTTTTTTTTATTATTTCCAATACCACATCTGAAAATCTTACAGCCTTTATTTTTCTTAGGGTCAATGATTACCATGTTCAAGTGAAGGAAAAGTTCAAAACAGGTCAATCTATTTACGAGTGGAGAATAAAGTAACAGTGAATTCAATAATAAGAGGAGCTCTTTGCTCATAAATAATTCATACTTCAACCAAATCGATTCGATATCATCATCATCATTTCGGCTGAACGAAGTTCACTGCTGGACATAGGGCTCCCCCAAAAATCACAATGACTAATATGGTTTTGTTGTGTGCTCATTGGGGGGTTTTGCCATAATCGCCACGCTTGGCAGACGGGTCGGCGATCGCAGTTGAGTTGTTAATGTACTCGAAGGACGCTACTGTCCATCCTCCGGCCAATCCCTTAGTCGACTTTTACGACACCCACGGGAGGAGATGGGGTGGTGGCATTCTGAGCTGGCATCACACAGCTAATTCGGCGATTTGATATTCATTTACCAAATCAATTCGAGATTTAGTATTGAAAAATTTTCGGATATTCATTTTTCATTTTTTCAGTTTTCACCATGCTTGGTAGGCTTGTTGGGGACAGATAAATGGCTGCTGCTCCACAGAAAGAATGCTGCTGCCCATCCCTGTATTAAAGGCCTTTGTCGTTGTGCTGTATTCTTAATCTGGACAGTACACGTATATTCTCCATACTAATTTAATAAAATTCAAGTGTCTATCAGTCTGTGATTTCAGAATAAATGCTTAATTTTAAATGACCACCGCTATTTATACGGCGCCTAATCATAAATGACCGTTTTTCGAATTAGACTTAGTCCCGAATAGGCTCCGAAATGCCTCAACGGATTTCAAGGAAAGTTTTAAGGATAAAACAGGAATTTAAACACAACATTTTCGTGCATGTGCAATTTCGATATCATGCAGGGTTCAGAAGATGTGAATATTAATATAATTTACGCCTAGCGAAGCGGTGTGTGTAATAATTAAATAGGATAATCGCGCATATAATAGCTGGATTGGTATCAACAAGTTTAGTGACATGTTAATGATACCGATCCAGCTGTCCCCAAAACAATAGCTTGTTATCCCCAGCAACGCCCTAAACCGAGGTCCGTGTCCCGCAGTGGGCGCTCTTAGCGCAATTTGCTTAGCATGTAATATTAATTTTAAGCCAGGCTGGAGGCCTCTTTTCGCTTCGCAAGAAACGACTGGTTAAGCAACCACATTTCTCGGAAATGCCTAGGAGAAGCCCACAAAAAAAATCTTGTTGCTAAGGTGCCAAAAGCAGTAGTGAGTCATTGTTTACGTTTTTTGTGACCACACCGGTTATGTCAGTGGTCAATGCAAACGGTCAAATTAACAAACGGGTCACGTCTTACAAATTAAATAACATTAGATGATTCATAAACCTGTCTCCAAGTCTAATATTGGGTGTTAATTTATTTGCTTGCGACTTTAAACGTGTTTTAGTATTGTCTCAATTGTATTGTAGGTATTCAAACTCGAGTATTTAAAGTGAAACTTCTTTTGGGACGGTGTGAATAGGATTTATGAAACGATGTGTAAAGAAAGAGATACAATTATAAATGTATTTATAGGGTATAGGCTGTGAGAGAATGAGATAAAACACGTTTCTACATAGTTTCCCTATTCCCTATTGTCGATCAATCGGTCTCTCTCTCTCTCTGTTTACCACCTCCATAGTGTATTCATCTCATTCTCTCACTAATTAACCAAAATACAAAGTTTCACTTCTGCTGCGTGTGAACTCGCATTCGATTTTTTTTTAAGTAAGTAATTACTTCGGTATTTAAATAGCACGGTTTCAATTATTACTCCATGGATACTTTTTAATAATTGAAATTACAATGTATGATCGATACAAATGATGGTAAAACATTATATAAGAACTGTATTTAAAGAACTTCCATGTGATGCCGGCTAAGAATACTACCACCCCATCTCATCCCGTGGGTGTCGTAAAAGGCGACTATGCGATTAGCCGGAGGATGGGCAGCAGCATCGTTTGAGTACATTAATAACTCAACTGCGATTGCCAACCAGTCAAGCGTGCCAAGCGTGGCGATTATGGCCAAACCCCCCAAATGCGTACACAACACAAACCCATATCGGTCGTTATGGCAATATTTGGGGGAGGCTTCTGTCCAGCAGTGGACGTCCGTCATCTGATATGATATAAGGTGAACCGAAGGAACTACTTAGCAATATTTAAAATGTTGTGGTGGTCTGTGTTGTTTAATAAAATTTCTTTCTTTCTTTCTTCTTCCTATAAAGAAAAAAAATATCTTACTAGTGGTGGTGTTTTGTATCGAGTTGTTAAGTGGATACGATATGATTGGGCCTGGCGATGCTGATGCTGATGCATGCGTCATGCCCGTGAACAGGTGTTAATATATAAGGTCTTATTTTAATAATCCACGATATTTTGCATGGTGCCTCAGTAAATGCTTAAGATGATGTACCGAACACAAAAAAATCTCACGGTGAAAATCTATTTCTTTCCTTTGTGTGATGTCGCTACCGTGCGCCGTCTGTTTTGTTTAACGTTACAGACTATCTATAGCAGTCAACCAGCCCCGTCCGCCACTGTCTTACTAGATGCATGTGAATATTATCACAACTAAGAGAACTAGGATGTAATGAAATAAGAGATTTAATAAAAAAAAAATGTAAACAGCAAATTTACAAGTTTTTTTTATACCTACATTATCTTCATCGTTCACTATAGCGCCATGCAAAATATCGTGGACTATTAAATTAAGACCTTGTATATGTGATTAATATGAACTAAAGAAATCCCAATTAGACTTGTTTGAACTCAAACTGTGAAAACAATTACATAATCTCATCTATAGTTAACCAATTAATACAATTAACCAACATTTATTAATCACCTAGTTTAATAAGCGTAACAAATTCGCTACTAAAATCACACCCAAACCGAAATCTCGTATCAAGGCTCAATCTAAAATGCCAAAGCCCCTCCTACAATGATCAATGGTGAATCATCTATGCAATGAAGCGAGTTCATTTCATCAGTATCTTATACTGCAAGCTAAATTATACTTTAACGTCTAAAGAATTAAGAGGACAGTACACGCTGTCGTTTAAAAAATTTCGTCGGCTTGGAAAGCAAGTGTGAGTCATGTAGGTGCGTATTAACGCTAGTTATGTGAAGTTATGTTGTATGTACCTATTTGCTTGTAGTTGATAAAGCGTCTTTATCATTATCAGTCATTGTCATGACGTAATAAGTAAAGAGTGCGCATACAGTTGAGCCGTGTGGTGCCGGCTCAGAATACCACCACCCCATCTCCTGCCGTGGGTGTCGTAAGAGTCAACAAAGGGATTAGCCGGAGGATGGGCAGCAGCGTCCTTCGAGTACATTTACAACTCAACTGCGATCGCAAAGCCGTCTGCCAAGCGTGGCCATTATGGCAAACCGCCCCAATGAGCCCACAACACACACCGTTTCGGTCGTTGTGGTGATCTTTGGGGGAGGCCTGTGTCCAGCAGTGGACTTCATTCGGCCGAAATAGTGATGATAAATGATGCGCATACAGTTCGCAGTATACGTAATCATACGGCGTGAAGCTGGCCTCGGATATCAGTGGTAAGTTTCGCGTCAGTAGTTTTGTCATCGCCACCCTCACCGTCGAATGCTGAGCCTGCAGTGTATGCACCTCG
This sequence comes from Diloba caeruleocephala, assembly GCA_947459985.1. Classification (NCBI taxonomy): domain Eukaryota; kingdom Metazoa; phylum Arthropoda; class Insecta; order Lepidoptera; family Noctuidae; genus Diloba; species Diloba caeruleocephala. Next base: position 18,368,473 of record OX381624.1, read on the forward strand.
CGCGCGCCCCAACTCCATTCGCGCCTCTGCGGCCCGCACGGAAAATCTTGCCAGCGCCACTGAGGGCACCAAGAAGCCCATGCCTGAAAAGGCACCGAAGCAGGCTGATGATGATGGTTTTGTCATGGTGCAATAGAAGAAGCACCGTCATCGAACCAATAAGAACCGCTGTGGCAGCTCCTGTAGAGTCCAAAATAATATGTGCCCCGATGCCGAACACTCCGGTGTATATGGTGTAGTGTAGGCGAGAGACATACCTTTGTGAGAGAGAGTTAGAGAGATATACACTCTCGCCTACACTACACCACAAAGGCAGAGGACATCATAGAGTACGTGCATACGTCTATGAACTGTACATACGACACAAGACAAATCCTAGAGCGGGGCAAAGTTTAAACATCGCTTAAAATGCTAAAATGACATTTAGGCATTCTCTTACCTACCACAAACTCTTAATGAGCCTTGACTATCTAAAAAAAGGGTTATTTATTTTCAAAATTGTCTTAATAATTTTGTTTCTTTTCAAACTCTCAATTTCTTCTGAACAATGCAGTGTTCGGGATCGCCTAAACGCCGTGAAATAAAACTGACAAAAGATAGTTTCCTTGAAGGTAAACGGCGACGAGGATTGGATTCTGAGCTAATTCTTCTGTTCTAGTTATTTAGTTAGAGTTATTGCTCGAAGTGATGTGTATATTTTTAGGAATGTCTAAACACCTTATTTTTGTCAATTTTCTTCACGTCATAGAATGAGTCAATAACGGCCGAAATTAATAATCAATCTAATACAAAATATTCAGATATAAAATTTTGAAATTCATGCGTTGTGCTATGATCACATTTAAAACAAAAAACAGACAAATTCATAGTCCGAAATCCAAAGATTTTGGATTAGATCTATTATTAATTTCGGCTGTAAGACACCAAACAATTAAGTCTCAAGAATCCGTCGATTTCGGGAGAGTTACAATTGTCACAGGTTAGCGGCGAAAATTGAAAGAGAGACGGTGAGAGTTGAGGCTTTAGCTGCAATCACCGCTGTAGGATTTGATCAATTTGATCACTGTGATTTATGCCACACCGAACTTGGGTGTGCGCATTTATCTGCTAGAGAGACAACCGATGTTGTACTGTAGATGTTCACGTTGGAATTTAATGTATATTCATATTTAAGTTATGGATAACGACAATGTATGTTTTAATTTGTCTAATAAATCATCAACTTTTTTGTTTTTGGTTTCCTTTAGATGACGCATTTGGCCTCACGCGTTCTATTTATTCTCATGCTTCTTCCTACCGTCAAGTCTAGAAACCTTCATAGATTATAGCTAATACTTCACCTAGATTGTCAGTTTAGATATAGTTATAGCTACGTATCTACGCTGTATATCTACGCTTCATTTTAACAGTATACATGCGCACATAAAGTATTTGATTTCGTTGGCGAGCAGTTTCTCCTGGCGATGGCAGCCGCGTCCTAAAACTACGTACCTATAGTAAAACCTCGATTATCAAAACTCACCTGGACCGAGCCTTTTCTTATCTTTTTAATTTTTGTTTATTCGGTGGAAATACCTCATGTACTTCCTTCGCCCTAGGAAAGGGCGAAGGGGCATGCCGGACTCCTACCGGCTAAAACCACCGGAGAGATCATCGTCGGCACCAAAAGGAGGCTCCAGGAACTCGAAAGATCTCTATCTAGAGCCACCCATTGGTGCCACGCCTTTAGGCACATCTCGGTGGGGATGACCGCTTTACAGTCATCCCCTCTAGCGGAGGGAAGGCGACTGTAAAGAGGCCACATTGTAAAATTCCCCAGTGCCCAGTGGATTCATGAACTCCCTTCGCCCTGGGGAAGGGAAAAGGGGCATGCCGGACTCCTATCAGCTAAAACCACTGGAGCGGTCATCTTCGGAACCGAAGGGGTGCTTCAGGTCCTTCTAAGTTCACAATAGAGCCGCCCATTGTGAGTGTAAATCGATCACACTGTTTAGCATGGGAAAGGCTGTAAAAAAGTCGCCCCTCAGGCACTTCTCAATAAGATTGTAAAGGATGCCCCCAAGCCTTGCTGTGCGCTGTGCTGCGCACACGGGCCAGCATAGGGTCTGATAATGTAATCGGTGAACGGTGACACTATTTTTTTTTATCACAGGTTCATGTATCACCAAGGAAAGACGATGACGAAGGACACAGTAGACACTGCTGGATAGAGGCCCACTCCAAAGATCGCTAAAACGACTGGTCCTACTGTGCTACTCACATCAAGAAGATTCCCGCAACCTTCACCAAGTCGGTTCACCTTGTCTACCTACGCTGCATCTGCGCGGTACGAACGCGGTCAATATTTGAAATCTTTTGAGCCCCATCAGCTAATCGTTGCAAGCAATATGTTATTTTTTTGTCGTGAGGATCTCCTCACGGAGTTCTTCGCCTTGGGAAGAACAGAGGAGCATGGGACTCTAAAGCCCCACAGTGTCTTTCCAGTTACCTCTGGCTGGAGATGAGGTGTTAGCATTGTCAGCGTAAGACCGCATCCCCGGCAAGTATCGGCCCGTCACCATTTGACGGGCCAAGCAATGTTTCCCGCCTACTACGATACAAGTGTAGCAATTCTTTGGACTGCGTCGGTTATGACTGGGTTCTTTTGCGGATTCGTTCATCCATTTCATTTCGAACTTGAAGGAAATCTTCGAGCATAGCCTTTGACTTATGGTGACCGCAAATACACCAAACTATTAGTCATTTAAGAACAAATAAAACAAAGTTTGTTTCTTATAAAATCGAGAAGGCTTTAACGCAAGCCATGATTTTGCTTTTAAATTTGACCAGGCGTTTAGACCCTTAGTTTTGTCAAAACTTAAATATTTGATTATTCAACTTAAGAACAAACCATGGTGTCGTTGATTTTGTGGTTACAAGTGCAGATGCAGAGTGAGTGGTTTCGGGTTCGATTGCCGGTCTAGCAAAGTGTTGTTGGATTTCCTGAAAGGGCACAAAGAAGTTTTTTTTATGTCGAAGTTTATGAATGTGAATTATGTTTCTTTTTTGAACAGATTATAACCATTAATTCTGTAATTCAGACCTAAACGATACGTTGACATGACATATTGAAACGATGGAACACATTTCGCTACATGACAACCTCTGAGAAGAAATGCCAAAAGCAGCTCTCGCTTGGTTATTTTTGATATTTATTGCTGTCCTTAATTAATAAATCTGTTCTTTTATATAGTATTCAAAACAGTTAAGTACATATTACTACATACACATACTTACTATCCATATTAGAACAGTACTAGCAAATCTATCTAATCTATGTATGGAGACCTTTGTTCAGTAGTGAACTTTGGCTGATATGATGATGACCTCTTTGACTCGTCGGTATGGGATCTTATATTAGTATGCAGAGAAATGGATATACTACGGTCAACCACTAGCCATCATCTAGCCGTGATATTAGATATAAATTTAGTTAATTAGTTAATAGAGAACATATAAGATGCTCTTATTTAACCTTAACTTAAAGAAATGGTACACATTTACAACACAGGGAGGTTAGTTTAGTCCACGTTAAACAAAATACCACTATCTCTCTTTCTGTGGGTGTCAGAAGCTGTCCAAGAAAAGATCGAGAAAATCGGCAGCACCTTCCTGTGCACTAAACGTACTATAATAGAACAGTTTATTATGTAATCAGTTCCTAACAGACATTTTTACAGGTATTAATATTGAAACAACCGAGGGCATTCATGTACATGACAACCTTCGAGAAGAAATGCCGAAAGAAAATCAATATTTATGTTTTTACTGTTAAATATATTAATCGTTTAAATGTGTTTACTTTACGTAATCAGGAAAACAATATTCAGTAACGACCAGAATTGGAATCATGTTTAAGAGTATAATTTAATTGGCATGATTAATCAACCACAAAATATACTACGTATATGTTATGTTATAGTAGTTATAGAAACAGTTTTTACATATTAAATTTCCATAGCCACATTAATTACCATACATCACAGCCCTACATCATTTAGTTCATACTCAAACCCAGTGTTACTCAAACTTGTTTGGTCGCCTAATAAGAATATGTTTGTTTTATATTGTTCCTGCGACCGGAGCTGCTTGCCAAACATCAATCCAAATGAACGAAAGAATCTCGAAGAACGAATATTCTTTCAACTAGCAAGCTAGAGGCTAGCAGTATTACCGCATAGCGGTCTCAGTTGTGATCGACCAGCGAAGATTCTATAACTTAAGTGCAAAGCATGCAATGATGAAGCATGAAAGTGGATACACATTTATTTATTTATACTGAATCTACAAAGGCAGTCTTAACGCCGTAGAGATATTATACAAATATGTAAACGTACATTAACATTACACGTATAAATATAGATTTATATATATACTCATGCTGTGTGGTGTCGGCTACGAATAGCACCAACCCATCTCATCCCGTGGGTGTCGTAAAAGGCGACTAAGGGATTAGCTGAAGGATGGGCAGCAGCGTCCTTCGAATACATTAACAGCTCAACTGCGATCGCCAACCCGCCTGCCAAGCGTAGCGATTATGGCAAAATCCCCCAATGAGCACACAACACACCGATGTCGGTCGTTGTGGTGATCTTTGAGGGAGGCCTGTGTCCAGCAGTGGAATTTATTCGGCTGTATTGATATATACTCAATAAACACATGCATATATATAATATAATAAATATATACAGATGAGAAGAAATAAAAAGACATCAGAACCGAGATGACGATGAATCTGCTAACGTCTTGTCAAATGTCAATTTTAAAGTTGTGCCGTGTTGTACTAGTCACTCAGTCAGTTAAGGCGATAGGTCCGTGAACATGACGATGACGATGAACTCAACAACGTGCAGCTCTCGATGGAGTTTATTCGAGTTCCTACAGCCTCCCTTCGGTACCGACGATGATCACTCCGGTGGTTTTAGCCGGTAGGAGTCCGGCATGCCCCTTCGCCCTTTTCCGGGGCGAAGATAGTACATGAAGTATTACCGCCGGATAAATAAAAAAAAAAGGGCCGTGAACTACCACAACTCTGGGGGAACTGAAGCAATGTGGACCTTTTATAAATGAGGAGTAACAGGCAGAATGGGGAGGTAGAAGTTTGGTCTACTTAATACTCATGACAGAAAGAAACGCAGCAATACTATATTGCTACTTAATAATTTGTATATATTTATCCATGTACAATAAGTAGACAATGGTGTTTTAGGTGCCATAGGCATTTTCTGCCAGACGACGTTTGGGTGATGAAGAGATAATAAGGTAACCAACAAAATAAGGGTGAGAAGTATAGATGCGATGACATTTATTTACACAGACACAACTTACAAATATCTAAATTTACATTGACTATATTATATATTAAACCCCCCAATGAGCCTACAACACACCCATATCGGTCGTTGTGGTGATCTTTGGGCGAGGCCTGTGTCCAGCAGTGGACTTTATTCGGCCGAAATGATAATGATGATGATGATGATATTGTATATTTAATAAAAATACTGATATTTGATATTACATATTATAATAAATATATGCAACTAGCAAAAATCGGACAATCCGTGTGGTATCCGGATAATCCGTGTGGTGTCCGGATTAAGAATGTAGCACCATTCCATCTCCTCTCGTGGATGTCGTAAAAGGCGACTAAGGGAATCTAAACCAGAGGGTTGGCAGCAGCGTCCCTTCTGTGAAACGGTAGCCGTACCAACCCGCCTGCCAAGCGTGGTGAGTATTGGCAAATACCCCCCAAAATGATGACACAGTTGTGAAAATCTATGGGGGAGGCCTTTGTTCAGCAGTGGACGTATAAATGACCGATATGATGATGATGATGATGAGGGAAAAAAACTTGTGTATTCTATGAAAGCGTAGTACTTTCTTGGTTGCGTATATAGTGCAGTAACCGTAATCAACGACACGAAAAATACGTCAATATTAAAAGAAACACAGGATCAGAAGAGCATCGATACTCGTGAATTTTGATATAAAAATACATCGGGCCGCTGAGATTAATTTGGTAGGTCGTAAGCAGCTCTTGGGCCACAGTTTGACATTCACTGACCTTACCAACTGCGACGATTAGTCTAATGCATTCAAATTAGCATAAACAATGCAGCATTATGCGCTTTTGTATGCAGCAATAGCTTCAAGGACTTTTTGATAAAAATAATTATCTAGTATCTGACTGTGTCGTTAGTTTGGTTGTGAGTAATATGGGAATTAATTTAAACGTACCTAATATTAATATGTTGAATGTTACTGCGCAACATCGTTGTGTACTAATACTCTGGTAAGATACATGTTTCTAAGCTATAACCTTCCTCAAAATTTCCAGTTAGCTCAAAGGCAGATACAATACCGTTATACTTCCAGAAAACTCACTATAAATTTCCATTACCTAATAATAGTATTCTTATTAACCCTTCCAAATAAGTTGAACTCACTACAGTAAAGAGTCTAACCAACTAAGCTATAGGAAAAATCGATGTCCATCACAACAATTTTGTTCTGTATCGTGAGTACACTTTACAGACATAAATCTCACATGCACAAATACCTTAACCACTATTTAAAGGTCATACGAATATTTGCTTCCTGTAAAAATCGAATCATCGGCATCTTCGGCACGTAGCTCAAAATGCAAAGAGACTAACCACTGCTTCTATTTTGCCAATAATACGCTTGGCCTTTGGCAAGGATGTAAGAAAAGTCAAATTGTAGTTACAGATCCCCTCAAAGTCAAAGAACTCGGTTAAAATACGAAACTCTACGACACTATATCGCCTTAATCAGTTATCGAGGCCTGTCGGTTTACCGACTCGCTTCTGAAACACAAACTAACGAATGCAAAACGGTAAATATCATATATTCTTGCTTTGTTAATCTGAGTTCAACTGTGAAAATAAATCATAAGGAATGTCATATCTAATGATTTGAAATCGCAAACAGCAAGCGTGGTGATCAACGCGCGTTCCTTGTCTGTATGAGAAAAGACTTTTGCTCTGCAGTAGCGTACTTACGGGCTGACATTATAGCGCCATAATCACCATTCTTACAAGATAAAATTGTTGATGTAGATGTAAATGCAGTGTGTAATGTTGAAATAAATCCCCATGAAAAAACGTTCATAGTAAAATGATATCCGCCACATATTAGAAACAGAATAAAGAATAGGCACATTACGTCCTAGCAACTCATAAGTTCGAAACTGCAGTTCAGCTTAAATATCCTCCACAGGAAGTACAATAAGGATATATTACAATACTGCAAAATCACTTTTAATAACAGTTTAAAATGAAATCCTATAAAATCATTATCAAAGAAAATCATCAGCATGCAAGTTTCAAAATCGTTATTTATTTGGCCCATATCGTTTAAGTTTTACAAACTTACGATTGCCGTTACTTCGGCAGTTGTATTTACAACATTTACTGTAATCTTCTACAAAATAAGGCTACAATGGGATTTACCAAGAGCAATGTTAAAGTGGTTTTTAAAATCATTGTCATCATTAGTGAGATTTGGACAGCGTTACGCTTTGCGAGCGAGGATAAAAACGCAATTAGGACATGAAGGATTTTTTATGCTATTTTAAGTAGCCATTGTTGCTAAAACCGTGTTATTACGAATGTTTGACTGCGTTTTGTTCGCGAATTTGTTCGGATGTATTTAGTTAATTTTGGGGTTCGTCAATCTCTTATTGGTTTTGCTGAAATTATTAGTCAGCAGGAAGTTTGGCTGTTTGGTTTTTGATTCAAGACTAAAAAGGTAGTTTCAGTGGAATGGGTTTGAAAGTTAGATAATCGAATGTCGTGGAAGAACTTGGAAGAAAGAAGAAAATTATTGCTAATTTATCTTAGTGCAAGGACGAAACAGTGCAAAAAATTAGCAATAAATTTACTGCTTCTTTGGATTATTCGGCGACACTGAAGTCCTGGTGCGAATCCTTGGTAAAGTGGTATGATTTTTTGATAGCTGAAAGGGCGATGGCTGGGGTACATAACTCGTAGAACTAATGGTCGTAGGGGCAGAAAAGTGCTCGATTGGATACCATGCACCTGATAACACAGCGAAAGAAGGCCTCCAACCAGATTTACAGACAAACTGATGAAGGTAGATGGGAGAAGATGGATGCGGGCGGGATATAACAGGTCGTTGTAAAACTCTTTGGGTAAGCTTGTGTTTAGCAGTGGACGTCCTTCGCTTAATATGATGAAGATTAGGAAATTATTAGAATTATTCCCAAATTATATATATGGCCGTAAGTCTTCTAAAGGACCAAAATTAGATTAATTGAGAAGATATAAATAATATCAAAGCAATAGAATTATGTACAACATCACTGTAAGAATGTCGTACTGACATTACTTTACTCAAGTTTTATGCAGAATAATAACCCGACGATGATCTCACCCTATAATTGTTTTGTTCCCATTAGCCTTGAATGCGACGTTAAAAGAGAAAGTGCACTAAATGAATCATTACTTTTCTTGTTTTGTATACCTTAAAACTCATTATGTTTCAATACAAAGGTTGAAAGTTTACTTAAGATTGTGTTAATGATAATAGCACTTTGATTTACGAGTTCGATTCTTGAATTTTAAAAAATAATAGTTTTTTTTTTGTGTAGGGCTTCTCGCAAACATTTCAGAGGAATGTGGCTGCTTAACCAGAATTTCTAGCGAAGCCAGAAGAGGCCTCCAGCCAGGCTTAAAATTAATATTTTCATAAGCTAAGCAACTGTTGCTAAACGCGCCCCCTGCGGGTCACGAATCTCGGCTTAGGGCGTTGCTGAAGGGTAACAGCTATTTGTTTCGGGGACTACGGTTATATTTTAATTAATTTTTGACGCTTAATACTACAGGTATCGCGGCGACAGGCCTTCGCGTCGTCGGTGAGGAAAGACATAGATAATTTGGTACATAACATGTAGTTATCGTTAAAGGTAAGTCTTAATTTCACCAATGATAGCTCTTTTGCTTTGGTTGGCGCTTCTCGTAGCTGACGCCACACGCCACATCACCGGGTCATAAAAACAAAATTAAAAAATACTGATGTTTTATCGAGTAGTTCATACAGCCAAGGGCAGATCAAGGACTTTTATCTCGAGGGCTCTTGGGTATACCACCTCTTCATCTCTTCCCGTCGATGTCGTAACAGGCGACTAAGGGACTCTAAACGAGAGGGCTGGGCAGCAGCGTCCATTTTGTGGAACAGTAGCCATTCTGATCTGCACTCACCAACCCACGGCCAAGTATGGTTAGTACTGACACGTTCCCCCCAAATTACGACACAATTGTGGAAATTTATGGCCTCTCTTTGTTCAGCAGTGGACGTTCGTTGGCTGATATGATGATTTGATGATAGTCCTGGCTGAAGAAATAGGTAACTGTAGTACCGTCCCAGTGGAGCCCTTTTCATAGAACTTAACTGCCATTATAGCCTCTGCTAGGCTAAAATTATCAGTCAGATGAGTAACTGATAAATGGTACTCTGTATTTTTATTTCTTATCAGTGTAGAAGTGGCAAATTTTTATTACATTCATTTTCTGCTCTGTGCTAAGCCATTTCTATTTTCTATAAGCTATGTTACAAACAAATACGTGTAGAAAAAAATAAACTTTGAGAATAGTTTTATTGTTTGGTCTAACATCTTATTATGTCTTATTACTAACTATATAAAATTTTAAGGATTTTTTACTTTTTACATCACTCATCCAGAAAAAATATTTTCATCTAAACTAATAGTAATCTATGCAGCAAGGCTTTTTGCACGGCTTATAGCTACCTTCGTTACAGAGGTAAGCACGAACCTTCTTCGCGAGTGGACAGTCAAGTCTACCACATGGACCATGAACATCTCGCTTATTAACAAATTGACCCTGCTGGAATTTACCTTTGCACATTTCACCAGGAATGAACTGGTGCTGACTTCCTCTATACTCCATTCTCTTTAGACAATTGGTACCACCACATGGACCCTTCGGGAAACCCATAGCGAGAATCGCCAGTTCACTTCGCGAAAATGGAGCAACAAACTCCTCATAAGCGACTGGTTCTTCAGCAAGTCTTATTGGCTCCCTCGTTATGTCAGGAGCACTGAAAAAGTATGCCACCGGTGGCACCAAATCTATTGTAGTGCCATCCCAATGTCGAACGATTTCAAGGTCTTTTAGTTTCAGATCATCGCACAGATATTTCCGCCCTGGAATCCTCTCCATTTCTGGCAATGAAACAAAGTAACTGATTACTCTATTGCCCAAACACGACAGTCGAATGTAAAACTCAATTTCACCCGATGCTTTCAAGTCCTCCTCGCATTGCAATGGTCTTAACATTTCCACTGTGTTTGTTACTAATTCTGGTTTGCTTGTATCCCGGTATTCTGCTCCGTCCATATTCACAGGATTCAGTTCCCCAGCCTTCTGAAGACAATCGAAGAATGATTTGTGCCACTCGACAATGCAAAAACCTATACATCCCATATCTTGATCTCTATTCCACACGGTGATGTATATCGGAGTTTTCCTAATTACTTCCTCTAATTTCGAAGGTCTAGATAAGAACATAATAGAGTTTCCGACGCCAAAGTAAGGTGGTTGTGGCAATGGTTCGGATGGTAGCACAATCTTTCTCGGTAGCACTTTACCCTTACCCTTCTTCCCTTTTTTTGGTTTTGCCGGTTTACCTTTCTTACCTTTCTTAGGAGGCGGTGGGGGTGGTGGTGGTGCGACAAAGTTATCATGAGCTACGTAGAAATCAAAAATAGGTAGACAATTCATCTGCAGAGTGCAAGTTTGCATGAACTTCATTTCTTCCTCGGATGGACCCGGTGGTATTTTCCCTTTCTTTCCCTTTTTACCCTTCTTGGCATTCCCTCCCTTCTTTCCCTTTTTCCCTTTTTTCGCGTTCAAAGCAGCTTCTAGTGCAGCGAGACGCTCTAATTCTCTTTTCCTCTCCTCTTCTTCCATCCGTAGTTCGTATTCATCTTTTTCAGGTGGTTCTATCTTTAGTACGATTTTTTTAACGAATACCTCGATCATGAAGATCTGCTCCATTGCAGGTTCTGGAAGAAAATATTTAATGTGATTAAATAACTAAATATACTTTGAAGTAACTTTGATTAACTACTGTAACCTTTATCTAATCTAAACTTTATTTTGTATATGCAAAAAATTTGTTAACAAAAAAAATACCGACTTCAAAAACCCTACAAGATATGCCCCAACCATGGTTCATGCAGACCAACGAGAAGTTTTATTTTATACCTGGCCCCGCCCGACTTCATAAAGTTTTTTTTTCCTTTTTTAGTGGTTTTAATATTTTTATATTTTGAAGTCAGTATTTTTTTGTTAAAAAGATTTATTTGTTTCTTTTTAGTGTATATAAATTTAAGAACTTTTTCCAATTTGATATCAGTATTTAACCCTAAAAATAAGAATGACTCAAATCGGTTCTCTGATCTGAGAGGAATCGAAACTATTAAGACATCATCTAGATAAGCGCAGTCAAATTAACCTGTTTATTGAAGTTGGTTTAAAAACAACTGAATTAAATGTAAGAAATTTATATGGGACCATTTCGAAAGCATTCTGCATCAGTTGAAATATGAATTGCTCAAATCGGTCTACTAATATCGGAGTAATCGGTATACATACATAAAAAAATAAAAAATAAAATACGCATCGAATTGAGAACCTCCTCCTTTTCGAAGTCGTTAAAACAATCCATTGCACATATACATGTAATACATATCTCTGCAGCCTTACCTATATTTAAAGTGGCAAGCAAACCAACGCTTACATTGTTACACATATTCATCTATACAGGGTTTGATTTCTCAAGTCTAACCACCTTTGAGTTAACCTCAAAGAGAAATGAAGCCAGAAGCAGCCAGTTCCGTGTAGATCCCGACAAAGTAAAGACCACACCAACCCACCATATCAAAAGGAGGACAGCAGCATTCTACCTTGTGCCAAATCAACATATTACGTTCATAATCCGCCTGTCAAGCGTGGTGATTATGGGGATATGAGCCCCTATGACCGTTCATTGCAGTGATTATTGGGAGGCCTATGATCAGGAGTGGACATTTACGAGTTGATGTGTGTGTACCAACACCTTAAACATGACCTTTTTGAGGTCAATAAACTACTTACATGATATTTTATCCCCCTTTGCGGAATGGCAACAATATAATCTTCCATATAACGATGTTAAATGGGAACATTTCGGCTTAGGATTATGCTGAAGATGTTAAGTTTTGTTCATAATTTTGAGGTCCACATAATGGATTGGGTTTAAAAATGGGCACTATACAATTTGAAGTTTGAAACCATGACACAAACCATACTGATTTGTTGAAAATTGACAGAGGCTGCCAAAACAACTTCAGTTTATATTTCGAGGTTCCGAAGTATATTGATAAAAAGTTTTTATGTCTTCAATTTTGATTATGCTTTTCGCATAATGGTGGGTACAGACAAGTTCTGAATCTCGAAATGAGAAGACAAGGCGGAGTCCGTCTTAAATCTATTTTGTACAATATGTAACCCGCGCTGAACTTCTTTGTGTTAACCTATGTTATGGAGTGAATATGTATTTTGCGCTCTTTCATTGTAGACCTCGTCTATCTCTTTTCGTTAAGATCGAGGTAAAAAGCATGTGTATTGTGTGTGTAATTTATGTCTGTGAATATATCCACGACACAGGAGAAATACTAGTGTGGGGCAACGTTTAAAAGAATATCAATAAAAAGTAAAAATGTCACCCTGAATACAACATGTGCGCAGTAGCAGATTCAAAGTGTGTGGAGGACGCTGGGGGGTGTGGAGCGCAGTACACCCGCGTGCAACTCGCTCAAATGCTCTATCGCATAGTGCATGTGTGTGACTACTAATGCTTATTGATTATATTTCCACTGTGTGACCGGCCCGCGTAAACTTTGGCGCAGCGCAGTGTGACCAGGACGATACAATGTTTGATATGTCAGCTGTCTAACCTAAATGACAGCAAAAATTCTGAGCATTTACATGTCGCCTCATCATCAGCATCATTTCAGCCGAATAAAGTCCACTGCTGAACACAGGCCTGGCAACAAAGATCACCACCATGAGCTGTCTGGGTTTGTGTACTCATTGGGGAGTTTTGTCATAATCGCCACGCTTGGCAGGCGGGTTGACATTTAGCCTACTTGAAGTGTATTAACCCCAGCATTATCTTATCAGCCCACAAACGCCCACTACGGAACATCGGGCTGCTGATGATCGGTCTCAACATTACCAGAATCGCCACGCTTCGCAGGCGGATTAGTGATCACAGTGGATTTTAGTACACAAAGGGCATCCTTTACATGTATATAATTTGTGCTGCTCTGTCTATCCTTTGGATGGGCAGCCGCATAAGCATCATCATATCAGCCAAAATAAGTTCACTCCTAAACAAAAGCCTCCCCCATAGATTTTCACAACTGTGTCATCATTTTGGGGGCTATTTGCCAGTACTTACCACGCTTGGCAGACGGCTTGGTGAGCGCAGTATGGTTACCGATTCTCAGAGGGGACGCTGCTGCCCATCCCTCTGATTTAGATTTCCTTAGTCGCCTTTTACGACATCCAGACTTTTAGGAGTGGTGCTATATTCAAAATCAGGACACCACAAGGATTACAAGGCCACATGAGCCTATCTTTTGGATATAATAGATAATGCAGTTTTAATTGTTCATAATGATCTGACTTAAGCGACATGCCTGCTCATAACAGTTGTAATGCTTCACAGGTATAGTCCTGCATTGTACCAAACTGCGCTCACCATCTCGAGACACGAATTTATTTGGTCTCTTATGCCCAGTAATTTCACTAGCTACAGTAAACCCTTTTAACGGGAACACAGTAATGTCTAAAGTTTAAACACTACTGCATAGCAGCGAATATCTATCGCTGCGGCACTTTACCTTTTTTTTACTTTACTTTTAACTTTTTTGTTTTTTTATTTTCCCAGTGGAAATTCTTATTGTAGTTCCCCACCCTGGGGAAGGGCGAAGTTGTATGACTCCTACCGGCTAAAACCACTAGGGCAGTGGTACCTACCTTTTTTTTTATTTTTTATTAGTGCCCAGTGGAAATTCTTCATGAACTTCCTTCGCCCTGGGGAAGGGCGAAGGGGTATGCCGGACTCCTACCGGCTAAAACCACTGGAGCGGCCATCTTCGGCACCTAAGGGGGGCTCCAGGTCCTCGTATGATCACACCAGAGCCAGTGGTACCTACCTAGCCGGCCTCTTGCAATAAGAGATCTAGCATCAGTAAAATCGATTATAATAGGTAATTAAAATTTAGTAAGTACATTACCAAAATGGGATCGAACAGAATATGCTTTACTGTACAACATTTTAATAATAACTACTAGAAATAATTCTATGAACAGTAGTTGTATAATGGGCGGTCTTATCACTCTCAGCGATTCCTTACGACAACCTTTGGATGGACAAGAAAAAGATGGAAAAAGACAAAGCGGGTAGTCCGTGGTGTACTTATTATATTAATATAATCAAAAAGGGTATCTAGGCAATTAAATTTAATACGAATAGGTATATATTCTATATAATACTTTAATTATATATATAATACTTTATGCAATAAATACAATATAAATAATTCATATATACAACAATATACTATACTTTGTACAATACAATATAAATAATCCATAAGAATATAAGATATCGAACGTAAATATAATGAATATATGGAAAATACACATAGAAGAATGTACTATATTAGTAAATACAACAAACATTTAGAATAGAATAAAATAGAATATGGTGCCGGCTCATAATACCACCACCCCATCTCCTCCCGTGGGTGTCATAAAAGTCGACTAAGGGATTAGCCGGAGGATGGGCAGCAGCGTCCTTCGAGTACATTAACAACTCAACTGCGATCGCCAACCAGTCTGCCAAGCGTGGCGATTATAGCAAAACCCCCCAATTAGTCTACAACACACCCATATCGGTTGCTGTGGTGATTTTTGGGGGAGGCCAGCAGAGGACTTCATTCGGCCGAAATGATGATGAGAATATTCTTTATTGTACACCATTATCTCATCGGAATAAATTATAGGTATTAAATCCTTTTTTTACTTTTATTATCTACTGAACCGATTCAATTTGGTACACATATGAATTTCTGCGACCAAAACACGGACGTGTAACGTAAATAAATGAATGTTGTATATGGGAGTCTCTTCTGGGGGGTCAGTTTAGAAAATTAAATTAATTTTTTTAATGCGTACCGTGCATATCAAATGGAATTGTTTGTTGTGTGGGTGAGCGTGGTAGGGCTACTGTTGCACAGAAGGGACGCTGTCTACACCACACGTAAATTTAGGAGTATATAGAACTTAAAATAAACGAAGGTTTTTGTCTGTTTCACATAATAATGAGCACAGTCACCCCATAAAAGTATCTGCAAACATCATCACCAAACCACTTAAAAGAAACCATGGCGCACATCAAAATAATACCACCACTACCACCCAAATATCCTTTTGCACTTTACGAAAAAAAAGACCAAACATTCGATACAATAACGATCTTTGCCATCGAAGAGCAGATAAAAAGAATAAAAAACAAAGAGTGTAGTTAGAGTTCACGTCTCGGGGTCACGTTTACGCACGAGGGTGGTACAGGGGGAGCGGGGGAGGGAGGTGCGCGAGCGCAAGACAAGTCTGTTTAACGTGGATTGCGTTGGCGCAGGATAGGAACGGTGGTTTTCTTAAGCAATAATAAAACATAATAATGTCTTAGGTTTTCGCGAGGTTTTACTAAAATAAAGTGTTTTATTATAGTACACATTATAATAAAACACTTTTAAATGGATGACTGACCCTGCGACCACGAATGCTGCAAAGCATTGGAAACGTCAGGAAAAACAAAAATCTAAAATATACGCGATAGGATCCGTTTAAAGGTGTTTTATTATAACAATAATAAAACTATAGCAAAAATGTATGATGTTGAGGTGTGACTTAAAATAAATGTTGTTTTAATAGAATAACTTGGCGCTTGCAACAGCGCTGAAATATTGGGAACCCAAAAGAAATAAAAAGCATGGTAAATATCCCGTTTTTAGTTCCAATAATAAAATTTATTGTGTTTACATTTTACGTCCAATGTACTTATTTTTATTTACCTTTTCTGTCCTTACTACTTATTAAAGAATTATTAAAAAGGTAATTATTAATGATTTGTAAACTTATTTTACCAGAATAACAAATCGTCAAAAATTGCATTTCCACTTTACTACATCTACATATCAAGCCATACAAATCCAGTTTACGCTAATCTCTCATACGTACGGAAAGCGTATACAATGCGAGATCAGCTTATACGAGTACTTATTTATTTATTTTGTTGGGCTTCTCGCATACATTTCTGGGAAATGTGGTTGCTTAACCGGTCATTTGCTGGCGAAGCCAAAAGAGGCCTCCAGCCAGGCTTAAATTAAATATTAAAAACTAAGCAACTTTCGCTAAGGGCGCCCCCTGCGGGACACGGACCTCGGCTTAGGGCGTTGCTGGGGATATCAAGCTATTGTTTTAGGGACAGCTGGATCGGTATTATTTAAATTGTATTAGGGGACATTTAAAGCTACAGGCTCGGCACGGGCCGGCGCGAGCAAGAGACGGGAGGGAGAAGTGCTAACTTGAACGGGAAGGTGACGCGGCGATAGGCCTCCGCGACGTCGGTGAGGCGGGCATCCTCGGCGGCGAGGGCGGTACAACGGTCGGGTTTATACGAGTACTGAAAATGTATAGCTTTATATGTAGCCGTGCGTACAGGCCCCAAGGTCGAAGTTTTATAAATTACTCATATACAAGAAGCCTCTTTGCGCGGCAAATACTTTTGGGATTTAATGAGTTGGTAGGTAAAAGTGCAAAAATATTTAACAAAAGTTTTATTTTTCTTTTGGAATTGCACTTCCAATTTGCTGACTTGGATTATTTGGATCTGGTGATCTCTAAAATGTTAATTTGAGATCATGATCTTTAAATATTTTAATGATCAAAGTAACGTTGTAAAATGATTAAGAGATAATTTTGCGTTGGTCATGGCTATGCTTAGCATATCCAGCCTCAACATAATCCGGATGCATGCGCACAGGCACACTTTCTGTCTCGCTCGCTCCTCGATATTTAAATTTAGAATCGCGTTGGTACGTTATACGATTCGCAAAGTACACAGTAGTTGATGCGGCCGATGTTCCAGCGTAAATCGCTTAGATTTACGCCTAATGTCACGAAAGATCGTAAAATATTGGATACTGGATCACATAAAAATAAAACATGACTTTTTTATTTAGCTCTGACTGTATTTGAAACGAAGTCAGATGTCGTAAAAGTCTACTTAGAGGTTAAATCAGGTAAAAAGTTAGCAATATACTTTTTCACTGCAAGAGTGAAGTACAGCTCTATATTATATTATATATTGTCTAACTATATTATATTATGTATTATATTGGCTAATTACAGTATTATTCAAGTTTATTGTGGGAGACTGGTGCCTAAGTTATTTAGGCCGAAGCCTGTGTTTCAGGTCCACAGGTCTCTACCCCAAAAGTCATTTTTTGCTCTTTCATAAACTGCCAAGTGAAATGTGCGCATTTTCTTCTTCGTGTATCTGATTCTATCAAGTTGTATTTTCTTGTTAAAGTTCTCTTGGTGACTACTTTTCTCTAATACTTTGATATAACATTATTAGGCCCCGATACTGGTTGATTTTGTCCTTTATATCCCAGTTATCATCTTGCATCCCATGAATGCACTTTCGCCGCAGACAACATCTTGATATAACAATAAACTCAGTTCTAATAAAATGTGTTTGTTATGGCTTTGATACACCCAATATTAACGATTTATCAAAATGCATTTTCAATTTTTCTCATCTTTACAATTATGTTATGAGCGGGTGTGACACTTTACACTAGGCGAACGACTTGCTTATCTCGTCAAAACGTATGTACCTAGTATAAAAAAATACATTTTGCCGAAATTGCATAACTAGAGTCATACCGTAACGAAGACTGCGTGTTCAGATGTTCAGGGTGCACGATTCCAGATAAATATTTCTCCAGCCTTAATATTTATATATTTGTATGTCATCATCCTCATCATTTCAGCCCAATGAAGTCTACTACTGGACACAGGCCTCCCCCAAAGATCACCACAACGACCGATATGAGTGTGTTGTGGGCTCATTGTGGGGATTTGCCATAATCGCCACGCTTGGCAGACGGGTTGGCGATCGCAGTTGAGTTGTTAATGTACTCGAAGGACGCTGCTGCCCATCCTCTGGATAATCCCTTAGTCGACTTTTACGACACCCACGGGAGGAGATGGGGTGGTGGTATTCTGAGCCGGCACCACACGGTTTGTATATTTGTATGTATATATTTCTTATTCGTTTTTATCCACATGGCATTAACTCTGCCTTGTGTACCACCATAGTACATACGGCTACACATCAAGGTATACAAATCCAGTATAAGCTGATCTCGCAATGTATCGGCTTTCGGTATGATGAGAGATCAGCGTAAACTGGATTGCTATAGCTTGATGTGTAGCCGTGTGTACATGAAAGTTTAAATAAATAAATATTTGTACTGAATTAGGATGTAACTGAATTTTAATAATTTATTACCCGTGGCAATGTGATTCCTGAATTGAGCATTCTCTATCTATTAAAGGGAGTTTTAAAAGGCGACAAGGGATTAGCAAAGCAAGAGTAGTAGCAATTTGTGCGGTAATCAGCCAAACTGTGACCTCTAATGACCTTTTTCACCCTACAGTAGCTACACCACAGTAGTTTTAAAATCCCCAAAAAATCTGTAGTTTTAAAAATTCCCTAAAACTCCAAAATCATGCTGATCCTACTCTCATAAGTTTGACCAGCAATAACGCAGCAACGACGCAAGCCGAGGACTAAGTACCACTAGGGGGCACCCTTAACTGTGTTTCTTAGTATCTCACTAGTCGTCTGGTTCGTAAAGGACCTCCCTTTTCGGCTTCATATTCTTCCTGCAACAGCTCCCAACTATTGTAACTAACTCTGCTGTGTTTGTGTAAGGAATGTGCCGTGTGGTGCCGGCTGCGAATAGCACCAACCCGTCTCATCCCGTGGGTGTCGCAAAGGGCAACTATGGGATTAGCCGGAAAATGGGCAGCAGCATCCTTCGAGTACGTTTATAAATCCCCTGTTGATGGGTGGTGGCAAAATTTTCAGGATATATAACTATATTACGTATACTTATCGGTGTGGTGTCCGGATTAAGAATATAGTACCACTCCATCCTCCCGTGGAGGTCGTAAAAGGCGACTAAGGGAATCTAAACCAGAGGGATGGGCAGCAGCGGCCTTTCTGTGAAATGGTAGGTAAGTAAATACTGCGCTCGCCAACCCGCCTGCCAAGCGTGGCCATTATGGCAAAAACCCCCCAATGAGCACACAAGACAAAACCATGCCGGTCGTTGTGGCAATCTTTGGGGGAGGCTTCTGTTCAGCAGTGGACAATTATAGGCTGAAATGGGAATAAAATTATTTCAATAAATATGTTATACTGCTGCCAATAGTCCACAGAATAACGTCCAGCCAGTCTATTGTTAAGTCATATGGCATGATTTTGCTAACAAAATAAAGTGCGCTGCGCAGACGCACGAAACAAGCCGAGGTACACAATGATAATAAAATTAAACCTGTGGACGTATCTTAGTGATGATCATATGATTAATAAACTTTATATTCATGACTCCATACTTTGGTTTTGCCTTCAAGACTGCGGTTCGAAGGACCAAAATATTACTATACATATTTATTTTGGATACAATTTTGGTCCTTGGGATCTACCTACAGAAAGTTCCCGCAATGCAATGC
Source organism: Diloba caeruleocephala (assembly GCA_947459985.1). NCBI lineage: Eukaryota > Metazoa > Arthropoda > Insecta > Lepidoptera > Noctuidae > Diloba > Diloba caeruleocephala. The sequence goes on from OX381624.1 coordinate 18,388,440, forward strand.
CATAAGCTGTCTGTATACTTCCCTGAATATAGAACTGAAACAACGGTGAAAACCGAATTTGGTATTCGCTAGGACCCACCATCATGGATCAAAGTCTGTGCAAAAATGTGGTGCTAGGCCAATTGATTGGCTTTAATCGTGTCTCAGCTAATACTTAATTTGTTTTTTCCCGTTGTTTCAATCCTGTATTCAAGAATGTATGGATGTGTGATGTTAGAGGATTGAATTTCAAGGATGCATGGATGCGTAAGTATAGTGAATTAAATTGTGGTCCAAATTATAGCGAAATTACACCACTAACATCAGTTGTTTATGAGTACCAATCCCTAAAAATACAGACACTAAATAGAAAAAAATCTCAACTTCCTAAAACAAGTCCCTTAAAGATTACATCGACATAGAACAATTAATTGATAGCTTTACAGACTGACTGAATAAGATCGTCCAGCACGATAGGCAAGAACCGGACCACCTAGTCAGATTAAAATCTTAGACATTGCGAAATAGCAACTATGTTCCGGTGATCTTGCAAAGAGATCGCTTAATCCAGTACGTTCAGCTTTTATGGTAAACGACAACCACGTTGGTCCAGAACAAGCATAGGCCATATCTACATGATTAGAGGTTATGTATGTAAGAGAATGGGAAGTAGCATCCTCCTATATGGTAAAAACAACTGAATCTTTTCGCCAAATAGTGACTACGGTAATAAGCCCCATGCAGTGGTCACGACGCTTGGCAGACCGCCAAACATGCATAAATAGTGCCGCGGTTTATCAGTAAAAAATATTATAGTCTAGGTACTGTTGGAATATCATAGTCTAAGAACGTAGTCTGGTAGGAGCTTGTACTGAATCCCATTAAATATTAAGTGATGTATTTTTATAAGTCATTATAATACGTCTTTTAATCTGATTTTCAAGGTTAGTATTACATTATTATCATTATCATTATTATACAGGCTGTCCAGTAAATAGCACGTCATACTGCAGGGGGTGAGAGCTTGGGTCAATACCTACCAAAAAACACAATATTTGTTCAGCAAAATCTTACGGATTTACTGTAGGTTAAAGTTAAGCGATAAGAAAATTGTACTGTGAAAATTTAAATAAAAATTGTAATTCTTGAAAACATTTTAGTTTTTAATAGAAGACTTATCAATGAGTAAAGTAACTATTCACAAATAATTTGAGGTAAAAAACAATCTAAAAAAGGAATTTTTCATTACGAGATGCTTAAAAATCTGTGTCAAGGTAGAGATTTTTCGATATTTCGGAAATTTTGTACTACTGTAAATCCGCAAGATTTTGCTGAACATATATTGTATTTTTTTGGTAGGTATTGACCCAAGCTCTCACCCCCTGCAGTATGTCGTGCTATTTACTGGACACTCTGTATAAGCGAAAAGATTGAAAAATATTGAAAAGAGTATATCCATGGAGTTTCTTGCAGGCGCATCTCCATAGGACCGACTTTTCCGAACCGTGCCCTTAGCTTGACTTTTCGTAAGAGCCTATTAGGGACTATATGAAATTTTAAAAAATGAGTTTGAGTTTTGCTTTTCATGTCAATGATTTTTAAATAACGACCACCTCAGTAAAACATACCGAGGAGGCGAACAATAATATGACAGTACCTATATCTATACGTGTATACTATAAGACACAGCAGACGAGGTCGAAAGGATAGACAGCACTTCGTTCTAGGTACTGATATTTATATACAAGAAATATAATAAATAAAAATATATATATATTTTTTTTTTTTTTTTTTCTTTATTTTGTAAGGGACTTTTATCCTATAAGTCAGGCAGACTTGTCAGACCCATAAGACCTTAACATAAATACAACCAATTACTTATCTAAAACACTTTAACAATTATTATTAAGATATGCTAAATCATATAGACTCATTAAAAATATATTTGCAACCAATACTCAAATAAGCTGTCCACGGCGGCTACATCGCATCGATAGAAAAGGCATGCTTCTTCCCTTTGCTCTATCCCCTCCCACCATGTAATGCGCCAAGGTTTTGCATGGAAACGGGAAACCATGACAAGCCTTTGTGAGTTTGAGTTTAATTACTTAGATTGTTTGTACACACTCTTTTAAATAAAAATTATTTTTCTTGTGGTGATTTTCATTTTATCATCTTTCTCATGCTCTGGTCACAAGTTACTTAGGTCTGGTCACAAGTTACTTAATATGTTAGTCATATTGCAAAGGTTTTGGGTATGCTAGTGTTGGTAGTTTACCCACCACCTGCGGGTAACCCAAAGTGCTTAGTGCTACGCGCCGCGTTCCAAACTCCCTGAGTCGCCTTCTATGACACCCACGGGATGAGATGCGGTAGCTTATTCGTGACCGGAGCTTCACGATATCATCATATCAACCAAAAGACGTCCACTGCTGAAAAAAGGCCTCCCTCATAGATTTCCACACATTTGTGTCGTCATTTTGGAGGGAATTTGACAGTACTCACCACGCTTAGCACGTGGGTTAGTGAGCGCAGTATGGCTGCTGTTTCATTGAAGGGACGCTGCTGCCCATTCCTCTGGTTTACTCCCTCAATCACCTTACGATATCCGCAGCAGGAGATTTTTTTTAGATTAATCTGGACACCACACGGAGAATTCTGACAATGCGTCAATATTCTATTAATCATTATAATTAACCCTTAATTGTCGATTAGGAGTGCAACGATTCATCATCATACTGATCATACTGATGGTGAAAGCACCAACGAAGATACCAAGTATGGCGTAATCACTACACTTGGCAGAGTGTTCAGTGTTCATAGCGGTTACCCGCTCCAGTAAAAGACCTAATGAATTCAAATTTCTACGATTCTACGATGATGTATAATGGGATTGTGTTTAAGAATATCGGGGGCTCCATAATTAGTCTTAATATTAGATATGTCAGACTTCTATAGAAGAGTATTTAGCCCAGTTTTATTTTTAATATTTTCAAGACATTGAACAATTGATATAAGAGCAACAATGGATACAAGCTCCGTCTCCCGACTTAAAATCAAGTCATTTCCATCAACCAGTCACCGGTCATTGCCCTGTTTTCCATTTTCCACTAAGGAAAATACATATTTTACTTAGTCCTGTCCTGCATCAGCGGTCAGGCCATGCTTCTCACAGTTTTGACAGTACGGGACAATAGCCCACAGCATAAGCCCTAATATTTAAGTGCGTTGCCATGACAACACAAACAATTTATTCCTATAGAGTAAAAACGTAAATCTAATATTGTGGTTATAAAATTTTCCGTTTGGTTGTATCGATGGCGGGGCGAGGCGGAGGGGGGTCGTTAGCCCGCAGAACCGGTAGCGTGTGCGCATCGTGCAGCTGCGCCTGCGATGGTTTAAGGCGCGTTTATAAGGGAGTGGGTTTCGTACGATGTGGAATAAATTTTGTAGAATGCTGAACATGAGTTACTTGTCTAAAAGTGTGCAGTGAACCTTATAGTATAAGGTCAGAAATTTATAGGTATTGTTACGAGTAAATGTTAAGTTTTGTTTTTAAGATCCAAATGGTGTACAATAAAGTATATTCTATTCTATTCTCTATATGTATTAAAAAATATGTCAAAAATGATTCCCAAGTTACAAATTTGAATTAAAAAAAAGAAAAAATCTTGAACTTTAAAATTAACGTTGTGATTTATTAACACAATTAGATACTTGTTGACATTTTACAAATCATTTGTTATGATAAAATTTACAAAAAACAGGGCTCAAGAACATTTTTATGTAACCTAAACATGCTTGTAATTACTGTTATCAGCTGAATTATTAAAAAAAAACTATCAAGTTAGCCTGTCGCCATCAGCTCTCCCAATAACGCTCTATCCTTCGCTGCTAACCCAAATTACCTTCAAGACGTCAGTTCTGTTCACAATGTCTTTGCTGCATAACAATCCTATCAGTGGTAATACCTCCATATCTTCCTGATTTATTTGGCACGTTATAAGCTAAAGTCGTCAACATCATATCAGCCAAAGAACGTCCACTGCTGAACAAAGCGGAACAATGTTAGAGGCCTATAGAATTCTACGATGGTGATGTCATGTCAGTACTTATCTAGCTTCTTGGCGGGCGGTATAGTGAGCGCAGTATGGCTGCTATTCTACAAAAGGGACCCTACGGCAGCAAAGTGACCAAGATTCTAAACTAGAGGCATCCGGTTTAGAATCTTGGTCACTTTTACGGTATCCACGGGAGGAGATCGAGTGGTGCTATATTCTTTATTCGGACACCACACGGTATAAGCAAAAATATCAGTAAATTATTGTTTGAAAATATAAATCGTTTATAAATTACAAATGATTTAGATTTTCAGATACCTTCGTTTTAATACAAATAGATATCAGACAAAATTGCTGATGTAAGTGTTTCAAATTACTAATGCAATACAGTTTCTTGGTAAATGATTCATTGCATGTCCATGTTAGTACTAATCCAATGTGTCACACGAACGAATTGGGAGTTAATATTTAATGAGAAACACAGTCTAGGTTAGTTTCGAACGTATCGATCGGAATTGTGGGAAGTGACAAGATAATTTGGTTTGCCTTTGTCTTAATGGTTTAAATCCAAATGGACTTAAAATTATTATATTAAGCAACGGGAATTAACGCAAAATTATAATGATATAATAATGTAATATATATATAGCTTGACATAAATAAGAATAGCTTGACGTTTCGACCGGGATGATTACGAGTATAAGGACACAGTGTAGTGTGTTGCGGCATTACAACAAATTAAGAAAAATACGGGAGTGGATGAACATGAATGTACCTCACAAAAAGAGTCATTTCCCTGCATCAGTCTGCTTGAGACCACGATCGGTGCAACCCGGGCGAAACGTCAAGCTAATCAAAGGTAATTTCGCGTTTATTCCCGTTGGTTAATACAATGATCATGCAACGCGAAAGTTTAAAAGTTTGGACTTTAACTTATTTTACAGAATAATGTCTTGGATTATCGTGAGAACTACTCATTATAATAAAACACTTTTAAATGATTAACTATCATGTATACGATGTAATCCGTGTAAAAGTGTTTATTATAATAAACTTACAGGTTTCGAATTTTATGTTTTTGTGATTTTCAGATCAGCAGGTCAATGCACGATTGGGACAAAGTGACACACCTGAAGAAAGGACTGATTTATTATAAAATCGGACCGATAAAAAAGAAATTGAGAGAAACATAAATGTAGTAAAATAAGTAAAGAAAAAAGACTGTGGATTTGAAAACAGAATTAATAAAGAATAAATATATGTTTTATTCTGTCCATATAACGGGTGCAGGTAAACCAGAAGTCAATGTAAAAATTAAAATTAAATAAGAAACCAGAATCATAAAAAGTTAATAAACAAATTTAGACAAAATCAAGGTCAAGTCAAAGTGAAAGTTTTAGTTCATCATCACCATCATCATATTAACCAAAGGACGCCCACTGCTGAACAATGCTGAACAAAGGCCTCTCCCTTAGATTTCCACAACGAGTAGTGTCATGCCGCTCTCGTCCAACGTCTCCCAGCTACCTTCGCCAGCTCGTCTGTCCACCTCGTTGGAGGTTGTCGCATGCTGCGTTTTTCGGAGCACGGTCTCCATTCGAGAACCTTTTTACCTTTTTATTTTTTAGTTTTAATTCAAATAAACCAATTACTGGCACTTCAGAATTTAAGTTGCATGATTTCAATTGGTGATCAACCAAACCATTGAGAATAGCCGGCCAGAAAGTACGGGGATACTTCTCTCTGATCTGATCTTTTAAAGTAGATAAGATTACAAAGTTAATTTGTACAAATTATGGAAAAATACATAGAATAAATATATTACAACTTGCATTGTAAGTTAATTGCTTAGTGGTTCCAACAGATGGCACCCGTTCACGAGTATGACGGATTCATGCTTGGATGCGTGCATCAGCATCGCTTAGCTCAAGCTAGCTGCAATATGCAGGAACCCATTTAAGATTTTAAACCCCGATTTAGGCCTGCTACTAATATAAATTTAAAATAAAATAGAAAAGAAGCAAATTTCATGAACAAAAAAATATTTGACATTGAAAACTATTTGTTGTAAACGCGTCTTTACCAATCATCTCGCTTATACAAGTATTATAGCCGCACAGCGTACGTGCAACTTACACTATACTAACAACACAGCTATAATTATTGGATATATATATATACATTTATATATTATGTATATATGTATGTGGTACTACACACTGTATTCGCGTATACATTATAAATACGTATTTTATCATCGTATGGAGTTCGTGTCTGTAGTAACTATGACGTCTGTCGTTGAGCAGATTAGCAGAGGTCATGTTTAGTTTTCTTCTCATTGTAACTCCAGCTGCCGTGTGGTGCCGGCTCAGAATACCACCACCCCATCTCCTCCTGTGGGTGTCGTAAAAGTCGACTAAGGGATTAGCCGGAGGATGGGCAGCAGCGTCCTTCGAGTACATTAACAACTCAACTGCGATCGCCAACCCGCCTGCCAAGCGTGGCGATTATGGCAAAACCCCCCAATGAGCCCACAACACACGCATATCGATCGTTGTGGTGATCTATGGAGGAGGCCTATGTCCAGCACTGGACTTCATTCGGCTGAAATGATGATGATGATGATGATAACTCCAGCATGAGTCCACTTCAATCAATCAATAAATCTTACAAAGTCCACTGCTGGGCTTAATCTATTGTAAATCGTCAACTTAATTATCATACCTAAAAAGAAGTTTGCTTCCAAATAAAATAATATCAAAGGAAAATTTAAAACTTTATACAACATTTAAAACGCAAATACAAAAATAGGCTGATGTGTCTAAAAACAAAATGTCCGTTATGATTATGATGCCGTTAGACTCTTCCACGCCCAAGCATATAGGTCTGGCAGCCTCTCTCTGGTCGTCCAACTAAGGGAAGCCAGAGTTGAGAGCCCTGAGAGCACTCATGGGGTCCACTCCAGCCAGCCAATAAAGAGAAGCCGGAGATGAGGTTCTGACCGACTCTCTGGTTTTCAGTGTCAATCCTCACATACGAGGGCGGCACTGAAAATTTCGGGAATCAAGGAAGTGACACAACATTACTATTTAAAAATGTATTTATGGCTTTTCGAAGTATTCTCCGCGAAATTTGACACATTTTTCCATACGATGGAACCAATCATTGAAGCAACCATTCCATTCGGAAGTTGGGGTCTCCAAAATGGCCAAAATTTTGTAGGCGTCCACAGCTTCTTTAGGTGATGAAAATCTCTGTCCACGCAATTTATTCTTTATTTTAGGGAAAGTATAGAAATCATTAGGGCTTAGGTCGGGGCTGTACGGCGGATGGTCTAATAATTCTATGTTTTCTTGCTCTAAAAACTCTTTTGTTCTGTGCGCGGTGTGAGAACTCGCATTGTCGTGATGGAGGATGATGCGGCGGTTGCAGTTCTCTCTACGGAGTTCAGAAACGACCTGTGGCAAACAAATGCTAGCATACCATTCTGCATTAACCGTTGTTTGTCCCTCAAGAGGAATAGTCGTAACATGGCCGGTTTTGGAGACAAACGTGGCCACCATTTTTTTTGCAACACTCCGTGAACGAACAATTTTTGTTGGCTTTAACTCATTTTCGAACACCCAAACTCGTGACTGGTTTTTTGTTTCGGGTTCGTACGCATATATCCAGGATTCGTCACCTGATACGATGTTGTATACAGCATTTGAGGATCCTGCGTGGAATCTTTCGAGAGTTCTGACGCACCAAGTAACGCGAGCCGCTTTTTGCTCTTCACATAGCAAATGCGGTATCCATCGGGAAAACAACTTTTTTACACCTAATTGTTCATGCAAGATTATTTGTATTTGACTCATGCCAATGTCTAAAGTTGCCTGAATTTCGCGGTATGTCACATGTCGATCTTCCTCAATCAGCTTACGCACAGCATCAACCTTTTCTTGGGTGACTGCAGTTTTTGGACGACCTTGACGAGGATCATCACTGAGCTTGACACGTCCACGTTGAAATTCAGCAAACCAGCGATAAATTGTGGTTTTGGATGGGGCTTCATCACCAAATGCAGAAATCATCCGGTCAACACACTGTTTTTGTGTTAAACCACTTCGAAAGTCATAATAAATCATCGCTCTTGAATTTTCTTGAGTCAATTCTCAACGACTAAACAAGTTTGACAAAACCTTGTGACAAGACCGTGAATCTTTTTTTAAATAAATAAATGGTATTCGATTTGTAAAACCAAGGAGTTTTCAATTAAAAAGATTTTAATATGACAGGAACAGTGGAAATATTCCATTCCCGATACTTTTAGTGCAGCCTATGTACAGCTCACCACAAGCTGTCTAACCCAAAGGCTTAATTTGGATCGCCTTTTGTCCTGGCAATTTCACTGGCTGTTCCTACCCTTCACCTGGAACACTCATACATGGTTGTTATAGTGGGTGAAACAAGTAGAAATGTAGTACCACCCCAGTCGAGCTCTTCACATAGAACTCTACCTACTAACATTAGTCTCTATTACCACCAAGAGTTTTGGTCCCGGGTATAAGTTTGCATGTATGTTTGCTTATGTTATGCACCGCAATGGATATCGTAAGAGACGATGAATCCCTTCTACAGAACTGTATGTATGTCTACATACTGTGCTCACAAACGCAAGACAAGCTTGGTGAGTTTTGTCAATTTGCCACTAAATGACGACTCGAAACAAAAATTTGGCTTAACCAATCCTTAGGGAAATTCATGGAGGAAGACTTTGCTTGGCAGTGGACTTTCTTCGGCTGATATAGAAAGAAGAAAAGAAAGAAAAATGTTTTTATTAGCACACACAATAAAAAACTTACAACTACTATACATAACTGTAAACTAAATACATCAGATAAGTACAAATCGTGCAGTAGTTAAATTATAGTGCCAAAGGGCTTACAGCTCAGCATAATGTTAGGCGGCAGTAAACTGACCACCTAACGCTGGTTTTCAGCGGTAACCCAATTGTGTCATACGCTCGAAACTTAATAAATAAATATAAATGCACAAAATCTGTTTTTGTTGTTCAATGTTTACACACAATTTGCGTATTATTGAAGTGCGTATATGAGTAAGGAAAAAAAAGTACAAAACGTTTAATTTGGTAATTGAGAAAAACTTACAATATTTATCTACTAATCCACTTAAAGTACCTTTCCCAATAAGAAAAGTCCAACAAATAGTTTTTATAAAATTATTACCTTTAATTTATTGATACTTATCAGTGCCTATTACTGTAAAACATTAATGCGATCACAGAAGATACCCACATATATCCTCCAAAAACCAATAGTAAATATTGGTGTTGCATTCGAATAAGTAGAAACTATAATAAATAGGTAACTACATTACAATTATAAATTATAAATTCTGATGATAAGTTTGAATTGTAATATTCACAAATATCAGGATATATGCCAAATGCTTTCGCCCATCTAATGAAAGTCATCTAAACTCCAAACTATGTTGTTACTTATTCGTTATGTGAAAGAATTTGGACTTGGACTACTACGAGAAAGTCTTCGACTCCATCGGAATATGGGATCGACTGGCGTTATATCGAAGATCCTGGTCGATCGGATCGGGCAAGATCTCTCTCTGCCAGCAGTAGTTTCGGCTATGTTGGCAGAGCATTAAAACTGGAGCGCAGTGGTCTCCCTCTGCAAGACCGTCATGTTGCAGAAGGGGACAGCAGAGCACGATCGGGAGAGGGCTGATCCCGCATGGAGAAGGACGAGACGGCGCGGTGGTAACACCCGGCCTGAAGATTAGATTGATTGATTTTACGAGGACCTGCAGCCCCCCTTCGGTACCAAAGATGACCACTCCATTGGTTTTAGCCGGTGTAGGAGTCAGGCATGCACCTTCGCCCTCCCCCGGGGCGAAGGAAGTTCATGACGAATTTCCAGTTGGGACCAATAAAAAAAGGACTCGTGCTCCATTGGCCCTTCGATAGATGTGACAAACCCACTACTGTAATGAGTGGGCTTATATGGGTGCTTTCTAATGTTGACGTTCAAAAACAACAAATTATTTTAGTCTAGTTTTAATAAATGATTACTTAATTTCATTTAATTCCATTTCATTTACCACTTCAGCTTGCTAATTCGGTGTACTATATCGATCACTTTGGTTCTCTTCCGGATATCCTCATTTCAGAGTTTCTACAGTCCATTACCCTGCATAGTTTTGAGTTACCATAAATAAATTTGATTATGTTTTAAAAACATGGTAAACAACTTAATCATCTTACGGAACCCTCTCCACACAAGTTCAACTCGCGTTTGTCCGGTTTATTTTATATCTTCCTAAATTACATGAATTATCCATTGCAAGTATTCGTGATAAAATACCATATAATACATGAAAGCAGATTCTCGTTAAGCGTTGTCTCGTTTTGCAATCTTTCGTACATACATATATTTTAATATACGATGTCATCGACTCGTTCATATACGGTACATTAATAGATCGGCGATGAGATCGCGTGTGTAGAGTTTATTTTTATAGTACTCCAGTTTCAATACAATTAAAAATAGCTTCTTTGTGAGTAGTTTATATGTAGTCGTAGTAGTTTAATCATTTTATCACGGCAATGCAGGCTTAAATAGAGATGGTGGTAGGGACTGGACTCTTATCTATCATCATCATATCAGCCGATGGAACTCCACTACAGCAGAAAGACTTCCCCCATAGATTTCCACAATGAGCATGATGACGAGTTCATCATATCAGCCATTTATAAATACATTGCTGAACAAAGGCCTCCCCCATAGATTTCCACAATTGTGTCGTCATTTTGAGGGGAATTTGCCAATACTCACCATGCTTGATATGCGGAACGGCAAGTTTAGAATGGCTACTGTTCCACAGAAAGGACGCTGCTGCCCATCCCTCTGGTTTAGAGTACCTTAATCGCCTTTCAGGACATCCACGGAAGGAAATAGAGTGGTGCTATATTCTTAAGCCGGTCACCACGCGGAACATGAAATTGAATTGGGTTGTGGTGTACTTATTTGAAAATGCTTCAACAGGACGTTTTCGGTCATGCGTATAACTGTCGGGAGAATGATGTATTCTATGCCTAGTAAATCTAAAGCGAAAGACTAATTATAATGTATACTGAAATAAATATTGTATTCAAAGTGAAAATAAGATTATTAGATTAATATGATGTATGCAATGTTGCTGTATCTCTTCATAATAACCTAGGTGAATCTCGACTCGCTGAACACAAAAACGTATTTATATGCGCTTTTACGGGTATTTTGTTTCACTACCGTGATGTCTGAGATATCGATTGTCTAATCCCTCTGGCCATTGAAGAACTGTCATTGTCAGAATTTTTGCGTGTTACCGGATTCTATTAGGTAAAGTAGTTTCATAGTACTACTTGACTTGACTTTTTGACATGACTCAATAACATATATATTTATGCTCATCACTGACTCACTGAGTGGCTCACTGGCGGACTCTTCGACTGACTCACTGATATCACCCAGCATCATAGATACTGTAAGTCATAATTAGCCATTTTCTTCATCTCCCAAATTGTCATAATTTATTATAGTCCGGAAGTAGCATTAACGAGAACGGGCTACCCTACAAATGATGTTATAATGGTCACCATTCAAATGGTTACGCTATGGGCGTGTCGACGACACTACAATTAAAAAAAAAAATGTGCCCATTTCTGCAACGCCAAATCATCGAAGTATTATTTAACCGATTGGTTATTTGATCGATGGGCCATTTCATCGAATAGTCATAGTCACAGTTGCAAGTCACTGATAGTAGATTTTTTCGAGTACATACTACCCTAACACGGTTATGAGGCGACTGGGGAGGCCCTTGGGCCACCTCAATGCCGAAAACTTTTATAGACATAATGAAATGTATTCCCGTATGATGCAATAACTTAACAAGCACCAAAGTACCATCGGTGCATAGGAACTTTTACATGAAATGGCTATTCTATGAAATAGCCCATCGATATTCTAATATAATATGGCGTAGAAATGGGCTTCATAAAAAGGACTTTCGAAAACGAATGCTAAAACCATGTCGTGGCGATCCCTGTAGGTGTTAATTTTTAAGCCATAAAGTCACTTAACTTTTTGAAACCAGATACATTGGAAAGTCTGGAGCTTATATCTCAAAACAATAACAAATAAAACAAAATTATCTACTGAGATTATTAACCCTGTTGAGATAAAGACTGCATCAATAAATACTGAAATTACACATTGTTTACGTTATTCTAAAACCTTAACAAATTCTCTCAACGCAGTCAATTCGATATTATTTTCATTTGTAAATCAAAGGCGTTTCATTACATTACTCATTATTTACTTTGTGAATCCACGTCAAATATAAAGTTTGATGACTAAGATCTTCAATCAAAACTGTCTGTCGTTAACAATTAATGTGGTTCAAAAACAGAAAATAAAATTACTTGATACTATGAAATCGAGTAGGCTACATCATGTTTGGGTTCATTGCCATTACAGGGTTAGGATTAAATATCCCTACCTTATAGAGGAATACAAGCATGACGATAGTGGGAATTAATACACCCGTGACGTATAGATATATCGAATTTCTTTAACCACGGGGCTATCGTTCCTATTATCCTCACAGCTTTGTGCTATTAGAGCGTCTAGCTATAAGTAATAGGTGTGAAGATTTCCACGCATTGTTCATCATATCAGAATAGACTATTACCTCGATACCTGTGGGTATCGCAATAGGCAACTTAGGAAATATAGACAAGAGTTATAGCTTCTTTCAGCGATCACTAATACGTTCACTAAGAGTTATGATTAGTGCGACATTCTCTATGTCCAATTATTGTATCATCGTCATTATTTTATGTTCTGCAATGGACGTTAGGTCATGAAAGAGGGAGAGGGCTGATCCTGCTCGAAGAAGGAGGAGACGGCGCCGGGGAACAACCACCCTGGCGCCTAATTCTTGTACGCCCGAAACCCCCTGCCGTTACTGTAAGGCGTACCCTCTGGGTTCGCGGGTGCGTAGATTGGTGCCCACACCGAGCGACCTAAGAAAAGAAGTGACGCATGTGGTCACGCGCTGCCGTGGGACGCTTTGGTGGATCCCTTACAATCCCCCCGGGGGGTGACCGCTTTACAGTCATCATCTTAGAGATGTGCCTATAGGCCGGCCGGTGGGTGGCTCTAGTGTGATTATACGTGCCTCTCTTAGGTGCCGAAGATGACCGCACCAGTGGTTTTAGCCGGTATGAATCCGGCGTATCCCTTTAATTTTTATAGAATTTCCACTGGGCACCAATATAAAAAAGGTCATGAAAGAGAGCATACTTGCATATTATCAATCTCTGGACAAATCTGAATCACATTTCATGCCAGTTTTTTCTTCCATGAGAGGGGGCCGAGAACTGACCCCTGCGGAACCCTGCATGTAATCTCTCTCCGCTTTACGCTACCGCTACCTTGCCCACGTAGCAAATGTGCCTGTCGCGCAGATAGGCTCATTTGCTACGGGACCCCTATGATGCCCTGCAGGTAGGGTGGACACCGATGATGGACTAGTGCCACCCTAATAGCGCCCCACGGAATGGAGTTGAAGTCATTGACGATGTCTAGACTGACCGCCAACGCCATTCCACCCCACCGAGACACTGACTGTTCCAACAGCGAGCGGACGCGAAGAATCACGTCAATGGGTGACCGCCGCTACCGGAAGCCATACTGACTTTCAGCCAGGTCGGGGCCAACTCGCGACAGGTGCTCAACGAGTCTTCGGGTAATTATTCTTTCGAATAGCTTCGAAGCCTCGTCGAGCAGGCAAAAGGGACGGTATGCACAGGAAGACTGCAGCCCTTCCTTCCTTCTTCAACAGAACCAATCCGACTTCCTTCCAGCCGGACGGGAATTCTATGAGACCTACGGGATGAAACTGGGTATCCCTGTTCGTGACTAGAGCTACAAGGTTTAATAATCTATAATGCTAGTTAACCAATGATTATATTCCTAGCTATTAATTTAATATTTATTCCATTTTAGCTACAAAACAATAACAAAAATGTTGATTTTAATAAATACATTTTCTTAATATCTCCTCATTAGAAATTTAAAGTGAAATGGATGGCATCAATATCCTTAGGGTATCAAATATTTTCAAGTTGGAAACTCTTTGTAAGTTACTAACTTATGAGTGATCGTCTATTAAGGAAACTTAAGAAAGAAATATTAAAAGTATGAAGCTTTCCTGATTACACGATGATACGTGTAATTTTATAGAAAGTTATATAAGTGAGTTTGAAATTTTGACACCATTTTAAAAACTACTCCATCATATTTTATTTAATAGCTTTGTCAAAAAGTTTGTAGTGTCCTGGCTGTTAAAAAGCAAAACATTTATACTATCATTTCGGCCGAATGAAGTTCACTGCTGGACACAGGCCTCCCCCAAATATCACCACAACGATCGATATGGATGTGTTGTGGACTCATTGGGGGATTTTGCCATAATCGCCACGCTTGGCAGACGAGTTGGCGATCGCAGTTGAGTTGTTAATGTACTCGAAGGACGCTGCTGCCCATCCTTCGTCTAATCTCTTAGTCGACTTTTACGACGCTCACGGGAGGAGATGGGGTGGTGGTATTCTGAGCCGGCACCATACGGATCAAATTAAATTTATACTTTATTACTTGTTAATATTCTACCTGATGCTCGCAATTTTTATCCGAATCGACTCGATCCAAATTTCTTTGAGTTTACGTAATCAAATTCTTGTGTAGTTACTGAAAAAGAATAAGCTTTATCTTCTTCAGTCGCAGGGAACTTATGTTTATAAATGTTTACTGGAATCTGGTTAGTTTCCGCATTTAACTAACCCAACTTAAATTCTTCAAGCTCAGTTAGTACCCGCAAAAGTAAAATTGAAAATATTAACTCGTTAAACAAGTCAAACAACTAGCACATAATTATGGCCTACATGGATATCTTAATGTTTTCCAATACAAGTACAATAAAACCCTTGAAACCCAATATCTTCGTAAATGATAGCACAATACAGAGCACAGGTGTCGTTGTTGTGACGGCAGGCTGTGCTTGGCTTCAATTAAAACTAGGAATAATAAACATGGACACTCATTTACATATGCGTCAGTTGGTTCAAAGTTAACGACCGATTGGAGTAAGGTTTAAGCTGAAGCGATAATAGCCTGGCAATAAAAGTCAGAAATACTGGCAACTGTAGGTGTCCCACCTACACTGGGCAATAACTACTCCACTTTTAGGAGGACCTTATTGCCCGGTGGCTAATATTCTGACAGGGACGGGCCCACTTATTGGGCAGTAGGTAGGCCGTAGGGTGTTCCGCCGTTTTCGGAGGAACACGGGCGGGCTAGCGGCGGGCTCGGTGTGCACTCACCCTGCCCCGAGCAGGTAGTGGGAGGACTCCCCTTCCCTGCCACCGTCGATATCGTAACCTCGGTTGGAGTGTCGTGGTCACGTCTCGCGGCTTCGATCGAGACCGAGGATCTTGGCTTAACCGCCCGGATCGCGAGGAAGAAGGCCTCTATAAAAATTCCCCGAACCCAAGCTAGCGTGCGGCGAGGGGTGCATGGCTGATGGGAAGTTCAGTCGCGAGCACGCCTACCCCAGGACCGGCGGCACCTGAAAATGGGATACGCTTGCCCGGGCACAGGGGGCACTGCCCGGGTCGACCATTTATTTCCCCCATACTCGTGGGTCTAACTATGGAAACAATAAATAAAATAAAACGCGTGAAGAAGGTGGAGATTACGAAGGTGAGGGGTGAGAAGGCTGGTTCGCTGTCAGAGTCTGACAGCGTCCAGATGGACGTGGGGTCGGATGGCGACCCAGTGTCCGGTGCCAGGACGCGTAGTGCGCGTAACTTGCGCGCCAACGCGCGTGCGCAGCGTGCGGTCGCATCGCTGTCACGTCCGGGCACGCCGTTGCCGTCGGGTGGGGTTAGCGACTCTGAGGAATCTTTGGATCCTCGGAGTTCGCACGCCTCACTCAACATGGTGTTGGGTAGTGAGGGCCGCAAGCGGACTCTACCGAAGGCGTCTGTGGGGTCCTCCCCCGATGCCAAAAGAATGGCCCGAAAGGAGTCGGACGTCGACAGGCTGGAGAGGGAGAACGCGGAGCTGCGCTCTCAACTCGCCAGCCTCTCGGCACAGATTGAGAAACTGACGACGGAGGTGGGTCTCCTTCGTCGTCAGGGGGGTGCAACTATTGGCGCCAGTAGAGCTGTCACTCCGGCGTTCTTGCCGTCGGATGCAGAGGCCGAATTTCGGCGGTCCATCGTCCTGGAAGTTGGGAGGATGATGGACGCCAAGCTGGCAGCCTTAGCGGAGCGGCTCCCGCCGGAGCAGCGATTGCGCCCGCCACTTGCAGCTGATTTGCGGCGTCTGCGGCCCGATACTGCCACCCAGACGACTGCTGCGGCACCGTCAGTCAATGGGCAGGACTCTTCCCCTGCGGCTCCTCAGAAGCAGGCGAAGAAGAAGGGCCGCAACGCAGCAAAAGTCGCTGGAGTGGCCGACCTGCCAGTGGTGCCTGCTGCAACTGCGGCACCCACTGTACCAGCGGCAACTGTGCTAACGGACACACAGGCCATAGAGGAGACGACTGAGTTGTGGTCCACTGTGGCAGGAAGAAAGAA
The DNA here is from genome assembly GCA_947459985.1 of Diloba caeruleocephala. Lineage (NCBI taxonomy): Eukaryota > Metazoa > Arthropoda > Insecta > Lepidoptera > Noctuidae > Diloba > Diloba caeruleocephala. Next base: position 18,405,183 of record OX381624.1, read on the forward strand.
GAAGAAGCCCCAACCTCCTAAGGCCCAGGGAGCCGCTGCTGTGCAGGGCACGCAACCATCATCTCCCAAGGGAGGGAGGGTTAAAAGGAGGGGCAAAGGAAGGGGGAAGGTCAACCTCCCCAGGGTTCCCGCAACGGCTGCCATCACGGTCACCGTGCCGGAGGGCTCACCTGACAGCCGGTTGGGTGAGGTAATGGCCGAGGCCAGAAAGAGCATAAAGCTCGCTGACCTTGGCATCGGTCCCGACACGGTGACCATGAAGAGGGCGGCCAGCGGCGGAATGGTCCTGTCCGTCGCTGGTGAAGACTGCAGCGCCAAGGCTGACAGCCTGGCGCACCGTATGCGGGAGGTGCTCTCCCCCGTCTTTGCCGTGCGGATCGCACGGCCAATTAAGACGGCGGAGATGAGGGTACGCGACCTGGACGACGCCGTCACGCCTAAGGAGGTGGCTGATGCCATCGCGACGGTGGGTGGCTGTCAGCCCGAGGAAGTAAGGGTGGGCGAAATTCGCCGTTCATCCGTGTCCTTGGGCACCGTCTGGGTGCGCTGCCCACTGGAGGTAGCAAAAAAGGTGGTGTCCGCCTCACGTGTCTGTGTGGGGTGGGTGTCGGCCAGGGTCGAGGCATTGGCAGCACGACCGTTGCAATGTTACCGATGCCTTGAACTCGGGCACGTGCGCCTCCGCTGCGCCACCCATGGGGGGGTTGACAGAAGCGACCTCTGCTTCGCTTGTGGCAGCCAGGGCCACAAGGCGAGGCAGTGTACGGCGCAGTCGCAGAGTTGTCCGCTATGCGCGGACTTCGGACTGCCTGCAGGGCATAGGCTGGGCAGCAAGTCATGCGCTGCCCAGAAAGGTAAGAGGGGGAAGCGAGCTCCCTCTGCCTCTGCCAATGGGCAGGAGACGACTGCGCCAGCACCATTGATCGCAGGCCCACCGGAGGCAATGGATACGACACATTCCCAGCCCTAAGAGTCCTTCAGGGCAACCTGAACCACTGCCGCAACGCGCAGAATCTACTGCTGCAAACTGTTGCGGAGTGGTCAGTTGCCTTGGCGGTTGTGGCGGAGCCCTACGTCGTCCAGGAACATCCTCGCTGGTTCGGGGACGCCGGGGACTCCGTCGCCATCTATTGGGCTGGGGTTGAAGGTGGGCCGCCCTGCTCACTGTTGGACAGAGGGCAGGGCTTTGTTGCTGTGGAATGGGGACCTCTGGCAGTAGTGGGCTGCTACGTCTCCCCCAACGTGTCTCTCGCCGACTTCGAGGGATACTTGGATGGGGTGGCGCGCAGCATTCGCTGTAAATGCTTGCCCCGTCCAGTGCTCGTCTTGGGGGACTTCAACGCTCACTCTAGAGCTTGGGGCAACCGTCGGGACGGGCCGAGGGGGAGGATAATACAAGACTGGGCGGCATCGCTTGACCTCCGATTGTTGAATCGGGGGTCCGTTAGCACCTGCGTTCGGTGGCAGGGGGAGTCGGTCGTGGATCTGACATGGGCGACTCCTTCTGTGGCCAGCATGGTGTCGGGCTGGCGGGTGGCGGAGGAGGTGGTAACGTTGTCCGACCACCGCCACATAGTTTTTGACGTGGCCCTCCGTTCGCCTGGCCCGAGCCGTCTAGGTCCTAGCCCGCAGTCGCGGCGTTGGGCCCTCACACAGCTCGATCGAGAGATGCTCGTCGCTGCTGCCAACGTCGTGGCGTGGTCAGAGGTCGATCAAGGGATCTTGCCCGATCCAGAAGACGGAGCAGCCTGGTTCCGGGAGGCGATGACGTCGATATGCGATGCATCAATGCCCCGGGCTAGGCGCTCCCGGCGTACGGCGGTGTACTGGTGGTCGGAGGAGATCGCGCAGTTGCGCACGGTCTGCCTGGCATCCCGCCGCCGGTACCAACGAAGCCGACGCCGGCGTAGTGCTACAGCTGGAGAGACTGCGGAGGCCTATCTGGCCTACCGGGCGGCCACGAAGTCGCTGAACAGCGCAATTCGCGAGGCGAAGGCTCGGTCCTGGAGCGAGCTCCTGGAGGGACTGGACAGGAATCCGTGGGGGAGACCCTATCGTATGGTCGTGGGAAAATTGCGCCCGTGGGTCCCCCCGGTGACCGAAACTTTGGCCCCGGATTTGCTGGAGGGAGTACTTTCAACGCTCTTTCTGGCGGTCCGGGACCGTCCTGGTCCCTCTCCACCCCCGATTGCCCCGGAATGGACCGAGGAGTTAGGGGTTTCGGAAGGGGAGCTGGACCGAGCCATTGGCCGCCTGAAGAGTCGCAACACCGCACCGGGTCCGGACGGCATTCCGGGCCGCGCGTGGGTGTATGCACTGCAGTCTCTTGGGGACCGCTTGAGGCGGCTGTTCACCAGCTGCCTCCGTCGAAGCGTGTTCCCGTCCAGCTGGAAGGAAGCCGGATTGGTTCTGTTGAGAAAGGAAGGAAGGCCTGCGGAGTCTCCTTCTGCATATCGTCCAATTTGCCTGCTCGACGAGGCTTCGAAGCTATTCGAGAGAATAATTACCCGAAGACTCGTTGAGCACCTGTCGCGAGTGGGTCCCGACCTGGCCGAAAGTCAGTATGGCTTCCGGCAGCGGCGGTCCACAATCGACGCGATTCTTCGCGTCCGCTCGCTGTCGGAACAGGCAGTGTCCCAGCGGGGTGGGGTGGCGTTGGCTGTCAGTCTAGACATCGTCAACGCCTTCAACTCCATCCCGTGGGGCGCGATTAGGGGGGCACTAGTCCATCATCGATGCCCCCCTTACCTGCAGGGCATCATAGGGGCCTACCTGCGCGATAGGCACATTCGCTACGTGGGCAGGGACGGTAGCGTAAAGCGGAGGGAGATTACGTGCGGGGTTCCGCAGGGGTCGGTCCTCGGCCCCTTTTTATGGAACCTCGCCTACGACGCGGTCCTGCGTGTCGTTCTCCCCGCTGGCATCAGCTTGGTCTGTTACGCTGACGACACTCTTGTGTTGGCCAGCGGGGAGTCCTTCGAGGGAACCATCCGGCTTGCCGAGCAAGCGGTGGCAATTGTCGTGGCCAAAATCCACGCTCTGGGTCTGCAGATAGCGCCCCACAAAACCGAGGCGCTATGGTTCCACAAACTGCCGCGGAGCAGAGAACCACCCAGTTCGTGGATACGCGTTGGTGACGCGCAAATCAGGGTGGGCCAGTACATGAAGTACCTGGGGCTCACTCTGGACAGTCGTTGGGGCTTCGAAGAGCACTTCATGCGCCTCGTCCCCCGAGTCGAGAGGGTAGTGGGTGCATTGCACCGGGTGCTGCCCAATCTCGGGGGACCGAGCGAGGAAGTTCGCCGTCTCTACGGGGGCGTCGTGCGGTCTGTGGCCCTCTACGGGGCGCCTGTATGGTCATCCCGGCTGTCTGGCGTCCAGCGCTGCAGAACCAAACTTCATAGTCTGCAGCGCAGAGTGGCTATACGGATCGCACGGGGATACAGGACAGTGTCCTACGAGGCGGCAACTCTCCTGGCACGCTTTCCGCCTTTCGACATCCAGGCGGAGATGGTTGCGTGGGTCTATGACCGGACACGTTCCCTCCGCCAAAGTGGGGAAAGCGTGCCATCAGGGGCGTTTGACAGAATGAGGCGGCTGGCTAGACGGCGCGCACTCGAGATGTGGCGTCATCGCCTACGGTTGCAGTTCGCGACCAAGCGCGTCGTCGAGGCCATCCTGCCACTCTTCGGAGCCTGGCTCAGAAGGAGCGAGCGCGTCACCTACCGTCTGACGCAGGTATTCACCGGTCACGGTTGTTTCGGTGCGTACCTGCACAGAATAGGACGCGAGGTTACGGCACAGTGCCACCATTGTGGAAGCGACCAGGATACCGCACAGCACACGCTCGAGGAGTGCCCTGCGTTTGCGGCCGAGCGGCGGATCCTGGTCGATCGGATCGGGCAAGATCTCTCTCTGCCGGCAGTAGTGTCGGCTATGTTGGCAGAGCATGAAAATTGGAGTGCAGTGGTCTCCTTCTGCGAGAGCGTCATGCTCCAGAAGGAGACTGCAGAGCGGGATCGGGAGAGGGCTGATCCCGCACGGAGAAGGACTAGACGGCGCCGGGGCAACAACCATCCCGGCTCCCAAGTCCAACACGCCTGAGCCCCCTGCCGTCACTTCATAGTGGGGGGCCTCGGGGGTCGCGGGCGCGCAGATTGGGGAATCTACGTGCTCACACCGAGCGACCCCGGGAAGACGGTGGCGCGCACGTGGTCACGAGAAGTGCCTGGGGGGGCGACCTTTTTACAGTCGCCTTCCCTCCGCTAGAGGGGGTGACCGCTTTACAGTCATCCCTTCCGAGATGTGCCTAAAGGCGTGGCACCAATGGGCGGCTCTAGTGTGATCTTACGAGGACCTGGAGCCCCCCTTCGGTGCCGAAAATGACCGCTCCAGTGGTTTTAGCCAGTAGGAGTCCGGCATACCCCTTCGCCCTTCCCCGGGGTGAAGGAAGTTCCACGTAGAATTTCCACTGGACATCAATAAAAAAAAAAAAGGTGTAATGATAGAACAGATCTGTAGATAAAAAACTCTTGTAGCTTAAACCCAAACTTTAGGATTACACACAGAATTTATTGGCTACGATTGAAAATATTGTTCGTGAGTCAGTTTTATGTGTTTTCATGCATTACCTTGATGTATGCTGATGGCGTATTATGTTTATAATGAGTCGTAAATATAATGTGTGTAGCATAAGACGGGTTAATAGTTTTGTTTGAGATTTAAATATCCATTTATGATTAACTGGTGGCTTCGCACACTCGTAAATAGAATTTGTAAATCTTTGTGGTAGTAAAAACTGTACCAATAATCCTGTAGAATCATATTTCGTGGGATGGCACGGTTGGTGGAGTGCCTAAGTGATTGGCTTTCTGCGTAACGTGTTATGGGTTCGATCCCCGCACGGAGCAAATATTTGTGCGATCTGCAGATAGTTGTTGTGGGTCTGGGTGTTTCATATCGGCCATTTATACGTCCACTGCTGAACAAAGATTTCACAACTGTTTCATCATTCTGGGGGGTATTTGCCAATAATCACCACGCTGGGCAAGCGGGTTGGTGAGCGCAGTATGGCTAGCGCTTCACAGAAGGGACGCTGCTGCCTATCCCTCTGGTATTGATTCCCTTAGTCAGCTTTTACGACATCCACGGGCGGAGATGGAGTGGTGCTATATTCTTAATCCGGGCACCACACTGGGTGTTTGAGCATGTGAAATGTATGTCTGTGTACTGTACCAATGACATGAGAAATCCTAGTGTTTCAGGCAAAGTTAGAGATAAGCGCAAACAAAATGATGAACAGAGCCCAAGGTAAGATAAGAAATTAGGAAGGTTTAAATCTCGTAAATATATTAATATTGCCTATCGCTGTCCGCTACTGGGCATAGGTTATTCTTAGTATCGTGATAATACTCGGTGCTACGTCTTCTGCAAAGTCCCTTTAGATCGCTGGTCCATCCGGCTGGAAGGGGTATCATGCTAAGTTTTCTGACTCTGGTTGTGGTCTTTCTGAAGGACTCATCTGCTCCATCGGCCATTGAGCCTTTAAAACACATGACCATGGCTTCGGACTGTTGTGATTTTTTTCTCGTGGATATGGACGTCTGCCGCCGTGGAGAAGGTGGAGAGGTATAGATAGCTGAGGACATAGAAGGTGGACTCTGATGGGTTATCTTACGCCCAGGGTACGGGATGTACTCGAGCATTCACTGCATCTCCGCCAGGTCTCAGTCCGCGAGTCTTCCTCGCTGGCACCTTCCTTTTGTCTGGCCTGCCCAACTGTCCAATCCTCTAAAGAGGATTAGGAACATAGGTTATAAATTAAAATATAATGATGCATCAAGGTCCGCGTGGTGTCCGGCAAGTTTAAGCATATAGTACCCCTCCAACTCATTCCGATGATGTCGTAAACGGCGACTAAGAGACTTTAAGCCAGAAAGATGGGCAGCAGCGTCCCCTCTGTGGAATAGTAGCCATACTGCGCTGACCAACCCGCCTGCCAAGCATGGTGAGCATTTCCTTTGGCTGACATGCTGTCATATAATAAAGCACCAGTTAAATTAACATAACTAATGTCCTCCGTAATTTAGCCTGTCTAAATCCATACACCGAATATTTGTTGAAACAACACCTTAGAACCGAGACAGCCCATAAATAAACAGCCTATGTATGCAAAGGACAGTAACACATTACCCTTACTCTGCACGGTCGGCTAATTGACAATCCAAAGCTGTTATAGGCCAATAGTTTTGGCGATTTGAATAAATAGACCGCAGTTAACTAAATATTTGGTATTGCGAGTTCGGTACAATCGAACGTAAAATTGTTAAAGAATTATTTTACAAAATTAATTAGGAATGCTTATTTTATGCATTCGTCCTCAATACCGCAGTGCCTCATGATAAGTCTTTAACCACTAAGCTTCCACTAATGACATATGATATCGAGCTGTAGTCACTCACTATGAGCCTCATAAGAAAACTGAAGGCCACATAATGAGCTATGGAGAGAGCTATGCTTGGTATTTCTTGACGAGATCAGGAATGAGGAGGTCCGAAAAACTAGAGTAGCCAACACAGTTTTCTGCACTCCTTCTCCATATTAACTTTAACTATGCCAAATCACACGCTCCGCCGTGCGCGCAATGTGCTGAAAAAGGGGTACAAAGTTTTTTCTTCATGTAATAATTTATAGATATTTAGTCTCTTATGTCCAGTAATTTCACTAGCTACAGTGCCCTTCAAACCAAAACACACTCATTCGTCGGCAACTTAACGGCAAGAATGATGTATGATAACTGTTTTTGGGTAGCTAACTAGGAAGATAGCTAAAGATCAGGCAAATGTTTCATTTACGGCCGAAATTAATAATCGATCTAAATCAAAATCTATATTTAAAGATTTTAAACTTCATCTGTTTTTGTATTCACAAACAGTCAATTCCAAATTCATAGATTTTGGATTTGATTGATTGTGAATGTTGGCCGTTTAACAACAAAGATGCTTGCAATCGGCCATATTTCAATGTTTCTTCCTCTCGCTTATTAAAAAACCTGTTTGCTATCTCTCTTTCTCTCTCTATAAACGAACATTACCTGAAATAAAGATAATATTTGAATTACTACTACTAACACCGTCTGTGTTCGTCTGTCCCGCCACTCCACAACTTAATCAGTAGGAAAAACAACTCTAAGCACCCTTTTGCATATGCAAACACTGCTACTGACATTATCTTTGGAAACTACGCATGTGGTGCCAAATTAACCCTTAGCTTATATAGAATTGGTTAGCGTATAAGGGTGATATTTACGTAGCACTGTGAAGCGGTAATGTGGCTTTGGTAGTTTGGGCTGCAAAGGAACAATTAAATACGTATTTGATCGAGACGTTTTCATAAGCTTTTGTCTGAGGAAATTGAGCGCATGGAGAAACTACAGTTTACAAATATGGGAACACATTCTTCAAATTATGAAAGGAATGGTTCCCGGAACAGTTATTCTTTCTTTCCATGAATATTAGCCACAGGATGTCCACTGCTGAACAAAGGCCTCCCCCTTAGATTTCCACAATGAGCGGTCACATGCTGCTCTCATCCAACGACCCCCAGCGACCTTCACCAGGTCATCTGTCCACCTCGTTGGAGGTCTTCCCACGCTGCGTTTTCCGGTGCGCGGTCTCCATTCGAGAAATTTTTAGCTCCAACGGCCATCAGTTCTACGAGCAATGTGCCCTGCCCATTGCCACTTCAGTTTACTAATCCTTTCAGCTATGTCGACTACTATAGTTCTTCTACGGATCTTCTCATTTCTGATTCGATCTCTCAGAGAAATACTGAGCATAGCTCTCTCCATAGCTCGCTGAGTGACCTTGAGCTTTCTTATGAGGCCTATTGTGAGTGACCACGTCTCTGTTCCATTTGTCACTTTCTCTCTCTGTTTTATTTCTACAACACAGTAATTCTTTTTAACAAGCTTTTATTAGCTTGGTATGTATTTATGGATCTATGGATTGCTGAGTGACCTTGAGCTTTCTTATGAGGCCTATTGTGAGTGACCACGTCTCTGTGCCATATGTCACTCTCTCTCTGTTTTATTTCTACAAAACAGACATTCTTTTTAACACGCTTTTATTAGCTTGGTATGTATTTATGGATCTATGGATCCATAGATCCACCATGCTTGGTAGACGGATTGGTTATCACAGTAGACAAAACGAGCAGACAAAAATCCAGTTAGAGACACAGATTTTCATAGCAACGCAGAAAGGCACTGCAGCCCATCTTTTGGATACCCTCAGGGCTATGACATCGCCTGGTGGAGAAAGGCCTCCAACACAAGGATCATCAACTCGAATATAGAACAATATTTCCACATGACCTCTCATTCTGTCTTCTAGAAGGCTATAGCTAATTTATGTAGGTAATGTCGTCTGATTCAAGAAACTTCTGACAAACCAGAGGGCCAATTCTCGAAATTAATTTACACTATGACTGAAACTTGAGCGAACTGAGATTAATTTATGAATTGACTGTAAAAATGGTATTCTGCTACTCTTAAAGTTCAGTCGGATTTCAGTATAATCTCGATATAGTCTCATTTCAATCTCAATTTTGACGTTTATTTCATGACAATTCAATATATGTGACAGTTCGAAATGTTAGCAGAATACCGTTTTGACTTCGATCAACTTTCGATCCATTTTCGATCATCACAGTGTAAGTTCACGTTTGACGTTGTTTATTAGTTTACGAGAATACCATTTGTGACATTTATGACACTGAGCCTAGATCGGAACTATATTTAGAACATTTTTAAATTACGAGAATTGGCGCTCTGGTCTTCACAGATTTATGTTGTCAGTGTAACACAGAGAAGCGCTGCAATTATCAGCTGGAACATTTCATATATTAGTAGTTTTCTCATATCAAGCAAATATGCAGTAAGTCTTCATTTCGGAAACTTAATCTTCATACTTAGTACACAAAACTTTCAAACATTAATCTACTGTATGACAATATGTTCAAAGTAGATTTTTGCATGATTATAATTAGAACGTGATTAAGTACATACGACATTATTAACTAGTGTATTTTAGAGACAGTGTCCTCAAAAGCTATGGAATAGACTGAGTTATACAAAATATTGACAAATTGTTTACAGTATACTCCAATGAATATTTAATTTATTGTTACACTCAATGACCATTAATTGAGGTCAAGCAGCGTTGTCGTATATTGTATGTAGTTATCATGGATGATGAAAAAACTAAACAAAAATAATTACACCATCATCATCATATCAGCCAAAGGACATCCATTGCGCCTGTCCCCCAAAGATTTCCACAACGAGCGGTTACATGCCGTCCACATCCAATGACTCGTCGTCTGTCCACCTCGTTGGAGGTCGTCGCACGATGCGACATTGGAATGCACGGTCTCCACTCGAGAACCTTTTTGCCCCAATAGCCATCAGTTCTACGAGCAATGTGGCCTGCCGTTTCAGTTTACTAATTCTTTCAGCTATAAAAATATTACATATAAAACCTTTAAAACTGCTTTAGCTTTCTTTGTTACCCTTCTGAGCCAAAGACCTAAGCAGCGTTAGTACCTCAACCGAGAACTCGAACACAATACTGAAGAAAAAAATAACCTTTACGATTCCATGACGCGGTCTGTTCGACCGTGATACGAAAGATGTCTGTTTTAGTTTGTGCAGAACTAATTGGTTATGCAAAATTCGAGTGGCCATCCAAGTCTGGCGCACTCTATGAAGATCTCCGCAAACACGGTGACTGTAGAAAATAATTGGGATACGTACAGCACGAGTGGGTTTGCAGATGAGTGCCGGTTAATTTGGGTTTTGTTTGACCAATCCCTTGATAAAGATGAAGTATTTGGGGTCATTGTTTTTTGTTTTGATATGATATATATTCAGATAATATAATCAGAAAAAAAATCAGGTGATGGACATATTTAGAATAGAATAGAATATAATTTTATTGTACACCAAAATAATAGCAAGGATTATATTCAATAGTTAGCGTGGCACAGTGGGCGATCTTATTGCTAAAAGCGATATATAGAGACAGGTTAACATATTAAAAATATCGATCCAAATGTAGAATAAAAAGTGATATTTAAAATTCCATTGTTACAACAGTAAACATTATACATATTGGCCACTCTATGTCTCTAAAAATCAATATATTATTTATGATTTAAAATTTAATACTAATGCAGACAATCAATCATTTGTGCTCACGTTTCATCGCTTGCCACAAAGATAACACAACATAAACAAACCATTTCCAACACACAACAGAAAACAAAAAACCCTCTAACTGCCAAATGGGTCACATTCAAAACCAAAAAAAATGTCCGAGACATTTAAATTTCGAATACCGTCACGACACATCAATTCCGCCCATCATCGGCGATGTCCACGATTTTTTTTTACTTTTTCTGTTAAAAATCCCGTAGAGTTATAAAAATAAATGAGGCTTCGCAAACATTGGGGCGAGGACAATAGTTAGGTCATTATTTTCGGTCATTTGAACGAGCTATGGTTTCGATTTAGGGGGAAGAATGAGGGGGTATAAATAACCTGTAAGCGGTCGAGGGTTGAGTGAAACGTTGAGATTTCTGACGAGTTTTATTATGACGACTGGTTATCATAATTTGGACTAACGAAAATTATGTTTAGTAATTACGGTACTGAAAGTTCTTAATGGTTGCTCGTTGTAAAGATACGACAATCATAAGTGATGGAATATTCCTTTATGTGTAACGTAGTGAATTGGCCATTTTAATTGTTAAACAACCAACAACATCACTTACAACTAACATTACGATTATAACATTTTGTTGCCTGTTTCTCTCCCGACTGATTTACTGCCCTCGCCACCGAGGATGCCCACCTCACCGATGTCGTGGAGGCCTATTGCCGCGTCACCTTCCCGTTCAAGCTAGCGCTTCGCCCTCCCGTCTCTTGTTCGTGCTGGCCTGTGCCGAGCCTGTAGTTTTAAATGTCTCCAATACATTATAAATAATCCGATCCAGTTGTCCCCAAAACAATTGCTTGTTATCCCCAGCAACACCCTAAGCCAAGGTCCGTGTCCCGCACCCTTAGCCCAAGTTGCTTAGTTTTTAATTTTATTAATTTTAAGCCTGGCTGGAGGCCTCTTTTGGCTTCGCCAGAAATGACCGGTTAAGCAACCATATTTCCCAGAAATGTAGGTAAGAAGCCCAGCAAAAAAAAAATCTGTTTCTCTAAAATTCACCAAACTCTACACAACCTCTTGTATGAAGTACCTACTCTTACTTCATTGATGAAAGAGCTAGAGGATGTTCGGTGAATTCGATATTTTGGTCAGAATGAGAAGAAAAGGAGGAAAAGTGAACATCATCGAGTTTGGTTTACCCAGAATGGGTAATAATATTATTTAAGTTAGTGACCCCATAAAAGCCTGCAGGACTCTCAACTCAACTGATCAGAAGGGGACCGCTAGAGTTATATTTATTTATTTAAACTTGATGCAGTATCAGTATTTTTACCTTTCATGTCTTTTTATATTGTGATGCAAAAACTAGTATTAAAATCTTTATTTATTAGATACACCTATTTATATACTAATGAACTGAATCATACATATACAAATACATTGTAATTATATATATTGTTATTTATTTTTTTCTTCTCTGTTATCATGTTATCAAACTTGATATTCGTGACATTGTCACACGGGCCTATCAGAATATCAGCGCTGGAGCATTTTGTTTGCTGTAGCACTAGCTGAGATAGGCACCAATTTTGGCCTCACGCATTTACAACCGCGTGCTATCTTATTTATTTACTGTTTATATAAAATTTTCAACGTGTGTACGAATGAGAACTCAAAATAAATACATTTTCTTTATATCAGTTCATAGGCGGACTTAATACCTTAGGCATTCTCTACCAATCAACCATAGGGTGATTAAGAGATAACATGGCAGGTGCAATACGTTTAAGACGACTATACAATTTTATAATTCTTACAATATATTTAAATATTCATATACATACATGTATACCTAATAGCAATAAATAAATAAATACATGCAGAATTATTATATAAGTCATAGAAAAGATTTTATTATGATTCTGCTAAGGTATTGTTGAGCAAGTAATTCCGAACTTTCCACTTAAATACATACCTAGTCGTGGCCATCCTGATTTGCTGAGGAAGCACATTCTATATTCTTGGGGGTGTAATTGTTAACGGCATAATAACAATAACATCCGCACCGAGTCTTCAGAACACGCGACGGTAAAAGCGGTACCGCACCTCTCCACAGCCCCAAGCCACTCACGTCAGTATTGCTCCTTGTCACTGACCATTTAAGGGATCCATCGTATGAGTGATGACTGATGAGTCACCGTCTGCCACAGATTTCAATTTAAAGGTGGAAAGGCAGCCGCCGAAGCGCATTAATCACCACGGGCTACCTGCGTGTTGCTGATTTCAGACCCATAGACACAGGCTTCCTCATGATGATTGATTGATTGATGATGATGATTTACCGTTAAAGTCAGTGGTGTCATACCTAAAAAAGTACAACGACATTGACTTTTTGGGCTAGAGACACAATGCATACTCTGGTTAGAAAAACAAGTAAGGTGGACAAAACCATTCCTTTAATTGCAGATATTATCCTGTAAAATAACATTAATTTTGATTGTAAAAACCGAGTATTCCACTTCGCGAGAGCTCCCTCAAAAATTCTATTTCGTCTATTCAAATGTGACGGCCATAAAAATGTACCAAGTATTTGCTATTGCAGCAATAAAACACGCGATAATTTAATTCTTTATACAAAAATTGTAATTTCTCTTGAAACTTGACGGTTAAATTGTTTTTTAGGGTTATGTATATCTTGCAATATGACAGTGTCAAGAAGAAAGTGAAGAGACGTTTGTAATTTTGCGGGGCTTAAATGGTTTTGAATAGGAATTATCTTGTGTGGGTGTACTTCGTGTGTGTGTTTTGAACGAAGCTGTAATAAAATTCATAAATTGAACATACTTATAATAGCATAGCATATGAAAAGAATAGATTAGATTTTGATGATGATGAGTATAATTTCATAATTATTTAAACTATAAAAATATATTGCTTTCTTTTAATTTTTTCTTCTCTCGAGAATGGCTTTTTACTGAAAGTGGACATATAGTAAACAAAGTTAATCTTTTGGTATAAAAAATAAAATCATCATCATCGTCATCATCATATCAGCCACATGTCGTCTACTGTTGAACAAAGGCCTTCCCCATAGATTTTAATAATTGTGTCATAATTTAGGGGGAATTTGCTAATACTCACCACAATCGGCAGGCGGTTTGGTGAGCGCAGTATGGCTACTGTTCCACAGAGAGGACGCTGCTGCCCATGACTTTGAGTCCCTTAGTCGCCTTTGACTACATCCACGGGACCAATACAAAGGAAATTTCCTTTCGGTCCCGCGTACTGAGATGCACGCGTTAATTTTTTTCTTGGGTCTTTTAAATTTACTACTGCAGTAACCGTCGAAGCGGATACATCATAAGTCATAGGAACTAAAGAATGCAATAATTATACCGATACATGGCAAGTTTTTATAAAAACCTGAATGTTCCTTATTAAATGAGAAGTAAAGTTCAATTTTGTGTGAAATAAAAACAATACGGTTAGTGTAAGCTTTAATTATGTTTTCTGCTGGAAAGAATGATCGTGGGAAAATATCTGGCTAACTGTATCAAGAAAGCAAAAAGTCATCGATTGTATTCAGACATGAATATTGACGAAGAAAATAACATAACTCTAAAATGCATCCTTTTTAATAACTATATTTAAAACTATCCGTGTGGTGTCCGGATTAAGAATATAGCACCACTCCATCTTCTCCCGTGGATGTAGTCAAGGGCGACTAACAGACTCTGAACCAGAGGGATGGGCAGCAGCGTCTCTTGTGGAACAGTAGCCATTCTGCGCTCACCAACCCGTCTGGCAAGCGTGGTGGGTACTGACAAAATTCCCCCAAAATGACGACACACAGCATGTTACCGGCCGTCTTATGGGGAATGATTTTGTTCAGCAGTGGACGTTTTTTTGACTGCCATGATGAACTAAAATTAGATACGTATTCCTTCGATGACAAAAGAGTTGCCAAACAGCTGAAATTTAACTTACACTGGCTGTGCCCTTCTGAAGTGGCTTGAAGAAGAAAATGAAATAAAAAAACAATTGAACCGTTACGACGTACGACATTTTTGAGTAGCATTTTATGGATATGTAAATATTGTAATACAGCAATTTGAAATGGATTAAATCGCGTGTATGATTGATTTTTGTTTTTTCTGACGTTTGGAACACTTTGCAGGGTTCGTGGTCCTTTTTTTTTATTTTTTTATTGATGTCCAGTGGAAATTCTACGTGGAACTTCCTTCACCCCGGGGAAGGGCGAAGGGGTGTGCCGGACTCCTACCGGCTAAAACCACTGGAGCGGTCATCTTCGGCACCGAAGGGGGGCTCCAGGTCCTCGTAAGATCACACTAGAGCCGCCCATTGGTGCCACGCCTTTAGGCACATCTTGGAAGGGGTGAATGTAAAGCGGTCACCCCCTCTAGCGAGGGTTCGTGGTCCTAGGATGACTAAGGTGACAAGCGTCGTTACAGATTTAAAACTAATCAAAAGTTGTTTCGATGCACGCAGTTATCACTCACAGTGTCTTGTGTTTATGTTTTTTATGTTTTTTAGTGTGGTGTGTTGTTGGGGATTTTATTAATTTAATAGCCGGATTCCAAACAGGTGGTACCTGCCAAACATCTTCTGTATTAAAATTAGGATGTTTTTCAATTTCAATAGCCTTACAAAACATTATTGGTACATAATGGTTCTCTTTCGTGAGGACTTGAGGATGATCAAATCGAAGAAAACGGTTGGGTTTGCCTAAGGCATGTGACACACACTGTAGACTTTGTGGAGCGTCTATGCTTGACGTCAGCTATGTGTTCTATAATTTTGGTGGCTATACTACGCCTTGTTTTCCCTATGTATGACAACACACAATCATAGTCAATCTTGTAGAGGAATGTGACACTTCACGTGTTTGAGAAGTTGGCTGATATTTTTATGTGGCTTGTATTAGGTTTTAATAGAAGCACGCTTCAAGACATGACCAATTCTGTCCGTGACATTGTTTTATGATAATGTGTAATAATCGCGAGAACCTAAAACATTAATATGTAAAAATTGATTAATCTGAATACTGTACAACATTACCTTATACTTGACATTGGCTAAATTGTAGATACTCTTCAGAACCCATCTAAGAGAAAAAGAAGAAGAAATTAGAAAATGGCTGAAAATTAAACAAGTTAATAGATTTAGTTGTGAATTACTGATTAAGTGTTAGTGTAAAGTTATAGCAGTTTTGATGCACGTTTTTGGGCCAAACCAAAATTCTAATAAGCCAATAATAAGGACACAAATATTTATAAAAACAAACAAACAATATTACTAGATATTGTTAGCAAAATGTTCAGTCAATAGTCAAAGTTATTATATCAAATAAATTAAGAAACCAACCCACACTTATGGAGTTTCAGAATTTAAGTTGCAGGATTCCAATTGGTTCATCATATGGAAATGTGACAGCAAGAAACTACACTTTATAATAATTAAGATTATATTATTGATTGAAACAAATAATCGTACGTTGAAACGTTGAACCATGAAACGACAAAAATGTAGGTTAATATGTTAAGCTCTTGTGTGATCTTACGAGGACCTAGAGTCCCCGTTCGGTGCCAAAGATGACCGCTTCAGTGGTTTTAGCCAGTAGTATACCCCTTCGCCCGTCCCGGGAGCGAAGGATGTGTTTGTGATGAAAGTGTAGAATTTCCACTGGACATCAGTAAAAATAGGTTAATATGTTAAGGTAGAACATCTTTACACGTAGAGCCCGTCTCATCACACTGCTGGTCCCCCTTCGCTTGTGCCATCCATTCCTGTTTTGTACTAATCTAATTCATTGATGACCTGCGATTTAGATTTTATGTCGTTGACCCATCTCACGGACGACATGCACTCCTTTCTCCATCTTGAGGTCACCTCTCGGTTACTTCTCGGCTCAGCCTTTAATCATTTCATCTGGCTGTGTATCCTGTCCAACTCTACTTGAGTTTCATGATTCGTTTGTCTACGTCTTGGACTTTCGTACTCTTGCTCTTTTATTTTGTGCACATTCTCCTTTGTAAGCATCCACGACTCAGCACCGTAGCTAGGTCATAACTGGCAGAACACATTAGTTATAAAGGCGGGTTTTCAGGCACTGAGGAATAGTAGTGGATTTCAATAGGACACCGAGCCTGCTAAAAGCTACCCATTAGCGCTAAATCAAGAATGACGATGGAAAAAACTACAATAATATGATAATAATTTATTTGCTATAGCAGTATACGGGTGAACATTCCCGACAGACGGCACTCGTTCACAAGCAAGACGTATGCATCAGCTCAGCCATATTAAAGAAAACCTGATGATCCGATACACAACGCCGCCATCAGCAAGACATTTTAGTGAGCAAAACAGAAATCTATATTTTATACTTATCACCTTGTTGATATCGGCAACAGTCGCGTGCGCATAATGTGTATTGCTACACCTCTTTAGTTACCTAATTACCTGGTCTTCATCGTCAAATGAAACTCATCTTTACTTCTCTAATTTTAAGGTTGAAGCACCTGCACTTGTTTTTTAGCGGACTACAATAGGTAGTTTTCTAGAATGAGTATATTTTTTACTAGAACATTGTTTGGTCAAGTTCAGACAGGCAGTCAATTCGAGCGTGATATCCTAGGTCATTCACGAAACTAAATGCATATAATTTTTTAATTGTGTTTTTTGTGCAAATGAATATTATTAATAGCGGTTTTGAACTTTTTTATACCAGTCTGCGGAGATGAATTATTTTAATTATAATTTATCGGTAAACATTTTTTTACTCGATGCGTCTTACGATTGACCTTCGTAAATTTTGGGATAGTTAGATTTATTTGTATTGCTATTTTGGACCTGAGAACCCATTTTAACCCAGGTGGACACTGCTGACCATACAGAAGCTATGCAACTCTTTGGCTGTGATTCAGAAAGGAGTCTAAGCGTGAACTTACGCTTTTAATTGTCAAATTGCACTACTTACGCCTCTAATTTTGACAGATGGAAGCGTAAGTTCATGCTTAAACTCGTTTCTGAATCTCACCCTTACCGTCTGCAGATCCGACATTCTAATAGTGTCTGAAGTACGTATGAAGTTAGTGAGAGAGTTTGTGATCATACAACACACTTTTAAACCAGACCATTAAATCACAAATACAAAGTGTGTCCATAGTTTTTTAATAAATATATTGAAGACGGTTTCACCTGCGTTTAATTTAAAAGAAATTTAGAGTACTTCGACATAGACACTTGACATAGAATATATAGTGGATTTCAAGGATTTTATATTTTTTGCGCGTAACCCTAATTATTTTTCTAAAATAAAAGTAGCCTAAGTTATTCCTTATAACATCAGCTATCTGACAGTGAAAGTCCCGTCAAAATCGGACCAGCCGTTTCGGAGATTACCCGGAACAAACAGACAGACAGACAGACGTACAGACAGACAGACAGACAAAAAAAATAAAAAAGTTATTTTGTTGTAAGTACCGTATATACTTTCATATGCATTTATTAAAAAGCTGTTATTTTGACATTACAAACAGACACTTCAATTTTATTTATTTGTATAGATAGTAACGGCCTTTGGATTTTCGATATTGAATCTTATAATTATATATCATCCATTTGAAAAATGTGACCAGGATTGTTTTGGAAATACTGACGTACCCAAGGACGACACGACATGCATCATCAG
Organism: Diloba caeruleocephala; assembly: GCA_947459985.1. NCBI lineage: Eukaryota > Metazoa > Arthropoda > Insecta > Lepidoptera > Noctuidae > Diloba > Diloba caeruleocephala. Next base: position 18,423,114 of record OX381624.1, read on the forward strand.
AGCTCATCATATTTTTTATAATGGAAGTCAATGCTAATTTTAGCTTTGTGTCCCATCCTATAGGGTGCAACCATCTTCTGAAACTCACTCATTTTTCATTCACTCACCTCACGAAACGAAGCAATATCATATTGCTTCTATTCTTGTTTATATTTGTGTCACTCTTACCATAATCTTTGGTAGGAATCTAGAGGTCTAACAACTAGCTAGAAGCCGACATCTAAACTATGACTGGAGTATATCGATGACAGCAATTGTTCTAGTCACGATAGCGCACGCAACTGAGCAGCTGTACCGACTGCAACAATAAATTTACGAGTAAAAACTCAGTTTGCGCCACGCCCTCAAGCGACAAGCCAGTAAGGATTCGAGTTGTTTAATTCGTATTAATATTTATTGTACTGTAACTGTTAGTACGAGTACGACGACGCGACGCAATAAAGAGTACTCTTTTTTCTTTTGAATAAAGAGCGTCTTTTCTCTCTTCAGCATTGTAGTATATCACTCACCTTCGATTTGCCGATGACATCGTAGTCATGGCAGAATCGCTGCAAGAGCTCAGCACAATGCTCGATGATCTCAACAGAGTTTCCCAACAGGTGGGCCTTAAAATGAACATGGGCAAGACAAAAGTCATGTCAAATGTCCATGTCGTGCCCACCCCAATATCCGTTGGGAGCTCTGTTCTCGAAGTTGTTGACGAGTATGTCTACCTAGGACAAACTGTCCAGTTAGGTAGGTCCAACTTCGAGAAAGAGGTCAATCGTCGAATCCGACTCGGCTGGGCAGCGTTCGGGAAACTTCGCAACGTCTTTTCGTCAACAATACCGCAATGCCTCAAGACGCAAGTCTTTAACCAGTGTGTGTTACCAGTCAAGGTCACTCAGCGAGCTATGGAGAGAGCTATGCTTGGTATTTCTCTACGAGATCGAATCAGAAATGAGGAGATCCGTAGAAGAACTAAAGTTGTCGACATAGCTGAAAGGATTAGTAAACTGAAGTGGCAATGGGCAGGGCACATTGCTCGTAGAACTGATGGCCATTGGGGCACAAAGGTTCTCGAATGGAGACCGCGCACCGGAAAACGCAGCGTGGGACGACCTCCAACGAGGTGGACAGACGATCTGGTGAAGGTCGCTGGGAGTCGTTGGATGAGAGCGGCATGTGACCGCTCGTTGTGGAAATCTAAGGGGGAGGCCTTTGTTCAGCAGTGGACGTCCTGTGGCTGATATGATGATGATGATGATTGTTGCGGTGATTGCTAGGTTCCGCATAGTCCCCGAGATGTGCTTAAAGGCGTGGTATCAATGGGTGGCTCTAGTGTAATCTTACGAGGACCGCGAGCCCCTTTTCGGTGCCGAAGATGACTGCTCCAGCTTTAGCCAGTAGGAGTCCAGCATGCCCTTCGCCCTTTCCTGGGGCGGAGACTTCCTCCGCCATGAAGAATTGCTACTGGGGACCAACAAAAATAAAATCCGCATACTCAAAAACCTCGATGTGTGCGCATTGCACATGCATTATAATAAGTGCGTACCGAATCTACCACAGTAACCGTGGAATTAGTAAATATATAGACAACATGAGATTTCTGCATAAGTCACAGGGTATGTGTATGATTCTTGCTAGTGTGGCTAACTTACAACTATTACCGTAGAAAATAAAACGAGAAATCATATTTTTTAAGAAATAAATTCGTCAATTCCAATCAGTACACAACGAACAAAAGAAACTTGACCCTAAATCGTTAAAAGCGTTCCGCTCGCTTCGTGATTATAACGCAAATGGCTCCTTATAATTGCACTGTCAAGGTTCGAGACCTGTTTACTGCCTATTGTCTTTGTCTCAATACGATTTAAATCCAAACACAGTTTCGATTTTGATATTTCAATTTATTTGTTAGCAATTGTTGTAAATATAATTTGAATTTAATTGTGATAAGTAACCCACTGTTGACTGGTTTTGGGGCTGCTATTAATATTAGGATTAATTTAGCCATAATATCAGCCAAAGGACGGCCATTTTTTTGGTCTCCAGTCGAAATTCTACTTGAAATTCCTTCATCCTTAATTCCGTCATCATCGGGCTCCAGATCCTCATAAGATCACACTAGAGCCATTAGTGCCACGCCTTTAGGAAAGGAAGGCGACTGTAAAAAGGCCGCCCCCTACGCTTTTCTTGGGTAGGATTGTAAAGGGTCCCCTCAAGTGTCGCTGTGCGCGGTGCTGCGCATACAGCGCGCACGTGACCACGTGCGCGCTACCGTTATCCCGGGGGTCGCTCGATATGAGCACGCAGACTCTCCAATCTGCGCGCCCACGACCGCCGAGATCCAAAGTACGGCGTACTGACCAAGGCCCCCCCTATAGATGCACGGCACATAGACGGCATGACTGGCGCAGTGGCTAAGGCTTTATGTATGTCGCGGGTTCGGTCCCTATACGGAACTAATATTTGTATGATCTACAAATAGTTGTTTTGGGTCTGGGTGTTTGTGTATATGAGATGCTTAGTCGCCTTTTGCGACATACACAGAAAGAAATGGAGTGGTGCTATATCCTTAATCCAGAACCACACGGATTTTTCGTATAGAGCCAATATATATATATATATACTAATATAACATATAAAAGTAATTGTTTGATGTTCATCGTGTGGTTTCAGGTACATAAGCCACTTAAAATCTACCTAAAAGGTCCCTTGAAAGGCTCAGGTTAGAAAGGTATTCTATTAAGATATGAGTAGCAGTATCAACATGTTACTAATAACAACTTAAGCGTTTATCAATTCGTTTGTGCTAAGACCGGTGACGATAAAGATAAATATATTTTTTGTTTATGTACAACTAAATGCAGGCAATTATGAATGGTCAAGACTTTAGTTGCCGCGTTCCAAGATGTTGATTTCCTATGGAGAATAATGGGCAAGAAACTCCATGGTTACTCTTTTTAAATCATAATAATCGTTACAATATTTTTGGCTACATTGTTCTCAAAATAAAGATAATGTAGCAAAAAAATTTAACATCTTAAAAATTCAACACTAAACAAGCCAGATATTTACAAAAAAACTACAATTAAAATGTCATGGCAGCATTAAGCTAACCAATCCCAACAGACAGCACTCGTTCATGAGCATGACGCATGCATCAGCGTCACTCAGCTCTACCATATTGTAGGGCAACTAAGCGACACGATACACAGAGCTACCGTCAGCAGGACACTTGAGTGAGCATGACATATCTAAACTTCCAGACAACTATCACGTCAATTAAACAAAATTAATTAATTTTACACAACTTACAGTTTCAAATATAAATGAAGTGGATTTAAAAAATCCATCAAGAATTGATGTCACTTAAACAAATTGAGAATGAAGGAAAATCAAATGTCATGTCAATGACAATGTGTGTGATTCGTTTTAGTGGTCTATGTAAGACCATGTTCAGCAGTCGATGTTTATAGGCTGATAAATATGGTGGTGGCTGTTAAACGAAACTGAAGATCAAAACATTTAGCCACTATAAGTCAAATTGGCAACGAAGCATCAACGGTGCGGAAGAATTCACTCTGCGGTCACCATAGCCGTACCGCACTTGTTTTCCATGTACGATAGCACAGACTGTACTGTAGTACTGACTAGAGTGACTTTCCTAGAGAAAAGAAGAAGTAAATGAATATAAAAATGTTAAATATAACATCCAGTAGGTACATATTTTAATACATGTCGTACAAGTAAATTTGCAAAGAGAGCAATAAAGTCATTCTATGACTTTCCTAGAGAAAAGAAGAAGTAAATGAATATAAAAATGTAAAATATAACATCCAGTAGGTACATATTTTAATACATGTCGTACAAGTAAATTTGCAAGGAGAGCAATAATATTACAATTTAACACGATTTGAAAATTATTTTCTAAGATGTTTTAAAACAATCAAAGTCACTGTCAAGGGACTTCACACATTATACAGCCCAATAACTGTCTCGATATAGCTGTATTTACGTCAATACCACATGTGATTGATTTTATGTCCAAACATCTTAGCTACTGAACCCCTTGAGAGTTTGACAAAGGAATCCAATATTTACGAGAACATTAATTTTGATTGGTATAAACAGGAATTGATAGTTCCTGTAGTTTAACCTGAAATTATTCGAAGAATGTTGGTAACTAAATTAAGAAACTAAATTAATGTATTGTTATGTTTTTGTAATGATTATGTCTAAGTAATATTGTGTATGATATTTTTTTCAAACTCAAACTCAAAGTATTTATTGCGTTCATGTGTACATAGAAGGTGTTACAAAGCATAAGTTTACAAACAACATGAAGCCCTGTTAGGGCGCAGCAGTTTTAGTAAGAGGCTTTTGAAGGTATATTGTTATTAAACATTAGAAATGTACCATATTACGGCAGCGGAAGTATTGGCCCGGAACTCAGAATAACAGATTAAACTGAAACTTTTGTACACTAGACAGCCCAATATCTCTTACCTTTCGTTCAAGTCCATCCAAAGGTTGTCTGGAAGACATCACCGTGTGATCGCCCATTGTACACGCATCTTTCCACGTAAATTTTCATAATATTAAATAAAGGGGATAGTAGCTCCAAATGCATAAGCATAATCATTTGGCCCCCTTACCTTTTTCTGAAAACCTACAGTACAGTACCAGTGGCGTGCTAAACATAAGAAAGATTGGTGACCACAATATATTGATATTGTGGTCACCAATCTACCTCTCAACCATGGTTTTTAATGGCAATGTATCCCATGGCTGATAACTGTAGCAAGCACCTGGACGCTTAGACTCAGAATTGGACGTGTACAGACTGATAATGTAATTACGTAGATGTCTAACCGTTCCATTCAATACTACCTACAAGTTGATATTGCTTCCAAATTAAAGTTTAAGATAAATTTTTACTGCCTTTTAGGGTGCCACGATAACCGTTAGACCGGCCCGTTCTAAGACGGCAACTGTGCGCACATTGAATGTATTGACTACATTTGTTTACCTATTTTAATTCATACAGCTGAATGATAATTAATAACAAACAGCACAAGGTAAAACTAGTTTCTAAAAGCTAAAACCTCAGCGCAATCACTGTACCAACGATACTGATGGTTCATTTTGCAACAATGTTGCATCTTTCGCAATAAAATTAACACCCTCACGGAGAAAGTCCTCGGTCTTTGTCACCCTAATGGTTATACCTATTATACTAATCTCCGAGCTGAATAATAAAGCAACTTTAAGTATCAATAAAATATTTAGTACCGACATGTACCCAAGGAAGCTAGATCGATGGTTCTTCGCGTTTTTTGGGTTCAAAAGACCACTACAAATTGAGCTGTGCCAACCTATACAGTATTGCGTCTCGAAGGACCAGTTCTTTTTGGTGTAATAACACAAGATGTTTTTATGGTACTATTTTAAATATGGCATCTTAAACGAAGCCCAGCTTTTATTTATGGTGACCGTAATTTTTGGTGCAAGACAATGGTTTTAATTATGTGCGGGTGATAACTATGTTAGTAAAAGCCGTTGATGGGAGGATTTTCAGGTATTATTCAAATGGCGAACCGTAAAACGGAGATAAAATATTTCGTTTATGAGAAGATCAGCTGCTGCTGTGCTGGAACGATTCCTGAGCATGATGGGAAAAACATTAAAAACCTTGATTTTAGTTTTAAAACAAAATTAAATTTTGTAAGGGTAGATATAAAAAAATCATATTCATACATTGTTTGCAAATTACTGGTTCATCGGCATCATCATTCCAGCTGTAAAACGATCATTGCTGGGTAGAAGCCTCCCCAAATTATTGCCACAACAACCGGTATGGGTATGTGTTGTGTGGTTATTGGGGGGTTTTTGCCATAATCGCCACGTATGGCAGACGGGTTGGCGATCTTGAAATGTACTCGAAGACTACTACTAGCTGCCCATCCTTCGGCTAATCCCATATTCACCTTTTACGCCACCCACGGGATGAGACGAGGTGGTGGTATTCTTAACCGGTATCACACAGTAGCAATCTGCAATAAACAGTTATGGTTAATAAATTTAGTAATCAGTTCAGTATGCCTACAGTTAACTAGAACTGCCAATACCCTTACTTATTCATATTTTGAGCATAGGATTGGCAATTATTGTTGATATTACCTACTTACGATAGTTTTTTTTTTAAACGTTGCCCCACACTAATATGTCTCCTGTATTGTGGGTGCGTTTATAAACACCAGTTTCACACACAGTACACCCAGACCCGGAACAACTACCTGCAGATCGTACAAATATTTGTTCCGTGTGGGAATCGAACCCACGACCCAGTGCGCAGCAGCCGACAGTATCAGCCACTGCACCAACCGTGCCACCAAAGTGATAAAAGAGTTCTAAAGAAAGGACTCAACTGGGGCAATACTACAGTTCTAACTATTTCCAAGTGCAGGGTCACAGCCAGGGCATATAGCGAAACAAAAGGCATTCCACCTTAAGACTCAGTTCGGAAATGGATTACTAATCTCTAGATTGCTAGATATACATATACACATTCACTGGTGCATAATGCTATTTGCTAAAATACTACCGTATATCAGTTTAAAAGCCAAGTACCATAACAAATACAAACCCAACTGCTGTAAAAACACATAAAATGCTTAAAATAGATCACCCTGCGTACAATATGTCAAGTGTGAGCGCAATAAAGAATTGTTAAAGACACACTATGTATAATTGTCAGTTTTAAACCTCGTAATGGGTTTTCAGTGAGTTATTGACTCTGTTTTATTAGTAAGTAATAAAGTTGCTTCTTTGTCTTTGAATAGATGGGATGGCGATGTTTGTGGGCTTGTTTTAGGTAGGTAGCGCCAGGTGCATACGACGGCCACCTAACATTTTCTTTTCGTGGGTATCAATATACTAAAATTGTAGTTTATGAGTCTAAATTAGCATCAAAACGATCGTATCGCGAGAATCAGGCACGGTAGGTTCATTACGCGTTTGCCCCCGGAAGTACAGCAGCGCGTACGTGGTCACGTGCCATCACCACCGTGTGCATAGCACAGCGCACAGCAAGGCCTGAGAATTCCTCCCCGAGAAGTGCTTGGGGGGCGGTCTTTTTACAGTCACCTTCCATCGGCTAGAAGGGTGACCGCTTTACAGTCGTCGACTCCAGGATGTGCCTAAAAGCGTGTCACCAAAAGGTGGCTCTAATGTGATGTTACGAAGACCTGGAGCACTTTGGGTGCCGAAGATGACCACCGCAATGGTTTTAGCCGGTAGGAGCCCGGCATGCCCCTTTGCTCTTCCCCCCAGCGAGGTTCATGATGAATTTCCACTGGGACCAGTAAAAATAAAAAAACAGGTTAAGACAGTACGCGTAGAAGACGCTAAAATTACAAAGTGCTTTCTTGTCTTCGGTTCTAAGAATATATAAGTTACACAAATAAAACTTGTTTTGTTACCTCTTGCGTTAACAATGGAAATCGAAAGGCTAGTCTAATCTATTCCACAATGACCATAACTTAAGTTTACAGAGACTTTTAAAGCAATTATGTCCTTTGATCCGCAATCTCTTACCCCTAGAATATGTATACCAACCACGAGGTTAACTTGTTTTACAGTTACTAACCGATTTTATGGGAATGGTAATTATGATACCTGCATGCGAAAGTCTAAATAGGATTCCATAACCATGGTTCATTAGATTAACGATGTCCCCATAATTGAATGTCCCATGCGATACAATTATTAAGTTTTATGCCATTACCTTTTCCCGTGGATTCTTCCGGGTGTATTTTGACAGGACGATAAAACGTAATGATTAGAAGCAGTGGGCCTAGCGCCAATATTTTTACGTATAGTAACGTAAAATTATCGCTAACGTGAGTGAATTTTGAATTGAAAATACTTGATTCGCACATATTTTTAACCGACTTCAAAAAGGAGGAGGTTCTCAATTCGATGCGTATATTTTTTTATGTATGTACACTGATTACTCCGAGATTTGTGGACCGATTTGAGAAATTCTTTTTTAACTGGTGAAAAATGCTTTCGAGCTGGTTCCATATAAATTTCATTACCTTTGATTGAGTAGTTTTTAACTAGCTTCAATAAACTGGTAATTTGACTGCGCTTATCTAGATGATGTCTTAATAGTTTCGACTCCTCTCAGATCAGAGAACCGATTTGAGTCATTCTTATTTTTACTGTTAAATACTGATACCAAATTGGAAAAAGTTCTTACATTTCATCATCATCATTTCGGCCGAATGAAGTCCACTGCTGGACACAGGCCTCCCCCAAAGATCACCACAACGACCGATATGGGTGTGTTGTGTGCTCATTGGGGGACGGGTTGGCGATCGCAGTTGAGTTATTAATGTATTCGAAGGACGCTGCTGCCCATCCTCCGGTTAATCCCTTCCCTTCGACTTTTACGACACCCACGGGATGAAATGGGGTGGTGGCATTCTGAGCCGGCTCCACACGGGTCTTACATTTATTAACACTGAAAAGAAACAAATACAAATTCTAACAAAAAATATACCGACTAAAAAAAATATTAAAACAACTGAAAAGGAAAAAAAACTTTACTTGTGAAGTCGGGCGGGGTTAAAAATATAACTTCTAGTTGGTCTGCATGAACCATGGTTGTGTAAGTCAGTAGTCTGCATGAGTTACGTACCTACTTATAAACATGGTTTTTGCTTATATGAATTCGATCACGGAAAATTATTTCTAACCATTAATCGATGGCATGGTTGGCGCAGTGCCTAAGCATTGGCGTTTGGCACGGCGGGTCGTGGGTTTGATTTCCGCACGGAGCACATATTTATATGGCCTACAGAGAGTTACCCCGGATCTGACTGTTTGTGCATGTGTGAGATGTATTTAAACTACAGCCACAATAAATAGGAAACAATGTACAAAGCATCGTTAAAAACAGTATATAGTGTATTTTTTAAACGACGCCTACACTACGATTTCCGAGTTTACAGACATACATAGCACATGCACAAACGTCCAGACCTGAAACAACTATCTGTATATGTTCTGTGCGAGAATCGAACCCGCGGAACAGGGCGCAGGAACCTAGTTATGCTTACCTTTACGCTTAGCTACTGTGCCTACCGTTCCATCAAAGTAAATTGAGCGACATGTTTAAGTAAAATATACTCATTACTTATATTATTGACCCGCGGCCGTGCAGAAATAACAGAGGTGTCTTCACAGATTGCCTCTTCGCCAAATGTCATCAATATCGTATCATCAAATTAAGCGTGGAAACTCAACAAACAGACAGACGAACTCACTTTGGCATTTATAATAATAGATTTTGGTAAATTTATTTATACTTTTATTGAAGCAATATTTCAACTTAATCTCTAATCATAAACCAAAATAGAACAGGTTCGTCCACTTTATTATTTATCAGTATATCAAACAAACCATACAGGATATGACGCGTATTAGACTAATGCTAGTAAATGTGAATCATTAAAACACAAAAATGTATTTCAAGCGACAATGTATTAGTACTTCCGGTAATGTTCGTTACTTAAAATCGAAGTTGTTTGTGTTATGTTTTAAATATTTGCTTTTATTTATCTCGGAATAACACAGATAAATATGAGTTAGCTAAGTATTGGTGCAAGTCGCAAAATGAGATCGCTTATGAATAAAATATCTGAAGGTATAATTATTTTCTTACCAAGTGCAGTATAATTATATGTTTTAGTACGAAGTAAATAGCATATCATAGTTTAGCTAACACGTAATTCTTTATCAGATCGAATTCAGAATTACGAGCTGCGACTGAGAATTTCACAACGAAAAACAAAAGTTTCGTCTGCTTTGGGGATTGATCTTTACCACACTTACAATGACTAAAGCTACAAGGTTTAATCCGAAATGCCTTTGTAGCGGCTCTACATTTAAAAGAATAATGGTCAGCTGTGGACACCTATGACCTAATATGCCTAGAAGCAACTATAAATGAAGATTGATTCCATCATCAAGGCGTAACCAAAAAATTGCGGGCGAATCAATAAATTAGGTTAAACAACAATCAGTTTTAGCACCGAGCTATCTGTGGAGTTTTGGTGCAACACGCAATTTGGGCATTAGTGAGCGTACAGGTTTAGGACAAATGAAGTCCAAATCTACTCTTTCGGAAAGAGATATGCAAAAGCATTGTTCGGTAAGAGGAGTGTGTGATTGTGGTTTGTCGTACATAGGGCAAACAAAGCGTAGTATAGCCACCCGAATAAAAGAACACATAGCTGACGTCAAGCATAGACGCTCTACAAAGTCTGCAGTGTGAGAACATGTCTTAGGTAAACCGAACCATTATCTTCGTTTTGATCAACCTCAAGCCCTCGCGAAAGAGAACCGATATGTACCTAGAATGGTTCGTGAGGCTATTGAAATTAAAAAGCATCCTAATTTTAATGCAGAAGATGGTTGGCAGGTACCACGTGTTTGGAATCCGGTTATTAAAATAATAAAGTCCCAAACAACATATCGCACTAAAAAACACCAAGACACTGTGAGTGATTACTGCGTGCATAGAAACAAATTTTTGATTAATATTTACGGTAGATAAAATAAAATAACTTTTTAAAATCTGTAACGACGCCTGTCACCTTAGTCATCCTGCGACCACGAACCTTGTTAAGTGTTCGAAACGTCAGGAACAACAAAAATCCATAATATACGCGATATAATCCGTTTAAAAGTGTATTGTTACGGTAAGAGGAGCTTAAAAAAATTGGATCATGAATATTTATTTTCGTAAAACGCTCTAGTGTGATCATACGAGGTCCTGGAGCCCCCTTAGGTGCCGAAGATGACTGTCCCAGTGGTTTTAGCCGGTAGGAATCTGGCATGCCCCTTCGCCCGTCCCCAGGGCGGAGGAAGTTCATGAAGAATTTCCACTGGGACAAATAAAAAAAAAGATCTGTTTAAACAAATAAATTAGTTTTCAGGTTCATTAATAACGCTAACATATGCAAACAAAAACAATAGATTCCTAATAAAAATTTACATCGAGAAAATACATGTTATCAGTTAGAGATCATTTACGTGTATCATGCAAAATCTCTTTCCAATAATCCGCCCTGACAACAGAGATCTTGTTAACTATCAATAATTATTTCTACCAATTTAACATTTATGCTTATGCTGTCATCACCATCATCATCATATCAGCCATAGGAAGTCCACTGCTGAGCAAAGGCCTCCCCCTTAGATTTCCACAACAAGCGGTCACATGCCGCTCTCATCCAACGACTCCCAGCGACCTTCACCAGGTCGTCTGTCCACCTCGTAGGAGGTCATCCCACGCTACGTTTTCCGGTGCGCGGTCTCCTTTCTAGAACCTTTGTGCCCCAGCGGCCATCAGTTCTACGAGCAATGTGCCCTGCCCATTGCCCTTCATTTTACTAATCCGTTCAGCTATGTCGACTTCTTTAGTTCTTCTTCAGATCTCCTCGTTTCTGATTCGATCTCGTAGAGCACCAAGCATAGCTCTTTCCATAGCTTGCTGAGTGCTGTAGATACAGTGATGTATTCAAATCATACTCGGCCACGACTTATTTTAGAATCTTTTCGCTTAATGCACCTAATCATTTCTTACATACATACATATATCGGCTGGATATACACTTAATTTCCAACTTCTAAAAGCCCAAAAAAGACCTTCAAGCCGCCCAAAAAGGTGCTGATGGGATTAGGATAGTCCTTCCTTATGAAGAAGACTCCATCCAAAGCCTAAATAATAACGATAGGCAGAAGATGAATCCTTTAGCAGAATCACCACAAGAGATATTACTGAAGTCCACTACGCAAAACCCTAGTGTGTACGTGCGGGAGTAACGACAGAATAAAAACTTTCACATGCGTTCGGAAAAAATGTTTTTTTCGGCTTCAAATTGATGTGTCTCTGTTTATTTTTGGGTGATTTGGGATGATTACGATCGAGGAAAATTGAAACGATGAATATCGTTGAAGACTCGACGTGTGAAAATATTTATTTAACTCTTGTTCAGAAAGTGTAAAAAAATGGTATCCATAAAATTTGCCCAATCTCATTTGTCCACTTCGTACTGGTTAGTAATGTTCACTTCTCTTTGTTTCACGAGAATGTATAAAGTGTTTTTATAAGTGTAGATGCGTTGCCCGCTCTCTATTATGGTCACATGAAAGCAAGGTAATTTCCCCGGAGTTCACTTAGTCGCGCACCAATCAGTGCGGCTAGATGTCAATCATAAACGTAATTCTTGCAACATCTTGCGGAAATAATGCTTTCTGTGTTTATAGAAGGTTTATGCACGAACTTATAAGAAGAACTTAGAAGGTTTACACTATTACTGTGAGAAAAAAATGTCATTTCATGCGTAAATCTATACTGTAAATAAAATTACAGTATTTTGTTTTATTACGCGGACTAATGGCGTCCGGCGCCAGGACAACAACAAACGATCATGCGCATACCTGCTAATTCCTCGTAACTGGCGTAACTAAAGGTGTATATTTATCTCTTTCTAACAACCGGTATGCCCCATGGTGGCTTTAGTTTCCTGCCTTTCTTCACGCATTGTTTGAGAGTTGAATAGTTATATGTACTGGGAGTAGCTATAGTAAAATTTACGCCGTTCTGTAGTGTCATAATGTTCGTTTATGGTGCGTCTATCGGTAAAATGGTAGCAACATCCTTACTGTATGCTGGCAATGAGCATCAATCCATTGGTCAAGCGAAGTTACCATGGCAATAATGCCTCATTTCAATAGCTGCCACGACAACAATCACTATGCTGGATGAATTATGATGAATACTGCCAAACCTCCTCTTTCTTTCATAATTCCCTGGAAAGGGGAGGCTTTCCAATCCCACCTAAAAGTCCAGCTACGCATTAGTGACTCCTCTGGAGTTGCGGCTCACTGAAGACTGCTTACCATTATCTACTATTAGCAAGCTCATTTTCTCCTCTAGTTTTCGTAGAATACCGACCTACCAAGGATGTAAAATTCATATCTATGTAGATGATATGATGACATTGAGGTGTAATTAGGGCTCTGGCATATTAATGAAACTTTATTTATCATATCGGCCATTTACGTCCAACGCTGAACAAAGGCCTCCCCCATAGATTTCCACAACTGTATCATTATTTTGGGGGGAATTTGCCAATACTCACCATGCTTGGCAAGCGGGTTGGTGAGCGCAGTATACCGTTCCAAAGAAGGGAAGCTGCTGCTAATTCCTCTGGTTTAGAGTTCCTTAGTCGCCTTTTACGACATACACGGGAGGAGATGGAGTGGTGTTATATTCTTAATACAGTGCGTTTACAGACATGAATTCCACATACAATACACCCAGACCCGGAACAACTACCTGCAGATACAGATTTTTGTTTAGTGCGGGAATCAAACCCACGACCCGGAGCACAGCAGCCGACTGTATCAGCTACCGCACCAACCGTGCCGTCATGGATGAGGGCATGTAATCGCTCGTTGTGGAAATCTAAGGGGGAGGCCTTTGTTCAGCAGTGGACATCCTGTGGCTGATATGATGATGATTACGTAAAAGCGAAAACTCCCACGAAATATTTAATGCATATTTATATTTAGCAAATGTGTAGTGAGCACGGCACGGTTGGTGCAGTGGCTGATACAGTCTGCTGCTGCGCTCCGGGTCGTGGGTTCGATTCCCGCACGCAACAAATATTAGTATGATCTGCAGGTAGTTGTTCCGGGTCTGGATGTATTGTATGTGGAATTCATGTCTGTAAAACGCACCCACGACCCATGAGAAATCCTAGTGTGGGGCAAAGTTTAAATAAAAAAGTACCGTTTATTATGCTGCTTATTTCTGTATTACCCGAAACAGCTACATGTAGTCCATCAAAATATCAGTTTCATACCGGGATCGAATCTACGATAAATCGAGCAGAAAGCCACATGCTTAGCTATTGCACCAACCTACCACATGGTACACATGCCATGTTGCATGAACTGTGCGAATTTCGAAACATTATACAGAACTTTTTCTTGTCCGTTTGCAGAGTTAGTATGAAAACGTTTTAACCAGTCAGCAAACAGTCGATCTCTGTCGATCCCTAAAAGTACTCAATGTTAACAGTAGTATTCAAAATAACTCAAATTTACCATAAAGCCTTTACCGTCTTGATATCATATCAGCCACAGGATGTCCACTGCTGAACAAAGTCCGTCTTGAATAAGGTCTACAAAAAATAAACATTTTAACATGCGAATACAGTTCGCAACTGACTAATCAATTGCCAGACACGTACAAACGTGGCCCCAAAACTACAAAGCCAATTTTGTTTAACAAAACAACGTATTTTACACCATAACTAATTTCTATGCCACCCTTATTTTGCGTAACAGGTAGTATAATTTAACAAACAAAACTGCAAACCAAACTGATCCCTGTATCTGAGCAGTTAAGATTCCCAACGGCAGCACTGAAAATTGTATTACAAAACATTATTTCTCTACTCTACAGACAGTTTTTATCAAACTTATCACAACTCCCGCTCAAATGAAATTACAATTTAGTGCGTTGTAATAGAGTCCACAAGACACGGAATATGAAATGGGATCCATTATTTTTTTTTGTCTTTGACCTACTAGCAAGTTTTGCAAAAAAACACTCTTTTTGTTAGAAACTGCACGTGTTTAGGATCGAAAGTTATTGTTCGAAAGTGCCATTGTTGATGTATTTTGTTAGTTTTTTGTTGAAGTGATCCACCTGATAGTGAGTGGTCAAGGGTAAGTTTGGTAGAGTTGGTAGGGTAGGTTCCGTTTTTTCATTTAGTTGCAAGTATAAACTAGTTGTGGTGCCGGCTAGGAATAGCACCAACTCATCTCGTCTCCTGGGTGTCGTAAAAGGCGACTATGGGATTAGGCGGAGGATGGGCAGCAGCTTCCTTCGAGTACATTAACAACTCAACTGCGATCACCAACCCGCCTGCCAAGCGCGGCGATTATGGCAAAACCCCCCAATGAGCACACAACACAGCCATATCGGTCGTTGTAATGATCTTTGGGGGAGGCCTATGTCTAGCAGTGGACTTTATTTGGCCGAAATGATGATGATAAACTGGTTCTAGCTGGTCCTTTATAATTAATTAGGCTTTATTTTGTTATTGAATGAGTAATATTTTTTTCCGGTAGCAATGACCCTTACGTAAAATTCCAAATAAATTAACGTATACGTTACATTTAAAAGAAAAACGAGATTCGGCCTTTTGTGTGTTTTGGTCTTGCTCTCCTGTATCGTCTCAACATTGTCTGTTAAAACCAAAAGCTGAGAAAGAAGGACTTGTAAGCCGCCGCACCAGAAAAAAAAGCAATGGGTTAAAAATATATAAGTTGCTTAAGTCAAAATAACACCTGCATAGTTGACAGTTAAAAATAAATAAGTCAACTTTGTAATTATTGGCATGTCATAGTACGAAATAGAAGGAACCGTACGACGTTGCCGACATAGTATATAGCATAGACATATTTTTAGATTATTTTCATTTTTGTGAAATGTTTTATGTAAAGATTAATTAATCTAAACACTGTACAACTTTGCCTTTATACTTGATTTTGGCGAAATTGTGGAAGATAGTCTACAGAAGCCATAATCTAAGCGAAGAAGAAGAAGAAATTGTTACTTAAACTATTAACCGTTTCATAAGTTTTGATTGTATGTAGCTGAGTAATTTTAATTTATTAACCAAGCCAATTTAGTTTTTTGCTGGTGCTTCGTTTTTTTGCAGTGCGGAATCTGGAGGATGAACGAATTAAAATCTACTATACGACTCCATCCACAACCGTTTCAGAGTATAGTAGCCCTTCTTTCGACAACGATTCGACTATGACTCCTCTTATTATTGATCCAGTGGAAATACATCATGAACTTCCTCCGCCACGGGAAAAGGCGGTTCTGAACTTCTGAAAAAGAACAAGTTATCTCTTTACCTATATATTACAGGAAAACCTATAAAAGTCTATGGTCTTAAAATAACATGGTAAATCTTTCAATAATGTGCGTACAAACTTACATTTGCGGTTAGAGTGTATGGGAAAACATGTTTTTCAACTACGATGATAAGTTTGTTCGTGGAATAAGTTATTGGTACAAGACCGAATCCAACAATATATTCAGCAATGTCGGAACCCTATCCACGCGAGTTCAACTCGCACTTGACCAGTTTTTTTATTGGTCCCAGTGGAAATTCATTATGAACTTCCGCAGCCCCGGGGAAGGACAAACGGGCAGCCGGACTCCCACTGGCTAAAACCACTGGAGCGGTTATCTTAGGCACTCGAGGGGGGCTCCAGGTCCTCCTATTATAACACTAGAGCTGCCCACTGGTGCCACGCCTATAGGCACATCTCGGAGAGGACCCGACTGTAAAGCAGTCACCTACCTCAACAAAGGCCTCCCCATAGATTTCCGCAACGGCAGGTTACATGCTGCCCCTATCCAACGACTCCCAGTGACCTTCTCCAGATCGTCTGTCCACCTCGTTGGAGGTCATCCCACGCTGCGTATTCCGGTGCGCGGTCTCCATTCGAGAACCTTTTAGCCCCAACGGCCATCAGTTCTACGAGTTATGTGCCTATGTAGAACATAATCACAAAATTTTCAAGACAATTGGGTAAAATATACAAGAACGTACTTCTCCCATCAAGGCTGTCATCAATTCAAGCCGTACTATTTCGACTTTAGTGTACCCTAAACCCAGTTTACAACTATAAAAGCTTACTATAAAGCACAGCTGGTAAACGTAAACAATTCAAAGACCTAGATCGCAGGATAAAGCCTAAATTGTCGTTCAATCAACCTAGATTCGTTCAAACAGATTCCTTTGTTCATAACCGGTTAAAACCGGTATTATAACTTTTAACACGAAGTTTGATGTTAAGGTAAGTAAGGATTATTTTATCTTTTAGTTCTTGATCGTGGAGGTAATGATTTACTGGTACTATTGAGGGTGGATAAGCGAACAATTGAACATGGTTGTGAAATATATTTTGCAAATAAACCTATATATAAAAGATAAAAAATAGCGGAAAACGCAGCATGAGACGGCCTCCAACGAGATGAAGAGACGGCATTGGTCGTTGTGAGTCGATGGATGGAGGCAGTATGCAACTGGTCGTTGCGGAAAGCGATGGGGAGGCCATTGTTCAGCAGTTGACGTCCTTTGGCTGATATGATGATGCTTGTAATGATTTTTTTATTCATAACTAACTGGGGCCGCGGTTTCACCCGCGTTTAATTTAAAATAAATTTAGAGTACTTCGACATAGATACTTGACATAGAATATATATATTGGATTTCAAGGGTTTTCTTTTTTTACGCGAAACCCTAATTATTTTTCTAAAATAAAAGTAGCCTAAGTTATTCCTTATAATATCAGCTATCTGGCAGTGAAGGTCCCGTCAAAATCGGTCCAGCCTTTTCGGTGATTACCTGGAACAAACAGACAGACAGACGGACAGACAGACAGACAAAAAAATTAAAAAATGTGTTTTTGTTATATGTAACGTATATACTTTCATATGCATTTAGTAAAAAGCTGTTATTTTGACATTACAAACAGACACTTCAATTTTATTTATTTGTATGTATAGATTCAAGTTCAAAGTTACCTATTCCACGACTGTGACGATATACGAAATGGCTGCACATTTGAGCGCGATGAAATATTCAAACATTGGCATTTTTTTTAAACATTTAAACATTTTTTTCGCTAAAAATATGGGTACAGACAGATGGATATATAATCTTAACAAGTTTCCACATATTTTACCATTAGTGGCACGCAAAAAATTAATTATATCAGTATTTACAGTCAGGATACTAATACAATTTCAACAAAATAATAAAAACCCTTTGAGACATTACACAATACAACGGTTATCTAATGTTAAATCATACCATACATATTTAAAGAATCTTGGTCAATCTTTTTTTAAACGTAGCGCTATATACACGCATATATCCACTGCTTCTTATAAGCCTTCTCTCTTTATGTAATGCTTTCCAATCGTGTACCGTTCTCGTTACCTCAAATCTTGTTAAGTCAAAGTCAAAATCTTTTATTCAAAATAGACTATAAAATAGTTCTTTTTGAACGTCAACATAAGACAGCAGGAGCTGGGGAGAAGCAACAGCGCATCAAACTCCCCAGTAACACGTTAGTCTGTCATACTCATTCATTTTTTTTTCCCATCTACCCATAAATGCCCTCACACATCTAATAGCTAGCTTCAACACTTCTTCTGCTGTCTCTACTATTCCGTAACGACTTGCCATTGCCACGTTATGTAGCGAACTTTAACTTTATAGGAGAAAACTTACAAAGATCATTATATCATATCGGCCATAGAACATCCACTGCTGAACAAAGGCCTCCCCCACAGACTTCCACAATTGTGTCATCATTTTGGGGGGTATTTGCCAAGACTCACCATGCTTAGCAGGCGGGTTGGTGAGCGCAGAATGGCTACTGTTCCACAGAATGGCTGCTGCCCATCTGGTTTAGATTCCCTTAGTCGGCTTTTCCGACATCCACGGGAGGAGATGGAGTGGTGCTATATTCTTAATCCGGATACCACACGGACAAAGATACCAGCGCAATATTTTTGTGATCTACAACAAATGCTAAGTACTTAATACCTTACAACTAAACCTATCCCAAACTGAAAACTGATAATGAAGTACCTTCAAAATTCTCGCACATTACTGTGCTAGTGTGACCTCTGTATTTACACAGCTGCGGGTTATATTGTTCGTCGGATTAGTAGCAAGGAAAGAACGATCAGCGTGGGAGTAGATACGGAGCTGAGCGAAGGGTTTTGAACCATTTTTTGTACAAATTTAACCATCGTGGCATTGTTATTTAAATTTCTTACATCGTTGCTACGCAAAATGGTGTACCTGACACAAATTATGCAAAGCTATGGTCCTTAAGTATGTCTTTGTTTATTTTAACTGTAGGAAACTTTTACTACTATCATTTCAGCCAAATGAAGTCCACTGCTGGACACAGGCCTCCCCCAAAGATCACCACAACGACTGACATGGGTGTGCTGTGGGCTCATTGGGGGTTTTGCCATAATCGCCACTTTTGGCAGACGGGTTTGGTGATCGCAGTTGAGTTGTTAATGTACTCGAAGGACGCTGCTGCCCATCATTCGGGTAATCCTTTAGTCGCCTTTCACGACACCCACGGGAAGAGATAGGGTGGTGGTATTCTGAGCCTAGCACCACACGGCAACCTGGCACCACACGGCAACTTTTACTACTATCTGGACTTTATTTTGGATGGCTTTCATTTGATTTCATCCTCTACAACAAGTATTAATAAAGTAATAGCGCTTCTTTATACGGTTACTAGGTTTATCCTTTAGGTTTATATAGCGAAATAGACTTTTAACTTATATTTGGCTAAACTAGCTTAGGCAACAGCCATGGGAACAATTTACTATATTTTAAGGTTAGGGTTGCTTTGCATATACCCGTGACAGACACCATGAGTCTAAAATGAAATCTGGTAGATTTAGCTTAGGTTACAGTATGATCATACGAGGACCTGGAGCCCCCCTTGCCGTGCTTAAGAGACCGCTCCTGGGGTTCTAGCTGGTAGGAGTCTAGCATGCCTTTTTGTTCTTCCCCAGGGTGGAGGAAGTTCATGAAAATTTCCATTGGAGATCAATAAAAAATAAAATCAGTTATAGGTGTAATTATGACTACAGTTTGCCCAAGAACTCATTGCATTCTTATTCAGAAACGACGTAGAAGAACGTTTGTTTAAATAAGCTATGCCCCCCGCTCTTCCATTTTATCCTGCAGACCGGGCATAGTAACATACATTATGGCATCAACTCAATTTTATCTGCTACTACAATTTACCTACAAATTAATACCCCTATAATTACGCAATCCCAGCAACAAGTGAAATCATTTTATTGAGCCCTTATCACCATAACTTAATAGTTTGTTTCAATGACAATAACTCAGTTTATCTCACTGGTCTAATGGTTTTGTTATCAGTTAATGGTTTTACAAACTTATATTTTTTTTAAATTTTTACCTAAGCCCACACCGTTCGAGTTTACGAGTATTCTTTTGCGTTGTAATTTTGTGGGCGCTAGGTAAAAAGGACAGAAACTGTCTTTCAACAAAACAATGATATTCAACACAATAATAATGTGAATACTATAATTATTTTAGGTGTAATATTAAAAGTGGTGTAATATCTGAATACGATTAGATGAATGTTTTAAGGTTTTTTCAATATTTCTGGCTACTAATAGGCAACTGTCTCTCGTCATTAGCGTCGTGCAAGGTGACTCATGGTTAAATCAAGGTTTTCTTATGCGTTTTTGCTAAGCTGGTGACTATCACCAATCAGACAATAAATCTATGAATATGAATCTATGAAGAACGACGCCCGAAATTTTAATTCGATGATAATTTTAAACAGGTGTAAAATAACCGTAAGGGGAAGAAAATGCACATTGTTGAAGTTACTTGGTAGAGGTGGTATACTTGTCACTAATTTTAGCAAAAACAAGCTGCCGGGAGATTTGGATGAATCTATAAATTAAGAAAATGTTACCATTTTAAGATATGCGGCTCCATTTTTGTGAC
Source organism: Diloba caeruleocephala (assembly GCA_947459985.1). Lineage (NCBI taxonomy): Eukaryota > Metazoa > Arthropoda > Insecta > Lepidoptera > Noctuidae > Diloba > Diloba caeruleocephala. Next base: position 18,443,801 of record OX381624.1, read on the forward strand.
CAGTAACCTCAGCTTTAAGCAATTTTATACTTTCAAACCAATGATATTATATATTAAAATGAAGTTTCAAACGTAATAAAGTTGCATTGTCAATCTACCGAAACCGTACCCACAAACATATTAGTTTTACGCCATAGACAAAAATTGGTCCTTTTACCCCAAAAAGGTTATCGGTTAGCCCACAAGATGTCCGAATGCGTACAAAAAAAGTTTTGTTTACATTTTTTTTTACTCTCAGCTGTGGATTGCTTTTTTGCTCACAAGTAGGTAGGCAGAAACCGAAGCTTTTTGGGGGCTATTTAGTTTTTTTTACATTAGTTATCTCTTGGTTGTTTGGCTGACCAATATAGTAGGTAACAAGTTTGCTGATAGAGTTTTCAGGTCGTTAAAAGTTTTACTTATCAATTGTTATTAGAAATTAGAAGACAACTCATTAGCGAGCGGGCGAAAGGTTTGTTTACTTCATTAAAATGAATAATGAAGAGACCGGCTTTCTAGTTTATGGATTTTATTACTTCCATTTATTTACTTATATTTTTAATAGCGGACTGCGGTACACTAAGCAGACAGGCTCTAATGCATACTACAAAATTGTAGTATATAAACGTCTTCAATTCGTACCGATAATTTTAGGTAAATCCATCACGACAATTTTTTTATTTTTTATTTCTATGTCCATTTTTTAAAGACTCATGTAAATGTATTATGCTGACAATTTACATCTAATTGCTAATAGCTTGACAGGCTAAGGCAGCTAGCTCAGCGGCGTGCACTCGAGACGTGGCGTCGTCGTTGAGGCCATCCTGCCGCTCTTCGGAGCCTAGCTCAGAAGGAGAGGGCGCGTCACCTACCATCTGACGCAGGTATTCATCGGTCACGGTTGTTTCGGTGCGTACCGTACAGAATAAGACGTGAGGTTACGGCACAGTGTCACCATTGTGGAAGCGACCAGGATACTGCACAGCACACGTTCGAGGAATGCCCAGCGGAAAAAGATCTCTCTCTGCCGGCAGGGCAGTAGTGTCGGCTATGTTGGCAAAACTTGAAAACTTTAGTGCAGTGCTCTCCTTCTATGAGAGCGTCATGCTCCAGATAGAGACCGCAGAACGGGAGAAGGCCCATCCCACACGGAGAAGGATGAGACGGCGCCCAAGTCCAACACGCCTGAGCCCCCTGCCGTCGATACATGGTGGGGTTGGAGATTGGGATTGAGATTGGGGAGTCTGCGTGCTCACTCCGAGCGACCCCCGGGAAGACAATGGCGCTGTATTTAAGGATGTATGGATGTTTCATTCATTCATGGATATTTGAGCATAAGGAATTGCACCCCTGAATCTAAATAACGGTGTAAAACCAATTTTGGTGTACGCTAAGACATGATTGAAGCTATCCAAGGACACGTTGCAGAAGGTAAGCCATGATGACTAGTCTTAGCGAATACCAAATTGGTTTATTACGATTCTGTATTTAAGGATGTATGGATGTTTGAGCTTAAGGAATTGCACCCCTGCTCAGAAGGGGCGAGCGCGTCACCTACCGCCTGACGCAGGTGTTTACCGGGCACGGTTGTTTCGGTGCGTACCTGCACAGGATAGGACGCGGGGTCACGGCACAATGCCAACATGCCGGCCGAGCCTGATCGATTGGATCGGGCAAGTTCTCTCTCTGCCAGCAGTAGTATTGGCTATGTTGGCAGAGCACGAAAACTGGAATGCAGTGGTCTCCTTCTGTGAGAGTGTCATGCTCCTAAAGGAGACCGCATTTGTTCATAATAATACCTTAAAAAATCACGACGACGAGCGAAAGGGAAGAAAAATGTGTATTACACATATGATTTTTTGAACAAATGTGAGTATGTAGGGTAGAACAATATAATATTGTTTTATTTCATACATTTGTGTATTAATATTTCATTTATTGGTATATATATATTGGTATATTGTTATTGTACAAATTTACTGTGGGAGACTGGTGCCTAAACTAGTTTGAAGTGTATTTCAGGTCACCAGGCTTTCCACTCCAGAAGTCCAATTTCATAGTCCTTTCATAAACTGTGCCAAGCGAAAATTTTCCATTTTCTTGTTCTTCGTGTATCTGATTCTATCAAGTTATTTTCTCTTGTTAGGGTTCTCTTGATGAATACTCTCCAATACGTTGCTATAACTTTATCAGGCCCCGATACTGGTTGATTTTGATATATACCAATAAATTTGTGTATTAATAAGATAATAATTATATGTGCTAGGGCTGCACGTTGCACGTATAGATGCTGTACGTGTACACATCCATGACTTTAACGCAGAAGATGCGCAAAGTAAGTGCGCAGAAAAACGTAACGCATTTTAGTTAACGCTCGACAATATTTCATTCCTCATGAATTTTTCATACAGAGGGCCTTGCCTATATATATATATTGATTCTTTTATCCTTTTCTACTAAGGGACTCTAAGCCAGACAGATGGACGGCAGCGTTCCTTTTGTGGAACAGTAGCCATACTGCGCTCACTAACCTGCCTGCCTGGTGTGGTAAGCACTGGAAAATTCACCACAAAATGATGACGTAATTCTGGAAATTTATGAGCGAAGCCTTTGTTTAGTATTGGACTTCCTTTGTCTGGTAATTAGTATACCAACTCAGTCTACCGCAATCCAGTCCTGGACGTAAGCCTCTCTAGAGATGCGCTACAACACCCGGTCCTCCAAATTTCCCATACAATCTGCTCAGTATCCTTCTTCAAGTCGTCGGTCCAACTGGATATCGGGCGTCCCAATTTACTTTTACCGATTCACGATCTCCACTCAAGGACTCGTGTTCTCTAATGGCCAGCGGTCTTTCAACAGACTTATGAGGATCATGAATCAAAATATGTCTAATATATTAAAAACAGTTTTTACGCCATCCTTGATTCTTAAACTCCTCTACAAGTACGAAAATCTTTCATTTTCTATTCCCACGGCTTTCTCGCTCAAACTCACTCTGCCGTAACAAAGGCGTTAAGCAAAAGTTGTTAATGAAGTATCATTGTAGATAACCCATGGGCTCACCATACTAAATAATATGTATTTCAAATAACAGGTGCGATGGCGCAATATCCATTCGTAGTAAATGTGGCAGATTGAATGCCATATGTAGAGTTGGTGGTAGTATGATTGTGATGGTTTCAGTGTGATATTTTAGGTCTGCTAAGAGCGCGAAATGAACTATGTTTAATCTGATGTTTACAAACTTACAAGAAAAGGTAATGTGCATAGAAAATAGGGTTATTGGTTTACTACTTCACAAAATATTGTGGAGACTACAAACTGCAATTTTATCAACTCTGAGCCTAATATATTTTGGACTCTAAAGTTTTGGTACTAACTAATCCTGTGAGTCACATTAGTATATACCAGCTAATAGTGATACTGTCATTACTACAATCATACCAGATGATACTCATATACTGCAAAACTTTGGCTTCCATAGACAGACACTACAGGGACCAAGTTTGCCAGAAATACCAAAAAAAACGGGTTCTAATGTTATTAATATCATATTTAGGAAACATAGTTTACATGAACAAAATCAATGAAAAATCAGATGTGCAAACTAATAAGTAATAGGTTTCAATAGATACTTGAGCTATTATGAAATTTGGCCAATTATATGATATATATATTGTAGATTGCGACAACATCCTCACCCACGTTGCGGAGGCCTATCGCCGCGTCATCTTCCCGTTCAAGTTAGCACTACTCCCTCCCGTCTCTTGCTCGCGCCGGCGCGTGCCGAGCATTTAGTTTTAAATGTCCCCTAATACATTACTAATAATACCGATCCAGCTGTCCCCAGAACAATAGCTTGTTATCCCCAGCAACGCCCTAAGCCGAGGTCCGCAGGGGGCGCCCTTAGCGGAAGTTGCGTAGTTTTAATATTAATTTTTAGCCTGGCTGGAGGCCTCTTTTGCCTTCGCCAGAAATGACCGCCAACCACAATGTATACGAGAAGGCCAACAAAAAAAATAACAACAGCTCTTTAAACCTCCGTGCGTTGAACTTTCCGCGGTGCGCTCCGCTAATCTGTGCGCTTCACGTGGATTGCAATTTATTAACTGCAGTGTAGACATGTGTTGGACCAGCCAGATTGAGCGGTGCACTTTTTTTTTACACGAATTCAATTAAAAACCCCTCTAGAGCGCTAAAGAGAGCTAAGGTCCGCGATATTTACAGGTAAGTGAAAAAACACAATGAGAGGTATACTCAGCCGTACGGATAGTGGTTGTATGGTGATGAAGCAATTTGAATACTTTTACTAATTGGTAAGGAAAATGTGCCGTGTGGTGCCGGCTCAGAATGCCACCACCCCATTTCCTCCCATGGGTGTCGTAAAAGTCGACTAAGGGATTAGCTGGAGGATGGGCAGCAGCGTCCTTCGAGTACATTAACAGCTCAACTGCGATCGCCAACCCGCCTGCCAAGTGTGGCGATTATGGCAAAACCCCCCAATGTGCTCACAACACATCCATATCGGTGGTTGTGGTGATCTTTGGGGGAGGCCTGTGTCCAGCAGTGGACTTCATTCGGCCGAAATGATGAAGGAAAATGAGTACGATGGAATATGCTCAGCTGCGCTTCGCTCCCGACTGAGCTTTCTAACCTAAATAATTATCCGAGTCGGATCGGAGGCGGATCTCGTTTTACATCTTCCGTGAATTGATCATCTACCATAATAATTTGATCAAATCAATCAAATTGACATGTACAAATTAAAGACTTGTGTTGAGTCAAGGTATTCATGCCGTGTGGTACCGGCTCAGAATACCACCACCCCATCTCCTCCCGTGGGTGTCGTAAAAGTCGACTAAGGGATTAGCCGGAAGATGGGCCGCAGCGTCTTTCGAGTTTTTATATTATCACAACAAAAGAAAAAGACCATGAGGGCACGCGCCAATTCTTTGGCCTTATCACATACGGGACTCATTATAAGCCACTTACTCACCACACTACTGAAGATCGGGATACCTCGCGATGTACCATCAGGAAAAAATGTTGTCATCGGAGAAAATAAGAAGATTCATCATCATTATAAAAATAGTGCACCATTCCTCCCGTGGAACAGTAGCCATTCTGCACTCACCGACCCGTCTGTCAGCGCGGTGGGTACTGGCGAACCTCTCCCCCCTCCCCCCAAATTGCCGACACAAAGAAGACTGTCACAACATATTTTGTCTTTCCAATTTGCCTCCATACATATGGTTAGAACGTGTTACTGGCAAATAAATATTTTAATATTATTGACGTGACGTATATTCTACTTATAAAATCTATCCCCAAAATTGCTTCTGTACAATGTCTGCCAAAAACTATTTCATATCCATCAGCTGTAAGCCCTCATGATTGAAAAGGGGTTGTTTCAGTTTAACATGCATAGTTTAATCCCGGACCGATATTTAGTTTTCCAGTCACCCCTGTTGATTGGTGGTTGCAAATTTTTCAGCATATATAACTATATACGTATACTTATCCGTGTGGTGACTGGATTAAGAATATAGTACCACTCCATCTCCTCCCGTGGAGGTCGTAAAAGGCGACTAAGGGAATCTAAACCAGAGGGGTGGGGGGCAGCGCCCCTTCTGTGAATCGGTAGCCAAACTGCGCTCGCTAACCCGCCTGCCAAGCGTGAGTCAATACTCATTAAGCAATGAAAAATAATGCTTGTCAATGCAAATACCCCTCAAAATGATGATACAGTTGTGTTAATCTACGGGGGAGGCCTTTGTTCAGCAGTATACGTATAAATGGCCGATATGATGATGTATACTTACTACTTCCTTGAGGTGTAGGGTTTAAGAATATAGCATCACTCTATCTCCTCCCGTGGATGTCGTAAATGGCGACAAAAGGAGTCTAAGGCAGAGGGATGGGCAGCAGCATCGCTTCTGCAGAACAGTAGCCATTCTACGACGCGCCTGCCAAGCGTGGCGGGCACAGGCAAGTTGTCCCCAAACTGGCGGCAAATTTTGGAAGAACCCTTTATTCAGCAGTGGACGTACTTTGGACAATATACGATAATGATAACGATGAACTACGACATAATTTGTTTTGGCCATTTATGTTAATTCTCTTGCTGATTCCAACGTCCCTGAGACTAATAATACCGATAGTCGACACCAACCGTTTTTACGGTGACGGATATGACACCATTCTCTGGGCGGCCCGTTAGTGCTCTAAACTTTCCTTGTGAACGCTGTTTCTTAAAAAACATTAAATTGGACGATTTGTGAGGGGACAAAAAAATAAATATAACAAAACTTCAAAACTTCTTTAATTGTTCGTACTAAGTTATAGTGTTATTTCTTACTATATAGTATGAGGCATTATTTTCGAAGTACCTCTTGGCCATTAAGTATATTGTTTAGTGTGAGAGGAATATGCTACTAATAAAAAGTATTTATATAGTTTTCATAAATCATAACATACTCAAGTCGTATTTGGGTTCCTTGTTATTGCGACCTCGGAAACACAATCCATTTATTTATAATAGCTGGATGGTTCAATGCCTTAACAACTTGATGTATGCACCTACTACTCATGTACTCAATATCAGTCAAAAGTACAAAACTTACCTTGATTTGTAAACTAATTTACGGGTGCCTTTTAATGAGGTTAAACGCCGAAGATCATCACAATGACGATTAACTCGGACCCTAAGGCTATCATCATCATCATCATTTCAGCCGAATAAAGTCCACTGCTGGGCACAAATATCGCCACCGCGACTGGGGTATGTTCATAGGCGGTTTTTGCCGTAATCGCCACGCTTGGCAAGTGGGTTGGAGATCTTAGTCTCAGGCAGTCAGACGATACTCAGCCGCAATAACTTTGTATATTTAGCCTAAAACGATAAACAAATTCCAACTCGGCATCCCTACAATTTGCTCAATTTTAGGACGATTTGTTCATATTTGAAGTCTTTGCAATGCTCCTAGATTATTAGGTGCCCATTATAATCTCAAAGTATGCATTTTAATTCACAAAAACGTCACTGTTTACTCTTTACACGAGATAGCGGCAGAGTCCAAGCTCCCGCTATTAAAGCGTGTTGCGGAAACTACAAAATAGCGTTTGGGTTGTCAAAAGTGGCACTTGTCTACCATTTTGATACAAATTTTGTCGTTTGCGTCTCACGATCACTCCGACGTTCCTTTTCGCTTGCGGAATAATGACTTTGTCTACCAATTTACCAGCAGTCACGTGTCATTTCTTATCCAAATGTCAACTCCATACGTTTTGATTTTTCCGTTGGCGTTAACGCTTACAGAAAAGGGATTTTGTCTAGGCCGCCAGGTGTATTATTCAAAGTATGTATGCTTGGGCAAAAAATATTGAATCAAGTTAAGAATAATCAAGTGAAGAGGATAAGTTGCTTAACTTGTTGGATCAGTTTATTTCAATGGGTTTCCTCATTTTCTAGTATGCTTGCTAGCCTTTTTACTAAGCTTTCTAATAAATACCGATCCAGCTGCATAGTTTGGTCCCCTAGCAATGCCCTGACCAAAGGTTCGAATCCCGCAGGGGGCTTTGTTTTTATGTATTTATGCCTGGCCTGACGTCTTTCTGGCTTCGCCAGAATGCCATGGCATCTCCCAGGGAAGTATGCAAATGCCTACCTTTTAAAAATGGTGACTAAGACATTGAAGATGTACAGGAACATTCATGTACATGGCGTGTGTTCAGCTATGGACATCTAGGCACTGGACTGTTTTGTATTTATGAAAGGATGATGAGAAAGGTAACGATAGGATCAATAACGCAACAGCAGCGCTATGCCAATTATCTTTAGATTAACTGTACTATTAATATGTCTTGGAGAGGTCATTCATGGAATAGTTTCTTAAGCATTGACTTGTGCTTTGTGTGTTTGATTGCTAGGGGACCAAATTAATCAACTGGATCTGTATTTATTTAATTATTTTCAGGAGACTACCGGCTTGGCACGGGCAGGCTCAAGCAAGGGTCAGGGGGAGACTGAACCGGTCGTCGCGACGGTCCTCGACGGTGAGACGGGCTTTGGTGGCGAGGACGGTATACCGGTTTGTTTGAACGGCCTTCGTCACGTTTTACGTCGCCTTTTAAAGAGGAGATGTCCTTTATTTCTCGGCAACTAGACACTACAGAACACTCACTCTTGATAAAGAGCATGCCCGGCCAGCCTTTTGAGCTGGAATACGATTTCAGAAAATAAACATGTGAGCCAAAATCATTGTGCCTATATGGATGTGGTACATTTCTTAACTTTTGACGGCACATTAGGCGCCGTGACAAATTGCTTAGTTTTCTGAGCTGCGTTTCACGAGGTCGCCGCACGGAACAAATAGTTGTACGAACTACAGATATTAGTTCCAGGTCTAGGTGTAAACTAAACCCACAACGCAGTACTTATAAATATTTATCATCGTACATTTTAAAACGAAAACAAAAGAAGAACCGATGCGGCAACGATTTTAATGAACTTAAGAATGGAAATAATAAACATTCAACACTTCCGTAACCACAATCTGGCAATAACTCTTTAGCGGGCCCAATTAATTGGCAATAAGTCAACACCGGCAATTGGTCGTACATTGGGACACAATTAATTTTAATGGCAATATATTTTGGCAGTAACTCACTCAATGGGACACCTGATGTCAGTCTATAATATATACTATAGTTGGGTGTAGGATACAACGTTCATTAATAGTTTAATTAGTAGTTGGATAGCTAACTGTTTCATACAGAAGACTAGCTGGGACCCGCGGTTTCACCCGCGTTTAATTTAAAAGGAATTTAGAGTACTTCGACATAGACACTTGACATAGAATATATATATTGGATTTCAAGGGTTTCTTTTTTTTGCGCGGAACCCTAATTATTTTTCTAAAATTAAAGTAGCCTAAGTTATTCCTTAGAACACCAGCTATCTGCCAGTGAGAGTCCCGTCAAAATCGGTCCAGCCGTTTCGGAGATTACCCGGAACAAACAGACAGATAAAAAATTTAAAAATTGTTTTTTTGTTATATGTCCCGTATATACTTTCATATGCATTAAGTAAAAAGCTGTTATTTTGATATTACAAACAGACACTTCAATTTTATTTATTTGTATAGATGAAGAAGAGGTCACTCTTGGTTGAGATATAACCTCTTTTTTATTGATGTCCAGTGGAAATTCTACATGGAACTTCCTTCGCCCCGGGGAACGGCAAAGGGGTATGCCGGACTCCTACCGGCTAAAACCACTGGAGCGGTCATCTTCGGCACCTAAGGGGGACTCCAGGTCCTCGTATGATCACACTAGAGCCGCCCACTGGTGCCACGCCTATAGGCACATCCCTGAGAGGGTGACTGTAAAGCGGTCACCCCCTCGGGGGGATTGTAAAGGATCCCCCAAAACGTCCCACGGCAGCGCGTGACCACATGCGTGCTACCGTCTTCTCTTGGGTCGCTCGGTGTGGGCACGCAGATTCCCCAATCTACGCACCCGCGAACCCAGAGGTCCCCCGCCTTGTAGTAACGGCAGGGGTTTCAGGCGTATGGGATTAGGGGCCAGGGCGGTTGTTACCCCGGCGCCGTCTCCTCCTTCTTCGAGCGGGATCGGCCCTCTCCCGATCCTGCTCTGCGGTCTCCTTCTGGAGCATGACGCTCTCACAAATGGGACGAGCCTACCACACATTCCCAACAACTGCAACTCCTGTAAGCCAGGATCTACAATGGTGACCACCGAAAAGAACACCGTTCAACGAAGCTCGGTGTGTCCCAGAGAAATGAATAACTGTCTTGGAACCCGCACCGAAATTAATCAGAAAAGAAAAAAGAGGAGTAGGAAAGAATATACGTTCCACTTCCCTCCGTAATAAGCAGGAGACAGAGAAAAACGATAGGTACAATAAATGGGAGTTTACAACAGGGTTAAGTCCAGTTGCCAAGCACCACGGGTACAGTTTGAACTCACGATGACTGCTAAAATAAATAAATATATAATAAAATTGAAGTATCTGTAGGTAATATCAAAACAACAGCTTATGCAATACTAAATGCATGTGATACGGTACCAAGTACCTATACAATAGAAAAACAAAAATAAGTGGGTAAATAAATATCTTTGTGAACTAACGTGCAACTTATTTTAATGGATCATGTACATTCAGGAGTACATTTAAGCACTCACTACACCGTATGGAACGAATAAGTGCCAACCGTCACTGAGTTAAAACTTTACTGTTAAATAATCGTAGTTTATTATTTATTCTAACATAAAAATTGGGCAATGGTCTGACCGGTTTAAACGTCAAAACGTCAATACTGCCATAGAAGTGCCGCAAGCCGGCACTATGCCAAAGTATTCTAAATATTTTATAAATTATCCAGTTTCTTCTAAATTAAACGGCGGGTGAAACCGCGGGTCCCAGCTAGTTTCAAAATGTAAAAGTAAACTTTATAAACCACACCATGAGCACTCAGAAATATACCTATGTTTTTGTATACAAGATCCGTACATACTATTTATCGCCAATGTGTTCCCGCTGTAACACCAATCAATATGCACTCAATCTATTATCAGGCCAGTCAAATTGCTGATGTAAAGGAATTTATAATCATAAGAGCTTTTACTGATGACTCGCCATTTGTTGGTAACAGTGTCCATAATAATCACTGTTAGTATAGTGTATAATCAAAGTTTATGGTGATACTGTCAATGTAAAATATTGTACCAATAAATTCTCAAGTGTTTCCTAACACGCTGAGGTTTCCATGCTGATGAACTGAATTTTTTGTTTCAATTATTCAACAGCCAAAGTTTGGCTACTTTGAGCAGCTTTTCCGTGTGGTGCCGGCTCAGAATGCCACCACCCCATCTCCTCCCGTGGGTGTCGTAAAAGTCGACTAAGGGATTAGCCGAAGGATGGGCAGCAGCATCCTTTGAGTACATTAACAACTCAACTGCGATCGTGCCAAGCGTGGCGATTATGGCAAAACCCCCTAATGAGCCCACAACACGCCCATATCGGTCGTTGTGGTGATCTTTGGGGGAGGTCTGTGTCCAGCAGTGGACTTCATTTAGCCGAAATCATGAAAAATGATGAGCAGCTTGACTCTGACACAAGGTTGGCCGCTAACCATATGAAAAGTAATAGGAGAAGAACGGCCAAAGATTTTTTATAATAGAGGAAGTTGTCGACATAGCTGAAAGGATTAGTAAACTGAAGAGGCAATGGGCGGGGCACATTGCTCGTAGAACTGATGGCCGTTGGGGAGCAAAGGTTCTCGAATGGAGGCCACGCACCGGAAAACGCTGCGTGGGACGACCTCCAACGAGGTGGATAGACGACCTGGTGAAGGTTGCTGGGAGACGTTGGATGAGAGCGGCATGTGACCGCTCGTTGTGGAAATCTAAGGGGGAGGCCTTTGTTCAGCAGTGGACATATGATGGTGATGATGATGATGAGGAAGGTCCATACGGTCCGTCTAAGCCATCTCCACCAACCATAAACATCCGTAACAGCAGAGGTGTAGCTGATGTGTTGCGGACGTTTAGGGTAGATATACGCTTTCCATGAACGCCCCTATATATTGTCTGCTATATTTTTGAGGAATGGGCTTCGAGTATTCCTCGCTCACCGCACAAAGCGCACCAATTTAGGTACTTCACGGCGGTATTCTGTGATAAAATAAAAATAAAAAACCAGACAAGTGCGAGTTGAACTCGTGTGAAGAGGGTTCCGTACGGTGAATATGTTATCCACCAAGTTTAAAAAAGTAATTTGAGGAAAATTTGTTTGTCGTAACTGAAAGAAGTAGGTTCCAGATTGTAGAGGGAAATTTCTGAATATATTGTCTATTACGAATTCGGCCTTACTGGTCGGTACCAATACCTTTACCCAAGAACAAACTTAAAATCGTAGTTGAAAAACATGATCTCCGATACATTTTAACTTTAAACGTAAGTTTGTACACATAATGATCAAAGATTTACCATGTTATTTTAAGACCGTAGACTTCTTACAGTTTTTCTGTAATCTATAGATGAAGAACTATTACTTGTACATATTATTTTAAATTTTAGGTTTATTAGTTTTGGAAATAAGGGCGGAATAATCATTTTTTATCTATATTATTAAATAACTTTATATTTTCAAATGATAAAATAAATATATTTAAGACTTTCACAATAAGCCCTTCCATTTCATATATTATACGATACAGTTTACCAAATTTTAATCTTGAATTTTCTATATTGCCTCCCAAAAGCGGCCTCCATATTCAAAATTCTTTTCTTTACGTTACACGTCTATGTTGGGGTCGCATAAATCCAAATGTGTACCACATTTATCTTAATTGGTACAGTAGTTTCAGAGCAAATCGGCTGTGACATACAGACAGACACATGAATGATCCTATAAGGGTTCCGGCGTTTTTCCTTTGGTCGTCCGGAACCCTAAAAAGTATTTTATTAGCCAATTATTGACTATGAACTTACTACCAATCTAATTGAATTCTTTCTCGCAGTTCACACAAGAATACACGTTCCGATATTTTCTTTCCATTACCAGCTCATCATGTAAAAGCAGCAACCAACAAAAAAGTCAATACTTTTTTGGTCAACAAAAAAGTTTGATTGTGTTATCTTCGCTTGTACACTTTGACCAAGGAGTCCCGATTTGGGTTTAAATCGTAATCCACCGTGGCAGCTACTGTCCGATTTCACGGCTTTAGGCTCGTTCTGATTGCCCTTTGTGGCGGTTTGTGAGTGGCTTAAGATTGAAGATACAGCGACATTGGAAAAGTAAGTCAAATAAAAATATAATAAGAAATAAATCATTTTGGGAAGACCTTTCGGTCAGAAAAAAATATTTTACGAAATTTAAAATTTACATCGATGTAAAAATAATGGCAAACCAAATGGTTCCCTAGCACACTCGGTTTATAGAAAACCCACACATGCAGACAGATTTCTGGGCACCGTGTTCACGTTGCGATTTATCTTCGTGTATACCAGTTAATACTGTCAGTAGTGTGTGTCGTGACGGTGCACTGCAAGGCCAAGTGCTGTTGGTAACATCATCATTTCGGCCGACTGAAGTCCACTGCTGGACACAGGCCCCCCCCAAAGACCACCACAACGACCGATATGGGCGTGTTGTGGGCTCGTTGGGGGTTTTGCCATAATCGCCACGCTTGGCAGACGGGTTGGCGATCGCAGTTGAGTTGTTAATGTACTCGAAGAACGCTGATGCCCATTCTCCGGCTAATTCAGTAGTCGTCTTTTACGGCACCCATGGGAGGAGATGGAGTGGTGGTATTCTGAGCCGGCACCACACGGCATCGGAGTTGGTAACAACTCCTACCCATCTCAACGCTGACACCCGCTACTCCAGTCTACTCGTGACCACGGTCAATGCAACTTGATCGAAACGTTGAGGTTAGTCAAAATAATATTTTGATATTAATCTGTGCGCTGTCTGAAAATCATGCTCTTATAAAATCTTATGCTAGTATTACCTGTAGAAGTAACTAAAGAGCGGAGAGTCTACTATGCTATACTTTGGAAACCACTCTTCATTATTTGTAAAGATACACAAGTAATTGCATTACCCAATAACGGTTGATTTGATATTGGAGTCGAGTATAAACAGCCATGACGATAGCGGTTACTAGGTGTGATGCAAATATCATCATAATTTCGGCTATACGACGTCCACTACTGAACTAAGGCCTCCCCCATAGATTTCCAATACTGTGTCCATCATATTGGGGGGAATTTGCCTGTTAGGCGGGTTGTTGAGCGCAGAATGGCCACTGTTCCACAGAAAGGACGCTGCTGCCCATCCCTCTGGTTTAGAGTCCTTTAGTAGCCTTTTACGACCTCCACGGGAAGAGATGGAGTGGTGATATATTCTTAATCTGGACACCATACGGACAATTCGAATTTGAGTTATAATATTTGAATAGTAGTTTACTAATTATACTGATATTTTGTCTCTAGGTTAACTGAAAGCTCTAAATAACTTAATTTGAAAAGTGTGATTACTGAATTAAATGTTCTCTCACAATGCACGAGTACTAATAATACTTCTTTATCTAATATTATGGCAACTTTGTTGTATCCACCACTGACTCGAGTGGCGTGGTTTTTTACAAAGATTCATTATTCTATATTTTATTTCGTAAAGCAGAAATAGTACATACGACAAATGAAACAAAATAGCACTACATTAAAAAAATGAATCCTGTATACTAAATAATTTCAATCATATGAAATTAATTGTCATAAAGTTTCGGTAGTCCGTGTGGTGTCCGGATTAAGAATATAACACCACTCCATCTCCTTCTATTGGATGTCGTAAAAAAGCGACTAAGGGACTCTATAAACCAGAGGGATGGGTAGCAGCGTGCCTTCTGTGGAACAGTAGCCATACTGCGCTCACTAACCCGCCTGCCAAGCATGGTGAGTATGGAAATACCCCCAAAATAATGAAACAATTGTTTGTAAATCTATGATTCTCCTTTGTTCAGCAGTGGATGTATAAATGGCTGAAATGATAATGATGATGATGATGAAAGTTTGTGAGAGATTATTTGTAATGTCCACTTCAGTAACGGGTTATTATTACTCAACTGCAAGTAAAGTTGTTTTTTAATTTCTCGCTATGGGGCTCTGTACCATTCACATTTAGATTCTCGCCGATATCCTTTATAGATCGACTTCTCATTGCCTATAATTTGACTTGGTTGATATTGAACCTTTTATCTCCGCTAACCACTGTACTTTAAGCCGCATCTCAAATAACGTTACATTTGGACTGGCGACCATTACAGTAGCGGCTGTCAATCGTATTAACACGAATTTATACCTCTTTTCCATTACCGCATTATGCATTCATATCAATTTTAATATTTATCATGCTCTGCAAACGCAAATGTAGAGTTGCGTTGTAAAATATAATGTAAATTATGTCTGATTTCAATTATTTGAATGAATTTGTCCAGTGGTACTTTAAGTTCATATCAGCGCTTCTCTCGCTTCCTTGTCCAACCCGTGACTATTACAGAACATAGAACAGCATCTGCTATTGCACTAAAGTTTATTATGTCAGCTTGTCTTGGTCTTCCTGAACGGGATTGGTATTCTCGTTCACATATAATGTTTAAATGAAATACAAAACATTATAACATGAATAGAAATTTATTTTGTGACACACATCAGAAAAGACAAAAGACGACAATGAAGAAGTCCCAAAGAAAAACAATATGTGATTATTAAAACCTCTTTGCTTTAATACTCCTCCTTAATCTCATATCTCCTGGCACTCCTCTCATCACTCATCATCATCTCAACCCCATACTACTCACACACCACTCATACTTCTGTCTTAACAACGCCTTGGTCAGAACATCCGCTACCATCCGCGCTGTCTCCTTGTACCTTAATTGTAGATCACCTTTCTCTATTGCCTCTCTGACAAAGTGATATCGCACATCCACGTGCTTCGTACGTTGGTGGTGCACTGGGTTTTTAGCTATCGCCATAGCCGACTGACTATCAGTGAATATAGTAATTGATGGTAGCGTAATTGATTCTCGCCCCATCTCTGCTATAAACCTGCGAAGGAATACCGCTTCCTTTGCAGCCTCAGATAGTGAAATATATTCTGCCTCCGCAGTTGATAAAGCAATTGTTCTTTGTTTCTTGCTCTCCCAAGAAATCGCTCCTCCTTGAGACAAGAACAACCACCCTGAATTAGATTTACGATCATAGTCTCCAGCATGATCTGCATCTGCATATCCTACAACAAGTTCTTGTCGATTACCTCTCGTGTATCTCAATGAATAATGCATGGTTCCTTTTAGATAGCGTAGTACTCTCTTTGCAGCTATCCAATGTTTTTCATCATAACAGTTGTTAAACTGGCTTAGCTGATTTACTGTGTGAGCAATGTCGGGCCTCGTGCACACTGCCAGATACATCAGTGATCCAATTAATGCTCGATATGGAATAGCTTCATTCAATTTATGATCAGGTTGCGGCTTCTCTAGACGCTGTCCTGAACCTGATACAGCTGGAGTGGCGACTGGCTTACAGTCCTCCATTCCGAAAGATCGTAGGATCTTTTCTATGTACCGCTCTTGGTCTAACTTAATCCCTTCACTATCCTGAGTTATACGTATTCCCAACATAAGCTCTGCTTTGCCTAGGTCTTTCATCTCAAATTTGTTGGCGAGATCTATCTTGACCTTCCGCAAGTCTTCAGCATCGTTCCAGAATAATAAAATATCATCA
The DNA here is from genome assembly GCA_947459985.1 of Diloba caeruleocephala. Classification (NCBI taxonomy): domain Eukaryota; kingdom Metazoa; phylum Arthropoda; class Insecta; order Lepidoptera; family Noctuidae; genus Diloba; species Diloba caeruleocephala. The sequence goes on from OX381624.1 coordinate 18,460,100, forward strand.
ACATATACTGCAATGATGATGATTTTTCCTTCATTAAATCTGGTATAAACACAAGGTTCATTTTCAGATCTCTTGAACTGAAGTTTTATCAGTTCGTCATGAAGTCTTTTGTTCCATGCTCTCGGAGCTTGTTTAAGTCCGTACAGCGACCTCTGCAACAAACAAACGTGATTTTCTTTACCTTTCTCTTCAAAACCTTCAGGTTGCCTCATATAGACAACTTCGTCTAGATTTCCATTAAGAAAAGCTGTTTTCACGTCCATTTGGTCTACTTTTAGATTCATATGGACTGCTAATGCCATCAACGTCCTCAGTGAGCTATGCCTCACTACTGGCGAGAAAGTTTCAAAATAGTCAATGCCCCGCCTTTGACTAAAACCTCTTGCAACAAGACGAGCTTTATATCGCTTCTTTCTCCCCGTCTCTTCTTTTATTCTAAATATCCATTTAGAATCCACAACGTTGCAAGATTGTGGTAGCTCCACCAAAGTCCAAGTTTTATTTCTCTTCAGCGCTTCCAGCTCCTCCTTAATAGCAGCTCTCCACATTTCTTTGTCTCTTCTAGACATTGCCTCTTCGACACTCTGTGGATCATCTTCACCAGCGGTTGTTTGGTAAGTGATATAACCTGGAAAGTCTCTTTTCTTCCTTTCTCTAATAGGATATCTCCTTTCCACATGATGATCATCATCTTCCTTTTCATCAGATGTCATCCACTCTTCATCACTAACAACTTGATTCTCTGCTTCAATGCACGCCTGCACTGGCGGTTGCTCAATCTTCTCTTCTTTATTTTCAGTATCTCCTTGAAAATCTTCTTGAGCTTTTCTCAGGTGCAGACCTTCGTCTACATTCTTAGTCAAATTTTCTTCAAGACTGACTATCACATGCCCTTCATTCTTATTCTCTATAGGCTTCACACTGTTGAATTTTTTATTTTCGAAAAATACAACGTCCCTCGCCTTACTAAGTTGTCCGCTTGCCGGATCGATTAGTCGGTAAGCCTTTGACTCTCCGCAGATACCGACGTGAATAAGCTCTTTCGATTTTGGATCCCATTTCCTCCTTTTAGCGTCGGGGATATGTGCAAATGCTTTACATCCAAAAACTTTGATCATACTCAGATCTTGCTTCTTCCCCGTCCACGCTTCCTCTGGCGTTTTCCCTTTGACTGCGACTGTCGGAGACCTATTCTTTAAATAAACGGCATAATTTACGGCCTCGGCCCAGAAAGTTGTTTCCAATCCTGCCTCTTGAAGCATACTCCTAGCTTTTTCTACAATCGTTCGGTTTGCACGTTCTGCAACACCATTCTGCTCGGGCGTATACTCTACTGTAAGTTGGTGTAGGATTCCACAATCCTTCATCAACTTGTTCATCTGTCGGTTGACATACTCTTTGCCATTATCCGACCGAAGAATCTTCAGAGTCTTCTCAGATTGTTTTTCTACAAAAGTCTTGAACTCGTGAAACTTTTCAAATACTTCACTCTTATTCTTGAGGAAATACACGAAAGTTTTACGCGTGAAATCATCAATGAAAGTCAAGAAGTATTTGTATCCACTGAGTGAATTTTCACCCATTGGTCCACAAACATCAGAATGAACTAATCCGAGAACTTCTTTAGCCCTATTCGCACGACCTCTCTGAAACGGTTGTTTCGTTTGTTTCCCCATTAAACACGCTGTACACTCTAAGTTAGTTGAAGTGTTAGGAAAACTTACTCCTGTGGCTAATTTGTCTCTCAACAATGTAAGGTTACGTATGCCAAGGTGCCCCATACGCCTATGCCACAACTCCATATCTTCACTGATAGTCGAAGCTAGTGCGATTTCCTGTGAACAGAGTTTTAGTTTATAAACACCATTCTCCTCAACACCTGTATGTGCAACATCACCTGTAACCTTACATCCATCTTCTCGCAACAACTGAAAACCTTTCCTTGAAAACACTACCACAAAGCCTCTCTTTACAATAGTGCTCACACTTAATAGGTTGGTTTTTAAATCGGGTACATATATCACATTACTTACGCTCGCATTTTCTTTCTCGCATATCACAGACCCTACTCCTATACCAAACACCTTACCTCCATTTGCACACCCAATCTCTATCTTTCGGCCACACATCCTGAAATCTCTCAGCCACTCTCTATTATTGGTCATGTGGTTAGTTGCTCCTGAATCAAGAATCCATTCTTGGTACTCTCCTGCCGTTGCAAGTCCAAGTGCTACTGAAGCATTCTTCTTGATTTTTGGATTTTCAGGGCAAACTTTTGCTTTATGTGGTCCATTACAGATAAAACATTTTATCATATGTGCCTTTCTTGGCACAGGTTTCTTTGCTTTACGATGTTTATCGGTTAGAAGTGCAGTATCATTGGTGCTGGTACTTAGACCTGAACTGTATGAAGCTTCCATCTGTAACAGCTTGGTCTTCACATACTCTGTGGTCAACTCTACTCTTGAGTTTTCAATCGCAAGCCTCATCGGTTGAAAAGTTTCAGTCAAACCTTGTAACATCAACGTTGCTAATAACTCATCGTCAACCTCCTTACCGATGTCACTCAATTGCTGCGCTACTGACATCAGCTCGGTGACATAACTCCTAATTGATGTAAACTGTTCAAGCTTTAGGCTTACAAGCTTTGATAAAAGTCGGCATCTGTTATTTAATCCTTTATCCTCAAAAGCTGACCTTAAAGACTCCCACGCCTCCTTTGCCGTTTTTGCATGTCTTACGTGGATCAGGCAATGCGGTTTTATCATCAAGCATATCCTGGCTCTAGCTTTTTGGTCTCTTTTTAAGCCTAATACATCTGAACTCTCGGGTGTCGTCTGAGTGTACTCCCAAAGGTCGTCATGGATTAAGTACAGCTCTACCATAAACTTCCATGTGTTATAATTAGAGTTTCCGTCAAGTTTCTCTATAGACGTTAAGCTCATACCTGTATCATGTGGTTGCAATCTCTCCAGTCGCTCACCACTTGAAGTTGTACTTACAACTTTACCTTCAGTCGCCATAATAGGTAACAACTTTTTTCATTAAACATTGAATAGACTCGTGCTGGGCCCATAACCTGAACGGGATTGGTATTCTCGTTCACATATAATGTTTAAATGAAATACAAAACATTATAACATGAATAGAAATTTATTTTGTGACACACATCAGAAAAGACAAAAGACGACAATGAAGAAGTCCCAAAGAAAAACAATATGTGATTATTAAAACCTCTTTGCTTTAATACTTCCTTCTAAACTACCTATTACAATAACCGGTCGAGAATATCGGCATAATCTTTTCGTCTAGAAAATGGATTATTCAGCGCAGTATGTTAAGAGCACATAGAAGGATGGCACTTACTATTGTCCTCACATAACCACCAGGTCACCTTTTATAACATACAAAGTAAGAAAATGTTTTTGTATTTTTTTTAAACGTTGCCCCACACTAGGATTTCTCCTGTGTCGTGGGTGCGTTTACAGACATGAATTCCACATACAATACAGCCAGACCCGGAACAACTACCTGTAGATCATACAAATATTTGTTCCGTGCGGGAATCGAACCCACGACCCGGAGCGCAGCAGCCGACTGTATCAGCCTCAGGACCAACCGCGCCGTCATAGGAATGCATGGCTTTACCTTTGCCAGGTAGCATTTACGGCACTAGAGATGTTGCTAACGCTCAATGATTGGATTTTGGAGCATATTTTCATGATGTAAGTGCTCATTACTCAACATAAGATATCTATTGTCCATGTCCTCTATTCTTTGATCGAGTTCTGGTATAAGCAACACTGGTTTAGCTATCTTAAAGCGTGACTGAGGTGGTTCTTTACTGAAGCGGAGGAGTTCCAGTTTATTTGTTAATAAGAGTATTCCTTACACTTGAATTAAAAAAAAACTGATTTCCTGCTCTGACCATGTTACAGTTGAGAATCTATCAGATTTGGTTTTGCTGGCCATAACAAACGAACAATATTACAAAGAAACATATTTTTTTAATTATTTACTCCATCGCCTACCTGTTATAAATATTTTCTGAACTTTTGTACCATAATTAACTACAAAATCAAGTATGTAACATTAGCACACCCTTCCCTAGCGAGTGACTAGTAACGCCATCTATTGAGTAAACATATTGAAAAGTTAGTAGAATTTGTCATATATCTACAATATCGTGATTTATGACAGTGTAACCTTTTTCTTACATGTTTATTAGACTTAGTTTATTCCTTTTATGAAGTTTAAAGTTGCCAAAATAATATACTGGGGTATTCCAACTCATAATTTTAATGAGAATGAGAATTCAGAACTTTCTAAATAAACTACTATGATACAATATATTTATCATGCGATTGTTATCATTATATTTCCAACAAAATATTTATTATTCGATTCATAATTAATACAACAAACAATATAATTAGCAATACAAATAATAGAATAATATATAATTGCTATGTAATTGATTCAACAAATTACCCTTCAAAATATCAACTCAAGAGTTGTATCACGTACTCTTTCATAGCAACTCACTTAGTCATCTCTCGTATGACCTACTTTCAATATGTTAAGTCATTCGATCGCTTCACTGAACACGTTTGAACTTGCTGCGTCGATAGCAGGGCGTTTATGATTGTGCTTAGTTGTTTGTATTTTAACACCAGATACTAAACGACTTTTAATAAGCTTTCGATAATGTTTTAAAGCAAACTATATTGAAACAAAGTTAGGCTTTGATACTACTTATTATTGTGTTCCTGCAACATGAGTGTGACATATATATTTTGTCTGTTCTTTTTTGTTTTAATTATATTAGAAGTCCCCAAACGTTTTTGTCTTGCCACCACTTGCCATGTTTTTCAATTTTGGGTAGAACCCCCTGCTTAGCTGATATTGCATTTTTAACATCACATGGACCCCTGTAGGTCATGGTTGATCCGTGGGATATAGAACACTTTGGGAATCATTGATTTATATTAATGAAGTTATTAAATTTATTCAATAATTAACAATACTTCATAAGGATGTGATTGTAAGGACAACATAAGTTACTGCCTTTTTTTACTGTAAGGCACTATAGTAAATGAAAATATTGATTAATATTATGCTGGCCCGAAATTATTTCCATTTAGGCTAATAAAATAATCAACCAATAGTGGAGTACACGCAGACAAAAACCAGTAAGGCAGCACAAAAATGTGCACAGTTATTTATTATATCAGCCAAATGAACAAAGACCTCTCTATAGATTTCCACAATTGAGTCGTCATTTTGAGTGGAACCAGCCAACACTCACCACGCTTGGCAGGCGGGTTGGTGAGCACAGTATGGCTACTATTCCACCAAATGGACGCTACTGCCTATCCCTATGGTTAAGAGTCCCTTCGTCGCCTTTTACAACATCCACGGGATGAGATGGAGTGGTTCAATATTGTTAATACGGACACCACACTGAAAGCCGATCGAAGTTATTGCCGATTTACATCTCCCAATTAAACGCACTCAAATTACTGTTTCTATGAATTATAGAGGAATATTATTAATACAATACCAAGTCATATTAACTTCTCTGCCTAGATCTAATGAGTTGTCTCACCAGATGATATTTGCACAATCTTAATATTTTAACACGTTTAGTTTTATCGTTTAGTTCACACAGTGAATATTGCTAATATTGATATAGTCGTAAGAACTACTGGTTTAGCTGCTAATTAAACAATGTCATAAAAACTTAGTTTGTTCTTGGATGAGGTGATATATTTATTGGCTTATAGTACAGATAACTCTGATGAGCTTAAACTTCAAGCACCTTGTGTTCATCACAAAGATCCATTAGAAGAAAAAATACAGTAATAATTAAAAAGGTGGCCGAATGTTACAATTTTGTATAGTTTGTAGTTTGTGATCTTAAAGACATCAGATTTAAGCAATTGATAAAAATATGTGTAAATTTTACAATATATGGTGATAAGATTTGTAGAAATGCGTATGAAAAACTAAACATTAATTAGTTTCATAAATGTAAGACAGCACCCCTGTCTTACATTTATAAAAGATTTTTGAAGATAAATTTCATGATTTGTTTTTATTTCTATAAAGTTAGTTCTCATCGGATGATGCAATAGTTAAATCTATTACATTATATGTTAAGATTTTATTAGGCTTAAGAAAACAAAGGATCATAGATAGTATTTGATATATTTAAAAAATATGCATGTCCTAAACAATTCAAATAAAATAAGTCTTTTTAAAACTTCGCTCAGAGTTGAATTACATTCTAAATTTTAATGTAGGATTGGTTCAAAGGTTTAAAATATTGGTACGGTTTTATGAGCCTCTAATTTTTCAAGATTAAATTTATACAACAAAAATGAGTCAGGAATCATCTGGGCAGTCCTTGGAGTGACTTTGTTTGCTATGACTAATATTACGACAGAACCAAAAAGCTTAGATATGTGGTTTTAGTTCATATTTAGTATCTGATGAAGACAGTGGTGTGAGTTTAGTACTGTGGTGATGGTTTGAGATACCAATGTAAGTTGTTAATATTTAGCAGCTTTGGCTGAATTATAATGTTGATCATTTGAATTTGAGCCTGTCATAACAATTTCTGATAATTTTGTACAAAATTGTAAATGCAGCCAATTAATATTTCGTCGCACTTCTACGAGTTGTATTTTAACTTGGTTATTTTATTTTATTATGATATAAACAGATTTTTCAACAATATACTTAGCCTTTTGCATTGCACCGCTGTGACCTGAAAATCATTAATTTCATCATTGTAGGTACGAAGACCTACTCAACCAACAGATTTTTTTCGTAAATACTTTAGTAGATAATTTGTTACGAATAAAATAAAAAAATATTTATTTTATTTATTTATAATTAACCGCGCAATTTCTTATGTCATTTTATTTCACGCGCTAATAAATATTCACTTTGATTCTTTTAATATTCTATGAGTTTTAGTTTAAATCGTCGTGCATTTTTTTTGCAGCTGACTTGTATTTCATTTCACTTTAAGAACAGTACAAAAAAAGCAAACACAAAATAATTACAAAATCACGCAGACGAGTATCTATTTACCATTTCATGTCTAGCATCAGTTATCAAATTTACTGCCGGTATTCAATCTAAACAAAGGTTTCCACTCGACCCTAAGCGCTAATAAACCTAAAAACACCTCTGATTTCACAAACCAATGCGTATGGCAAAACCACAAACATTAAACCGTTTTATACTGCTTTTACGCACGAACTAACGAATAACTAATAATAAAACACACGCGCCAACTCCTGTCACAGTATTGAGGCTCGAGGCTATCAAAATCAAGTTTACGTCTATCTCCCGAACAAAGAGTAGTTAAAATATCGCGTAGAAAGATATAGTAAGTTTGCGGCAAGAGCCAGTGGTCGAGTGAACGCTTTCCGTTTAACAACCCCGTTGTCTCGAGTCCTCAATTCTTACGTCACCTCACCCCACATGAATCTAGAACCCTGATTGGCTTGTTCACTTTGGCGCGCTTTCTATATTCCATTTTCAAAATGAACACTATACTCTTTTCCCCTTCCACAAAGGGACGAATTTGTATCATCGAAAGGAGAGAACCACACTTTATCAATCGCTGTTGTAACATGATGTAACCTGATTCGAAAGAGATAGCTGCATGTAGAATTAGATAGAGGGAATGGGACAGGGAGACCAGTGTCGACGTTGATTGTAGTAGTGGAGTGCGAAGGGAGCGTGCTACCGTGCGTTCCACTATTTATAATCAAATGGCCTTCGTTAGTGTGCGTGTGTGCTCACGTTATGCACCGCACTAACACAAGGGGACGCGTCGAGCGAGGCAATGATGTGCACGAAGTATTATCCCTTATTACACGATTCGCTTCCGCGCCGGCCGCACGTGCAATAGTCGTCTGTCGACCTCTTTTGTAGAGCGGCGTGCGAAGTCAGTTTGTTTACATCGGTTAGCCGCAGCGATGCATAGTGCGTTAGTTAGCGCGATTGTGTCATCGACCGTGCGCTGGTTACACCTAAATTGCGAGTGATTTACGGACAATGTACCGCATGATTTTTTGTGGCAAAAACTTTTTGTGAACTTGTGAACTTTTGAGGTCGAACTTTACTTGTGATCTCATTATCGCCAAATTGAGCTGTGTACATTTTTTATCGCGGACCCCGTGCCATCTAAGTGAACGTCTCGAGTGTTTTTTTCGCTAAATAGACTTTCGTGAATATTTTCGCCTAGAATTTTTGATACCACTTGAAGATTTTGTAACATTGTCTCAAACAGAATTTTTGATAATAGTATTTTCCGAAGACGGTGTTTGAGTAATTGGAGGAAGACTCCTGACTGATACAACATTTTTAAAACATTGAAGAAGTGGATCCTGTCTCGGAAAGGAACTTAACACAAAAAGGCACACAGTATTTATGCCTATCAAACAAACGGCTATCTGTCCACGCTTCTTCCGTAGAAAAAGACGTTCCGAAAGACAAAGATGGCTATAGCATTCAACTTACCGAGTGAAAGAGAGGCAACTGAGGAGAACTTTTCGCGGCTGAACCGGCTCCTAGCCGAGCTGTACGAAGTTCTGTGCCACATCTTGGTATCACGACAGCCTGGCCAAGAAGTCCAGGACAATAGGCGAGGTGAGTGTCCTCGTGAGCATAACACACCACCTTACCACTTAAGATGCAATTCGACCTACATCGTCAACCTAGTGATGGTTGTGGCCATCATAAAAGTATCCCTCGCATCGTCTCTCTTCAATACCATCAGATAAAATGAAGATTGTACTAGATAAGTATTGTTGACAGTGATACTGCAAAGCAGGTCTGGACTGTTGTTACGTATTTTTAAGTCTCTCCGTATTTTATGTTGTACCTATTTGTTCTGGAAGAGATGTTGTGTCCAACTGCACTTAAATTGTAAATGGTGGTTACGAATGAATTACATTGAGATGTCTCTACAGCTCAATTTAATTCGACATTGCAATTATAACATATATTCCGCTTTTAAACATGAATTTTGCTTTATCAAATTTGAGTGAAGTTCGACAAAACGCCTCACGAATACTTAAAAGTAAACATTATATTTTTTTATCTCGTGCATTTAATAAAATGTTTATTATCGTACGAATATATTTTTCTATAAATATGTTCGTAAGTGCTTTTGCCAATAATATCGCCTGCATTTCTATAAATAATTTTACCAGTGAATGCAATTACAACTTCTAGATTATTGTAATTGAATGCGACTTTAGCTATGTTAGTGTTGTTAAGTTTTTTGATTTAGTTACATTTTCCATTTGATCTCTTGTTTATCAATATTTTATTCATATAAACCCTAGTTTAATTTATTCCATTTAATTTGACAATGAAAATTAGAGTATAGATTATCTTACTTTTTAAGACACGTATATAGATCTCAATTATTATTTTAGTTCCAAATAATATCGATAGTCATATAGGTTTTTTTCCATTTGATTGATATGCATTCGAATCAATTAGAAACCAAATATTAGTTAAATCTACGACATCGTAAATTAAAATATGGAAGCCTATAATTTACTAAAATCGATTAAGGTGAACTATTACTAAATTGTCCGCATATTTTAATGTATGTATAATCAAATTATAATTTTAGTGTTACTGTAAATATTTTAACTTCAATATCAAGTAAATTCATTTTGTTAGCCGTACAAATTGTTTTTGAATATGTTCTGTTTAAAAAAAAGTGTAAAAAACAAGATGAAAAAGTATTGTTTCGTAATTTGTATAAATGATTTAGAATAAATTTCCTATTTTACATGTAAATAATGCATTTAAATGTTTGTGTTTTTTTTCTTTATAAGCATTCATGATTATTTACAAGTACCTATCTTAGTTAAGAACAGCATGTAATCGAATCGTATAACCTGGATTGTGTTAATTTTTGTCGCCCAAATATTTTTATGGGATAATAATTGTGAAATAAATATTCTTTGTAAAAACGTATACATCTTTTCCTCTAATTTAACCCGAACCTGACATTGGTGTATCACATAAATAGTAATATCAAAAAATATTTTCAAGTAAATCACTTAAGAAAATAGTTTTCCAAGTAAATAAACAATATGGTTCAAAACGATGAAACAAAATTCCACACATTTTTGTGTCTCAAACTCTCAACTCACTTCTTTGGTGAAACGGGTAATGAATTTATCAAACGGTGAAACCAAACTACGAAAGATTCAATAGTAAATTAGAAATCATTACCACACTACGAGTTACAAAAAATATGATGATGCTAAAACGTAAGTAAAAGAATCTATAATCGATGTGATAACCGAAGTTAAGCTTTAAAAGACGATAACAGATCGCTAGGTACTTATAAACATAGAGCTTGTCGTCAGTCAAGTCGAAAATATCTGCTGTTTATGCTACATCGCTGTCTGCTAGCGGGACATGTTCCGACTAGTTCTGATTTGTGTGGACAGAGTAAATAACATGCGTGGAATATTGTCTGTGTTCTGTTATTACCATTCATTTATTGGGAATTTTTATAAACTTCTATTTGCGGTAAAATTATCTTTTCGGTATACATGCGGTGGACAATGATTGTAATAAATTAATATGAAGTGGGTTACGTTTATATTAATTGTACAAGTATTAAAACATCTAAGTATGAATTTATTTTATTTGTATGAAATTGCAACTACTTAAAAAATCATAAATAGGCAGTAATAAATGAAAAAAATAATGTAAATAAAATATGTTTTGACTATGTAACCCAAAAACACTTAAAATACACGAATCTACAGTGTAATATAAAATAGCACATATTACATCCACTACAGAAACTTAAAATTCAGCTCACAGATGTATAAGTTCAGAACGTTACGAGAAACAAGAACTAGTTCAAGCTTGGCAGGACGTAAACTTGGCACGCTCTAAATCGTGGTTGCAGTCACGAATAAGCATGGTGCAAGTTATAAACTTGAAACTGAAATAACATTACTATTGAAGCAAGTTTATTTTATGAAATGTATTACACATTTGTTACCAAGAAAACAATCACTATACTAGAACGAAAGATTGAAATGGCGTTTGAAATAAAATATAAAGATAATGTTATTATATAAGTGAATATTCAAAACATTCAGAACATTTTATTCGGAACGCGTAAAAAACTGCTAATTTATAGGAATTTATAAATCAAATCAAATAAAAATTAAATCCCGACATATATAATACACGTTATAGGTACAAAATATTACTATTACATAAAAGTTTGACCTAAATAAATATATTCCATAACTGGATTTATCTTTTAAGATAAATAATTTCTTTCAATTTAATCTTATCAGATTGGAGTAAAATTTTGCATTAGTAATCCAAGTGGAATATTTAGTTCAAATGAGATAGTTAGTAAAAATAAAAAATAAAGTTTGTTAAACAAACCATTCAATCTTAAAAAAAGGATTCTTATCGCTAGCGATTCTTACATTGTACCATGAATAAATGCTGGCAATGGACTCGATGCAAAGCGTTCAACAATCGAAAGCGAAAATCGATGGCAACTGGACGGATTGTGGACGAAGAAATCGAAAACTATATGAAATGCGTTGCATTTATGTATGCAGTCATAGTTCTTGTATTCGAATAGATTAATACTAGAGTATTTATTATACACACAGAAATATCGATAAATATTATTAGGTCCTACATAATAGAAGCGAATTTATCTTCATTTATTTGCCGCAATACCAGTCTTATTCCATCTCATTAAACACAACTAAGGCGAAAATATGTAACGTTCAACCTTCAAACCTAAACAAAAAGCAATAGAACGTAAATGTCGAACTTCACTATTGTCGATAAATCAGAAATCAAAATTCATGTTTAATCTGTGTGGTCTCCAAAATGGTCAAAACAAACTTATGTTTTGCTCCAACTTAAATAAAAATTTCAATGTATTTTATCTCAAAGCTTTAGAAACGGGCGTCGTCATGCATTTCCAAAACAGTAAGTACAATTTTGTTAAGAAAGTAAGTCACGGTTTTGAAGAAGTGACTTATTTTCGATTACAATTGAAGTGGAAAGGGACGGTTCAGCAGTTTTTGAGTTTTTTATTCTATTTTGTCGAAGAGGATATCACAGTCGGCCATTGTCAGTATTGATCATTACATTTTTTTAAGTAAAGCAATTGGATAAGTAATCGAGCAATAATAGTTTTGATGTCTCATTGATGATTAATTGATGATAAAAAACTAGTAGCTGCAATTAAAAAGTGAAAGCAAGACCAAGAACCTGTTATAAGCATTCACCGAAGCCTTTATTGATACACGTGTCATTGAGTTAAAGCTCTTCGAAACACTTTGGGGATAACCAATTTCTTTAAGTTCGCTTACAAATTGAGTAATAGGCATTTGAAATGTCCATACGTTGAGTCTGGAGAAGTGTTTATAAATTATGTTTCTTTTTACAAAACATGTACATGTAGTCGTGTATGTGTGTGCAGGTAAATAATAATTGTAGAAAACAAATGATTTCTTGTGATACATTTATTTACCAAAGTTTCATCATGACAATTGCCGACGTGAATTCAAATTACCATAATTTCGTACCGAAGAATGAACAGTTAAATAAGTTTACTATAATATCAATATGACAAAATTAAACTAACCAGAAATATTCAGATATTCTAGTTAGAGAACGTAATCATCTATATAAGACATACTATCATTGAATGATTATACGTCGTATACATATGTATAGCAAAATATTAAACAAGTTAAATACGTTAATTTATGGCCTCGTCTGTATGTTAATTTTGGTCTATTTATGTTCAAAATTAGCACTTTGTCAACGGTACTTGTGCTCAGTGTTCGAATTCTGTTTAAGTAAGATTTATTAGCCTCTGGCTCTCTGCTAATATCGTCAGCAATCAGACTAATAATATGAATATAATTACTTTACTATTGATTGTAACATATACTTTGTCACTTCATGTTTTTAAAGAGATTATCATAAATGTTATAATAAGAAACAAATTGGCGTAACTTAAGAAAAGGCAAGCATTTTTTTTAAATATTATTTAAAACTAGTCCTGCATGGTACTACATTGCGCACGTCACCTCAATATATTGGTAGTCTTGGTACCCTTTCAACCGGAAAACATTAATATCTGAAGTTTAATACGAATATCAGGCCCTGCGATGGTAGGCGGAGTCTGGCAATAACAGACATTTTTTTATGCCCATTGGAAATTCTTCATGAACTTCCTTCGCCCCGGGGAAGGGCTCCTACCGGCTAAAACCACTGGAGCGGTCATCTTCGGCACCTAAGCGAGGTTCCAGATCCTCGTATGATCAAACTAGAGCCGTCCACTGGTGCCACGCCTATAGGCGGCGATAAGAGACCTACGACTAATAAAAATATATTTATGTATGATCTAAAATTATAATTAGTATTTAAACTAAATGAGTATACAACCAGTGCTTTATCAATAACAGTAAATTGTCTTGCGTCTTTAAAGGCCTGATATAATTCATATAGACAACATGGAATATGATTTCATAGCTACTTAAAATATCATTATGGAAATTATAACTCTTGTGTATCTGACAAGGCAAGCAGGGCTACTTAAGCGAATATAGCTCCCAGCTAAAGTAACGGACGTAGTTATATTACTAAAGATAGGCGTAATAATGCTCACACTATATATCAGTATGCAACAGTATAAGTTAAGGGTACACAGGATCGATTTTACTAAACTCAACATATTACGATCTGTAGTTATAAAAAATTGGCTTCAAGCCGACGGGGTCGACTGCATGTTTTTATTTCATCATTATCATCATCATATCAGCTAAAGGACCTCCACTGCTGAACAAAGGCCTTCATATATTTCCACAATTGTGTTATCATTTAGGTGGTTCTTTGCCAGTACTTCCCACGCTTGGCTGGGTTGGTGAGCGCAGTATGGCTACTGATTCACAGAAGTTATGCTGCTTCTCATCCTCCCTTTTCTTCCTTTCTTTTTCATTTATGTTCATACAAATTTAATCAGTTTATAAGCAGTGTCGGTATATAAGTTTCTCTAGATATGAATGGTCTGTTTTGTAGATTTAAATGTGTACTTCGGTAAAATCCGTATATTTAAGTAGAATTACAGGATTATCGTGATCGCCATAACACACCGAATTAGCAAGCTGGCAGTAGACTGGTTACATCTGCCGAAGGACCGATGGCCAATGGAGCAGACGCGTCCTAGAGTGGAGACCACGTATGGGCAAACGTAGTGTGGGATGCCTACCGGTCAGATGGTCGGAAGACCTGAAGAAGGTTGCTGGGTAGGGCTGGGATTGCTGATGACCGGGTATTGTGGCGCACGCTGGGAGAGGCCTACGTTCAGCAGTGGACCAATGTAGGCTGATGATGATAATGATAACATAAGCATATTATTAGCTTAGTTGGAGGAATTAAGAAAACAGTAGCAACGTGTCCTTCTTTTTTAGTAAGCTAATAAAAAAAGATGTTATTACATCACACTTGGCGATCGGTTAAATTGTCAAACCTGTAAAGTCCTAAGTACTTGTGAACGAAGGATTCGGATTCGCTCCTATTAACCGATATTTCCATGGAAAATTTTAGGTAGGCTAACGTTCATTAACCAGTTTTAACTGAAGTTAACCGGCTTTTGCCTTGAGTCTAACCTAGACATGATGCGACATGGAGGGGCCCGACCGACGGGTACCTGGGTACAGATTGCTTGTATATTTATCGTCTTTGCAATGCTACAGCAACCGGCGCAAATACTGTAGTGTTTTTATTTGCAATTGCAACTATATGTGAGGCTATTAAGATTATTCAGTGTTCCCAAATTGTGTCGTCCATCTGACTGGCGAGCATTTCACTGCAGCATGTAGTCTGTGTAAAGACGGTTTTATTGCTTATGCGATATGTATTCGCCAGGCTCCCATCGGGTCCCTCCGTGCTACATCGGCAGCATAAACAGGTTAGACTAAAGTCATAAACACTTAAATAGTTAATAAATCTAACTATCACTTGCCTGTGGTGCCGGCTCAGAATACCACCATCCCATCTCCTCCCGTGGGTGTCGTAAAAGTCGACTAAGGGATAAGCCGGAGGATCGGCAGCAGCGTCCTTCGAGTACATTAACAACTCAACTGCGATCGCGAACCCGTCTGCCAAGCGTGACGATTATAGCAAATCCCCCTAATCAGCCCACAACACACCAAAATCGGTCATTGTGGTGATCTTTGGGGGAGGCTACTATTTCTACATCAACTAATTTCAGTAACATGTAGTAAACCTAACTCCTACAAGCTTTAAATACTGAATGATTTTCCATTATTTCTCGTTTATAATCTATGCGAGAATCTCAAACAGCGTATATTTGTATTTAATTTTCAAGCATATACATAGTAATTTTGCAATTACACTGACATTACTTTATTTATGTTCAATAAAATAATTTGATTTCGCAATCACAGTTCTTAAAAGCATAAATGATTACAACACAATAACACATTTGAAATTCGAACGGTATACAGATTTGAATAAATAATTCAAAATGATTAGGTTCGACAACCGCTTTAGATTTTAAACTACGAATTTGTAAACTAAAACTGCGTTTAGTTGTTCTTGATCGTTCTTTTTATATGTTTTTATATACTCATTACCGGCCCGCCTCGCTGGGTGTAAATTAAAATACTGTAATAATAAATTTCTTTATAATTCAAATTAAAAGTGTCTTGTATTCTCTTCCATAATACCTTTTTGCCAAGTTGCATCAGAATCTGTTCAGCCATTTGAGAGTGATGTAGCCTCAACCATTAAAACATACAAACACACTTTTATGATAGTAGTAACAGCTCATGATTATTGCGGCGAAGGCATTCATTGCCAGTTGCACTCACTGATCGTTAAACAATCGGTAGTTAAGCGACGCTAGGCGCGGTCAGCCTATGGATGGGTAACCGCATACTGGTATTTGAACTGAGCATCTTCATGCTTCGGAGGGCTCGTAAAATGTTCGGTCCCGGTTGTTGTCCCTCGACGGCAGTCGTTAAGCCCATTCGGAGGCCTTTGGGAGGTTTAAACAACTTTGGCACTTTGGCTACTAGCGACACACACACGAACAAAAAAACAAATATATAGCTGTATTTTTCCTCTGTTGTGGAATGCGTTTAGAATGAATTACGATTAGTTAGGATTTAAGTTACTTTGCAAACGCTAAAGATACGAGCGATTCATTTTATTACAACGCTATCTCAATTTTATTTGGTTTTATGGAAAAGAAATGTAAGTGATATTAATAAAACGGGAATTGTTTTTATGTTTTGTAATCAAAAATCAACTAAAATGAGAGATAAGACATTTATTATAATGCTCTTGCCTGTATAAAGTATGAACCAAAATATGTAAGCTTTAATTTTGTTCATAACAATCAAGTACCAAGATCAATTAACTTCCTGAGTTCTGAGGTTCTTAATATTTAACAATCAAAACAAAAAAACAGTGTGTTTTCTTACTTAAATTATTATATACTTTAGAAACCTATTTTCTGCGTAAAATGGAAAGTTCCTATCATTAAAAAATGTTTTTATCTTATATCTTTAAATGAGCAATTCTTGTATATTTATAATTGGAATCTCGGAATCGGCTCCAACGATTTTCATAAAATTTAGTATATAGGGGGTTTCGGGGGCGATAAATTGATCAAGCTAGGAATCATTTTTAGAAAATGTCATTTTATTCGTGTTTTATCGATAATCAACTTAAACATAAACTTGGAAGAAAAATAACAAAAAGGAGGCGTTTGAGTAGTCTCAACTGAAAAATATGACTCTTCCTGACATCTATTGGATCGAAAAATATTATTCATATTTCATTATTTTATTAGTAATTTGTACTTAAATATAATTTCCAAAAAACACAATTTAAAAAAAAAAAAAAACCGAGCTAAGCTCGGTCATCCAGGTACTGATGAATAAACCGAAAACGTCTCTAACATGCGAACATAAAAAAAAAACAAAATTCGTAAAATAATCATAGATATTGTACCTACTAAAGAGGTCATATTACCCACGAAAAGTAACAAAACTAAATGTACACTTTTACAGGTTATCTTCATATTGCTTACTCGCACTCCCTAATACACATATACATACTATATAGTAGTCTTGTTTGACTTCCAAATCAAATTTTTTAATTCAAGAACAAAAAAAATCCGTAATATATTATTAACACAAAAATGGGCAATAACAAAACGCCTAAACGAGAGTAAATCAATACTTTTACAAAAAAAGAAACAATAAAATGCGTGTCCCGTACAAAACTGTACTACAATCTTTTTTTTTCGAAGTTCCTCTATAAAGAGTCTTAATATATTCCACAGGTGGTTCCCCAAACAGGTGCCTGGTCCTTTCTTTTCTTTTTTAGGGACAAGTTCAGACAAGTTCAATAGAGCTTTGTCTGAGTTCGCTCCTAGCCCCGATTTGGTATATTTTGGTGTTTTTTTATTATATTTTATGGAAGAACCGTGGAACGAATGATAATTTATTGCAACGAATTCTGAATTTTAAAAAGTTTTATGTGATTTGGATTTTTTGGGTTGTTTATACCGGTAGCAGCTTTAATAGGGTTGAATGTTAAGATTTCAGTGGCAATAAAAGTTTGGTCTTTTAAAACTATTTTTGTAAACTTAAAGGTTGTTTTGCAAATAAACGAAATTGTTCTAAATTGTTTAATTGTTCCTATATGAAGCGATGGATGGCGATTCGTTGATAAAAAGGAAATATTATTACTATGATTTCGGGCCATGTTTTTGGGGCGTTTCGCGCATAGATTTATCAAAACAATATTTTGATTAACCTCAACGTTTCTCTTCATTCATTTCGTGTTTTGTTTTACCTTTCCATGAAAAGTCGTATAATAGTCAAAATTATCGTAATTAATAGTAAAATAAAAAAATTTAAATCAAAATATCTATAATGTGTCAAAAAATTTAAACAATTGAAGCCTTTAGTGGTTTAGTAGTTTAGGGGTCTAGTCTATTTCAGTCCAGCAGATATAGTTCATACAGTGCAGAATTAAATTTATTTAGATGCAGACAATGCGAGTTTTTAAAGTTCTAAAAAAATATAAATAAATAATGCAAGTGAAATTCACGAAAGTTTAAAAAAAGGAGAAATACCGCGAAATATTTAATTCTGATTATACTGTGTTGTATAGTTAGACAATATGAACAAAAAAAAACATTAATAAAAGTTGGTAGCTCTCTTTATAAATTAAAATTCATAACACCTGCCTTAAGGAACGAGAAGCATTCTACAATAGCATCTAAAGACCCATATGGGGTCTCCTTATGGGGCGTAAGCGTGAATATGATCTCTTTATACGAACTTTATGGTCTGTGTAATAAAATTCATTGAAACTAGACTAAGATGTTAACATTCATATCATAATTCATAAAAACATCACGTTTAATATCACTTTGTGGTATTTGTTGCTCGAATAAAAAAATTAAAAATTATGTGTGAATTTGTTCAATTAGTAAAATGTATATTTACCATTTTTGCCGTTACTGTTGTGTATTGTAATCAGTGTAGTGGACATCCTTCGGTTGATATGATAATGATTTTTTAAACAATGCACTACTCTAGGATTTGTCCTATGTCGTGGACTCGTGGGTACAGTTTACAGGCATAAATTCCACTTACTAAAACCTTGAGACTCGAAACCGAACTCGAACTCGAAATCTGTAGATCATGCAGATATTAATAATGTTCGGATATCCCACCCGCGATTCGAGGCGCAGTAGGCAAATCGCTTTGTCACTGCGACAACTGAGCCGTATGATATTATATTGTAACTTAAACAAATAGAATTCAGAATCAACATTGGTCAAGACGGTAATGTCAGGATATATATTATAATAGAGTTCAAACTCTTTGGGAGAAAAATCCTAGCCACATAGAATAAAAAACTTTATTTGAAATAATTATATGAAAACATTTTGACAGAGAAAATAAATGAGGAGAATGAATTCGGGCTGCCGTCAGCACGGTAGTCCACAGAGTACATTATATATACGGTAGTCGGTTGTAGAAAAAGCAAATTAAATCATCTTCTCATAAATAAATTTATGTAGAAGTAACTAGAGTTTCATAATTCCAAAGTCATTTGTAAGTTCCTTCCCGTGTACGCTTACCCAAATTTAGTCATTACAATATTCAACTAGTGAGCCCAAACACAAGATAGGCTGGTGAAGTTTGAACAGTACCGCATCCCGTGAGCGTCGTCAAAGGTGACTATGGAATAAGCTGAAGGAAGGGCAGCAGTGTCCTTCGAATATATTAATTACAACTCAACTACGATCGCCAACCCGGCTGCCAACTGCTGCAATGACGGCAAAACCCCGAATAACAATACAAAACACACGATACAAATCCAGACCGATAGCTGGTTTTGGCTGAAATGATGATGATGCTGAGGCTGGTCAGGTGTCGGTCAAGGTTATTGTATACCTATAACAGTCATTACATTTAGACAAAAGACTAACAAAAAATCAGAACAAAGCATAACGTTACCCGTCTCCTCCAGTGGTCGATAAGCGTAATTATAGCCAAAATTTTGAAAATTGCCTGTGTCGAGCCGATAGTCTGTGATATGCTTAGTGCCATACCAAGAACCTTTTTGTGTTTCGTAAAATTTAGAACATAAGACTTGTTCGCTTTATCTCTGGAAGCGCTTGAACATGTCACAACTTGTTGTAATTCATTAAGCCATTGCATGAAACACGGTAATCATTGTTGGTAATTTTACGGTTTACCCATACATATATATCTTAAAACGAAAAGAAACTGTCCATATCTGCACGGTTAAAGAATACGAATTTGTATTTATTTTGAAAACATCTTCAAGTAAATTAAGACAAGGAGGCAATTCTGGTGCATATTTATACCCATATAATAAAATTGAAGAGTCTGTGATTTCCAAATGAATGCCAAATATTAAGTGAAAACTGCTATTTATACGATGGCTAATCATAAATGACTTTTTTGAATATTTGTTGTAGAATTTCACAACTGTGTCATCATTTTAGGGGGTATTTGCCAATACTCACCACGCTTGGCAGGCGGGTTGGTGAGCGCAGTATGGCTACGGTTTCACAGAAGGGGTGCTGCTGCCCATCCCTCTGGTTTAGATGCCCTTAGGCGCCTTTTACGACATCCACGGGAGGACATGGAATGGTGCTATATTCTTAATCCGGACACCACACGGAATATACGGATACCACACGGAATATCCGGACACCACACGGAATATCCGGACACCACACTGTTTGTCTGTCTCAAATTTTATCTCGAATGGCGTAACGGATTTCAATGAAATTATTGCAAAGATTGAAACAGGAATGGGCAAAAATGTTTGTGTATGTTGCATTTCGATATCGTGCAGGGTTCAGAAGATTTGAATATAAATATAATTTACATCTAGCGAAGCGGGCGGGTGATGGCTAGTTGAAAATGAAACAGTTCCATCCATTAGAAATGTGTCGGTATTTTTATTATTCATCATCATCATCACCTTATTGGCTAAAGGACGTCTACAGCTGAACTGCCTTATAGATTTCCACAATTGTATCCTCATTTTGGGAGGAAATTTTCAGTACCTACTCACGACGCTTGGTGGTAAGCGCTGTATGGCTACTTTTCCACAGAAAGGACACTGCTGCCCATCCCTCCGACTTTAGAAGCCCTTAGCTCTCTTTTACAACATCCACGGGAGGCGATAGAGTGGTACTATATTCTTAATCCGGATACCACACATATTGACATTTAATTTTTAGCGTCTTGTTTTCTTTTTGGGCGCTTTGAGATACCCATATCGATTTTTACTTTTTGTTTGACATAAAGAAATGATCAATATATTTTTCTTCTTACCAGAACAGGCATCATAAGAGTTTAGCACACGTGACCACATGCATCAACATAAGCTTATAGGTCAATTAAAACTGCTATTGTAAATAAATTATGAGCTTAAAGAGTTTTAAATAAACAAGTCCATAATAGTTGACCAGCCTCTCATCAATAAACACCGTAATAGCTTATTTTACAAAAAAAAATAAGTTTTGTAATCCCCATTTATATCTTTTCATTTCTGTGTCATTACTGACCGTAATCGCTACCATAATACATTCTTTTGACATTTAAAGAAAGTTTATAACGAAAGCTGATATTGTTTTAATCATAAAATACGTAATTTGCCTGCACAACATCACTTATACTTTTCCGATTAACTTAGACCCTTGCTTTGCTTAACAACACAATGTCACTTGATACTAACCTGTGGGCCGAGCCACACTGGTTTAACCTTTTTGACCTCAAACCCGTTGCTGCTTTGGTGTTACGAGCCTAAAGCCCATTTTATAGCATTTTGATTGTGTTTTTGGGCGCTTTGAGATATCCATATCGAATTTTACGACACATTATTAATTATACATCAACAATATTTTTGCATTTGATTTCAAACTTAAGTTCTTTGGCCCGAAGCTAAATTAGGCTACTCCATTTCTTCTCACGGATATTTTTAGGGTTCCGAACATCCGAAGGAAAAAACGGCGGAACCCTTAGAGGATCACTCGTGTGTCTGTCACAGCCAGTTTGCTTCGAATCTGCTGGATCGATTAAGTTGAAATTTGGTACAAATATGGATTTCTGCGACCCAAACACGTACATGTAACGTAAATGAATGAATTTTGAATATGGGGGTCACTTTTGGGGGCAACATAGGAAATTAAAGTATAAAGATTTGCAAACTGTATCGTATAACATATGAAATGGGGGTTGAGACCACCAAATTCAAAATTCATTCATTTCCCTCATACATTTATGTCGTACGTATTTATTTCATAATTTAAAAATATATAGTTTTTAAGTTATTTAAGAAAATAGACGAAAACTGACCTGATCAATTAAACATCTCGTTGCGCACCTGTCGCGAGCAGTTACTACTGACCTGGCAGACGGCCAATATGACTTCCGGCAGCGGCACACCATCAACCCGATTCTTCGTGTCCGCTCGCTATCGGAGTAGGTGTCCCAGCGGGGTGGGGTGGCATTGGCTGTCAGTCCAACATCGTCAACGCTTTCAACTCATCCTGTGGGGCGCAATTAGGGGGACAAGAGTCCATCATCACCCCTCTACTTGGCGGGCATCATAGTGGCCTATTTGCACGATAGGCACAGTCGCTATTGACCTCCGATGGCTGAATCGGGGGTCTGTTAGCACCTGCGTTCGGTGGCAGAGGGAGTCGGTCGTGGACCTGATATGGGCGGCTCCTTCTGTTCAGCATGGTGTTGGGCTGGCGGGTGGCGGAGGAGGTGGTCACGTTGTCCGACCACTGCCACATAGTTTTTGACGTGGCCCTCCGTCCGCCTGGCCCAAGCCGTCTAGGTCCTAGCCCGCAGTCGCGGCGTTGGGCCCTCACACAGTTCGATCAAGAGATGCTCGTTGCTGCTGCCAACATCGTGGCATGGTCAGAGGTCGATCAAGGGATCTTGCCCGATCCAGAAGAGGAAGCAGCCTGGTTACGGGAGGTGATGATGTCGATATGCGATGCATCAATGCCCCAGGCCAGTCGCTCCCGGCGTACGGCGGTGTACTAGTGGTCGGAGGAGATCGCGTAGTTGCGCGCGGTCTGCCTGGCATCCCGCCGCTGGTACCAACGAAACCGACGCCGGCGTAGTGCTACAGCCGGAGAGACTGCGGAGGCCTATCTGGCATACCGGGTGGCTACGAAGTCGCTACACAGCGCAATTCGCTAGGTGAAGGCTCGGCCCTGAAGCGAGCTCCTGGAGGGACTGGACAGGAATCCGTGGGGGAGACCCTATCGTATGGTCGTGGGCAAATTGCGCCCGTGGGTCCCCCCGGTGACCGAAACCATGGCGCCGAATTTGCTGGAGGGAGTACTTTCAACGCTCTTTCCGGCAGTCCGGGACCGTCCTGGTCCCTCTCCACCCCCGATTGCCTCGGAATGGGCCGAGGAGTTAGGGGTTTCGGAAGGGGAGCTGGGCCGAGCCATTGGCCGCCCAAAGAGTCGCAACACCGCACTGGCTCCGGACGGCATTCCAGGCCGCGCGTGGGTGTATGCACTCTCTGCCGGCAGTAGTGTCGGCTATGTTGGCAGAGCATGAAAATTGGAGTGCAGTGGTCTCCTTCTGCGAGAGCTTCATACTCCAGGAGGAGACTGCAGAGCGGCCGATTCCGCACGGAGAAGGGCGAGACGGCACCGGGCCAACAACCGTCCCGGCTCCCAAGTCCAACACGCCTGAGCGGGCTGCCGTCACTACATGGTGGGAGGCCCCGGGGGTCGCGGGTGCACAGATTGGGGAGTCTGCGTGCTCACACCTCGACCACGACCTCCGCGAAGACGGCGGTGTGCACGTGGTCACAATGGTCCAACTTCGACCCTTGGGCGACCTCTGGGCGACCTCTGGGCCCCCTGGGTGAACCCTGGGTTCCTCCTGGGCGACCACTAGTTATAGTAATTATGTAATCGTATCATTCTACTACGAGAGTCAAGTCGAATTTTAGATATTTCAAAATGAATTTAATTTTAGCACATTAGGAGTAAAAGGGCGCCTAGCATCCAATTCTTATCCATCGTTTCGCTTCGTGTTACTACACTCATTACCAACTATTACACGCATTGTGATGATATGTGAAATTCACAGATGGATCATAATCGAATTTTTGAAATAATCGAAAAAATCTAAAGAATCATTTATTGTTCCCAGTTTTCGTAGCAACCCTCAAGACGGGTATTCACGGTTCTTTCGTGACCGGGAAAAATCGGTTCCAACGCCACAGTATCAATGTGATTATTTCAATATATATGCACTTTCTGAGTTAATCTAAAACACCACTGAATTTAAGTGAAGAAAAACACCCTGTGGCAACCTTTTTTGGAGTCCTAAGACTTTTTCTATCTCGGAGGTACGGAGGGGCTTCTACTAGCTAAAACCCGAGGGTGCCCTTCCACTTACCTCTGGCTGGGGGTGACGTGTTCACCCGGTCAGCATTAGACCCGGCAGGTACCGGCCAAACCGGGGCCAATTCAGAGGGGCTGCGGAACACACGCCGGCAATTTATGAAACAAGCGCCCAAACGCTTCTTCGATTCTGCTTTGTCCCACTCGAATCCTCTTGTGGTTCAGCCGCTGAGAATACGCTACCCGAGGCACATTCTGGTCGACCCAGACGATAAAATCACCGGAGATCACATAAAGAGACTCACGTTGTCTTATTCACTAAACACCAACCCGTTCTTCCGCCCTGACCGACAAAGTTTCTCCCCCCCCCCCCCCCGTCTCTTGCACGCACCGAATGACCTGTGAATGTCCCCTAATACATATTAAATAATACAAATCCAGCTGTCCGCAAAACAATAGCTTGTTGTCCCCAGAAACGCCCTAACCCGAGAACCGTGACCCGCAGGGGGCGCCCTTCGAGCAAGTTGCTTAGTATTTAATATTAATTTTAAGCCTAGCTGCAGGCCTCTTTTGGTTGGCCAGAAAAAATCGGTTAAGCAACCACTTTTTCAGGAAATAACTGCGAGAAGCCCAACTAAAACCAAAGCAGAACATATGCACCGCCGTCTCGGGCTTGTTTCTGTTCGGGTGGACAATCCTTAGTTAGTGAGACCTGTGTCCCATAGTGGGACAGTATTATTATGTAAAAACGAGAAAATATTCATGTCATAACATCTATCATTCATTCATTCATTGCTCACTCACGGAGCCGTCCTATGGCAACTTGCATCTAATAGCCTTAAATCGCCAACATACAATCGAGGTGATCAATGCTAGTTACTACTCTGTATGATGAGACCTGTGCCCCACAGTGGGACAGTATTATTATGTAAAAACGAGAAAATATTCATGTCATAACATCTATTTAAATCCAATCTCAAGTAGGCTACTAACCACGTGTTTATAATTATAGTGAGACAAAGGGCCTGTTGGACCCATTGTGCGCATGTACTGACGTAATTGTGTTGAGCAGTGACGGGTTAAATCGGTTTCAGTTGGTGTCGAGTTTAGTGTTATGTTTCAAGTGCCATCGGATCATTTTGTGTTCTTTTGTTCGATGGATAGTGGCGTTTAAACTAAATAGGTATTTTAGAAGTATTAGAGATCTTGCTTGCGTTTTTAAATATATCGCGAGGGTATATTTAAGGTACACACAAATGTAACACGTGCCTGTTCTTCACCATGGGATGCCACCATAGCTACTGCGGGATTCCATGAGCAGAATAAAGGTGGTTTCCAATGCCGCATTCTATCATAGAGTGCGCCAGTCCACGCCTGTATACAGGCCAGTACGCGTTACTACACGCGAGCTCGCACCACTACGGGCTGCATGTTTACGTCACGCAGGCGTGAGGTCGCCTGACTAAACCCGTGAAATCACCTTAACCCGCCGGCTGATCACCTAACTCACAAACGCTTTGCAACAGGCGTAAATTGCTCCAACGCCGCTGTCAAACGTCAATTTGGTATTACCTATTTGCCGATAGCGACTAAACAGGCGAAGATATCTGACGCGCCTCTGTCGGACAATCAATGAATTAAAAACGTTCATTATTTTTAGTTCCACTGGTGGCTACTGGCGCTAGTAACTATGCATCTTCCACAATAGCCACAGGCGGGCGACGCCTTACGTAATACCAATTTTTTTGTCGCTTTGCCACCGATGGATCCTTGGCTGCGCGATTTCTGCTATCGCATCTGCTGTTGCTGTATTTAGCTAATCAGCCCGCCGATAACCAATCCATTTTCAAGACTTGATGATTATACAATATCTGCCTGTAACTCACTAACTTGAGCTTTACTTGCATTCACTGGATAAACTATCGCTGAGGTTAAGCAACATTTGGCGTGATCAGTCAGACTTTGGATGACCCTCTATTAGAGGAGGATGACTGTAAATATACCAACCCAAGGCATATATCGGGGGGGATTCTAAAGGATGCCCCAAATTATGATAATGACTTATTTTTGTTGCAACGATGACTATTGTTACTTAAAGACCATGAGGTACAAAATTTCATTAATTCAACGAACAATTTAATTTTTATCATCATCTATTTTGTAACAATACTTAGTTTTCGTAATGTCTCCATTATAGTACGCGTAAGATCATAACAATAATAAACTTAAACGTGGGAAGCTCACAGCTCATTGCACATTAATGCATTTAACTTTTTGTTCTTTCTATTATTTATGAGCAATTAACATTGCTCGACTGTTATGTTACTAGAATTCTTATAACATGTGTCCAGATTGAGCCTATTTCAGTGTAATGACTTCTTAGTATTGTTTTAACATGACGGCACGTTTAGTGCAGTGGCTGATACAGTCAGCTGCTGCGCTCCGGGTCGCGGATTCGATTCCCGCACGGAACAAATATTTGTATGATCTGCAGGTATTTGTTCCGGGTCTGGGTGTATTGTGTGTGAAATTCATGTCTGTAAACGCACCCACGACAAAGGCGAGAAATCATAATGTGTGGCAACGTTTAAAAATATGTTGGTATAATCACCACACTGCACAAGTCTTCCAAGCTTGGTGATCGCCGTAGGTTGTTATCGGCACGAATATGACAATGACTCACATAACTGAGGCGATATGGTTCCACAAACTGCCACGGAGGAGGGAGCCTCCTAGTTCGTGGATACGCGCTGGTTAAATCATAGTAGGCTGAGATTGGTACATGAAGACCTGGGGCTCACCCTGGACGGTCGCTGGGGCTTCGAGCGTCTTGTCCCCCGGGTCGAGAGGATAGTGGGCGCCTTGTACCGGCTATTGCCCGATCTCGGGGAACCGAGGGAACAAGTTCACCGCCTCTTCGGGGGAGTCGTGCGTTCCGTGGCCCTCGGGCGCCTGTTCATCTCGACTCTCGGAACAGCGCTGCAGATATAAGATTCACGGTTTACAGAGAAGAGTGGCTATGCGGACTACACGGTGATACCGAACGGTGTCCTTTGCGGCAGCAACTCTGTTGGCGCGCTTTCCGCCTTTTGGTATCCTGGTGCAAATGGATGCATGGGTGTATCACCAAACATGCTCCCACCGCCAGAGCCGTGAGGGCGCGCCTTCAGGGGTACTCGGAAGTTTGGGCGCGCCTTTAGGAGCGCTCGAAAGTTTGAGATGGCAGGCTTAGCGGCGTCGCTCGGAGAGTGCCCCGCGTGGACTGCCGAGCGGCGGATCCTGGTCGATCGGATCGGGCAAGATCTCTCTTTGCCAGCAGTAGTGTCGGCTATGCTGGCAGAGCATGAAAATTGGAGTGCTGTGGTCTCCTTCTGTGAGAGCGTAATGCTCCAGAAGGAGGTCGCAGAGCGGGATCGGGAGAGGGCCGATCCCGCTCGGAGGAGGAGGACACGGGGCCGGGGTAACAACCGCCGCGGCGCCCGTGTCCAACACGCCTGAGCCCCCTGTTGTCTTTATAGGGGGCCTTGGGGGTCGCGAGCGCGCTTAGTGGGAAATCTGCGTGCTCATACCGAGCGACCTCCGGGAAGACAGCGGTGCGCATGTGGTCACGTACCGCTGTGTGCGCAGCACAGCGCATAGTGAGGCCTCAGGGGAATCTTTTACAATCCCCTCGAGAGATGCCTGGGGGGGGGTGGCCTCTTTACAGTCGCCATCCCTCCACTAGAGGGGATGACCACTTTACAGTCATCCCCTCCGAGGTGTGCCTAAAGGCGTGGCGCCAAATGGGTGGCTCTAGATGGAGATCTTTCGAGTTCCTGGAGCCTCCCTTCGGTGCCGACGATGATCACTCCGGTGGTTTTAGCCGGTAGGAGTCCGGCATGCCCCTTCGCCCTTTCCCGGGGCGAAGGAAGTACATGAGGTATTTCCACCGGATCAATAAAAAAAAAATAAAAAAAAAAGGCTTAGCGGCGTACACTCGAACTGTAACGCGAGTTAACGCAGTACGTGCAAAGGCACGTCGTTGAGGCCATCTTGCCACTCTGTGGAGCGTGGCTCCAAACTAGTGAGTACGTTACATTCCGCCTGACGCAGGTATTCACCGACGGTTGCTTCAGTGCGTACTTGCACAGGATAGGATGTCAAGTCCCTGCACAGTGCCATCACTGTGGAGACAATCAGGATACCACACAGCACATACTCGGGGAGTGCCCTGCGTGGGCTGCCGAGCGGCGAATCCTGATCGATCGAATTGGGCGTCATCTCTCTCTGCTAGCCTTTGTGTTGGTTATGCTGGCATAGCATGAAAATTGGAATGCTGTAGTCACTTTTTGTGAGTGTCATGCTCCAGAAGGAGATCGCCGAGCGCGATCGGGAATGGGCTGATTCTGCTCGGAGAAGAAGGACATGGAGCCGGGGTTACAGCCACCGTGGCACCCATGTTCAAAACGCATGAGCTCGTCATTATATGGCGGGGGGCCTTGGGAGTCACAAGCGCGCTAATTGGGGAATCTGCATACTCATACCAAGTGACTCCCTGCAACTGGACGGCGGTGTGCACGTGGTCACCCGGGGCAATCCTTCACAATCCTCCTGAGTTGCACCTGGGGTGCGGCCTCATTACAGTCGCCTTCCCCCTGCTAGAGAAGGTGACCGCCTTAGAGTCATCCCTTCCGAGATAAGCCTAAAGGCGTAGCACCAATGAGTGGCTCTAAATGGAGATTATTCAAGTTCCTGGAGCCTCCCCTCGGTGCCGAAGATGACCACTCCGGTGGTTTAAGCCAGTAAGACAGCGGCGTACCCTTCCGCCCTTCCCCGCTGCGGAGGAAGTATATGATGTATTCCCATTGGATCAATAAAAAATGTTGTTGTTATCAGCACACCATCTAGTGACCCTTTACGACACCCAAGTTTGCAGAGAGTATTCATCAATCTGTAACGACGCCTGTCACCTTCGTAATCCTGTGACCACGAACGCTACATTGTTGGCAACACCAGGAAAACAAAAATCTTACACGCAATGTAATTTGTTTAAAATTATTTTATTGTTTTGTGTAATAATCGCGTAACTTAAATACGTTACTATAAGAGCTATTAATCATCAATTTTATAAATAAAAATGCAAAGCCTCACAAACTTAATCTTCGTTCCCAACAGTAACAAAATACTTACAAATCGGCACAATAATTTTCAAGATTAACACGACCGAACAAACTCGCAGTTCCCATCATTTTGGGGTATTAACAGAATCGTGACAAGATCCCTGTTGAGAAATTACTGTAAACACAGTTATGATACGTAAACCCGTCATTAGCTAAGGTTTTGGGGCCAATCAGGAACCTGTTTTTTACGACGCCATAAACTCGGGCAGCAGTTCTTTGGTATGATATTTTCCTTTTAGACCGAGCAGAGATAACACTAACCAGTGATTGTTTTGTTTTAATAAACGATGTCCATCACTATTGCTTAATGCAGCTTGCAGACATAAATGTTATAAGCACAAATCCGCTTCCGTGAGGTTCCCGGCAAAGGATACTGGGGTCATGATCCAACTACTCTGTCCAACCAGTTGAACTACGGGCCTTCGACAGGGGCAGTGGTCCAACTATTATTTACTCTATCCAGCCAGTTGGACCACGGGCCTTCGATAAGAATAGACCACCCCGCTCCACATTCGAGACTCGTAAAAGGCGACTAAGAAATTGGAAGATGGGCAACATTATCCACCCGTGTACAACAACATACTCCGATCACCAATCCACCCGCCAAGCGTATGGCAATACCCTTAATGACAGCTCATAGTAATGATCATTAGGAGGCCCATGTTTACAAGTGGACGTTTACGAGCAGATTTGTGTGAGTGCACAAATACGCAGCCCTAAACCAATTATCTGCAAGAAAAAATAAACCTCTGTCCGTAGCACGAAAATTCTTAGCCACTGCGACATTTAGGTTACCACGGATTAGCAGAATCAAATCAAGTATTCAAGAGTGGGTAAAGGGAATGATGTTTAGTGAGATACTGTAGTACAGATGGAAATTTATGACAAATAGTAATTATGTACAACCATGGGTGTTATGATCGAAATTAAAAATGCTCATGACAAACAAACTATAGAAAAGTTGATAGGACTGCTGGTTTTATTTGATACAGAGGCCAGAACAAAAAAGGAATAATATAAGCTACCTTCATCTTCAACTTATTCGCAAGGATCACTGATTTTGCAATGGACATTAATCCTAGATTCCTACCAATCCTTCAATTTTCGGTTTTAGAATAGAACGGATTCCAGGAACAAGCATATAATTATGTTATAAATGTGTTATAAATCCTGCATAAGTTTTTACACCGCTTTTCTTGCCAGTAGTTTAGTATAAAAAATAAACAAAACACGTACTTATAGTAATAAATGATAATAACCATGATACATCAAGTTACTAATAAAACCACAAACGAGGACTAAACGCGTCTACCATGAGGAAAACGACTCCAATGTTTTGATATTTTTCTCGGAATTGTTTTAGCTGGCCTTTCCTTTCTTGGCAACGAATCTTCGTGATAATCAAGCTTCCAAGACTGACCACTTCCAGAAATTATTTTAAGAAGGTTGTGAATGAATTAAGGAAAATAGGATGGCGAAAATATTACTGTTTTATTTCTTTAAGATTTTTCTGTTTTCCTGGACACTGGTGGCTAGCCACACGCCATAAATTATTTCCGACTGCTATATACTTTATCATATACTTTGTTTCTATCTATGTTTAAAAGCTCATCTGACTAACGTTGCTTTCATGTAAAACCTTTATGTTTCAGGTAAATATATATTATTAAAATACTACTCCATCACCAAATGGTAAGTCTTTATTATGATTGACTTTTATTTCATAAGCTCTTGGTTATAACATCTTTAAAACGATTCCATTAACTTCAAAATACACCCGATATGGTATTTTTGGATCAATTCAACCATAAAGTTCAACCACTTTTGTTACACCCAAACTTAACCTTACAAAAAATTGTGACACTGACCGAAACGTGAACCAGTTTATTTTTAAGTTGTCAAAGAAAAACAGTACGAATTTCAACTTTATCTGTTACAAGATAAAGGTGTCGATCTCCTTACCAAAATTATTCCAAAACTGGGCCCTATAGTTACAGTAATAAGAACGTCATTTATTGAAGGTGATACATCTTCAGTAAAAGTGTGGTAAAGATATCTTAGTGTTACAGATCCGATCGATCATACAAAGTTTATCAAGCGTCAGATTAACTTACGACTTGAAGTCAGTAAGATGACTTTACCTTTATTAGATGATGAGATAATACATGATAAGGTAGAAAGTGTTGCTAAGAAAATAGGATTAAGGTAATATAACTGTATAGTGTGTTAAGGATCAACCGAGAATCACCAGCAAAGAGTGAAAACGAACTAATTAAATAATATATATAATTATAATGGCGTTTCATAGAAATAGTTTATCGTAGAAAAGAGACAGAGTTCAAGGTATCTGTATGTTGACTTGGCTCGATTCTTACAACGTTGTAAAGTAAAAAAAAAAACTTCTAATATCGATGCATTGACACTGCTCACGTTGTCCCAAAAATAAGGCAGACACGACATCCGGCCCTCAAGGAAAAAGTTAATATGTGCCCTGAAGATTGGCAACACATCAGTAAATCCTTTGGTGTTGGGAATAAATATGGACGGTGGTGACCGCTTAGGCGACCCGCAAGCCCGTTTGCCCTGATTTAGTATTTTCATTAAACTATTATAATAACCTATTAGTACATCTAAATTCAGAAGCTCTTAGGTATTCATAAACGCTTCGGCATACAGTATACACTTTATCTCTAGAAGTTCTCTTGCAAATATGAAGTAAACAATTTAGCCGGTATTCTGTTATTTTCATCTTTTTTAATTAAATTCATTATTGTAATGTAAATGTAAAGGTGTGATCTATACTTTGCCAGGAACTAAATGGTACCAAAATATATATTATAAACCTATATAATCGATGACTTTCAATACAGTGCATTAGTATTTTGATTCGATGGTAATTTCCTCTATCGGCACAAACAAAGTGTAGCACAATAAAACTAGAATGCGATCGGAACAAAATCATAAATCATAGCAAGTAACACCATAAGCAAACTCCGATAGACAATATCTGATGTTGCACTTGACAAAGTTACATTTTATATCCATCCTCTTGAAAACTCGAAAAACGAAACCTTTATGAGGACAATATAAGATTGACAATCCGATACAACTAAGGTTGCAGACCAGCAAAAAGATGCATAGTGATGCACCAACAAAATAAGAAGTAATGGTAGTAAGAAATTGTCTAGTACCAAAGGCTTATGGGCGTTGCGCTTCATTTAGCAAGAGTATATCGAATTCATCATGTGTAACGTCTGTGTTATGTGTTTTTATTAAAAATTGTAAGACGTAATGGGACTACGACGTCGTTTAAAGTTGATGGCATACGCTCCCATAGTAGTAGTTTGTTATAATGTTGCTAAGCGCTTTCAAGGAAATATGAATTGTGACCAAACGTGATTAGCTTTGATGGTTTTGTTACCTTTTGATTTATGGGTTACTCTTATTTTGTCTTTGAAACCATTATGTTTATTATCATATCTTTAGGTATATTTTGTTTGTAAAATCTTTTCGAACTTAGATTATTATCTTTTGACTCCTGATAAACGTTTGGGGAAATTTTGTATTACTATCAGGAGCTGATAATACTTCATGGGTCAATTTTATCCAAGATAATATAATTTTACATAATTAGGAGATTTAAACATAATAACTAATCAAAGTACCATAGTAGAGAGATTTATTAGTGAGGTAGAACTCGAAACGGTATTTCATTGAATTATATCTATTATGAAACTACTATGCATATCACACATCCATATTTAATCGAACTACTTTGTCACAGCTATTAATACTACTCCTGCAATATTAATATCATCTATTGCTTTGTCAAAACGCTTATCTTTTCTTGGACTCACTATACACGAGTAATGGACGCATCATTTACAAATAGTCACGACTCTGCATTATGCTTTAGTGACATATTATCGACATGATATTATGACGTTGATGACCAGCTACTTATGGTGCTTTTAGCGTCCTGATTTAAAATATGACACGTCTTTTTGTGGTTACTGATGGCGTATGGACGTAATATTTCATAGGCAATTAGCAATTTTTCATATCTATGCGTAGGGCTAAGCTTTTAGTGGGGATAAAAGCGGTTTGATATGGGCTAATCTGGAATGAAAGGCAGAATATGTCGGCCGATTGCTTTTAAGGCGCTTAATGTTGCTGCCTTATCTTCATGTGTCTCATATGAATGCAAAATCCTAATCCTGAATAACTTATAGGTGATGAAACTGAAAACCCAGTCACCTGGTAGGTTTAAATCAACTTTAACATACCATTATTGTTGTGTAAAGTTTAAGCTTATACCGTCAGAAATTAGCATTAGAATGTTTGATCGTATATAAAAATCAATGGTTTTTTAAACATATCATGTGCTTAAGACTATTAAGCCTTCAAATAGTATTACTAACGATTTTTAATTGTCAAATCCTTATCTAATATGACATCATAGCACTTATGGCGCACGCTCTTGTAAATCACTCCTTCATGGGTTTGTTAAAACATTAATTGATTACACCATAAAACATAGCACGTGGTCTCGCTTAACATTATGTTAATTGACACAGATGGACACTGATCTTGTTTCTATTTTTAGAGGTACTTTATAATTGGTAATATGAATCGTTTTAGATTCTAAAGCGTTTTCAGCTTATATTAAATCTAACACTTGAGTAAGTTCATAAGAGAGTAAGCCGCCATGTTGATTTCCTTAGGCTTCCCCATCTTGTTTTGTAGGTGAGGCAAGTGTTTCGTATGTATGGCACCTTTCAACAAATTACTAGGTACAAGACTAAATATCCACTGTATCTATAGTTGGAAAACACAACAACGCAATGTATGACATTTGTATAGACACGCCACACGCATCGTCTGCGCAGTGTCAGCGTGACACAGAGCAATAATTGCGTTTGATTTTAAAAGAAGAAATAATTTTATATCCACTTAATGGACCGGTGCCAGTACTGTGGTATACGGTGCGTAAGAATGGCAACCTAGTTGGAGATTTTCTTTGTAAAAATAGTTTTAATAGCTTTCTGTGTAAATTTTGTGATGGGCTCGGAACTAAGTTACAGCCGAGTGGATTGAAAGATCTGCAAGTTTAAGCAACGCTTGGTTTGTCAGTTTTCAGATGGGTGATCATTTCTAATATACCCCTCCCTGCGTCAGAATGCACGATAAGCCGTTAGCCCCGAATGAAAAATAAATATTTAAGAATCATTACGGTAAGTCAGAAAAAACTTCGAAAAATTAAGAATTTAGATATTGCCCAGTATCTCGGTTGCGGAGCTCTGATGGCAGGCTTTATGTAAAATACCAATATTCGGCCGCATTTAGTTAGACTGGAAGCCGACCTCAACATAGAAGCAAAGCAAAAGTCTCGCAGGATGATAATGTGTGTAAATGTTGTCTGGTCTAACTTGAGAATGTTGCTATTTCACTTAGCTGGGTGGTGAATGTCAGAAGCAGTTCGTGTAAAATACTGATTAGTCAACCTCATCTCCGAATTCCACAATTATGGGCTATGGAAGTTTATAGGCTGAGGTGATGCTAAAGTACAACAATAAGGTTTCATGTGATTATTTCTGTTATGGTGTACCCAATTAAGAAGTGGCACATTGGAGGCCGTTTATTGGTCAGCTATGGCAAGAATGCAGCTAGCTAGTTACCACCGTAGCGCCAAATATTCTGCCACCAAGCCGTAGTATTTAAACCACAGTTTAAAAAGTACAGTGTTCCATTGAGGCTGTCGCTGAAAGACAGCGCTGATGCCACAGCATTAAGCTGAGCAACGGACTTTTTTCACATAAGACTATAAATTATGCAATCGTTCGTAGGCAATGGCATTGATAACTTCTAAATCTCTTTCTGGTTATCTACCATAGACAAGAAAATTATAATAGTTTAAGTTCAGTGTTGTTGAATACGCATTTAGTGTCATATAGTGTTATTAAGCATTTAGTCATTGGATAGTGCCAACATTTTAATCGTGTCAGTCATGCCATAACAATACCTAAAATTACAGGCTCTATGTGTATTTATTTTGTGCGTCGACGTTTGCAACATATATAAAATGCTTTTCTTTCTTTCTTATTCCTCTTTTCCGGATTGAAAGGCACTGTAGCTAGTGAAATTACTGGCCATAAAAGTATTATTAGTTGGCGTGATCATTACCACGAGGCGAATAACTTCTTCTACT
This sequence comes from Diloba caeruleocephala, assembly GCA_947459985.1. Taxonomy (NCBI): domain Eukaryota; kingdom Metazoa; phylum Arthropoda; class Insecta; order Lepidoptera; family Noctuidae; genus Diloba; species Diloba caeruleocephala. The sequence goes on from OX381624.1 coordinate 18,495,495, forward strand.
AACTAGTAAGTGTCTAAATTGTGTTGGTAAAATTGCAATCATGAATAAGCAAATATCTTTTTTTTCTAACAGAAAAATATTATTTTCTATGCCGATTTTTGCAAACCCAACAAGTTCGTGAACGTTTAAGTCCGTGTGTCACGTTCGTCGTCAACTACGCAATAACTACGATGCGATGACGGCTAGAACTGTCTTCAGTTAATTATAATCTGAGCTTTTTCTTAGCTTTAATGCAACTTTGTTGCAGTCATAAATGATGGAGCAGTTAAACTTGAGTTGTGGATTACTTTGGCTATGGTGATTTTTATTTAAAATTTCATGAAATGTTCCCGTGTACTTATACTGTACGGTTTTTATTTAATTTTATTTTTGTAATAGTTGCCTCACTATGATTTCTCCGGTGACGTGGGAGCGTTTACAGACACATATTCCACATATAGTACACCCAGACCCGGAACAATTACCTGCAGATCGTGCAAATATTTCTACCGTGCGGGAATTGAACCCGCGACCCAAAGCACAGCAGCCGATTGTATCAGCCACTGCACCAACCGTGCCGTCAAATTACTGTGGTTATGAAGAAAATTAAGTACAATCTCATGAAATTTTTCTTTGTGTTCTGTATGCTTTTAGGCCCTTTTCACTAAAACCCTTTGCCTATATGGATATTATTCTCATAATTCTGAACTGTTTTCACAACTTGATCAGTTGATTTCAAAAATATATCTAAATACAATTTTTTCTTTGAACGTTCTGTTAAATGTGTATATTTTGTGTGTGTGCTAGTGTGTACGTACTATCTAATAACATTGTAGTATCACATAATATTCAGTATCTCTGAACATAATCCAGTTCATGTTTATGTTAAGCATTTAATGTTCACTGGTTGTAATATTCCTTTCCATCTTCAAGTCTTAGAAATTACTCTGTAGTTAAACGAACTCAAAGTTCTACTCATCTTTTATCTCTAAGACCGTTATTTGTACATACAAATAATAATGTCTACATAAAAGGGCTGCGTTTAAATAAATCATAGCTAAGTACTTGCCTGTGTTTAGGTCAGCTAAATCGTCTAGAATTGCTGAACACAAAGTAGAGTCAACTTAACTGCTTTAAACTGTGCTCATAAAGACGGTAGCGAGCATAGCATTGAGATGAGGAGTATATCACACAGTATTGTAACAGAAACAAAAAGTTTTTCGGCTTGGCAAACACTTGAAATTGACCTAAAACAAAGTTGTAGATGTCAAATGGCAGTCATCGGTAGTACCAATGAAAGGCCAAAGGCTGGTGCCATAATTTCTTTATGACCGGATCCCTGTTCGTCTTTAGTGACACCAGAATGAATGAAGAATGAAGCCTATAGCAATCAAACGGTACAGAAAACAGCCATTCCATATAAATTAATCAACTTAGTATTAATATTCATTCATTAAATAGACTGACTGATTGATCATTATCATCATCATCATGTGGTATGGTCCAAAGGTCCTGAACAAAGGTTCTCATAGATTTTCACAACGAGCGCTTACATGCTGCCCACATCCAATGACAATGTCAATGTCATCTATCCATCTCGTCAGGCCATCTAATGCTGTCTTTTCCGGAACGTCAGTCATTTCCACTCGACAACCTTTCTGCCCTAATAGCCACTAGTTCCAGGAGCCCCATCTATAACCACTTCAGCTCACTAATCCCTTTCAGCTATATCAGCAACTTTGGTTCTTCTAGGGATCACTTTGCTGATTCCATCTGGTTGAAAAATACCAAGCAACCTCTGATTGATTAAATTGAAAACTTAACAGTGACTGACTGATTAAACTGCAGCAATTGACACAGCTTTGGAGTGGACCTCTGCGCATCTATCAAGAAATCCCAGAGAAGACGCTACCAGCAGTCTCGTGTTACCGTGAACACTGTGAGGTGTCTGTTTCCCCCCAAGACGTGTTGTGGCATCGCACAGGATGCATCCTCGCTTCTGGAGATCCCAAACTCCCAAACACATCAATATGCTCTGCCACTTTATGCCTGCGTGTGTTTGTGTATGTGTATTTAATTAGTAGAAGTCCAACATCACCTTCTACTTGTGCAAAGGTTAAGCAACAGCTTCCTTTGTGCAATGACAATTGCTAGTTCTAGTTGCCAAGCCAAGCTGTTATGGCAATTACCTGCAACGATCGAGCATTGCAGGTCTTTTTCTGCAGGACTATTTTTAGCAGTAGATGTTTCTGGGCGGATAAATGTATGACCTGTATGTCTGTAACCCAACTGAAGCAACTAGGGAGAATGGCTGGAATGATGATGTAAGCATCTAATATGACACTTTTGTCATACACAAATTTTTTGAATTTGTATTGGCCTCATATGACGGACGTTGAATCATTTATTGGGTATCTTTTTCAACCTCACAGACTTTAATCTGCATTTTGACGGCATGGTTGGTGTAGTGGCTAACTGATTGGCTTGCTGCGCAATGAGTTGCAGGTTCAATTCCGGCATGGAACAAGTATTTGTATGGCCTACAGGTAGTTATTCTGAGTGTAGATATTTTTGAAGACAAAGCTTCCTAAAAAAGGAACGTCTGTAAGTGCTGCCATTTGTAATCCTCGGTTTCGTTAATTGATCGTGTGATATGAAAACGCTTTTCCCTACTTTTTAGAGAGCGATAGCCATAATAGTTAAGGTCATGCTGGAAGATATCCAGACAAACACCGCGGTGTAAACACCAACCCGCTAAGTGGCCGCATAACGTACGGGAACAACAAGTTAGCCAGCGTTTAACTTTTGATTTATTAAACCATTGCCTATCTAACGGTACATGACGTCATGGGGTTAACTGTCGTTTAAGCTTGCGTAAGTTAATGGCACTGCGCCGTGAAATGAAATATTGGAGATAGAAAAATGTATTGTAGAGATGGAATAACTTAGCTTTAAAGGATATTGCTCGATTTAAAGATAACTATTACCGTGGTTAGGTGTAAAATAGAACATTCATCATCATATCAGATAAAGTGCGTGTCCACTACTGAAACAGGCCTTCCCCTTAGTTTTCCACAATTGTGTCAATTTTAAGGGGAATTTTCCAGTATTCACCAGGCTTGGCAGGCAGGTTGGTGAGCGCAACATGGCTACTGTTCCACAGGGACGCTGCCGCCCATTCCTCTGGTTTAGAGTCCCTTAGTCGCCTTTTACGACTTCAACGGGAGGAGATGGAGTGGCGCTATATTCTTAATCCGGACACCACACAGATAATTCGAGAAATTGTTACATTAAAAGTAAACGATGGAAAGGCACGAGATTTTGTCTGTAACGTAACGTACTTGCGAGTTCTTGTAATGTGTGGGTGTATACTGGCGATAAATAACACTCAACTACTCGAGGTATATACAGAATACTGTATGCATCGTCAGATAGCTGAGACCTTAATTCTCTGCCTTGGGTTGAAAGAAGCAACTCAGTTATTTTAAAATCACACTGATACAAGTAAATTTGAGCTTATAAAACATGATTTTATGGCAATCTCCAATGTGCAGCCGCCTGAGATTGCAGCTGTCCCAGGTCGTGGTGATGTCTCTCACAGCGCACCGCGAGATTTTGGGGAATCATTTACAATTTTCTGGGGGGGGTTTTACAGCCGCGTTCCTTCCGCTAGAGGGAGTTACCACTTTACAGTCATCTCCTCCGAGGTGTGCTTTGAAAGTGTGGCAACCACGGGTGGCTCTAGTATGGTCTTATCGGAGGACCTGGAGCACCCCTTCAGTGTCAAAGATGATCACTTCGGTGGTTTTAGCCGGTAGGAGTCCGGCATACCCCTTCGCCCTTCCCCGGGGCGAAGGAAGTTCATGAAGAATTTCCACTGGGCACCAATAAAAATAAAAAAGGAGTCTGGCTAAAACCATCCCATTCCATGGGGAGGAAACAGTACATGAAGATTTCCTCTGGGTAACCAATTAAAAAAGTCGTCGACCTGGCCAGCAGGCGCCAGGCAAGTTCTAAAGACATCACGATGACAGTATAACTATCAAATTTGCTAGACTTACTACCTAACTAGACTGGCCCCTGCGGCCACTAAACTCGATTGTGATTTTGGGAGACGCATATGCCCATTGCTACGCCGAATTAAGACATCCTACATAATACCAACGTAGTATGAAGACACCGCGCTAATCACCATTGCCCGGTGGTCCCACAACTGTCTCAACTCAGCACAAACGCAATAAATACGCTCGTATTATATTACAACTTGTATTTCGACGCGCGTGCGCACATCAAATCTACCATCGGTTTTAATGCATCCTCTCAACGGGTAGAGCTAGGAATAGAGTGTTATCGATATCGATATTCCGGATTAATATTTTGGGTTATCAGTCCGTCGCGCGTCGCAGCCGTTGCTCGGTTTTGTGACTCAGTGCATGGTCCAAAGATTGTGAGAATTTAGTTGAGGGTGCCGGTAGGCAAAGAACTAATCTCATTAATCATGAAATTATTATGTCAGCCGAAAAACGTCCACTACTGGACAGAAGCCTCCCCCCCAAAGATTGCCACAACAACCATAATCACTATGCTTAGCAGACGGGTTGGCGATCGCAGTTTAGTTATAAATGTATTTGAAGGATGCTGCTGCCCATCCTCCGGCTAATCCCATAGTCGCCTTTCACAACACCCACGGGATGAGATGGGGTGGTGATATTCTTAGCCAGCACCACATCAATAACGAAATACTTACTTTTTTAAAATTTCTTTGAGATAAATGTCTTAAAGCATATATTTTCAGATTTAGTATTATATTGAATGTCCGCATGGTTTCCGCATTAGGAAAGTAGCACCACTCCATCTTTTCCCGTGGATTTCGATAAAGGCGACTAAGGGGCAGCCCTTCTGTGGAACAGTAGCCATACTACCAACCACCCCCTACCAAGTGTGGTAAGTATTGGTTAATACCCCTCAAAATTACTACACAATTGTGGAAAGCTATAGGGGAGGCCTTTATTCGGCAGCGTTTGCGAAACCAAACGCTACCCAGCCGAGTCGGATCCGATGATTGACCTCTTTCTCAAAGTTGGACCTACCTAACTCGACAGTTTGTCCCAGGTAGACATACTCACCAACAACTTCGAGAACAGAGCTCCCAACGGATATTGGAATGGGAATTTAACATGAATGTCGTCTTGCCCATATACAATTTAAGGCCCACCTGTTGGGAACCTCTGTTGAGATCATCGAGCATTGTGCTGCGCACTTACAGCGATTTTGTAATGACTACTCTGTCGTCAGCAAACCAAAGGTGAGTGATATACTCGCCATTGATGTTAATGCCGAAACCTTTCCACTCTACTAGCTTGAAGGCATCCTACATTGCAGCGGTGAACAGTTTCCGGGAAACGACGTCCCCCTGTCTCACACTTCTCTGCAATAGAATTACCCCCGTGAATGCCGTCATGAATTTTTACGAAAACGAAACGTAGGGTGAGATTCAGAAACGAGTCTTAGCGTGAACTTACGCTTCCATCTGTCAAAATTGGGGGCGTAAGTAGTGCATTTTGACAGATGGAAGCGGAAGTTCACGCTTGGACTCGTTTCTGAATCTCACCCAAAGACGTGTTCTCTTTTTCTGTTGCTGTTGTTGAAAGGTTTGAAAATCTAAAACTCTCGTGAATCAAAAGTGCTAATAGAAACATTTTGTTACACAGATTTAGTATTTTGGAATAAAAATGAATCCACTAACATGAATCATCGAAGAAGTACTACTTGCCTATCATCTCAAAATTACACTATCGACAAAAATATTTCACTAACATCGCTATCGAGCACATCACTACACGTTACCAGTTTGTCCTATCGAACAAACGGTGTTGCGGTGTACCTATGTTAAATATAATATTATGCGGTTAGGACATGGTGAACGTAACCCAACCGCGTTGAGTTAATCTAATATTGAAATAACATTGGCGTTTTTCTATTCAATTCTCTGTGTGTAATATAAGAAAATTGTAATTTTACAGCAGTTTGTCGTCTGGCTGGAGGCCTCTTTTGGCTTCGCCAGAAAATAAAAAAAAGACTGTAGCTTGTAATTTTGTGTTTTGTAATAATGGGCGGGGTTGCGTTCGAATGGTGTTAGAAATCAATGTGGCACTGTTATGGATCATTTTTGTTTTCTTTGATATAATAATTGGAATTATAGCTTGTGGCTGTTGAGGCAGTGTATACAATTTAGCGTAATAGACGTACTGGGCAATAATGTTTATATTTAAAGATGGTGATTGCCGTGTGGTGCCGGATACGAATAGCACCAACCCATCTCATCCCGTGGGTGTCGTTAAAGGCGAGTGTGGGATCGGATGACGGGTAGCAGCGTCCTTTGAGAACATTAACAACTCAACTGTGATCGCCAACCCACTAAGAGTGGCGATTATGGCAAATTTGGTGCCACGTTTGGCAGGCGGGTTGGCAGTTGAATTGTGTTTAATGAGCTCGAAAGACGCTGCTGCCCAAGCACTGACTTATCTAATAGTAACCTTTTATAATACCCACAGGATGAGATGGGGTGGAATGGTATATTCTTGGCCACGTCATCATAGCTCATAGCCAACTGGCTATGAGTGCACTCACTGATCGGTACGATTGGAGAGGTTAAGCAACACTTGTCGCGGTCAGTTTATGGATGGGTGGTCGCCTTCTTCGACACCCATGGGATGAGATGGGGTAGACCGTTTAGGGGGACTGTGAAAAGGCCGCCCCTCAAGCACTTCTCGGGGGATTGTAAAAGATCCCCTGAAGACTCACTGTGCGCACACGGCGGCACGTGACCAATTGCACACCACGGTCTTTCCAGGGGTCAATCCACGCTCCCATGACCGCCGAGGTCCCTCGCTAACGAGAGCAGGAAACTTAGGTTTGTTGGACTTGGGCGTTGGGGCGGTTGTTACCCCGGCGCCGTCTTGTCCTTCTACGTGCGGGATCAGCCCTCTCTCGATCCCGCTCTGCGGTCTCCTTCTGCAGCATGACGCTTTCACAGAAGGAGGCCACTGCACTGCAATTTTTATGCTATGCCAGCATAGCTGACACTACTGCCAATTTATCTTTTCGTGTGTTTAGTGGCCACTCTTCTGTCAGAGTTGTTCAAGCAGGCCAAAGGGACTGGATGGGAAGGGGGAAGGAAAGACTTGGCTCAACCACTGCCGTCTGATAACTAAAACCAGGACTGACGATTTTCTGTGCTCTCTGAAGCTGCTCGGAGACGCTCAATTCAAATACCACTATGCAGTCACCCATCCATAGGCAGACCGCGCCATGCATTGTTGAACCTCACCGATCATTTACCGGTCAGCGAGTGCATGGCTATGAGCACCTCAAATCCAAAACATTCTATTAAAGTCACAAATACTCGCTCTGTTACTATGGTGAAAATGCTAATGCAATTAAATATCACTGACATTTTTACTATCAACAATAAAAAATATATACCTATTACTATCGCGTGCTCCACCGTTGGTTTCCTCTGATAACTGAAGAGTCGGTTTACATTTAGTTTTATTTTGTTAAGGCTCAGTGCTCTTACTACTTGAGACCTTCATGAAAAGAGTAGTCTTAGTCAAATTCAAATTTAAAAATATTTTTATTCATATAAACAATTTGCAGGCACTTATGAATAGTCAGAATGTAGTTGCTTGGTTGCAAGAAGTTCTATGGAGAAGAACCGGCAAAATACTCCATAGACACTCTTTTAAAATAATAAAAAAATGTTACATTACATTGTTGATAGTTGCAAACAGAATTAACGTACGTGAGAATCGTGTACTGCCAGCGTGAAAACCATTAAAATAATAATGATGTGCCATACAACAATATTGCATGGCAGTAAGGACTGACCAGTCCCACATGACAGCAGCCGTTCACGAGTATGACGCTTGCATCGGCGTCGCTCAGCTCAACCACATTCCAGGAAACTCAACAACCTGACACACAACGCCACCATCAGCAAGTCAAGTTCCAAACTTACGTCCTCCAAAACCTTCAAAAATATTTACCTGGTGCGTGCTATTCAGCAATTTGTTTTACCCGCAGGTAAGCCAGCATACCAAAGGAGGTTAGTTGTCAGGCAGGCGGCAGACTGTAAAACCCTTTTGCCAAAACCTTTGCAATATGAGTAACATACAAAATAAATATATATATATATATATATATATATATATGTATTATGAGTAACATATTGCGCCAACCCCAAGTAACTTGAGACCAGAAGGCCAATTCTCGTAATTGATTTGCACTATGACTGAAACTTGACCGAACTGAGATTAAATTATGAATTGACCGAAAAAATGGTATTCTGCTACTCTTAAAGTTCAGTCGCATTTCGGTATAATCTCGTTCTAGTCTCATTTCAATCTCAATTTTGACGTTTATTTGATGGCAATTTAGTACAGGTGACAGTTCGAAATGTTAGCAGAATACCGTTTTGACATCGATCAAGTTTCGATCCATTTTCGATCTCATGACAGTGTAAGTTCACGTTTGACGTTGTTTGTTTGTTTAGGAGAATACCATGTGTGACATTTATGACACTGAGACTAGATCGGAGCTATATTTTGAACATTTGTAAATTACGAGGATTGACCCTCAGAGCAGGAAGAAGAATACAAGCATAGTTTAGGATGTTGTTTGGGCTGCCGCGCCACTGTAGCGCTTCAGCTATGTTTGCGGAACAACACGTGGATGGTTTTCATGCCATCTTACGAAAGCGTTGTGCCTCTCTGCTAGAGCGGATGCGAACCAGCTCGAACGGCATCCTGAGCGTGTTGGCTGACCGTTGGGACTCGCCAATGTTGCGGCACTGGATGCGTTTGCACACTGCCTAAGCATTAACTTCTCTTATTTATTTTTATTGATACCTACTATTAAAACAATCTATGGACTTAGTCTGAAATAAACATTTATTATTATTATTATAGTGATTTGAACAAATAACAATAAAGCACAATTAATTAATTAATGACAGTACGGCTATTATCCCTTCAATACAAGTCGTTTTCCCGTCTTTATCGACTTGACTGTGGATAAGTTGGCACATGCCGCATTCCTGGATTAAAATACCACACGTATGTAATAAATTAATAACATGAAAACATTTTCCTACCTTTGTTATAACAATTTCATGCATATTTATTTATTCGTACAATGCTTTTCCACTATAATTGTAGTAATTATCACTTATAATTAGTCTGTCGCCGTGAGTCATTGTATTTGTAGTGTTTATGAGTTGTTTTTTTTATTGAACTTATTATTAGGCACAGATACGTTTGGTGTAGTGTCTGGACTAAGAATATACCACCACTCTATATAGCACCACTCCATCTCCTCCCGTGTATGAAGTAAAAGGCGACTAAGGGACTCTAAACCCTACCTTTTAAACTAGGATAACCTGTATCTTAAGTATTTATACGTCCACTGATGAACAAAGGCCTCCCCCATAGATTTCCTTGGGAAGTATTTGCCAATACCACGCTTGGCAGGTGGGTTGTTGAGCCCAGTATGGCTACTGTTTCTTAGAAGAGACGCTGCTGCCCATCCCTCTGGGTTTAGAGTCCCTGGTTTCGCCTGTTACGATATCCACGGGAGGAAATGGAGTGTGCTATATTCTTAATCCGAACCCTACACAGACGTGTACCGTATACAGTAAATCGACAGCTAATGAATGTCTCAGAACAAAATTCTAATTATTTATCAGTATCGATATACAAGTCAGTTACACTACGTTAAGGTCACTTTACCCAAGCACCTGATCGAGTAAAACAAGTTTAAATATTACTCATCGGTAATGTAAACAGCTAACCCTTAAGTGTAAATGCACAACGCGCTGTTATCTCGGTGACTTGCTCATGCGTAGTAGCCAGTTGTAAAATTATCTCTTTGTAACTATTTATACATACGTATGCTTCGTATTGTATTTTAGTGTGTTTATAAACAGTTATAATGTCATATCGTTTAATGTTTGTGTATTGCGTAATGTGATGTGTACGTACTAGGTGCAACAGAAGTCGTATTTTATCATTCGGCGGCACGGTTGGTGCAGTGGCTGATACAGTCGGCTGCTGCGCTCCGGGTCGCGGGTTCGATTCCCACACGGAACAAATATTTGTATGATCTGCAGGTAGTTGTTCCGGGTCTGGGTGTATTGTATGTGGAATTCATGTCTGTAAAACGCACCCACGACACAGGAGCAATACTAGTGTGGGGCAAAGTATTTTTTATAAAAAAAAAAAAAAATGCGACTAGCTGGGAACCGTGGTTTCACCCGCGTTTAATTTAAAAGAAATTGAGAGTACTTCGACATAGAATATATATGTTGGATTTCAAGGGTGTTATTGTTTTGCGCGGATCCCTAATTATTTTTCTAAAATAAAAGTAGCCCAAGTTATTCCTTATAACATTAGCTGTCTGCCAGTGAAAGTCCCATCAAAATCGCTCAAGCCGTTTCGGAGATTACCCGGAACAAACAGATAGACTGACAGACAAACAAATAAAAATGTTCATATATGTACCGTATATATTTTCAAATGCATTTATTAAAAAGCTGTTATTTTGTCATTACAAACAGACATTTCAATTTTATTTATTTGTATAGATGATGAAGTCTACTTAACTAATAATCTATGATATTACCCGGTGCCTATATCCAAAAACGATTCGTTGCATAGGTACGAACTTAACTAGCGAATGGAAGGACCTTTGCTTAGTAACAGTTCCACGAGTCGTAGTTTTAAACTTTTAAGCCGTATCGGCTACCGGTCGCTATACTCAAAAACTTCATAAGTCCTCTTTGTTTCTATTTTTAATCGTGGTGGTACCATTGCACTGCCAGATATTGACCACCGAGCAATACGGCTTAAATATTAAATATATGGGGAACAAGCTGATCTCCTCGGGGTCACCAGTGTGGAGAACAACGTGTGGTGTTCCTCTATAGAAAAGGGAGGATCCTCCAACCAGTCGGGTCATGCCTTTTTTTTATTTTTCTATTTTTTTATTGGTGCCCAGTGGAAATTCTTCATGAACTTCCTTCGCCCCGGGGAAAGACGAAGGGGTATGCCGGACTCCTACCGGCTAAAACCACTGGAGCGGTCATCTTCGGCACGTAAAGGAGGCTCCAGGTCCTCGTATGATCACACTAGAGCCGCCCACTGGTGCCACGCCTATTGGCACATCTCGGAGAGGGTGACTGTAAAGCGGTCACCCCCCCGGGGAGATTGTAAAGGATCCCCCAAAGCGTCCCAAGGCAGCGCGTGACCACATGCGTGCTACCGTCTTCTCTTGGGTCGCTTGGTGTGGGCACGCAGATTCCCCAATCTACGCACCGGCGAACCCAGAGGTCCCCCACCTTATAACAACGGCAGGGGTTTACAGGCGTATCGGAATTAGGCGCCAGGGCGGTTGTTACCCCGGCGCCGTCTCCTTCTTCTTCGAGCGGGATCGGCCCTCTCCCGATCCCGCTCTGCGGTCTCCTTCTGGAGCATGACGCTCTCACAGAAGGAGACCACTGCATTCCAATTTTCGTGCTCTGCCAACATAGCCGACACTACTGCTGGCAGAGAGAGATCTTGCCCGATCCGATCGACCAGGATCCGCCGCTCGGCGGCCCACGCAGGGCACGCCTCGAGCGTGTGCTGTGCGGTGTCCTGGTCGCTATCACAATGGTGGCATTGTGCCGTGGCCTCGCGTCCTATCCTGTGCAGGTACGCACCGAAACAACCGTGCCCGGTGAGCACCTGCGTCAGGCGATAGGTGACGCGCTCGCTCCTTCTGAGCCAGGCTCCGAAGAGCGGCAGTACGGCCTCGACGACGCGCTTGGTCGCAAATTGCATCCGCAGGCGGTGACGCCACTTTACAAGTGCACGTCGCCGAGCCAGCCGCCGCAGCCTGTCCAACGCCCCTGAAGGCGCGTTTTCACCGCTCTGGCGGAGGGAGCGTGTCTGATCGTAGACCCACGCATCCATCTCCGCCAGGATGTCGAAAGGCGAGTCGGATCATGCCTGGCGGGCCGAAGCCCAATGGTTAATGTTGGTGGTCTGTATATTAGCAGCCTTCTGCACATACTTTACATGTGTGATTCAGGATTCTTTGACGTCATCGGAGTGTTACAATTATTGTTCAAGTAGATGTCGCTGTAAGTTGTAGTTTATATGGTCGTGATGTAGGTGTCGCCACAAACATTACTACGTACCGGTTAGACCCTTCAGTCCCCTGACTGTAACGATATTACTTAGGATAAGAGACTAAATTAGCAATGTCTTGAGGTGACGAATTCAGCGTGGTGCCACGCAGTACTGGTCTTGGGTAGTATTACAATTGTAATGGGCAGGCATGATGCTTATTAGGGCAGGCAGGCATTAAAACCCGACAGGGAGGAATAGCTGGAGCAGCATAGCGCCCTCACCTTCCAGCTAACGTAGATACTTTCGGACGGTGTTGCGAGAAGTATCTGTATCGCATAGGCTGAGAAGAGACGCCCGATTGTCGTCACTGCGGAGATAGCCCGAAGGACATTGCGCAGCACACGCTGGAGGAGTGCCCAGCTTGGGCAACGCAGCACCGTGGTGTCGTTCCGGCGATTGCAGAAGGTGACCTCTCGCTTCCAGCCGTAGTTAGAGTCTGGCATGCTTCTCAACCCGTTAGACGGAGGAAGTCCACGAGGATTTCCCCAAGTAAAAATATGGCATGATGATATGAACAACCAAGCGAATTATGTGCTCATCCCGTCTCGATATTGTTTAAAAATACATTTCGTTTGACAAGTTTATTATGATACGGTTAAAGGTAATTTGGATTTAAACTACATTCCAATAATTATGTGCATGTATTTAAAACAAACGATTAAATTTTATTCTATAAAAAGGGAAACACACGATAATATTTATAAGGAAAAGATCAATCAAAACATTGATAGTTACATCCAAATTGTAAATAAAACGGCTTTCGAAAATATTTACAATAAAATATACGTTTTTTTCCTTGTATTCGTACTCTATATAATATTTCAAAACCACAAATAATTACCGCAATCAATAAAATAGGTAGCAGACAGATAATATTACAGTTATTATTGAAGTTCAATGAATTGATCTGCGTATTATGTTTTCCTTAAATACAATTGTTTGTTTACAAACATAAATAATTATAAGTTTAGTATCAATTAAATGTATGGGGTCCGGATTAAGAATATAGCTCCACTCCCATCTCCTCCCGTGGATGTCGAATAAGGCAACTTACGGCTGAAATTAATAATCAATCTATAGATTTGAGATTTTGGATTTTATTCGTTTTTGTGTTAAGATTACATTTTACAGAAGAATCCTTAATCCCAAATCCAAAGATTTTGGATTAATTTCGGCCGTAAGAAAGTCTCAACCAGAAGGATTGGTAGCAGCGACCCTTCTGTGGAGCAGAAGCTATTCTGCGGTCACTTATCCACCTGCCAAGCGTAGGGAGTATTAGCAAATTTCCCTGGGGACTGTCAGTGGACTGTAGTTTTATGTCGCAGCAATGGCGGTCTCCGATATCAGTCTCAATGCATTTAACATTTAAATGATCTAAAGAGCCTATACGTAACTTCGGGTTTCTCCATGCAGATGATGATGATGATATTAATTTGTGAAGATAGATAGAAGTACATTATAATGTAAACAGAAAATCTTTTTATTCAAATTGGTCTAATACATTACTCTTTATGAAAATTAAAATGAAAATACTAATTTATTAAGTTATTAATAATGAAATTTCAATCAATCTATTTACAAAGATATTGCATACTAGTATATAAGTCTGGTAAGATAATTAAATAAATAATAATACCAAAAATTTGAATGTTATACTCAACATACGAGTAAATAGCCAGGAAATTTACAAAAAAAAAAAAGGATCAGACAACTGGGACCGTAGTCAGTCAGTAGTCAGGTGACGCACACTGTACAGTAACAAAAAAAAACATTCGTGATTTATTTTTGTATTTACATTAGGTATAAATTACGGCAAGTCCAAACGCAAATCAAGTCATATCATCATCCACAAAAATATAGGTTGGAACAGTCGCAGAGGCGGGCGATTTTACTTCTTTTTTTTATGGTGGGCTTCGCGCACTCATCCCAAGAGGGATATAGCTGCTTAACCGGGCAAAGCAAAGCCGGGCGAATTTCAAGGTAGTTTAAATACTATTCTACCAAATGATTCGTAGTGAAAAATAGATTTTTTTTGCTCATTTTGCGGGAGGCCGCAGCCTCATAAGGAAAATTAATAATAAAATAAATGGATTTTAATGTCAATAGTTCATAACGTCCTATTAAATAGATATGCAATATTTACGTAATTGATGCAACAATGTCACATCTGTTTATGAAACGTAGTATATTTAATACATACTAACGTACCTACAATAATGGTGGTGAAAAGTAAATAAATATATTTCAAACTAGCTGGATACCGCGGCTTCACCCGCTGTTTAATTTAAAAGAAATTTGATAGTTGGAACAACTACCTGCAGATCGTACAAATATTTGTTCTGTGCGGGAATCGCACCCACAACCCGATGAGCAGCAGCCGACTGTATCAGCCACTGCACCAACCGTGCCGTCGATTCAATTGGACTAATAAATAACCCTGAAATAAATAATAAACCATAATTTAAAAAACATCCTGTGGCAAGTCCCGTAGTAGCCTTTTACGACATCCACGGGATGAGATGGGGTGGTGGTATTCTAAGCCGTCACCACACGGCAATATTCTCTTCTAATCTATATTAATTTCGCCTAAATTAGTCGATTTTCACTACTTGGCTTAGCTTAGATTACGTTAAGCTTCAGTCATGTTCCGAACATCTCTGAACACAATTATGAGCGTAAATAGTGGATTTTTACAGATAAAAGTGGAAGTACGCTAGGCTTAGACTTTCACGCTAAATGACATGCGCTTCTAGTTTAGTAGAAACCTACAATCAGAAACGTATAAATGGTATTTAGTGCATTCTTGCTGGTTACGCCCGACCGTTTTACCGCCCTCGCCGCCGAGGATGCCCGCCTCACCGACGTCGCGGAAGCCTATCGCCGCGTCACCTTCCCGTTCAAGTTAGCACTTCTCCCTCCCGTCTTTTGCTCGCGCCGGCCCGTGCCGAGCCTGTGGTTTTAAATGTCCCCTAATACATTATAAATAACAGCGATCCAGCTGTCCCCAAAACAATAGCTTGTTGACCCCAACAACGCCCTAAGCCGAAGTCCGTGTCCCGCAGGGGGCGCCCTTAAAGTTGCTTAGTTTATAATATTAATTTTAGGCCTGGCTGGAGGCCTCTTTTGGCTTCGCCAGAAATGACCGGTTAAGCGACCACATTTCCCAGAAATGTATGCGAGAAGCCCAACAAAAAAAAACTTACTGGTTACAATTTCACTAGACGATTTCCAATTAATAATCCCAATTGAGTGCATACTCATCGTACCCTCAAGTTAAAAGATAAAACATGAAAATAAAAGAAAACGCCACAGTAATATTAATAATGTAACACTTCAAGATGTGAGTCAGTGAAATTGATATGAACATGAAGTGTTGATAATCCACTTAAATATTTTGCAATATGAAATATTTTATCTAAGTCAACAACTGGTGCACTTACCTTAGCAATCATAGTGTGGGAATTGTGGTTGTTTATTTAAGATCATTATTCTATTACATATTGGTGCATCATTTTTAACATATTAACACAGTGAACAGAGTCCTGTCTGTGTGCGCATTATGCACTGATATAACCGTTCCACAGAAGGGACGCTGCTGCCCATTCCTCTGGTTTAGAGTCCCTTAGTCGTCTCCTCGTAGTCCTTTACGATATCCACAAGAGGAGATGGATACTTTTATCCACCAATCAAGAATTTATATTCGTTGTTAGTAATATATCGTGTGGTGCCGGCTACGAATAGCACCAACCCATCTCATCCCGTGGGTGTCGTCAAAGCCGACTAAGGGATGAGATGGAGGATGGGCAGCAGCGTCCTTCGAATACATTAACAACTCAACTGCGATCGCCAACCCGCATGCCAAGCGTGGTGATTGTGGCAAAACTCCCCAATGAGCACACATCACACCGATATCGGTTCGTTGTGGTGATCTTTGAGGGAGGCCTGTGTCCAGCAGTGGACTTTATTCGGCCGAAATGATGATGAAGTAATATGTCTCTCTTCACTCGCTCATTTGATAGGCTTATGCAGGGTCATGGGTCCAACACGTAGAGGCCCTTTACAGAATATTAATCTAAAATGAAGCAGGAAACTAACCGGGGACTATAAAAATGCAGTATCGGATTGTCCCCGGAGGACACCCCTCCGGCCCTTGCTTTTCCGTACCAAGCCTATATCGTTAAACATCCCCTAATATCCATCCCATACAATTTTCCCTAGTTCGTTCCCCCCTAGCAAGGCGAAGCCGAGATTTGAGCCCTGCAGGGCCTTAGCTGCAGTTGCTTAGCTTGTAATTTTAATTTTAAACCTGGGTTAGCCAGATTTCTGTTCTCACGTCACATCTCCCCGGGACGGCTGCGAAAAGTCCTTCCTAATAATGAAAAATATGACCCCAGAGGTTAAAGCTATTGTATGAGATAGAAACTATTATTACATAATAGATAATAGACCTTCTACTGCCATGGGTGGTGAATGAATTGAAAATTTAGAAAAAGTAAACTTAAATACTATTATTATTGTATTTTTACATGTGTAACCTATAAATCTACGCCGAAGTAAACCAAGATCGAATGTAATTCGCTAAGCAATAGCTCGCTTGAGGGTTAGCTACTGTTTGGCGTATGTACACAAGTTAAAAGCGAACAGCGATATATAAGAAGCATTCAATTACGTCCACTGCTGGACATGCGCCTCCCCCAAAGACCGCCACGACCACCAGTCTGTTATGTGCTCATTGGATAGTTTTATCATAATCGCCACGCTCTGTAGATGAGTTGAAAATTTACCCGAATGATGCTGCTGCCCATCCTCCGGTTAATCCCACAGTCACCTTTTACGATACCCAAGGCAAGAGATGGGGTGGTGCTACTCTTAACCTGCACCACACTGTTGGAATCTGCGTAAAATCATATTATAACTGTTCTATCTTCAATAAAACTATCAGGTCCGTCTGACACAGTCAATTTGCTCCGAATCTACTAGACTGATTAAGTTGAAATTTGGTACAAATATGGAATTCTGCAACCCAAACACGGACGTGAAACGTAAATGACTGAACTTGAATATGGGTGTGATTTTTGGGGAGCAATTAAAAAAATGTCGAACTAAACATTGTAGTTGAAAAACATGGTCTCCCTCACAATCCAACTGCAACTGCAAGTTTTTTAATTTTTTTAATTGCTCCTCAAAAATCACAGCTTGGGATAAGTCGTTTGTACATGACCCTCTCCACGCGAGTTCCACTCACATTTGTCCGGATTTTTATTTATGTATACCAATATAATAAAATTTAAGTGTCTGTTTGTGTCAAAATAAATACCGTTCATTCATCATTTTTCATTTCGGCCGAATGAAGTCCACTGCTGGACACAGGCCTCCCCCAAAGATCACCACAACCACCGATATGGATGTGTTGTGGGCTCATTGGGGGGGTTTTGCCATAATCGCCACGCTTGGCAGGCGGGTTGGCGATCGCAGTTGAGTTGTTAATGTACTCGAAGAACGCTGCTGCCCATCCTCCGGCAAATCCCTTAGTCGACTTTTACGACACCCATAGGAGGAGATGGGGTGGTGGCATTCTGAGCCGGCACCACACGGCATAATACCGTTATTAAATATAATCTGCTATTTAACGATGCCTAATCATAAAATGACTGAAATTTTGTCTCGGATAGGCTCCAAAACAACCGGAATATTTTAGAAGTTAAAACAAGATTTCTAACTAAAATGTTCATGTACGTACTATTTCGATATCTTGCAGGTTTCAGAAGATATGAACATAAATATAATGCGCCTAGCGAAGGGGGTGGATAATGGCTAGTTTTAAACCCATTACTTATCCTTATAAAAAGTTAGAATTTCAGTTACATGGTCCAACTGATTGGTCCTATAGAAAAGAGCCGTCAAGAAATTCTATAGACACTCTTTTACTTCGTATGCTTGTAACTCGTTCCACATCTAAACTATAGTATTACGTACAACATTATAGTAAGGTATACACGTATGAACTTTCGCAGTGGGCAACGGCAGAAGCGGTTCTGGAACCGGTTCTTGTACTGCAGTGTTCTGCGACTTGACTCGAACAAAGTTGTTGAGGCTCCATTAGTATTGTACTAGCAGTAAGAAAGGAAACTCATTGGCGATTGATATATTCCATGCAAAAAGTATGAAGATCCTTCTATAAGCTGATGATGCACCGTAAAATTAGATCAAGTGGTTTCACAGGACTACCTTCGATCATCTTTGGTGACGATTACCAGACGTGTGCTTATAAGTATACCTTTTTACAGATATAAAACTTTTTTTGGCGCGACTCAAGGGTAACCCAAAGCTTTAGATGACATTAGTAAAACGGACGTGACGGAGTCTAGTTTATGTTTTTACTTGTTTTCATTCTTTTTTATATAATTCAACACTAATAATGTAATTATTTTATTAATGAAACTAAATTAATTAATAAAAAATATAATAACTGTGATAATCGTGTCGTGGTGTTCTGTAATTAGAGGAGTATACTTATTACTGTCCTCTGCGTTACTTAAATAGTTTATAATTGTGTATCCCCTGTTGAAGATCCGAATAATAAATAAATGACTTATATAGTCAGCCATTAACTTTGTATTAGTACTTATAAAATTACTAGATGGCGGTGATTGAACTTTTTATTCATAATAAATATTAATACTATTGTTAAGGTGTTAATATAAATTCAATCGCGTAAAGGTTACACGCACTCGTATTACGTAGTACTTTACTATATACAAGTCATCTTTAAACAAATCAAGGTTATCGTAAAGACTGATATTACAAGCTTACACCAAGTGGACAGACTTAGTGTAAACTTGAGGCTAGAGATAGGCATTATAATATCTTAGTCGAACACGATACGCAACGAAGGCAACAGGAGCCAGATGCCACGTTACACATTAACATCTTACGTATTAACTTAAAATTATTGTAACACCGTGAACTACCTTTTCTTTTTCGCTTACAAATCTATCCATCCCAAGGTTGTCTGGCAGAAATTGCCGTGTGCGATAAGACCGCCCTTTGTACATGTCTTTTTTCTGTATTGGATCTTATTTTTGTTATTTTAGGTGTACAATACTCTTTGTATTGTATTGTACATTTTACTATAATAAAACAGGTCTCTCCACAGCTCCCCTGTCCTAAGGCTAGATTTAACTGTGAGGCGTCTTTATTACTTCTTGTGCTAAGATAGTATCGTACTGCCTACTCGTACAATCACTTACTATAACTATATTGTGTTCATACTGTTTCCTGGTTCAAATAAAACACGTTTCGTACATTGTTTCCTTGCTTTTATGTTTCTGTTTAGTTCTTCTAGTATTGTAGAAGTTAGGTTTCGTAAATACTGTTTTGTGAAGAAAATTGTTATTTATGGAGTTAAAGTTTATACGACCAATTTAGTTGATGTTGCGAAATGTGCAAGCTTTCATAGAGAGTGCACTATTGACTCATTTTAAATGTTGTTTTGTGTATGAATGATTGTTATGTCTAGCCAAACGATGCATATGCAAAGGTTGTGATTTAAAGTCTCAATGTAATATAAACATCCTCAGAGAGACAATTATTGTTAGTGAATATATCAGAATAGAACAAAAAATATGCATCAATTGTTCTCATCTTTGGGGTGGTACCGCCAAGTACCAGCTTTAGGCGCTAAAGATGATGAGAGACGCGCGAGGCTCATTTACAACGATGTCGAGGTGCTCCAGAGCCACGAACATAGACGCAGAGTTGCAAGCTTATCGGTTTTTTTTCGGATACATTTCGATTATTAGACATTGGAATTGAATGATTCAAGCCTATTCCATCCGACAACCGACGAATGGCACTGCGCCAACGTTATATGGTTTCATCATTTCAGCCGAATGAAGTCCACTGCCTCTCCCAAAGATCACCACAATGACCGATATGGGTGTGTTGTGTGCTCATTGGGGGGTTTTGCCGTAATCGCCACGCTTGGCAGACGGGTTGGCGATCGCAGTTGAGTTGTTAATGTAATCGAAGAACGCTGCTGCCCATCCTCCGGCTTATTCCTTAGTCGTCTTTTACGACACCCACGGGAGGATATGGGGTGGTAGCATTCTGAGCCGGCAATATATATGGTTTATGTTCCATCATATTTCCAAAACGTTTTGCTTCCACGTCTTTCGTGCGTACCATTAAGGAGTGCAACTCATTGCCAGAGTCTGTTTCCTGATCGTTCATCATTTCGGCCGAATGAAGTCCACTGCTGGGACACAGGCCTCCCCCAAAGATCGCCATAACAACCGATATGGATGTGTTGTGCGCTCATTGGGGGGGTTTTACCATAATTGCCACGCTTATATCCTGGGAATCTTCAAGGTTTCAACAGGTTTCTTCTAGGCAAGCGTGCACCATTGTTGATCGCATCTTCGCTTAACATCACGTGAGATAGTGGTCAAACGCAAGCCTGTACAACATAAAAACAAAAACTGTCACTGGCATTTCATGAAATAAGAATTTAATTACTAAACACATTAACAATACTAAGTTCATAAGAAATCTATCTGATGATTAATATCGAAGCTTGGTGAGAAAACATCGACTGGAAAATTGCTACTTTCGTGCCTAACCCTAGTTCTGCATCCATAACACCTTTCGACAAAGCAACCGGTTCCATAAGAGTACCAATATTATTCTAATTTCCTATACATACATAAATAATGGAACAGTCGTTAAATATCAGTTCTGAGGCGATTGCAATGACATAAAGCTGTTTTACATCTACAACGATATCTTTATCTTGAACATCATCCATTTTGAACTCTACACCTTCATTATTAGGTTTATTTTAAATTATTGGATGTTTGGCTGTATGTTTGTCAGTACAATCTTTAGTTTGCGTAATACTTGATGTACTGTTTTGTATTGTCTGTTAAGTGTTAGAGTAATTGAAATTGTGTTGTATTGATTTCTTTTTAGGTTTTATAGTTGTTGTTTATTGTTTAAATTACTTATTTGTTGCGTACAGTTAAAGGTTTTTTAATGGTTTCAGTTATGATAATTTCTTTATGATAATGTTTACAGATTTGAAAAGTTATTGTGTACTTACAGTGTTATATTGCTCTAACATATTGTAAAGAAGTGATCTTATACAGTTAAAAGGAATTTTAACTAAGAACTTAAAATAAATTAATTCCATTATATGTTATCAATTATTAAGGTTACCAACTTTTATTAGAACTTTTCTGGTGGTCATGAGTTCAAACTCCTTTTGACGTAAGTAGTGGATTCATTTGTAGCAAATTTTAATCATTCAGAGAAAATATCAGGTACATAATATGTATTTCATAATATACTGGTAATTCCATAAATAAATTACTACAGTTATTTTAACTTCGCCACTGAGTTACTTTCAGTTTCCTTTTCCAAATAAAGCAATTTTTGTTTCCACATCACGCAGTATCTTGTTAGTATTTCTCCAACCGAAACATGAAAATTAGACCTTTATTACCAACACTAACTTGAATCTGTTAGTCCTTAATAAATAATTCTATAATAATATTCAAGCTATCCATCCAAATGGTCAAATGGTGGTGTTAAAGCTCCAATTAAAGTTGGACAAGACTAGTCATATATCAAGGTGACCTAGTTTAGCTGTGCCCACATTTCGTCAATTTGAACAACTTGGTCCAAATTGGTTCAACGAAGAAACAGAGTAATTTCAATATGCTATGCGGTCCTTTACTAAATATAGACCATTTAAACAATGTCCTTTCAACAGTGTACTTCACTAGACGAGCCGTGGTCGATATAAGGAACATGACAAATAGGTACAGCATAAAGAGGTTTCTTAAGCTTTTGAAGCTATGACGGGAAAAATCCAAATATTTCTCATAGCTTTCCCTTTCTTTTACCAAATACTAAAATGTTTTGATTACTGTTTCATCTGGGAATTAGCATAGTCTTTATCATATAACAGTTAATTTCAAATATTTATCTTCATGATCAGTAACTCAGTCGGTCCAACATTCGATTTTGTTTAACTTTCGCTTAACCAGTGTGTCACTGGCAGTGCAGGTGCTGTTTCAAAACACCCACCAATAATATCATGCGTAGGAAAGTGATAATTTTGCATTGATTATACACTCAAATTGTTATAATTTTGTCGTAAACTTGTGCTTAATATTGTACGTGTGAATTGCGACTATTCAGACTTGGAACATTATATTAAGAGGTTCAATTTATCACAAATTGTTTAAAACAAATAAAATATGAAACATATACACAGAGCTACACAGTTTCTCGAGTTTGCGCCAAAAGGGTACCCAGCTCAGCATAAGCCGGACGAATAATGCCCAACGCTGATTTTCAGCTGGACCAATATAAAGTGAAGCACGGATGCCTAACAGATACTCCTGTATGGAAGATAAGCATTCAATCACTAGGTTCTCACTGCGCTATAATTCTACATATTATTGACATATATTCCAAAAATGCATTAGCATTGTCAAAGTCGAAATCAAGATTTTTTATTCATGTAAACCACTTACGAATTTCAGTCAGATCTAAGTCGTTCTATGGATAATAACCGACAAGAAACTCCATGGATATACTCTTTTGAAATAATATATGAAGGTATTACAGTAGAATACATAAATACATTATTATAATATATAAAGACACGGGATTTTTTATACTTATAGTAATAAAAATTGTATGTTGAATTCATGTCTGTAAACGCACCCACGACACAGGAGAAATCCTAGTGTGGGGCAACGTTAAAAAAAAGGGCTTTCAAGATTGTAGTTAAATCAATTATTGATATTAGTATTTGTACTGTCTTTGCCACTTTCATTTAGTGCAGCTTACCACTGCGCACAGGGAGGCTTCGGATCCTTTACAATTGCCCCGGGGAAGGGACCGCTTTACATTCACCCTCTGCGAGATGTTCCTATAGGTGTGGCACCAGTGGGTGGCTCTATTGTAATCATACGAGAACCTGGAGCCGCTCTTAGGTGCCAAAGATGACCATCCCAGTGGTTTTAGCCTGTAGGAGTGTGGCATTTCCCTTCGCCTTTCCCCAGGGCGAAGGAAGTTCATGATGAGTTTCCACTAGGGACCAATAAAAAAAAGCTGTAGATGCCTCATCATTTCATCCGAAAAATGTGTACTGCTGGACAGAGGCCTCCCCCCAAAGACTGCCACAACGACTGGTATGAGTAAATGTTTTGTGCTGATTGGGGAGTGTTTCCATAATCACCGCGCTTAACAGACGGGTTGTCAGTGGATGCCTATCTGTACTATTTATTGATGTTTTTAATATCGCTCTCTATTTCTGATTGACCCACTAAGCGTGTCAACTATGACCGTAAAACATTACTTCATTATCTTAATCGAAACCTCCGATATAAAATCAACGAGCCTTACGAATTGGCAACCTGCGACCGGTTCACCCACGCGCACGTAGGCGCGACATGTTCGTAAACAAGTCTGGACTGGCCTTCTATCGTAAAAATACGGCAACATGCTGCTGACATTTACTTTAAGGGTTCTGGAGATCTGGGATGGAAATAGGTTTCAGGTGCATATTATATTGAGACTTTACATCATCTTGTCAGAGATAAAGATTTTGTAGGAGACTGCGTTACACTGCCATACGTCCTAATATGTATGGATTATTAATTTATTAGCCGTGTGGTGCCGGCTACGAATAGCACCAATCCATCTCATCCCGTGGGCGTCGTAAAAGGCGACTATGGGATTAGCCGGAGGACGGGCAGCAGCGTCCTTCGAGTATAATAACAACTCAACTGCGATTGCCAACCCGCCTGCCAAGCGTGGCGATTATGGCAAGACCCCCTATGAGCACATAACACAGCCATATCGGTCGTTGTAGTGAACTTTGGGGGAAGCCTGTGTCCAGCAGTGGACTTTATTCGGCCGAAATGATGATTGTGATGATTAATTTATTATTAATCGTCATCCTGAAGAACAAAAAAATGAAGCAAGGTAATTAATTTTTCCCAAAAAATACGTCGCGCGCTACAAACAATAAAGCATAACAATAGAACATAAATAAATATGATCTGACGTAAAAATGTTACTATTATTGAAACGAAACTGGGATCTTTTCAAATGACCAAATTTCGAAATAAGAACAAGAAAAGTGAGAACGAAACTTAGCAGTTTATCAAAGGTCGAGGAAATCTTCGCTAGATGGCCAGTTATATTGCCGATATTACACCTCATCTACGGGCGAACTTTCCGAACTTTGCGAAGTCCTCAATTATTTTTATTTTTTATTTGTATGATTTATTTCTCACCACAATAATAAAAAAGAAAGTTGTAGCAGAATACAATAATGCCCAGTTACAGTATTATTCAAATTTACTGTGGGACACTGGTGCCTAAGCTAGGCCGAAGCCTGTGTTTCAGGTCACCAGGCCTTCCTAGTCCAGAAGTCCAATTTTGCTCTTTCCGAAACTGTGCCATTTAATGATTTTCCATTTTCTTCTTCTTCCTGTATGTAACTGTTGTTTCCTATTGTTAAAGTTTTCTTGATGAATACTCTCCAATAATATTAATAACCTACTTTGAATTACCCAATAAGTTGAACTCGTCTGGAAACACTGTCTTATCCCTTTCATAAGCTTCATTATACGCAGCCAATTTACATTTTCATGCACAATTATGGTCAATGATTATGATTGAGTGTAAAGTCAAGTTGTCATCATCCCAATATAGAAGAACAAAAATGACCTTACTGGTAATATCTTTCAATAAGGTTAATTGCGTAGTACTCGCAGCTGGTGCGCATGCACGAGAAGATGCGTAAATATGGAAAGAGTCAAAGGAAAAAACATTTGGTACTGCCTGGCTTTCTTTGTCATGTTGTAATAAAAAAAACCGTTGATTGAAATACCGGCAAACCAAAAGTTACCATTTTTATTATTAGTCACCCGGTGGATATGCATCATGAACTTCCTCGGCGCCGAGGAAGGGCAGAGAGACATGCCAGAATCCTACCGGCTACAACCACTGGATAAGCTACTTTCGGTATCGAAGGGGGCTCCAGGATCCCTACACACTAGAGCCACCAAAAGTTAGTTAACGTAAAAAATTATACAAACAAATAAAATTGAAATGTCTGTTTGTACTGTCAAAATAACAGCTTTTAACTAAATGCATACAAAAGTATATACGGAACTTATACTATTATTACTATAGATTACTTTATTTTTTGACCGTCTGTCTATCTGTCTGTCTGTTTGTTCCAGCTAATCTCCGAAACTGCTGTACCGATTTTGATGGGAGTCTCACTGGCAGATATCTGATCTTATAAGGAGTAAATTAGGCAACTTTTATAAAAAAAAAACCTATGAAATCCAATATACATAATTAGTACATACATATATTTAAACGGCGGTGATACCGGGGGGCATCGCTAGTATCGACAATTTACCAGTGCATTTCATGTTCTACAAAAATATGGTATTTTTTTATTAATATTTTGTAGCATCTCGTTATATCCAGTGCTAGGCTAGGCTGACATCTGAGCTTATATCATATTGTTACCAAACTACGGTATTTTGGTTTTTAAGGATTGTTACGTACTAAATTACACTATTTTACTCGTATCTTTGAACGAATTAACGTTGATTGAGTGATTGATTATTAATTTGCAGAATATGGGCACATCAAGTTATGAAAAATATAGTAATGTTTTAGATTTTCGCGATTATTACACATTATAATAAAACAAATTGAAATGCTGCAAAGCATTCGAAACGTCAGGAAAAACAAAAATCTATAATACACGCGATTTAATCCGTTTAAAATTGTTTTATTGTAATGTGTAATAATCGCAATAACCTAAGATATTACATGTACCCATATTCTGCAAATAAATAATCAAAGATTTGAAATGCTGCACAGCATTCGAAACGTCAGGAAAAACAAAAATCTATAATATACGCGATCTAATCCGTTTAAAATTGTTTTATTATAATATTAAAAATATGTTTAAAATACATAGCCCTTATCCACATTTAACCAATTACGGAATGCAAATATCAACGCATTGTCATAAAAATAATGTAAACTACATAATATATCCATGCTCAGCTTAGACTCGAAATAGCCATGTCTGACAAACTGCCTGCGACCCCGAAGGTAGTCGACAAAGAAGTCGAGAAATCCTGAAGAGAAACCGATCGCCCCCAGCTTTGTCAAGAGCACGTCGTTGTCTACTCTGTCGAATGCTTTGCGGAAATCAAAATGAATAATATAATATCTTAGGCTTTCGCGATCTAATCCGTTTAACATTGTTTGATTATAATGAACATTATAAGTAAGCGGAGCGGACAAAATATACTTTTATGCATTAATGTAGTTTTACTGGCAACTATGCGTAAGTCGCCCGTGTGGTGCCGGCTCAGAATACCACCACCCCATCTCCTCCCGTGGGTGTCGTAAAAGTCGACTAAGAGAATAGCCGGAGGATGAGCAGCAGCGTCCTTCGAGTACATTAACAACTCAACTGCGATCGCTAACCCGTCTGCCAAGCGTGGCGATTATGGTAAAACCCTCCAATGAGCCCACAACATATCCATATCGGTCATTGTGGTGATCTTTGGTCCCGAGGCCTGTGTCCAGCAGTGGACTTCATTCGGCCGAAATGATGAAAAAATGATGCGTATATGGGGAACAAAGTGTGGTGTTTCTCCATAGAAAAGGGAGGATCCTCCAGCCAGGCGGATGGTATGCCTGGCGGGCCGAAGCCCGACGGTTGATATTGGACGACTGTATATATGCTTTTTTTTTTTTTTTTTTTTTTTGTTGGGCTTCTCGCATACATTTCTGGGAAATGTGGTTGCTTAACCGGTCATTTGCTGGCGAAGCCAAAAGAGGCCTCCAGCCAGGCTTAAATTAAATATTAAAAACTAAGCAACTTTCGCTAAGGGCGCCCCCTGCGGGACACGGACCTCGGCTTAGGGCGTTGCTGGGGACAACAAGCTATTGTTTTGGGGACAGCTGGATCGGTATTATTTAAGTTGTTTTAAGGGACATTTAAAGCTACAGGCTCGGCACGGGCCGGCGCGAGCAAGAGACGGGAGGGAGAAGTGCTAACTTGAACGGGAAGGTGACGCGGCGATAGGCCTCCGCGACGTCGGTGAGGCGGGCATCCTCGGCGGCGAGGGCGGTACAACGGTCGGGTGTTTAGTGAACGAGACAACGCGAGTCTCTTCATGTGATCTAACGTGATTTCATCGTCTGGATCGACCAGAACGTGCCTCGGGCGGCGTACTCTACTGATACGGGAGGGTTCGTAGTCGGCGGCTGATACTACAAGGGGATTTGGGTGGGACAGGGCAGAATCGAGATAGCGTTTAGACGCTTGTTTCATAAATTGCCTGATGGTCGGCAAGTTAAGGTCGAAATGGAGTTGGTCGTTTCGCATGTACAGAGGCGCTCCGGTGGCCTTGCGCATGAACCGGGTTTGGAGGGTTTCGAATCTACGGAGTGGGTATGATTCGGCGTGTGCGAACACTGGGCTGGCATAGGTCATGATGGGTCGAATGCATGTGGTGTAAATTCTCACCTTATTTCTAAGGGATAATTTACTACGAGCGTTCAGAATATAGTGAAGGCGACCAAGCACAAAGGCAGCGCGGGCACGCACCATCTTTGTGTGGGGAATGAAGGTCAGTTTTTTGTCTAGGGTGACTCCAAGATACTTGGCGTGCGGTTCCCAAGGAACCGATTGGCCCAGCATCGAGATCTCCCTGAAGCGTGGGTGGTCGTCGCCTAATTTGCAAAATAGGACGGCTTTACTTTTGATAGGGTTAACTTCGATCCGCCATTTCCTAAACCATTTACCGTAGGCGTTATATGCTGTATGTATATATGCTGCGTTGCGCGAATACTTTAATAGCGTGATTCAGGATTCTTTGACGTCATCGTAGAGTTGCATTTAATAGTCAAGTAGATGTCGTTGTAAGTTGTAGTTGTATTGCTGGCGATGTAGGTGTCGCCACACGTAAGTTTGAGTAGTATCAGCAACTGAACAAAGTAACGTTCCAACAGAATCACCATTACGGTCTGTTAAGTCAACACATGTATCAAAACAGCATTCGCCTTTGCAATTTAAATCTAAATTTATATCAGGTTCAAACGCTGACAGAAAGTTGTATGGGAAAACGTAATAATATATTCTGGGCATGTGTTCTTCTATGGGAACGCAATAGGAAGCACTGCTTACCAAGCTAGGCATGCTCTTAAAATGAGCACAGTGCGAATGGAAATAAGGTATGTCCTGTGGATGCTGAATTACTTACATAAATACCTTCACTAATCCCTTTGGTACTTTTCGTGATATGGATCAAGTAATTCAAATTCTGGCTTATTTTTAGTTACAACGCATCATATATTACATGCCTATTAGCTTCTCTAACATATATATGTTACTGGTATAGACCAATACAATGAAATTGAAGTGTCTGTGGTTACAAAATAACAGCTTTAACGCAAGTGATAATCAAACTCTGATTCACACATGAATCCGAAAAGTCAGAGGTGTGGGCCGGGATCGAACTCAGACCCTCCTGTATGGACGACAAGCGTTCAATCACTAGGCTATCACTACGCTATAATTTTACATATTATTGACATCAATGATATTATACCATAGATATGTTACGTCCATATTATATTGCGCGCAAAACTCAGTCTCGCTGTATGTTGGTATGAAGCTATAAAACTACACACCTATGCTGTAAAGACTAAAGATAACTAACAAAAACTACGAGAGTAAAAGAGATAGCTATCTAAAATGACATGTGTACTCGATGTCTTTGTCGCACGTGTCATAGAATATATATGTGTTGTCTCTTTTCTTTTCTTGGCCTGTGTTTTGTTCGAGAATATTATTCTATAGATAATTTGAGTAGCTTTTTATCAAAATATTTTATACAGTTTGTTACGTGTGGTATGACATCCCTTGTTCTTTATTTAGTTCTGCTTGGTAATTTGTGCATTTTCTATACGCACGACGGCATTGTTATTACTTAATTAATAAAACAATACAGATTGTGACAGTGAGTGCTCGTTGTCCTGTCGTAGGCGAACTGATTGCGAGGTGCTACAATTGGGGGAGTATTCTTACTTTTGGCGCGCATGTAACATATCTACTTCTTTTAATATATAAAATCATTAATTGACATATATTCCAAAAATGCACTAGCATTGTCAAAGTCGAAATCATAATTTTTTATTCATGTAAACCACAATAATTCAGAATTTCCGTCAATTCCAAGTCGTTGGTTCTATGGAGAAGAACTGGCAAGACACTCCATGGATATACTCATTTGAAATAATATATGAAGGTATTACAGTCTTATTACATAGTACAATATAATTGTAAAAAGCCATGTGAGGATAATGCATGCCAATCATCATCATCATTTCGGCCGAATGAAGTCCACTGCTGGACACATGCCTCCCCCAAAGATCACCACAGCGACCGATATGGATGTGTTGTGGGCTCATTGACGGGGTTTAGCCATAATCGCCACGCTGGGCAGGCGGGTTGGCGATCGCAGTTGAGTTGTTAATGTACTCGAAGGACGCTGCTGCCCATCCTCCGGCCAATCCCTTAGTCGACTTTTGCGACACCCATGGGAGTAGATGGGGTGGTGGCATTCTGAGCCGGCACCACACGGCAATGTGTGGGATAAATACTCACATATTTATGCACAATGATAATTCATTGCCTTACAATTTGTTAACAATTGATTATCTTCTTGTATATATAATTCCTCTTTACATGTGTATGTCACTGAACTCCTCCTAAACAGCTGGACCGATTTTGATGTTTTTTTTGTTAGCTAGTTCTACTTATAATTCCAAATACACATGCGTACACACACACAAACATCTGCTCATGAACATCCACTGCTGAATATGGGCATCTAAATGATCAGTACAACCAGTGGTCATAGGGGATATTTCCATAATCACCACGCTTGGCAGGCGGATTGGTGATCGCAGTATATTTGTTATTAGCACACTGGAGGATACTGCTGCCCGTCCTCTTAATATCAACACTTACTCGTTTTTACCTGTACCTAGGGGTGGTATGTTCTCTTCCGGAATCCACTGATTTTTATAATATAATTATTTCCTACGATATGCCTCTAGTTTTTGTCTATGTCAAATTGGAAAACAAACTTTTACCCTTGAAAGACATTTCAATTAACAATATATTTTACTAAAAGATAGGTAATATACCACTATTATAAACGTATAGGGAAACGTGCAAACAAAACGATTTCCTACTGTATCGCACGAACGCATCTGGGTCAAGTACAGGCTATGTGAATCATTTTTCTACGATCATCATTAGATGGCTTCACCAATGACGTCTTTATTTGCTTTGTTGTTATAATCATTTGATTAATTATCATTACGATTGATTTATCTAATTAGCAATTTACGTTCATTTAGAATTTTAATTAAGACTTTGTATTGAAAGCCATAGGTTTTGTGATCAAGCCATCCTATATCTAGTACTGTGAGTGACGGCATAATAACATCAGCCTAGCTCAGGTGGCACAAAAGTTGGTAAAGTCAGTATGAGGTATAATATCTGGGTGCTCATACCGAGAGTCACCGGGAAGACGGTGACCCACGGACCACGTGCCGCCGTGTGCGCAGTACAGCACGCAGCGAGGCCTCAGAAGGATCTTTTGCAATTCCCCTCAAGATGTGCCTGCGCGGTGGCCTTTTTACTGGCCTCCCCTCCGTTAAAAGAGGTGTACACATTACAATCCTTCTGAGATGTGCCTAAAGGCGTGGCATCAATGATCGGCTCCCGTGCGATTGTTCTTGAGATTTTGGAGCCCCACTACGGTACCGAAGATAATCTCTCAGGCGATTTTAGCCAGTAAGCGTCCGGCATACCTCTCCGCCTTTCGCCAGGGCAGAAGAAGTTCATGATGCATTTACATCTGGTGAAAAAAGGAGGCATAATATATAGAGAATTCATCATCATAATCCTCATATCGGCCGAAGGACGTCCACTACTGATAGATTTCCACAATTGTGTCGTCAATTAGGGATTTTTTTTAAAACGTCCCGCACTATGATTTCTCCTGTGTCATGGGTGCATTTTCAGACATGAATTCCACATACAATACACCCAGACCCGAAACAACTACCTGCAGATCATACAAATATTTATTCCGTGCGGAAATCGAACCCACGACCCGGAGCGCAGCAGCAGACTGTATCAGCCACTGCACCAACCGTGTCGTCAAATTTACCAGTACTCACCACGTAGTATGGCTACTATTCCACGGAAGGGATGTCGCCTTTTACGACATCCACGGGATGAAGTAGAGTGTTGCTATTTTCGTAAATAAAATCGGGAAATAGAGGAACAGAGGAGATTAAAAACGAAACACATTATTTATCAACGACTGCGCTAGATGCAAATTAGATACAATTTATCATAACAGAATAAATTAAATTCCAATCCAATCAACATTCAATATTTTGCGCATAAACAAGAAAATTATACATCCAATCTACCATACAAGCACAACAAATTGCATTCTAACCGTATCCAGGTGTCTTCGTGACATAATCAGCTATTCAAACAGCTCACCTAGGTAGTGTCGATGATACTAGGCTCACAGAATAGCAATGGCACCGTTACAAGTCGTGACGAGTCGCCTTGTTTTTGGTGCTGCCGGGAATAATATTTGCTAGGTCTACCAGTTTATTTAAATTTGAATATGTAATGACTATGTGTGACCTACTTTATTGTGGACTAGCTGGGACCCGCCGTTTCACTCGCATTTAATTTAAAAGAAATTTAGAGTACTTCGACATAGACACTTGACATAGAATATATATATTGGATTTCAAGGGTTTTATATTTTTTGCGCGGAACCCTAAATATTCTATATAAATAATTAAATTAATTAATATCTAAAATAAAAGTAGCCTAAGTTATTCCTTATAACATCAGCAATCTGACAGTGAAAGTCCCGTCAAAATCGGTTCAGCCGTTTCGAAGATTACCAGGAACAAACAGACAGACAGACACAAAAAAATTAAAAAATGTTTTTTTGTTATATGTACCGTATATACTTTCAAATGCATTTGGTAAAAACCTGTTATTTTGATATTACAAACAGACACTTCAATTTTATTTATTTGTATAGATAACGATTTTATATAAGCTGCTTGTTATTTATAAAATAAATTTGAAATATATATTGCGAAACTTACCATTCTGTGGTTATTTTATAGAAAACGAAGTCCCGAATTGTTATTACATTTAAACTGGAGTAGTTATGAGTTGTGGGTTATGGCTTCGTATGGTGTCCGGAATTTGAATACAGCACTAACGTGTGGTGCCGGCTCAGGATGCCACCACCCCATTTCATCCCGTGGGTGTCGTAAAAGTCGACTAAGGGATCAACCGGAGGATGGGCAGCAGCGTCCTTCGAGTACATTAACAACTCAACTGCGATCGCCAACCCGTCTGCCAAGCGTGGCGATTATGGCAAGACCCCCCAACGAGCCCACAACACACCCATATCGGTCATTGTGGTGATCTTTGGGGGAGGCCTGTGTCCAGCAGTGGACTTCATTCGGCCGAAATGGTGACTACTCCTTCTCCTTCCTGGATGTCGTACAAGGTGATTAAGGGAGTCTTAACCAAAGGGATGTGCAGCAGTATCCTTCAATAGTACAGCAGTAGTCTGAGCTCATTAACCTGCTTGCTAAGCGCGGTAAGTAGTGTCAAATTTCCCCCAAAATAAAGACACATTGCATGCAGTGCCTGCAGTTTGCTAGTTATCTGGGCCTAGTTAATATTAGGTCTAATTATTTTTCGAGGAGTGCCCTACGTGGGCTGCCGAGTGGCGGATTTTCGTCGACCAGATCGAGCAAATAGTACGAGTAGAGTAGTAGGAGCGAGTAGAGTAGTGTCTATCTTGGCAGAGGATGAAAATTGGAGCGCAGTGGTCGCCTTCTATGAGAGCGTCATGCTGCAGAAGGAGACTGCAGAGCGGGATCGGGAGAGGGCTGATCCCGCACGGAGAAGACGTCGCCGGGATAACAACCACCCCGGCGCCCACGTCCAACAAGACTGAGCCCCCTGCTGTCGCTTTATGGCGGGGTATACCTCTCCAGATTTCCAATACCTGACTATTGTGGAGATCTGGGGAGGAATTTGTTCAGCATCAGCTGCCTTTTTGCTATTTTACAGATAAAGTTCTTATATATTTCTACTAAGTTTTGAACATGGTTCTTTTTTTATGTGTAGTTTTACTACGTACTCTAGTCAAAGTCAAAGTTAAAGTATTTTATTTCAAATAAACCAAATATTGGCACTTATGAAACGTCAGAATCTAAGTTGCAAGAGAAGTGCCGGGGGAAGTGACCTTTTTACAGTCGCCTTCACTCCGCTAGAGGGGTTGACCGCTTAACAGTCATCCCCTCCGTGATATGCCTAAAGGCGTGGCACTAATGGGCGACTCTAGTGTGATCTTACGAGGATCTTAGCCGGTAGGAGTCCTGCATACCACTTTGCCCTTCCCGGGGGCGAAGGAAGTTCATGAAAGAATTTCCACTGGGCACCAATAAAAAAGGTATACTACGTACATCCTAATAAGATAATAATAATAAGGTCGGAGAAAACCATTCTATGAAATCTTCTCCCATCATTTCCACTTATCTTAGCGCTGTCAACCATTTTGTCAATCATCTCTCATTCATCCTTTTTATGAATAACGCATAAAAGTATACTATTCTCTATGTTTGTCACTTCATCTCCTTTCACTAACACTGTTTCTCACGTCATTCAACGTTAAGTCACTACACACACACCTACGCAAAGAACTCCCTATAATTCCCTTCCTCTTCTGAATATTGAGAGACGTGATAAATCTATACGAAGTAAATTAAATATATTATTAAACATAATTTTAAAATCATAAACCATACAGCATGTACGGTCATCCAAAAAAATACCCAGCAGCCAATCGAATTAATCTTTCAAATGCTGTAACAATAATACAATACTCACATACAATTTGTGTGTCAGGAATTATTTTCTGCTGCAACGATCCGTTGGTAGTAATACTAATTGAAGTCATTACGGGTAGTATGCGTACGTAAGTGCAGCTATCATTACGTCAAATTGATAAATAATTGTGTGTGCATTTTTATGTACGGACAGCTTTAGAAATAAGTTGGGTTTAAAAATGAAAGCTTCGAATTTCTTTTTTGTTTTCTATTTCTATGTTTTTTGTACTCTTAATGTGGTCTGTTAGCAAGTACCCAGTACTTACTTTAAGTTATACGGTAAAACTAGGTTTTTGTTTAAGGAAATACTTAGTTATATATTACCAAAGGCTTACACGGCCGAATACTGAAACGCCAGTTAAAATTAAGTGCCCGCTTTAACCATTTGAGCCATCCGTGTTCCTACCGAAAACTGGCTTCTCGAATATTTTAAGCGGGACTTAATATTAACTGAAGTTTCACTATTCGGTCGTTTGAATGGAAAAACTGTTAAGATGGATAGATGTGATGTGTTACTTTTTTTTTTTTTATGAACAAAGTGGACCACTTTTGGCCTCGATCTCGCCTAATGGAAAACGATAGATGAGGTCTATGATCTTACGAGCGCACGCAGAACATGCCTATTCACTGTGCGTCTTAATAATTAATCTTTTCCATACATATCATTGCCCGTGTGGTGTCCGGATTAAGAATATAGCACCACTCCATCTCCTCCCGAGGATGTCGTAAAAGGTGACTTAGGG
This sequence comes from Diloba caeruleocephala, assembly GCA_947459985.1. Taxonomy (NCBI): domain Eukaryota; kingdom Metazoa; phylum Arthropoda; class Insecta; order Lepidoptera; family Noctuidae; genus Diloba; species Diloba caeruleocephala. Next base: position 18,530,536 of record OX381624.1, read on the forward strand.
AATCTAAACCAGAGGGATGGGCAGCAACGTCGCTTCTGTGCAATGATAACCATACTGCGCTCACCAACCCGTCTGCCAAGCGTGGTGAGTATTCGCAAATACTCACCACGCTTGGCATAATAAAAAAATGATGAAACAGTTGTAGGAATCTATGGGGGAGGCCTTTGTTCAGCAGTGGGCGTATAAATGGCTGATATGATGACGATACATGTCAGATAAATATTTCTTACAATACCTGCCCTTCAGGCAGTGACCATTTTGGTTAACCGTTGAAGGGGTTTTCAATGGGATTATTGAAGCGATTGACAAAAAACTTACACGCTAAGGGTTACACTATTAGTTGATGGGTTTTTTTTACCGGTATACAAAAAACCCGCAAGATATGTAATATTACTCTATTGAACAGTTTAATTTAAGTCATTCTGAACGGGTTAATCGCCCGGTTTCGTACCGAAAACGGGTTTCACGAATAGTTAAAGCGGGACTTAATATAAACCGGCGTTTCAGCATTCAGCCGTAAGAATAATTGAAACAAAATAAGTCCTTAAAGACCCGAAGTAAATCTACCGACATTTATATAAACCGCACAAAATATTACCGACACCTTGACTTTTTTCTCCAAGACAAAACAATAAAAATATTGAGTCATATTTTCAGCGTAATCGCCGAGCTCACATTTCTGCTGACCGTACATATCAGGTTATTATCTATTGTTAAATCGTGCAACAAAAGCTTTAGCAACTAATAATTTTATGCTAATAAATACTTAAATTGCTCACGAGGGGCTTTTGGTTAAATGATTTACGCGCAGAACGGTCGTTCTGCGAAGTTAAGCTGCGCTTGCCGCGGTCAGTGTTTGGATGGGTGACCATTCTTTCTACATCAAGATTTCTCGGCGCCTGAGGTCACGTTGATGACGTTGAGCTATCGGTTCCAGCTAATACACTAATAATATATGACTGTCGTTACGAGATGTCATCATATCCATCTCCCAAATGAAGTCCACTGCTGGGGTGCAATTCCTTAAGCGCAAACATCCATACTTCCTTAAATACAGATTTGAAATAACTGTATAAAACCCACTTGGTATTCGCTAAGACATGATTGAAGCTATTCAAAGACATCTTGAAGAAGGTAAGCCATGAGGAGCAGTCTTTGCGTTTACCAAATTGGGTTATCACCGTTATTTCAATTCTATATTCAAGGATGTATGGATGTTTGAGCTTAAAGAATTGCACCCCAGAACAGAGACCTCGCCCATAGATTTCCACAAGTAATTGTGTCGTCATTCGGAGAAATTTTCCAGTACTCACCACGTTTGACAGGCGGGTTGGTGAGCGCAATATGGCTGCTGTTCCACAGAAGGTGCGCTGCTGCCCAACCCTCTGGTATTGGCATTTTACGACATCCACGTGAAGAGATGGAGTGGTGCTACATTGTTAATCTAGACACCACGCGAATCAGGTTGTCATCATCATATCTCCAGGCCGTCGTAAGATCACACTAGAGCCGCCCATTGGTGCCACACCTTTAAAGACATTGTGGAGGGGATGACTGTAAAGCGTTAACCCCTCTAGTTAAGCGACTATAAAAATGCCGCCCCCAGGCTCTTCTCTGGGAGTATTGTAAAGGATCTGCGCGCCCGCGACCCCCGTGTTAACAATGCCCTACATTTGCACTTCTAACCTGGAATCTATAGGTTATACAAATATCTGTTCCATGCGGGGATTGAAACCGCTACACGTAGTACAGAAATCTAAGCGATTAGCCACTGCACCAACCGTGCCGCCAATCAACACAGGACCTAGTGTAGGACTGCATTAGAATAAATAAAACTATAATTTATAAAAAAACTATGCGCCATTGTTTTGATTAAAAAGAAAAAAAGAGTAAATATTGTTGTAACATCATCGTCCACCTCTGCATTAGAATCTACCACAGCCATAGTAAATACATCAATGGACATCGAAATCCTAAATTAACTGCTATTTACGAGAACCATAAGATCAACATAGTGCAGTTACACCATCATATGTAGGTTGCACGCAACGCAACCAACTTATTACTCCATAAACATTTTAAAATAGCCAAAGATTGATCACTGCAGCATAGAGTACTTCTATAGTCTATGAGTAGCTGTTGGTTGCCGGTAAAAAACCGACAACCCATGATTAGATAATGATGCCTTTGTCATTAGATATTGGAGGCAAAAAGTGTCGGAGCTTGAGGCAGGTTCTAGGGTTGGCAGAGAAGATACTCGTAAACTGTATTATATCTGTAATTTACAGATAAGGTATATTAAGTCACTTTTCATTATAGTACAAGATATTGATTTGAAAGGACTTTTTTGATATGTCTCGGGCTAAAGGAGGACTTAATATACTTGATTCCACTTTTTTAATTTTATAAACGGGGACGAAGCACGTAACACAATATTCCACATGATGTAGGTGACAGTTTTGAGCATAAAAAAGTACAAAATTGACTTAACACAGTTTCCCTCTGATGTACAGATATCATCATTTCGGCGAATGAAGTCCACTGCTGGACACAGGCCTCCCCCAAAGATCACCACAACGACCGATATGGATGTGTCGTGGCCTCATTGGGGGGTTTTGCCATAATCGCCACGCTTGGCAGATGGGTTGGCGATCGCAGTTGAGTTGTTAATGTACTCGAAAGACGCTGCTGCCCATCCTCCGGCTAATCCCTTAGTCGACTTTTACCACACCCACGGAAGGAGATAGGGTGGTGGTATTCTAAGCCGGCACCACACACACACACCACCATATACAATTATTTTTTATATATATACAGTGTGAAGAACTACTGTACATAATCAGCACTTTACTGGCCTTCTGCGCTGCTGCTTTTCTCACGATGTGAAAGGTTAGGCCTTCGTCCACCACGCTGGCCTAGTACAGGTTGGCGGACTGCACGCACCATTGAGAACATTTTGGAGCCTTCTCGGGTGTTACAATTTTTGTGGCCAGACATGCCCCTTACCACCAGGCGAATGACTAGCTCATCTCATCGATAAATTAAAAAAAGAAAAATTAAGCGTAGCAATGCAGTCGTGTAACGGCAGTTTTTTCTATTTAGAATAAAATAAATTTGTTTTGTTTTTTATTTTTTTTAAACGTTGCCCCACACTAGGCCTTCTCCTGTGTCGTGGGTGCGTTTACAGTCATGAATTCCACATACAATACTACCAGACCGGGAACAACTACCTGCAGATCATACAAATATTTGTGCCGTGCGGGAATCGAACCCACGACCCGGAGCGCAGCAGCCGCCTGTATCAGCCACTGCACCAACCGTGCTGTCAATATTTGTAACATAACCAATACTATTTAACAAACACAAAAATCTACTTGTATGAGACAGCCCTACCAGTCAATAGAACAAGAGCTACCGTATATTTCAAGAGCCAGTCACGAGCCGCGAACGATCGTCGATAGCGAACGTGTACTATACACAGCTATACATAGCTATGCTTAGAAACTATAGTTTGTGACTTCAGTTTTTTTCCAAGACATGTTTTGAAACTTTACAAAGTTTTGCTTCTGATTATTTTTTGTTTAGAAGTGATTGACTCAATGTTTTGCATCATTTCCGGTAATCACCACGCTTTGCAGGTGGATTGGTGAGCGCAGTATGGCTACTGTTCCACAGCAGGGACAATGGTGCCCATCTCTCTGGTTTATAGATTTCCTTAGTCGCTTTTTATGACATCCGGAAAAGATGGAGTGGTGCTATATTCTTAATCCGGACACCACACGACACACGAAACCCCACAAGTAAGATATTGTAGTGCGCATGACAAGTTAATACTGGCAGGCCCGTGATCATTATAACAAGCTGATATTTTTCTCAATCGATATAACGACGGATTGAACGAATAGAGTAACTCTTCCGTTGCAGAGCTTTGGCTTCTCCACATCATTCACAATAATCAAGAGATATTTTTAGAATCAGCGAACGGTTGATGGTTTTTTAACGATCTTGACATAACTAGATGGTGTTTATCATGTTAAAAATATCAAGTACCTTTTGAGGTTGCATGTAAATGTACCTACATAGTTTTTATTTATATTATATTCTTTTGTTGTAGTTTAGTGACATAGTAGTAGATTAGGTATGTTTAGTTTTAATGTGTATATATACAGTTACATTATCAAGTTAGTTGCTTCTATAAAATAAAATACCCGAATTTAGATTAATTAATTTTAAAATATAAGGAAATGATTACCCGGTATATGTTGAACACAGATTTATTTTGTACAAAAGTTTTTTTTTTTTTTAACGTTGCCCCACACTAGGATTTCTCCTGTGTCGTGGGTGCGTTTACAGACACAAATTTCACACACAATACACCCAGACCCGAAACAACTACCTGCAGATCATACAAATATTTGTTCCGTGCGGGAATCGAACCCGCGACTTGGCGACTTTATCAGCCACTGCACCAACCGTGCCGTCAAATTTAAATTGGTTGTTAAGTTAAGAGTCATATATTTCTTATTTTAGTAAACTTAGTTTCTTTACGACCACGATAGAGGTAGTAACTAACATACATTTTTCAAGTTATAAAAAATGGGTTCATAAGGTCAAAGTATCAATATACCTTTATGTAGTTTTACTTATATTCATTAAAACAACTAATATAATATGATAATAATTGGGAGATTATAAGAGCTTTCTAGCAAACTTAGGAACAATGGCGACGCATGAAGATGCCAGTATACCTGTCAAACGGTTGTTGACTTTTCTGGGTGTATCTCTTTCGTTCGCAGATCATTTGTAAAAATAATTGCAAACAATAATAACGTATACAGATGAGAGGAAAAATAACAATGTATTTTATTATGCTGTGTGGTGCCGGCTCAGAATACCACCACTCCATCTCCTCCCGTGGGTGTCGTAAAAGTCGACTAATGGATTAGCCGGAAGATGGGCAGCAGCGTCCTTCAAATGGGCTCAACTGCGATCGCCAACCCGTCTGCCAAGCGTGGTGACCATGGCAAAACCCCTCAATGAGCCCACAACACACCCATATTAGTCGTTGTGGTGATCTTTGGGGGAGGCCTGTGTCCAGCTGTGGACTTCATTCGGCCGAAATGACAATGATTTTATTATTAAATTTATTTTGATGACAACTGTTTAAGAAATATTTAGCTAAAATATTGTTGGCATCTCGTGTTACCGGAGATAGAATCTCGTGAATCACTCAACTGTTTATAACCTGGCATTTCTTACAGTTTCTTACGGATTAATTAAACGTTCGTAGTACTTTGTTTAGTTAGTTAATGGTTTTAATTCATAACTTTAAGCGAACATTATGTGAATTGTTTTAAAAACTTCACGTTACTTTCGAAAGTATTTAATTTTTACTTGTTACCAAGCTGATTGCGATTATCACCACTCCATCTCCTCCCGTGGATATCGTAAAATACTCAATATACCCAGAGACTGCAAACCAGAGGTATGGACGGCGTCCCTACTATGGAATAGCAGCCATTTTACGCTCACCGACCAGCCTGCCTAGCGTGGTGAGTACTGACAAATTTCCCCCAAAATGACACCACACGCCATGTAATCAGTCGCCTATAGGGTTTTGTTCAGCAGTGGATGTTGTTAGCTGATTGCTACAAAGCCTTCGTACCCTTTAAAAGAATACGCTTGTAGCAATATGGTCTCAGTTGCTATCTGGTTTATAGAAAATAGAATACCAATCGCTTTTATCGTAGCCGATACCGAGTAAGCCTTTCTGCTGGTGACTAAACGGTGAAATAAAGATTACCAATGCAAAAATAAGCACCGATAATGCATTCTCTCTATTGCAACCTGCAGGACCAGAGCATCCGTCTATTGTACCAAGGACCAATATCTTTTCAATTGATTTTTGCACTGAAACATTATTTTTGTGGATTATAGATCTTTGTTCCGAATCTGGTTGTTTGAGAATGTGCGATTTGTATTTGTAAACGCACTGACGACACAGTGAACATGCTATTGTACACTGTTTACGACACAGAACTTTTTTTTTATATCACTAATATGGCAAACAAGGATATGGCCCACCTGATAGTAAGCGGTTACCGAAACCTATTGACGCTTGCAAAACCACAGTCTCAATCGCGCGTCGCTGACCCTGTAAAAATCTTTTCACGCCCTTTTTGGAGAGCACCGTGTTGTTATCTCTTAGGGAAACCACTGTAGGGAGCTGACTCCATATCCTGAGCGTACTCGGAAGGAAGTTCCTTTGGAACCGTACGATACGAGACCATTTTAGGTGTAGGGTATATGGATGAATTCCCCGCCGATGGCGAGACGTGCGATGGTAGAAAGAAGGCGTTGGCACTATATGGAACTCCTTTGAACACTACGTTGTACTAGCAGTAAAACATACACAGAGAGGCTAAGTCTCTCCTCAGACTCAGACTTAGAGGTTCGAGATCGTTTGTGAGCTTTGAATCGTCAAAAATCCTAACTGCACGTTTCTGTACAGAGTCAAAGGGTCCAAGCTGATGCTGAACAGATGGCTTTTAGTTTATTCTTGGAATCAGCATAAAACAAATTCCATAATTTTCATTGAAACAAATTAATTTCTCACGCTAGTTCTTATGTTTTACACCATGCGCCTATTGCTGGCACAACAGACGGTCTCTTTAAATTGCAACCTGACACCAAGAGGCGTCGGTCTGACTGTATGAGAGGTAATTATAAACTTAAGATAACGCTTCGATGTGATCTGAAAATACTTTACTCTCTACTTTGTCTCTGGCTTTCATTAGATACATCATTTCTCAGAGGTAACAAAGTTTCATTCGGTACAACATCCCCTTATATCCAACATATGTGTTTGAAAATCGAGGCGATTTTCATAACATTTCAACCTCTTTGCTTTAAATCAGTTAGAACAAAATGACGGCACGGTTGGTGCAGTGGCTGATACAGTCGACTGCTGCGCTCCGGGTCGTGAGTACGAATCCCGCACGGAACAAATATTTGTATGATCTGCAGGTAGTTGTTCCGGGTCTGGGTGTATTGTATGTGGAATTCGTGTCTGTAAACGCTCCCACGACACAGGAGAAATCCTAGTGTGGGGCAACGTTTATTAATATATATACTTATCCTATACATGATAATGACCCAGAATTAATAAATAATGGTTAAAGACAAGACAATTATTGAAAAGAATGGTCTGATTTTCATAGTCTAAACTCAATAGATCACCGATATCACCCTGATACCAAGATTAGTCTTCACAAACAGTCTACGCAAGTAAGCGCAAATTACAACGAGTCTAATTTCCACTATGTCCTTTGCAAGCCCTTGACATGTATACAAGTACATAATAATGCACACCTGTGTCTAATAGCGCTTCGATTACATTATGTTTTGTTAGCTTTAGGAAAATACAAGTTCTGTAGACTAGCTGGCGACTGGCTTGACTGAGATTGATTATTAAGTTGTGTGAATTTTCAAGTGTTTCCTTTGTGATGTAAATATACGACTCGGTGATACTCTGCACTACAAAATTGTACTGAGCATGTAAAGATACAACACGTTCAACTCAAGAATTGGTATATAAACGATGTGATGTCTATAGTTATCTTGCTTTCCGTCTCGCTCGCACTCGTCGCGTGTAGTTGGAATAGCGAAAATTGAATTATGAAATTTATAATAAAATAAATGTAGTATATAATAAAGTAAATACAAATAATTCAATAATCCAGTGTTGGTAAATAAATTGCATAGGTCTCAGACTTGGATGATACGCTGAGTGTTTGACTTGGATGATATACAACGATCATTAAATACAAAAATATTATAACACAAGCTATGTAAATTAGTAATTTTTATAACCAGTTTTAACGCTTTAAGCACTTTTGATTCTCGCGCATAAGAGCTGCTCAAGAAGCACTCAGATTGCGTTCTATTGGCTTTTAACGTTATCGTGGGGAGAATACAGCTTAAACTAGTCCTGCATGATTTAGCTGCAAGATTTCATTTTTCCTAGCATTCCCAATTTTTCTCGAAGAAAACACAGAAGATATTTGTCTTCATCAATGCAAACGACAAATAATAATAACCACATCCTAAAATTAATAACAAATTATGTCTTTCGTTACCAATACACTCGCCAAGTTCAATGTTTCATCATTTCGGCCGAATGAAGTCCACTGCTGGACACAAGCCTCCCCCAAAGATCACCACGATGACCGATATGGGTATGCTGTGGGCTCATCGGGGGGTTTTGCCATAATCGCCACGCTTGGCGATCGCAGTTGAGTTGTTAATGTACTCGAAGGACGCTGCTGCCCATCCTCCAGCTAATCCCTTTTTCGACTTTTACGACACCCACGGGAGAATATAGGATGGTGGTATTCTGAGCCGGCACCACACGGTAAAATGTAAATGTTCAATGTATATGGCAATGAAATTAATCAATAAGTCAATAAATCCCTTCAGATCTTCATTGTAGCGGCAGATTAATATAAATCTCATGTAGTAACAGTGTGCAAGAAGGCTTTTCAGGAGTGGATATTAACGGGATGATTTATTTATTTCGTTTAGTATTCAAAAGTCTACCAAGGCCGTCTTGATGCCAATGATAATGATGATGAAAAGAATTTCAATCTTATAAGTTTAGCCACTAGCCCATCACCGGCAACTATTATATACATACACACCATTACACCTTTTTGCCATAGGGATGGTACGATCCTAAAATCTATACAAATAAATAAAATTGAAGTGTCTGTTTGTAATGTCAAAATAACAGTTTTTTACTAAATGCATACGAAAGTATTTACGGTACATAAAACAAAATAACTATTTTTTATTTTTTTGTCTGTCTGTCTGTCTGTTTTGATTCCGGGTAATCTCCTAAACGGGTGGACCGATTTTGACGGGACTTTCACTATCAGATAGCTGATGTTATAAGGAATAACTTAGGCTACTTTTATTTTAGAAAAATAATTAGGGTTCGCGCAACAATAATAAAACCCTTGAAATCCAATATATATATTCTATATCAAGTGTATGTCGAAGTACTCTAAATTTCTTTTAAATTAAATGCGGGTGAACCCGCGGGTCCCAGCTAGTTTGATAATATAATTTGAATTTTTTGTAGTTTACCACCCATTAAGTCAGTGTTAATCTTTCTAAGCCATCCCTTCCATGCATTCACACTTACATGCACGCTTTAAATTCCTTTCGTTTGTATATTTCGTATATCAAAAAGGGTATGAAGATTCACACAATTAAGGAAACTTTGATTCAGGTCTCTACACGTTTGATAAAATGTCACGGCTGTCGTGACGAGCCCTGCTGAGGCCCTACATACGTTATCGTGATATGCCAACACTTTCACAACAGTACAGCATGCAAAATTGAGATTTGTTTGAACTATGGATGGTTTTATAAGAAAATGTAATGTAAGTTGAATACCTCCGCTGTGTCCAATATTCCGAGCGCTTTAAGGCGACCAGCCAAGCTAGAAGTTAGTTCTGCTAGACATAAAAAAATTTACTTGAGCACTATTATATGTTCTCTTATTGTTTTTCTGGACTTTTGTAACTGTCAGCTTAATCGAACAACAACAAAGTTGCTCATCATTATCATTTCAGCCAAAAATGGTCCAATGCTGGACAGAAGCCTCCCCCAAAAATTTCCTCAACAACCGGTTTGTGTTGTGTGCTTATTGGGGGGTTTTGCCATAACCACCACGCTTGGCAGACGGTTTGGCGATCGCAGTTGTTTTATAAATGTACTCGAAGGACACTGCTGCCCATCCTCCAGCTTGTCCCATAGTCGCCCTTTAGGACACCCACGGGATGACATGGGGTGGTGGTATTGATAGCCGGCACCACATAGCCAGTGGACAAAGTTGTTAATGTCTTTAAACTAGGGTTTATGTCTGCCTTTTATCAGAGTCCATACGATGAAAGGACACAATGTTTTTGATATACGTCAACATAATTTAACCTAAAAATTACCAGATTTAGTATTGCACAATAATTAAACACAGGTTGTAAGTACATCGCCTACGCTCACCGTTAAATTGTTAATTCCTGCCACTTGATTCTTGCAACATTCAGCCGTAGAATAGACCACAGAATATAATTTGGGTATACTCTGTATATTGTCTTAGGTTTTCGCGATTATTACACATTATAATAAAACAATTTTAAACGGATTAAATCAATAATACACGCGATTTAATCCGTTTAAAATTGTTTTATTATAATATACTCTGTAGGTTTTCTATAAGGTACTGTGCAACATGGACATGATTCTCGTTGGTAGTACCTACAAAGTCCATATCTCTATTTTATGAGTTTGCAGATTGGCCAATATTGTCAACTGTATTTAAATCTCCATTTGGAAGGAAAGCAACTTTGATACCTAATAAGATTCTATTGTAATTACCAGTGTTATTTCTTCTGTAATTCCCAGTGTTATTTCTTCTGTAATTCCCAGTGTTATTTCTTCTGTAATTCCCAGTGTTATTTCTTATATTTTCTTTTCTATAGATATATTTTTAATGTGATCAAGTATACTACTGCGTCTGTCATTAGTTCGAGTAAATCATTGTTATATATGGCCTTTTTTTATTGATGTCCAGTCTACATGGAAATTCAACATGGAACTTCCTTCACCCCGGGGAAGGGTGAAGGAGTTAGCCGGACTCCTACTAGCTAAAACCACTGTAGCGGTCATCTTCGGCACTACTAGAGCCACCCATTGGTGCCACGCCTTTAGGCACATCACGGAAGGGATGACTGTAAAGCTGTCACCCTCTCTAGTGGAGGGAAGGCGACTGTAAAAATGTCGCCCCCCCCAGGCACTTCTCTGGGAGGAATGTAAAGGATCCCCCCTGTTATACAGTACATGGCCCAAAGATTAAACAACCTTGCCCATTAAAATATCGGTAGCCATGCGGTAAAGTGGGCAGACGACATTTCTGCCACAGTTGATCAAACCAGGATGAGACTCAAACGAAACCATGGAAATTTGCACAAGTAATGGCCTATCATCAGCCAGGCTATGGATGATGATGATCATTTACATAAAACCTACCTTACATTCTGCCTGTTAAAATTTCTGCCACCACAAGATCAAGAACCCAAACATAGACTCCAAACCAACCATTTCTACCAGCCACAGTTACCAGCTGTTTCACCCTACATATCTACGCTTAAATATTTATGCCTTAGACTGCTGAGAGCCTTTCATGTGTGTTCCGTTGCCATACCTCGTCAATTTTTTGTTAAAAAATATAAACAGTGGAACATCAAAGTGTGCCCCACACCACGTTTAGATATCGTCTCTTTGGTAGTGATTTCTTGCAAGACAGTGGTTCCGGACAAAATTGAAGTTTTATATTATTAATAATAAGTTTTTAGAAGTATATAATCCATTTAACACCCATTACAATAGACCTTATAGTTGTAGTTTTCATCTTATACAATAGTTTTACACCTCCGGGCTCAATCCGAGACTTTCAATCATCTTATAGTGTAGCCATGGAGAGTCCCCGGTTAGGGTCCCATTACATTATAGATTAAAATTCTCTAAAGGGCCTCTGGATGTTGGACCCATGTCCCCGCGTAAGCTTATCAAAAGACCGGGTTCCCCCTTACAGGAGATATAAACGCGTGATAAGAGAGACATGTAGATAATAATAGTATATTTTTTCATAGTTTATTTGGAAGATCTCAAGAGAAACTGATCAAATCGAAATACAATTTATAAAAAAGGTTATTTTTTCATGCCTTTCAATAATACATCCAGTGCTTAACTTATCGCAGGTTTATTACTAACATTGGTAGGAAGGAATCTGAAAGAGGCCTTCGAAAGTATTAAGTATTACGATAAAATGTATGATCATTTAAATGAAACTATTTAAGAAGAGACAGTGAGAGTAGTCCATGTGGTGTCCGGATTAAGAATATAGCACCACTCCATCTTCTCCCGTGGATGTCGTAAAAGGCGACTAAGGGACTCTAAACCAGTGGGATGGGCAGCAGTGCGCCCTATGTAGCACAGCAGTCGTTCTGCGCTCACCAACCCGCCTTTTTTTTTTTTTTTTTTTTTTTTTTATTGGTGCCCAGTGGAAATTCATCATGAACTTCCTTCGCCCCGGGGAAGGACGAAGGGGTATGCCGGACTCCTACCGGCTAAAACCACTGGAGCGGTCATCTTCGGCACCTAAGGGAGGCTCCAGGTCCTCGTATGATCACACCAGAGCCACCCACTGGTGCCACGCCCATTGGCACATCTCGGAGAGGGTGACTGTAAAGCGGTCACCCCCCCAGGGGGATTGTAAAGGATCCCCCAAAGCGTCCCACGGCAGCGCGTGACCACATGCGTGCTACCGTCTTCTCTTGGGTCGCTTGGTGTGGGCACGCAGATTCCCCAATCTACGCACCCGCGAACCCAGAGGTCCCCCACCTCATAGCAATGGCAGGGGTTTTCAAGCGTATCGGAATTAGGCGCCAGGGCGGTTGTTACCCCGGCGCCGTCTCCTTCTTCTTCGAGCGGGATCGGCCCTCTCCCGATCCCGCTCTGCGGTCTCCTTCTGGAGCATGACGCTCTCACAGAAGGAGACCACTGCATTCCAGTTTTCGTGCTCTGCCAACATAGCCGACACTACTGCTGGCAGAGAGAGATCTTGCCCGATCCGATCGACCAGGATCCGCCGCTCGGCGGCCCACGCAGGGCACGCCTCGAGCGTGTGCTGTGCGGTGTCCTGGTCGCTATCACAATGTCACCAACCCGCCTGCCAAGCGTATAATACTCATTGGCAAGTTCCTCCCAAAATGACGATACAGTTTGTGGAAGTCAATGGGGGAGGACTTTGTTTAGCAGTGGATGTCTTGTGGCTGATATGATAATGATGAGGATGAGTGACAGGAGACCGCAGTGGCCTATGTCCTGCTGTAGTCTACGAAGTTCTAAATTGATTGGCTGATAATAAATTTCATATTACTATAGATAAAGAGCTCAACTATAGGTAAAATTACAATACGGTACCCAAAACACACCCTAACTAAGGGTGTGTTTACGCTAACGGCAACGCTCACGCGATATTTATTTATAAACAAAATAATACATTTGAAGGCACGTGTTAAACTGTCATAAAAATTTTTGGAACTTGCGCATCTGGTGTGGTTTGTGTACACCAGCTTAAACAAGATGAGCGTAAAAAATGTAAGGAAAAATAGACCGATGTAAAATGTATGTTTATTTGTCACAAGTTTAATAGTTTTATATTGATTTATAGCGATCACGTGGATTATTTTTTATGTGTAATAAAATTGCACTTAAATAGCTAAAACGTGAAAATATTTGGTATAAAAAGATAATTATTACAGGCTATTAATATCGACTTTATGGTACAGACATTATAATGCTAATTAGGGATGAAGAGAAAGTTTGTTATGATGCTGCGAGGTGACGATCTTGATTAACTTAATTAACTTTCGTTTAAATAGGGCGTTAACGAACGTTTAATCAGTATTCATACAACCCTAGTTTGCTGGTTAAATAAATGTAAACTTGACTACTACTGCACACGTATCATTTTTTATCACTTCAGCCGAAAAACGTCCACAGCTGGACAGAAGCCTCCCCAAAAAATTCCACTACGACCAGGTTGGGTATGGAACCCACAGGTTTGTGTTGTGTCATTGTCACTCATTAGGGGGTTTTGCCATAATCGCCACACTTGGCAGGTTGTGTTATAAACGTACTCGAAGGACGATGCTGCCCATCTTCCGGCTAATCCCATAGTCGCCTTTTACGACACTCACGGGATGAGATGGGGTGGTGGGATTCTTAGCCGGCACCACACGGCCTAGATGGATGGTCTCAATTTCATTAAACTGTATATTTGAGATATTCTATTTACAGTTTAGTCAATCATCAGTAAACGTCTTTAGAGATAAACATTTCAGCAGATACATATCACTTTTCACAATTCTTATGATATTTTTTGTAAGAAAAATACGTTCTTATTTTTCTTGTGTCTATATTATAATGATCAGGGCAATTTTCAGGTCAATATTGCGGCCCACCTCAATTTAAAATAATCATGAATACACACCTAGATTTATAAATCAAAATAATCTAACACGAAACAAACTTATGCATTAAACAATTTGCACACAGAGCTGCGCCTGCGACGCACGCACACATACGAATACACGCACACACGCGTCGTGAAAAATGAACGTTTCTCGTGTTACGATAGATTGCTGTGCAGATAGATACTGGATCTGTTTATGGTTTGTTTGAGACAGTGGTGCTAAAACTTAATGCACATTTAAAGGTGGTGATGTCTTCTAGAGACTCTGGACCCCAAGTTTTCCTTTAATATAATAGCGTAACTTCTGAGGCTAAATTAGCTTACAAAACATTGATTCGGTCTTCGCTAAATCATCAGCGATAAGAACAGGACTGAATTAAGTGGATTTGATTTCCAGGTTGGTGAAAATATACTGCACTATTCTGTAAGATATGATCCCAAAAATTTAGAAAACCAATACCATCATCATATCAGCCAAAGAACGTCCAGTGCCGAGCAAAGGTCTTCCCCCATAGATTCCCACAATGACCGGCTATATGCCATATATTATATTGTAATTTTGGGGGGAATTTGTCAGTACTCACTATGCTTGACAGCCGGGTTGGTGAACGCACAATGGCTGCTGCTCGACAGAAAGGACGCTGCTGTCCATCCCTCTGGTTTACTGCTCTCAGGTTTACAATCCCTCCTGTTTACAGTCCCTTATTCGGCTTTTGTTTTACGTCATCCACAGGAGAAGATTGAGTGGTGATATATTCTTAATCCGGACACCACACAGACAACAACTAATGATAGTTTTCCGTGTGGTGCCGGTGAAGAATAGCAACTCGTCAGTTCCCTTCCATAGGTATCGTAAAAGGTGACTGTGGGATTAGCCGAGGGTTGCGATCAACTACGATCGCTAACCTGCCTACCAATTGTAGTGATTATGGCAAAAACCCCTAATGAGCACATCGTACCAAGCCAAACTGGTCATTGTATCGACCTTGGGGAACGCCTTTGTCCAGCAGTGGACGTTTATCAGCTGAAGTGATGATAAAACAAAGCTGGTAACGGTAATATGTCCTGTTAAGTCTATAGTTAAAATAATATTTGGTAAGCTTAAGCTTGGTGAGTATTGGTAAATACCCCCCAAAATGATGACACAGTTGTGGAATCTATGGGGGAGGCCTTTGTTCAGCAGTGGACGTATAAATGGCCGATATGAAGCTTACAATTAAACTTTGAGTACCACAATTTTAGCTGAGTCGCTAATCGCTAGATAATGTCGGCGTCGCGCCGCGCTAACCTTGCACCGGCTTTTATATAAGCTTTGTAATATTTATTACTATTGCTAGTTTGTTCTCTGAAGTTTCGTATTTATATCTTGCTCAACAAAAATCTTTACATCAGCTCCTAAAAGACTAATACTGAAAATGGTGGTATCAAATTTACAAGGAAGTGTTTTAGTATATTTGACATACGTACTCAGCGGCAAGTAAATATAATGAGACTTTTTTCTTAGATTATGTAATTTAGTTTGCTCTGCAGTGTGTCATACATGCAGTATCGAACTATGACAGGAACCACCTGAAGCACGGTAGCTATTGACTAAATAACTTCAGGTATCGACGTGATAGCGGCGGTAAGACCAGTAATGGAGGAATGGCTGGAGAGGCGGCATGGCGCCCTCACCTACCGGATGACGCAGGCACTCTCGAACCATGGGTGTTTCGGGAAGTACCTGTGTCGAATAGGCCGAGAAGAGACGCCTAGTTGTCATCACTGCGGAGACTGCCCGGAGGACACGGCGCAGCACACGTTGGAGGAGTGCCCAGCCTGGGCAGCGCAGCGCCGTGACCTCGTCGTGGCGGTCGAAGGGGGTGACCTCTCGCTTCCGGCCGTGGTTCGGTCCATCGTCCGGAGCGAGAGCGCGTGGGATGCCGTCGCCTCCTTTTGCAAGGAAGTGATGCAAGCAAAGGAGGCGGCAGAGCGGGTACGGAGGGATATCTCCGATCCCCACCGCAGAAGACACACCGGGCGTCGGCGCCAGGGTGGGGCGCTGGACGATCTCCGGCCACCATGAGGAGCGGCCTGCGGACGACGAACCAGGGGCGGTCCGTCGCCCGAACAGAAACAGGCCCGAGATGGCGGCGCGCGTGTTCCGCGCGCGCCAGTCTGAAGGATAGGTGCGGCCAATGAGGCCGCACACAGAAGGGGCCCGTCAATCATTGACGGGCCGATACCTGCCGGGGGAGCGGTCCAATGCAGAAAAGCGTACAACTCACCCCCGGCTAGAGGTAAGAAGAAGGACACCGTGGGGTTTTAGCCGGTTTGATCCCGGCATGCCCCTCCGCCCTTCCCAAGGCGGAGGAAGTCCAAGAGGATATCCCCACGTTAAAAAAAAAAAAAAAGGTATCGACGTGACGAGCGCATGCGGTATTTTTTCATTAATTACAATTGTTACGATCATATATAACACTTACTAGCAGGCAAATAACTTAGTCGTGTTGTCAACATGTTGTATAAAATAACTCTCAAATTGAGGAGTTTATTTAGTAAACACTGTTAGTTCTGCAACCGCGTCAACCTTATACAGTGGATTTAATATAAACTTTGCCATTTGTAACAATTTATCGTTATTGTTACCGTCAAACAGTTCAAATCAATTCTGATTTGAATCTTGTGTAAATACATGAAATTGCTTCCCTAATTACCATCCGTATTTGTTTCGGTATTCTTAAATATCCCGTCAGGAATCAATCATCCAATCTAATTATTATAATTTTTAATGAATAAGCATTACAAATTTTGTTTTAAGACAGTCTTTTAGGTTCTAGAACTATCTTCGTTTCTAGTTTTTTTTTTTACATATACAAGAATCAAAAAGTCTTAAATCTTCCTTTTAGTTTGAATTGCACGGTGCTCGGCATATGACTGGTGTGTCAAATGCAAATGACAAATCACTAGACAAAGGGACTGTGCAATAGTGTTATGCTATGTTGATCGATGCCGCTGGTTATATAATATTACTATAGAGACAATCTTTTTATTAAAATAATATGGTTTTACCGACTGACGTAAATAATTTACCATCTGGTCATGGCTTGTGGTGTGTTGTGGTATAAGAGGTCTATAGCTCGACTGGGGCAAGACTACAGCTATACCTATGCGTAAGAGAGCCTAGCTGTAGTTTTTGACTAGAACTCGTAAATGGGATGGCACGACTGGAGAAGTACTACGCCGTCACTGAATGCCAGCGTGAAGTTGCGACATTGTTGGTAGCAACAATGTCCGTACGGTAAGTGACAAATACTAGAAGCCCAATTGCCGAAAATATGGCAGAAATAAAAAAAATGCCGTGTGGTGCCGGCTCAGAATACCACCACCCCATCTCCTCTCGTGGGTGTCGTAAAAGTCGACTAAGAGATTAGCCGAAGGATGGGCAGCAGCGTTCTTCGGGTAAATTAACAACTCTACTGCGATCGCCAACCCGTCTGCCAAGCGTGGCGATTATGGCAAAACCCCCAATGAGCCCACAACACACCCATATCAGTCATTGTGGTGATTTTTGGGGGAGGCCTGTGTCCAGCAGTGGACTTCATTCACCGACCCACCTTTCAAGCGCGGTTGGTAGTGGCCAAATCGTCCCAAAATGTCGACACAGTTGAGAAAGCAATAGTATAAATATATTTAAATTAATAAGTCCATAAGTACGACAGTATATCTATAATAACAAAATTGCATCATCATAATATCAGCCAAAGGATGTCCACTGCTGAAAAAAGGCCTCCTCATAGATTTCAACAACGAGTGATCACATGCCACCTGTATCCAACGAACAGCGACCTTCACCAGGTCGTCTGTCCACCTCGTTGTGGGTCGTCCCAGGCAGCGTTTTCCGGTGCGCGGTCTCCACTCTAGATCCTTTTTTCCCAATGGCCATCGGTTCTACCAGTAATGTGCCCCACTCATTGCCAGTTCAGCTTACTAATTTTATCTCCTCATTTCTGATTCCATCTCCTAGAGAAATACCAAGCATAGCTCTTTAGCACAACTTTCATCAACATCACTAATATCAATTCTGTCAGCACGCTACTGAGATAGAAAAGTTGTCGATAAACATATATCTAGTAGAAACATACAGATTCACCAATTACTATGAGTGCGGGAAAATTATTACCCTGGTGGCTCTACCTCGTTCTGTATCTGTCTAACTCTCTGAGTTAAACATGAATATTATCAGTTACAAAATTACAGGTTTAGTTGTAACTGAGATATTTTTGTTTCCAGTGTTGTAATTTCTTGGTAGTCTGGAGTTGTTGCTGTTTGTTTTTTGAATATAGAAATGATACTATAATATCAGCCTGTAATTCTCCCAATGCAGAGCTGAAGCCTCTTACCTCTCTTCATACGTAGAGGACTCGAGCATTGATCACCACGATTACTCTCTGCGTATTGGCCAGTTCAAAACATTCGATTCAGGATTCCTCACGATGATTTTCTTCACCCAAAGTCAATGGTGATTGACTAAGAAAGTACATATTATGATATTCTTCTTCTATTTTTCGTGTGGTAAATAGCCAACTTTGTGGCAGACTTGTACAAGCTGCCCGAAGGCCTCAGACTTCGTTTATTGACTGTGTCTAATGACAACAACCGGGATCGACGATTTTACGTGTCCTCTGCACGGATATAAACCGACCGTGCCAAGCTTTGCTTTACCTCACCGATCGTTTACAGTCAGTGAGTGCATCTATCCATAAGCATTGTACATTGAAAAAGTCCCATTGAACGTACATAAACCAGGTTTTGAACCCACAACCAACCAAGAAGAAGCGAGTGTAAATCTTTCAGTTACCACCACATTTTGACTGTATCCCTTCTAAAAACAAACAAAATAGATGAAATGGTTTATAACAGAAGACTCAAAGTATAAAAAAACCGATGTCAGTTATAGCAAACTTTATTTAAATAAAAAAAAGAATTGCTCTAATTTGCACACAAAATACTAAATATGTTTTGAGGTTATCGAATTTGAATGTAAGTCGAGACTGTTAATACGTTTACCATTATATTATTAACGCAAAACAAAATACCGTTTCCAAACAAAACATACAACAATTGTTATTACAATCAACAATATGAAACCAATCAAAATGTCCACTTCAGAGTTTTCGGTTACCGAAACATTCCCACAGTACAAAAATAAATTAAACTTATATAACAAATGTAAAACACTATAAATGCTTCAGGGGCTATTTATAATGCGTAAGAGCATACAACATGACCACTTATTAAACTTCAAGTGGCTAGAAAAGTTCCCATGTTGCCAAAAATAGACGAATCGGTGTATGAATTAATGTATTTATTATCCAATATGGACATGCCCAAAGAAAGAATCATGAATAAGTACGTGCTTGCACCTACACGACCAAACTTTTTATGAGCGTTGATTTTTACTAATGATAAATACATTTAATGGTAATTTACATTGCAGTCCGATATTGCTCCGATATTGTTTACGGAATATTGTGTACCTACTAACACTCGTTGACGTAATCTCTCTTATCGAAAACACATGACATGCGGTTCAAAATGATTACTATTTAAGAATTAGGAATGCCAATCCATAAAAGTAACGAAATCAGAGTCGTATCAATAATCTACTGATGATCTGTCAATTTCTCCATGTGGTGTCCGTCTTAAGAGCACCACTCCATCTGCCATGGATGTCGTAAAAGGCGACTAAGGGCTTCTAAACTAGAGGGATGGGTAGCAGCGTCCTTTCTGTGGACAGTCATATCGCGCTCACAAACCCGCCAGCCAAGCATGGTGAATACTGGTAAATTCCCCCAAAATGGCCTCACAATTGTGGAAATCTATAGGGGAGGCCTCAACAGTAGATGTTCTATGCTTGGTATGATGAATCTATCAATTCTATTTTTATTAAATATTGATATCAGAGTTACGTATGTGTGGTGCCGGCTACAAATAGCACCAATCCATCTCATCCCATATGTGTCGTAAACGGCGACTATGGGATTAGCCGGAGGATGAGCAGCAGCGTCCTTCGAGTACATTAATTAACAACTCAACTGCGATCGCCAACCTGCCTGCCTAGCGTGGCGATTATGGAAAAATCCCCCAATGAAACACCCTGATAGCTCGTTTTGGCGATCTTTGGGGAAGGCCTGTGTCCAACAGTGGACTTTATTCGGCCAAAATGATATCGAAGTTATAATTAATGTGAATTATATTTATTTGTATACCTAACTTCGCTTCTGAGTTTTCATTTAATTCAATCAAATATATTTTTACGGGTTTGGCGTTTTCTTTCTATCGCTTCATAATTGCTTAATTCACTAAGCAACAGAAATTTCAAAATAAACTGGTGTCTGACAATATTATTTAAATTTACCGAATCTAAAATAACATTTCCAAAGCTCAACTAAGCTGGTGGCAAAGATACCTCATTATAACGGCTCAGGGGCTTAGAGAAAATCCCTGGCATACATCTAAAAAATCACCTTGTAAAACATAATAATGAGTTTTTTAATCCCTATTACGGGATTGGGCGATTCATTCCTTATTTGTCTTTACTTATATTTATTGATAGGTCGAGTTCAAAGATAGCTTTTACTGACGTTGATTAGCTTAGTTTGTTTAGTGACTGCATGGCGCAGTGGATCGTAATGTATCAGCTGCAGCTTATCAATCTATAAGGCCAACGAATTAACATAATAAATCTACATATTCAAAGAACACAATAGATTTTCTTATCTATAACTTAGCTCTAAATATTCTTGATCTCATTTTATATTACCATAAGTCTTTCCTCATGAACTCAAATGATTTCCTCTCAAGTCTGGTGTTTTAAGACGGAGTATTCTTTGAAGCAAGAGCTTCTCATGATGTTATGGAGATATTAATAAACACTGCTTTCCAGACCATTGGACGGAACAGCTTGGATAAAACAAAGTGAGCTGTTGTGTTGACGTTGAAGCTCAATTGAGATAATGCTTAGTACATACGTGTACTCGAGTACTGTAGAGAGATCCTTACATAAATAAGACTTTATGGGAGGATTATAGTCGATTCTGTTTGATAAGACATTTATTGGAATACTTCCAGATAAAGTTCCCGATTCACTCGATCCGATATCACTGGAGTGACCAAAATACTGGCATAACTCGAGTAAAAAATAAAGATTTCGTGTAGGCTGAAAATCATATCATATCAATATATATCGTGGTGGTTTGCAGGAAAATATGATGATGTAAATTATACCTAAATGGTAAATGCTTTCTAACCTCTTTGATATAATTAGGATGGACCTTTACTAACAGAAAATCAAAGGCCTTTATATATAAATCTATCCAATATCAATCGCTCAACAGTGCAAAATGATTTACTTAACAAAATTCGCTAATTTGTTGAAATTACAAATATGTATTGTAAATTATCATTACAATGGTTACTGAGGCTTCAAAAAGCAGCCAGTTTTCTTACTCAATAAGGCATTTACCTAATAGGTTATCAAAAATATCAACCCACTTCGCGACTTTATTAAGTTACCACAAGATCACTTCCACCTAAAAATGGCCCATAAAAATATCCTTCCTCAAATCCTTTCCCATCAAGTTCCTATCTCGCCTCAAGTTCAATCGTTACATTTTATGATATGACCAAAGATGGTAAATTGACAGCTATATGAAGTAAACTTTGCGAAATCGGTGCTTTAGACTATCAAGCAAAGCCTAGGTATATAAGCTAACTTGAAACTTCTTTTAAGAGCTCATTAATTTTGTTAATAACTAGACTTAATGCTTGTAATGTTGCCATCAAATAAAATGGCTTTATTAGAAGAGTTGGGTGTTGAATACGTTCAGGAACTTTATCGTTAAGTATATTTGTGCTTTATTTGGTTTCATTTAGTGCCTTGGTTCAGACCGACTGATTAGTCTTGCGGATACGATTGTCGAGAGTGACGATTGGATTCTCAGACTGGAAAAAGAATTATTGAGATTTTATGTAAAAAAAGCTGAGTAATGGTTATTGAATCGTCCAGAAGAAGCGAAATGCGTTGAATATGTAATAACCCTATAAGTGTAGGGGATTTCGCAGGTGCGATTTCTTGGCGATAAGTTTTGGATTGCTGTACTAGGTTAGAAAGAGTAGCTATATAGAATTTGAAGCTGCATTTAGCCATTGCCAATTTGCCTTAAACATACTATATACGATTACATATAAAAAAGAAAAAAAGTCATTATGATATTCGGCAAGAACATCAACGGTCTGTTACAATGAAATTTTATCTATTAGGATTTTATATCTAGATGTTTTCTACTGTCTTCTTCTACTAGGTTATCTAGATGTTTTCTACTGTCTTCCTCTACTTGGTTATCTAGTTTAATATTAATTGGGAAACATGGTACTTGTAGTCTATTAAGGTGCACTAGGAACATGAAAGATACAACTTGATTACATGATCTGTCAACTATTCACTCTTAATTGCCACTTGATTGCACATGTCTACTTCCCTAAAATACTACGGTATCTTTCCTTTTTTATTTTTCCTAATTACCTTTCTCCCTAAGACAAATATTTAAACGCAATCAATCTTTAATGTAACAGAAATACACCAATAAATCGACACGAGATCTTCAAATGAGCTTTCAACAAAATACTGTAGAGTATAATTATACACAAATTTATTAACTGTCTGCCAACTCCAACGAGTCTTTTGTCAAACTAAAAAAAAGTTGGTACCAAAAAAAACGAGGCAAAAAGAGATGCATTAATCTAAATGTCGGGTGTCGGACTTAAGTAGTGTTTTGTCCTTTGACTTTCTATTTTATTCTAAATAGGGTAGCACCGCCTATTATTGGCTGGAGGTTTTTGTTATGACTCAGTTTATGGCATTAATTATCAAATATTCATTTCGGTGGATGTTTTACTTTATTTTATATAGTATACGGTGTGCCTCTGCAATACTTCTAATTAGAAATAGGCATACAGGTTTATTGTTTTAATAGACTCCAAACTTGTGTGATAAACAAGCAATTATCCAAAAATCTAAACATTATGTAATAAAATAGTTCAAATATTTGATATCCGTGACAAAAACTAATCTTTTTTGAAAACAGTGAATAATTTCCTATTGGCTCGACATTTGGTTACTTTGCCCTGCATCTCCCCTAACGTCTTTAGGGGTGTTTTTGTCCCCACCCAATTAATATTCATTTTAAATTGTGAAGATTTTCAAGATTAATTCTTTTGTACTATTTCGAGGGTTAATAATGAAATCTTTGTCATAGAAGCTGTGTTTAAAGTTGTTTTGATAAATTATTACAATTAATTTCGAATAGTTGAGACCATATTATTTAGAATTAATAATGAGTTTGAATGTTTTAACTACTTGACTTTTTAAATCGGAATAAATGATGTTACATAATTTGACTACATTTTTCACAAAGTTATTCATGGTAATTTATTTTGAAGAAGCAATGATTTGAATTCCTTGTCGACAGCCAGTTTCTTTAATAAGCCCAACTTAAATACGCTGAAAATATACTTACCTTGTTACTTTTCTTACAGCGGTAAAAATGAAAATAATCTCCAATCACACACAACATAAAACGACACTCTTAAGCACGAAATTAGAATTCAATTAACCTGTCAATAGTCATCACCTTTCAACGACTATTTAAAGAACTGTTAATGCCACTCTCCCCAAATATGGGTAAAGAAAAGACGAATTTCTCCAAATTTTGGGAAAAAGTCTACAACATGATTTACTTTCTAACCCCTGACAGAACGACGGTGACATCGATTTTGGACACTTTAATTTTAGGTTAAATGACAGAAGTCCCCTTAAGTATTCCTGGCTGAAATTCGTGATCGCTCTCAAAGCTACATGGTTCAGTCAAGAATGCAACGAATTTGTCAAGATTCTGACATAACACGTGCTTTTAAATAGTATTTGGAATTTTTGGAGTTAATTTTAGATTACACATTTGCTTAAGATATTACCATAGATTGCAGAGTACTCCTAGTCACAGAAATAGATTACTGAGAATATTATCGTTTAGGACGATAAACGGACAACTTCAGAATGTCCAATAACCGAACGAAGCCGTACAAAATTATTGAAAATATCAGTTTGCACCGGCTAGGCCAGAAATTAGAAACTCGTGGTCATGATATATCTATTAAATAAAATGTATTTGTTTACCTAGTAAAATTACGTTCTGGTATATGCTGACTTAGTTGTACTGTACTGTGATTTTAGAGAATTTTGATAATATTGAAATACTCTTTAGCAATAATTTCTCAGATCGATACAAAACTCCCAGTTATCACACAAAATTTAAACAGTATTGATAACAATAGATTCAATTAAATAGAAATCCAAGAATGAAACAATTACGATTGTTATCTAAATAGGTAATAAACAAAACACAAATGACAACACTAACGATAAATTTCATAAGCATACCTAATTGCTATCAAAATCGTACGATTGCACCTCGTAAACGCAGCAGTACCCCGACAGTATTGCGTTCTAAGTAAATCTTGTTTATCCATATAAAGGTATGGAGCTAGCTGGCTAGGAAGGCAATTAATCGGAAATGCAAATCTGAGTCCCGTTTAAAACCAAATTGATAGTCTGTTTTTGAGGAAAATATAAACGTGGTTATATTATGGTACAAATGACATGCTACAGATGGGCAGTGAAGACTACCAAAGTATTTTAATTTATATTCTAATTTCTTAGAATAAGGTGTATATTGTATTATCTATGTTAGTGTGAACTATCTTTATAAACTCTTGTGAATTGACTGTATCGACACCTAACAATTGAGAAATTGTGGCAATATATTAACGGAACTAATTTACTATATTTTCCGACGCACATGTGGAGTTGTTTATGGATTTAGCGAGGCCTAAACCTCTGTTATTAATTTATTATGCATTTAACTGCATATCAATTTACAGCTTTATTCAAATTAATTTTAACTATTATCATTATATGTACGTTTTTGATTCTTTGTTAATGCAAAACAAATATGTGATCGGAAATAGCTGATAGGATTTGAAATTCTTGCAATCCAAGATTGGCTCTTAGAATGTAGTCCACAAATGCAGTATGTATTAGCTTACAAACGTCCAACGTTTTCTTCAATTTACTTCGCAAAACCTTACAACCATACAAATTTAAACAGCACTGTAAGCATTGTTCTTTTTGCTGCAACTATAACAGCATCAATGACAATACACGCCACATTTTATTTCGATTCGTTACAATTTCCACCTTACTCTTATAAACTTAGACTTTATTTTCCATCGTAAAGTTCAGTAGCAGCTTTTTACGGGACTTTAGCCTCTATTTTTACTTTAGTTAGGTGAAAAATCCCATACCTGACTTTGGTACTCCTGTTGACCATTTTGGTCGTCGACGCCGTAAAGTCTAGCAAGATTAGTCCAGTTATTTCTGTGGTACGGTGACACATGCGCACACGCAGCTGGTGGTCGTGATCTGTCGTAATGGAATTCACCACTAATGGTAGCTTGGTTACTCAAATGGAGATTTATGAACACCCTGTTGAGGTCGTTTTGAACGTTGTTGAAGTTTGGTCAGGAATGAGCGATGATTAATAAGATATAAAGTTTTGTCGCCTAGAACACACATTTTGCTTGTACTTGTATACTGGTAATATGGTTCCAAAGTCACCGACATAACACCGACTAAAGTGGCAATAGGCGGAACAAATACTTGGCTCGTAGAACTGCTGGCCGTTCGGGAAGGAAGGTTTTCGAGTGAAGACACTCGAAAACGCAGCATGGGACCTTGACGGTGTAACTTATTTTAAATACCACAGTTTTAACGACTATTTATTTGGTATATTTTAATTATTTTGCCGTGTAGTGCCGGCTACGAATAGCACCAACCCATCTCTCTGTGGGTGTCGTAAAAGGCGACTAAGGGATTAGCTGAAGGGTGGGCAGCAGCGTCCTTCGAATACATTAACAACCCAACTGCGATCGCCAACCCGCCTGCGTCCTTCGAATACATTAACAACTCAACTGCGATCGCCAACCCGCCTGCCAAGCGTGGTGATTATGGCAAAACCCCCCAATGAGCACACAACATACCGATGTTCGTCGGTATCCTTGAGGGAGGCCTGTGTCCAGAAGTGGACTTTATTCGGCCGAAATGAAGAATTATTTTGTTAATAATAATGTCTTAGGTTTTCGCGAGTATTACACCGAGTAAGTGTATACGTTTGTATACGCGAGTATACATTTGCAACCCTGTAAAGTGTTCAAAACGTCAGGAAAATCTAAAATATACGCGATAGAATCCGTTTAAAAGTGTTTGATTATAATATTTTGTTAATGTTGTTTTTTTGTTATTATTCATTATTTGTTTATTTTATTCCATTTATGTCATTTGTCTGATTTATTTTATTTATCTTATTTCTCTCATTTTTATTTGTATCGATACGGTGTTTGCCAGTTACATCGTTTAATTGACAACATCATTATTACTTAAAATATAACTTACAGCTGGTTTTCTCGCCTTCACTAATTTATCTTGCAGAACTTCAAATATGCTAACAATACCTTCACCAACAAATCACATTGGTTCTGAGTTGGATGCCAAAGAAGGTGCTGAGCGCCCTGAGAGTGAGCCACGGTGTGACTCTAGTGAAAGTCGCTAAGAGTCGTTAGATGCGGGTGGCGTGTAAGTTGGTAATTGTGGAAATATATGGCGGAGGCCTTTGTTCAGCAATGGATGTACTTCGGTTGATATGATGATGATGATGAATGTGGTTTTTTACTGAAGAACATTTCTAAACTCAGTAAAACGGTTTATTCAATATAAAATTAAATTAAAACTGTGATATTTAAAATAAGTTACACCGTCAAGGTTTTACTGCGCATCAGGTAAGACATGAACTTTTACAACCCCCCCGAGAGGTGCCTGGGGAGGTGGCCTCTTTACAGTCAATTTCCTCCGCTAGAGGGGTGACCGCTTTACAGAAAACCCCTCCGAGATGTGCTTAAAAGCGTGGCACCAATGGGTGGCTCCAGATGAAGATTATTTGAGTCCCTGGAGCCTCCCTTCGGTGGCGAAGGTGACCACACCAAAGTACATGAACTTTATATTGGGTGACCATCACAATCCAATCGTTTATGCCCTAGCACCCATAACACTAGCTTAGTTTTAGCTTACCAGGGTTTAAACCCAGTGCTATCTTAGATATTTTAGGTTAATTAATCATCATTTCGGCCGAATGAAGTCCACTGCTGGACACAGGCCTCCCCCAAAGATCACCACAACCACCGATATGGATGTGTTGTGAGCACATTGGGGGGTTTCGCCATAATCGCCACGCTTGGCAGGCGGGTTGGCGATCGCAGTTGAGTTGTTAATGTACTCGAAGGACGCTGCTGCCCATCCTCCAGCTAATCCCTTAGTCGACTTTTACGACACCCATGGGAGGAAATGGGGTGGTGGCATTCTGAGCCGGCACCACACGGCACGGGGTAACAACCGCCCCGGCGCCTAATTCCGATACGCCTGAAAACCCCTGCCGTTGCTATACGGTGGGGGAACTCTGGGTTTGCGGGTGCGTAGATTGGGGAATCTGCGTCCCACACCAAGCGACCCAAGAGAAGACGGTAGCACGCATGTGGTCATGCGCTGCCGTGGGACGCTTTGGGGGATCCTTTACAATCCCCCTGGGGGGGTGACCACTTTACAGTCACCCTCTCCAAGGTGTGCCAATAGGCGTGGCACCAGTGGGCGGCTCTAGTGTGATTATACGAGGACCTGGAGCCTCCCTTACGTGCCGAAGATGACCGCTCCAGTGGTTTTAGCCGGTAGGAGTCCGGCATACCCCTTCGTCCTTCCCCGGGGCGAAGGAAGTTCATGAAGAATTTCCACTGCGCAACAATAAAAAAATGGCTTACGCACATATGGGTCCAACACGCAGAGGCTCGTTAGAGAATTTTAATGTAAAATGTAATGGAACACTAACTGGGAACCTTCCCTATGATGTAGGTAGTCCTAAACCATAGGGGATCTATCAAATATCTGTATGAGATGAAACTACTACGATACAGTCCATTGCAAGGGGTGCTTTGGATAATCTGCCCTCCGGGACTGCGTTATTCTATATTAACTACCTCAGAAGAGTTTTATTATTATTATTAGCTTGTATTTAAATAAAAATGACGTTTGTCACGTCACCAGAAAATACATACCGGTTCAAATTGTTTTCAAAACTATTTGCAAAGGTCGCATTCAAGCCTTGACGTATAAAAGCTGTTATTAGTAAGCTGGACGTGAGTTTATGGCAAATAAAGAGTTTAGACGCCAAGCTGTCTGCCTGCACGTGTTTGTGAGTAATTATTTTTGGAGTATTTGTACTTATGTCTAGAAAACGTTAAGGATTTAAAAATATTCTTGTATAAATCTGGAATTTTGCAAGGAAGCAGATGCTCAAGCTTAATCCATGATAAGCTGGATAACAGTACCCATCTGGAAATGCCCGTTAACCATACTCCAAACTCCTACCTCAAGTTGAAGAGGTCCCTGTGACCTCTTACCTTTCTGACTCTGCTTCATATAAAAAGGGACTAGCATTGCCTTAAATGAAGAAACTACCTGCTAGAGCCAAAGGAATAACGAAGCAAAAGATAAACTCTATCTGTAATCTCCACAGATTTATTTCTGATAAGTGCCAATGAACTGTACAGAATTCTTCAACTAAACTAAAATGACTAATACAGATTATTATCTTATTATAACCATATTATACTCGTACAAACATGTATCACTGCAACACTGTTTGACTGAATGCATACAGATATTATCATACTCATCTATATATATGTTGAAATTATCTCGCTTCAAGTAATGCCAAGGGCAGTTGTATCGACAAACGATTTTCCAGTTTCCATTTTCAGTAAAAACACGCCTTGATACATTCAAGTCACACATGTACACATACCAAAATAGTAATTACAGTCTCAACCACCAATTTATCATTTAGCAGAATCGAATCCTGTCTATTAAGAGTTAAGGTTGTATTTTCTTTGGACGTAGGCACTGGATTACTTTTTTTTGACTCGTAATGTTTCGTAGGGCTATAGTAATCAAGGTCTACAAGTCTTCGCAAGTTGAATGTCAACATTTTATTTACATTTCTATATGCCGTGTGGTGCCGGCTCAGAATGCCACCACCCCATCTCCTCCCGCGGGTGTCGTATGAGTCGACTGGGGGATTGGCCGGAGGATGGGCAGCAGCGTCCTTCGAGTACATTAACAACTCAACTGCGATCGCCAACCCGCCTGCCAAGCGTGGCGATTATGGCAAGACCCACCAACGAGCACACAACACACCATATCGGTCGTTGTGGTGATCTTTGGGGGAGGCCTGTGTCCAGCAGTGGACTTCATTCGGCCGTTAGATAGATAGATGCGCGTGCATATTATATTTATAGTACGCAATCAGTTTTATTGCTATCGTGTACTGGCATTTTGATGTGATCAATTCTATAGATTAAAATATTGTCGTCAGTGCGGTATCTTCGTTTAATTAACTTTATTTACCTCAATTTATTTCTCAGTTTATTTCGCTTTCACGTTTCTTTATTGGAAATCCTTCTAGACAGGCTATCTTTTTCTTCACCTAAGCATTCAAATGTTTTAAAGACGTAGACTTGGCTGTCATCTTCAGCACGCACGTGACCAGTACCTACTTCTACGACAGGTTGATTTTTTGAATGACGCACTCCGTCTTCTCTCTAATCGCCTTCACGCTGATTCACATTAATCAGGTTGTCATAGTATGATCTTATCGGTGCGCAGAAAATGCTACAAATCAAGCTATACACTTCCAGTATAAGCTCATCTCCCATTTTATAGACTTTCTGTACGATGAGAGATCAGCGTAAACTGGATATATATAGCTTGATATATAGCCGTGTGTACAACATTATATATACAAGTATATTGGCCATTGGCTTTCTATAGAGTACTAAAACGAATCACAATGCTTGATAAACGATTTGGTGACTTCAGTAAGACGGAGGATGCTGCTGCTCTTCTGTACCTTAACACCAAGCTGCCAGGCGTAATTTTCTAGTGACTTTTTGCAAGACCCATGGAAAAACAGGAAGAGTTCTTTACTGGGAACAAATTATGTATCATTATCATCATTATAGCCAAAAGACATCCACAGCTGAACAAATGTCTCTTAAGCGACCAGTTTAATCATCATTTTGGGGGGAATTTGCTAGAACTCACCGCGCTTGGCAAGTGGGTTGATGAACGCAGAATAGCTGCTGTGGTGGCATTCTGTGGAGAAGGAAAGCAGCTGCCCATCCCTCTAATTTAGAGTTCCTTAGTTGGCTTTACGATCTCCAGGGGAGTAGATGGAGTGGTACTACATTCTTAATAGGGATACCACACGGGTTAACCACACAAAGGGGTGATATATAGGTGATCATTATTTTCTTCAAGATCTTCTTACTTATATACTTATGTTCTCACATATACCACTATTTACACATATACACATTTGCAATCAATGATCGGTAAGGTTAAGCAACGTTTGTCGAGATCGGTCTGCAGATGGGTGATCGCATATTGGTATTTGAACTGAGCGTCTTCGGAGGGCCCGTCAAATTGTTAGGACCGGTTGGTGTCAGTAGATGGCAGTCTAAGTCGAAGACCTTTGGGATGCTTAAAGAACTCAGAAGACAACATTGGCCGCTAAACCAAAACAATAAAATAGTTTTCTTTATAAAACGCTACACTGATCAGTAGTAGGGCGGACCTTGTATTAATCACCACGATGGGTTATCGATGTATATTGTTTTCAGCTATTAGCCGCTTTCGACCATCGTCTGAATTATGCCTTTTCACTCTTTCCCCCCTTAGGTACCTCCCATTTTAGGTGGTAACCACTCTGGTGATTTTTCTTTGTTAATTTTGCCTTCCAAAACCTTATTTAGTTAAGTTCATGAGCCCATGAGACATTCAAAATAACATCTCTCCCTAAAGCTAAAACTCAGTAAATTTACCATTCAAATTTTGTAGGTGTTATATGACCTAACTGTCCGTGTCTACCATTTATGGATTATCGACCATCGAATTTGGCGACCCGACCCAGGACGAATCGTAATGTATTATTTGTGTAGGGACTGTAAAATTAACGGGATCTTTGCCAGTCTGGTCAGGTTGAATGGTTTAAGTTCTAAGCTGAAAGCGATAAGCGAATATAATACTACTGACAATACTGTTTATTGAAAGACCTGATGCCTTGGGCGATCACTCCTTCGTCGTCGTCGATCCACAGTGTGATGTAGTGGAGATCCTAGAGCCCCTTTGTAGCATGCGATTCTTACCAGCTGGTATGATTCGCATACTCCTCCGCCCTTTGCTTCTGTTGCCGTGTTTGTCACACGATTCTGTGGTACAGGTAAACGTGATCAACTCTATGTCACCGATAGATTGAACCCAGTTAGCTATTAGCTCGGTAGCCTCTTAAGGCTCTCAGGATCAGGTGATCTCTTGAAAGCTGTAAACGAAACACACACACCCACAATTTCGGGGTAAATATAGATCGACCGGACAACCGATTACACTGTTCTGTATTTAACTGTTTGTTTTACTGAACCGAATATTCCGCCAAACTATTTGGTCAATAATATACAAGTTTCGGCAGCAAAGAGTCTATACAGATTTATATTTCATATTTCTGTGTAAATTTTAATTATTTTATCGAATAGGTCGCGGCAAAATATTTATATTAATGATACTGACTGTTGCAATTAATTACACATTCTTATTTTTTAAATAGGGACTGAAATAAATCAACAATTTTTTTCCGAATACCTAATATTCAGCGTATTACTAATAGATTATTAAAGAAGAAAGATTACTAAAATTGCCGTGCCGTGGTGCCGGCTACGAATAGCACCAACCCATCTCATCTCGTGGGTGTTGTAAAAGCCGACACTGCGATCGCCAACCCGCCTGTCAAGCGTGGGTATTATGGCAAAACCCCCAATGAGCCCACAACACACCGACATCAGTCTGTTGTGGTGATCTTTGAGGGAGCCCTGTGTCCAGCAGTGGACTTTATTAGGCTGATATAATAAAAATAAAAACTAATAGATACTGGTAGTAGGTCTTGTCTTGCAGCTCTCGATGAAGATTATTCGACTTTCTGGAGCCTCCCTTCGGTGCCGAAGGTGACCACTCCGCTGATTTTAGCCGGTAGGAGTCCGGAATACCCCTATGCCCTTTCCCGGGGCGGAGGAAGTACAAGATGCGTTGCCACCGGAAAAAAAATTGCATGACAATTATCATGGGCAGGATGACGTTTACCACCAAGCGAATAACTTGCTGGTGGCGTCACTGGCCAACATTTTCATCCAACATGCAACACTTGCAGTGCAAAGAACGATCTTTCCAGCGTTGGTACCACTTTACTTTTTTCTTTTTTATTAATATGTCTTTTTAAAACAGGTATATTAGTTAAAGCTTCCTAGGTCGCTTCTCTCTCATAAATTATATGAGAACTTGTTGCTCAAACAGGTTATATATTTGCGACCTTTACGTTTGTTTACTGTGCATTTTGAGCAATATTCGCCTGAATTATACTTTCGAAATTACATTTTGATTGTACCAATAAAACTTATCAGTTTTTTGTGCAGGGATTTTTAAATTCAACCGGAATGATGACAGACAAATTCTTTATTCGTCATATTTGTTTCTGAAGGATGAAAAGAACTTACAATGTTTGTGTTACTTTGATTAAATATAAGGGCTATTCATTCTGGGATAGCCTTTTTAGGGTTCCAAACGTCTGAAGAAAAAACGGCGGAACCCTTATAACGAGTGATCCTACTCGTGTGTCTGTCTGTCTGTCCGTCTGTCACAGCCAATTTGCTCCGAATCTACTGGTCTGATTAAGTTGAAATTTGGTACACGTATGGATTCCTGTGATCCAAATACGTACGTGTAACGTAAATAAATTAATTTTGAATATGGGGGTCCTTTTTGGGGGGCAAGATAGAAAATTTGAGAGTAAAGTTTGGCATATTGTACCGTGTAATATTTGCAATGGAAGAACTTATTATGAGGGTCTCAAACGTATTTATTTTATAATTAAAAAAATTATGGTTTTAAAGTTATTTTAGAAAATAGACGAAAATTGTCCATTCCATTATCGCCGAAACTACTTAGCCTAGAATTCTGAAAAAGATATAGGTCTAGCTCTTAGTAGCTCTTTACTTATAGATTACAGGAAAACCTATAAGAAGTCTATGGTCTTAAAATAACATGTTACCATGTATCTTATGTTATATATATGTTTATGTTATCTTTCAACATTGTGCGTACAAACTTACGTTTGCGGTTGGAATGTATGGGAAAACATGTTTTTCAACTACGACGTTAAGTTTGTTTTTGGTACAAGACCGAATCCAACCGTCCGATCCGTTTTACAATTCGCACCCCATAAATCCAATTACCATTCCTACTCCTTCTCTGTTCATGCAGTAAGACTGTGGAACTCGCTTCCGCCTAACATATGTGAATCTAAATCTATATCTGTTTTCAAAAAGCGCGTTAAAGAGCATTACCTCTCTTTATAATATTATGAAAGTATATGTATTAGTCTATTTGTAGTAATTTTATTTTTGTATTTTACCATCATTATGTATGTCTGTGTGTTGTATTATTATTATTTTTCGTTTTTTATCGATTTCTTATTTATTTTTATTACTGTTACACACTGTGTCTTCATTTAAAATTACACTCTCCTGTCGCAGGCCTGCTGCAGGAATTTCTTTAGAAATAAGCAGTACTTTTGTAATTAAGTGTTCCTATATATTCTGTATTTTTCTACTATTGTGTGTACATAAATCAATCATCAATCATTTCGGCCGAATTAAGTCCACTGCTGGACACAGGCCTCCCCTAAAGATCACAACAATCACCGATATGGTTGTGTTATGGGCTCATTGGGGGGTTTTGCCATAATCGCCACGCTTGGCAGACGGGTTGGCGATCGCAGTTAAGTTATTAATGTAATCGAAGGACGCTGCTGCCCATCCTCCGGCTAATCCCTTAGTCGACTTTTACGACACCCACGGTACGAGATGGGGTGGTAGTATTCTGAGCCGGCGCCATTATACCACCGGCATAAATAATAAATAAATAAAATCCACGGCTGATCATTTACAATACTCTTAGGAAAAAAGTAAGAACAAAAAATTGTTACAGATATATGAGATATGGGCAAAAATAAACGACATGGAAACATTTAAACTATTAGAAAGAAATAATTAGCAAAACAAACTATTGTGTCTCACGTCTACGGCAAAAACGCGTCTACCGCAGTATTATAACCACAGCAGAGATGTTGGGCGCTAGTTTTCAGTCGCAACCCTGGGATACATCAGAAGGCCAATTCTCGTAATTTAAAAATGTTCAAAATATAGTTACTATCTAGTCTCAGTGTCATAAACGTCACAAATGGTATTCTCCTAAACTAACAAACAACGTCAAACGTGAACTTACACTGTGATAAGATCGAAAATGGATCGAAAGTTGATCGAAGTCAAAACGGTATTCTGCTAACATTTCGAACTGTCACATGTACTAAATTGTCATTAGATAAACGTCAAAATTGAGATCGAAATGAGACTAGACCGAGATTATACCGAAATCCGACTGAACTTTAAGAGTAGCAGAATACCATTTTTGCGGTCAATTCATAATTTAATCTCAGTTCGGTCAAGTTTCAGTCATAGTGTCAATTAATTACGAGAATTGACCCTCTGGTGTTGTTTGGAACCCACGCGACAAAACCGTGAGCATCCGATACTATATTCCTTTAATCGTAGATAAGGATATAAATATTTACTAACAGGGAATTCTAACGATTTGAAAATCCAGTCAGATTAAATTTCATTATTATAGTTAGCAGTTCAGACTTTAAGACGACATGCAGACGACATTTACAACCGAATGATTGGATCCACTTACAAACTTGTTATTAAAATGCGTATAAATTTGTAACTGTTGAAATATATTAAGTAACTAGCTGGGACCCAAGGTTTCACCCGCATTTAATTTAAAAGAATTTTAGAGTACTTCGACATAGACACTTGACATAGAATATATATGTTGGGTTTCAAGGGTTTTATTGTTTTCGCGCGGAACCCTTACTATTTTTCTAAAATCGAAGTAGTCTAAGTTATTCCTTATAACGTCAGCTATCTGCCAGTGAAATTCCCGTCAAAATCGGTCCAGCCGTTTCGGAGATTACCCGGAACAAACAGACAGACAGACAGACAAAACATTTAAAAATTGTTTTTTTGTTATAGGTACCGTATATACTTTCATATGCATTTAGTAAAAAGCTGTTATTTTGACATTACAAACAGACACTTCAATTTTATTTATTTGTATAGATGTATAGATGACTAAAGTAGATGAAGCCCTCAGCCAAGCTGCGCAGCTTGTCTTGTGAGTCGGCCTTAAACGAAGTATAGAGGATCCGATACACGGAATGAGGGTCGGTAGTGACCGCGTCTTACGTAGCTCAGTAATTACTGCCATGTATCAGATGCGTGACCTGCTCCTCCCGTTCGCTTTCAATATGATGTGTCGCATACTAGCTTATCCAAATACAGGCGCCAGTAGCCAGCACTACGATGTCCAACTGGCCTGCTTTTTAAGAAGAGATTTTAGGGTATTATTCTTTAAGTGATGCAGCGATCAGCATCTCCGCGTAGTAATGAAAGTCACGTTTACAACATGGCAGCTGATCGTGAGCTTTTGAAGCTTTTCTAAGGACTACATATTAGTATAGTCTACTTGTTTTAGGGACCACAAGGCCAATTCTCATAATTGAAAATGTTCTAAATATAGTTCTGTTCTAATCCCAAAGTCGTAAACGTCACAATTGGTATTTTTCTTACCGTGTGGCGCCAGCTAAGAATAGCACCAACCCATCTCATCCCGAGGCTGTCGTAAAAGGTGACTAAGGGATTAGTCTGAGGATGGGCAGCAGCGTCCTTCGAGTAAATTCACAACTCAACTGCGATCGCCAACCCGTCTGCCAAGCGTGGTGATTATGGCGGAACCCTCCAATGAGCCCACAACACCCATATCGGTCATTGTGGTGATCTTTGGGGGAGGCTGTGTCCAGCAGTGAACTTCATTCGGCCGAAATGATGAAAAAAATGACAAAATAATCGTTAAAACTAAGACTTAAATAAGACTACCTAGATTGAGATCGTACTAAAACCGGACCGAACATGATGAGTAGCAGAATACATTTTACTGTCAATTCTTAATTTAATCTCAGTTCGGTCAATTTTAAAACTAGCAGAATACCCATTTTTACTCAATACATAATTTTAACTCAGTTCGATCAGCTTTCAGTCATAGTGTAAATTAATTACGAGAATTGACTCCGATGCGGTGGCTCACTAGAACTTTAATCGTGATATGGAGAGTATTTTGTTGTTACTTATTTTCGCAGCTGTAGGAGTTTGAGATGCAGTTACGTGTATCTTTACTAGGAAGGAATGTCATCATTTACATGTGTGGAAAAATGAGGCATCTTCATATTCATTTGTTTATACTTTGAGTTTCTGGAAAAGACAACCGCATCTGAATGTTGATAGTGCAGCAATGGAGAGTGCCTGGTTAATAATACTGATTAAAATTTTATTGGTGCCCAGTGGAAATTCATCATGAACTTCCTTCGCCCCGGGGAAGGACAAAGGGGTATGCAGGCTAAAACCACTGGAGCGGTCATCTTCGGCACCTAAGGGAGGCTCCAGGTCCTCGTATGATCACACTAGAGTTGATCAATATCCTGCAGACCCGGTCTGTACTTACTTTAAATTTACAAAGTTACCCCTGACAGCGGAACATTATTTTTCTTAGACAATTCTAAATAACAATACAACTAGACACACGAAGACCAGATTTGATGATAGTTATCTACAAGAAAATAAAGATTGAAATCGACAAGTTAATATTAAAATATGTTAATAGGAACTCTACGAGTATTTACACAGACTAAACAGTTACATTGTAACAATATAAAACGCAATGAACTACTATTTTAACTATAGTGCCTTTTGTTGAACAAAGCAAAATATTGGCTTTCTTGTTTTATATGTCTCATATGCATGCGTACGCACGTTCGTCCACGTACATGGTCGTAAGGCGAATGACCGATTGTGTCGAAACGTGAATAAAATATTTTAATACCACCAGCATAACTTGTTACCTCATAATCAAACGTTGTATTCGAACCGACGGGTCTCCTTAAATTGGTGGTATAAGTAACATCTCCAGTAAAACTTGGTCTCTAGTTTCTAAGTTCTTGTTTTAATCTATGGGCGTTGTTGTACTGGTTTTTATGACAATGTTGTGAGCAATTTGTTCAAAATTAACTTTGCCTGTATCTTCGTTATTGAATTGATTTCTTTGTTTGAAACCAAAGCGTTGTTTACACATGTTTTTAAACGTTTGTAACGTGAAAATATTGAGTTAAAGCTATAAGCTATCAAGATAGTCTTGTAATGTGTCATGAATTAGTTCACAAATTTTTGGGTCCTAAATTAAGAGAAAATAATGATGTAATCAATAAACAATCATTTTATTTCAGTTATAATATGGGTACAGACAGATGTATGCACATTTTGCCTTTAGTGGCAAGCATAAATAGTCATTATTAATAACAAAATTGACATTAAATAATAACAATTCAACAATAACTGTTTGAGAATGTAAAAATTACATTAATGAGTAGGTCAATGGATAATGATAATTACCATCTTTATTGTGATAAAATCAGACTGTAAAATAAAATGCGAATCTTAGTAAGTTTCAGTTCACGTACCGTTTTGTTTTTCATTTTTGATTTATTACGCTATGATAAATAGGTTAATTTTTGGTTATACTAAAGTTCGGAATCCGCAGTATCAAATCAAATTAAAACAATCAGGTTTTTGTTTCGTATTAGAATTTTTATATAATTGCAAACTCATCGTCACTGTCCATGAACATCTTTTCAGCCCATCATTTATGATCACCTAAAGTGATAACAAATTTTGAAACGTCAGGAAAAACAAAAATCTAAAATATACACGATAGAATCCGTCTAAAAGTGGTTTATTACAATGTACTTTTTGTTATATCATGTATAAAATGACTTGATATTATCTGCTATAATGTAACAGATTATAATTAAAGATCTCAAAAATAAAAGTGACATAAGTATGCTTGCCGTGCTTGCCGTGTGGTGTCAGAATACCACCACCCCATCTCCTCCCATGGGTGTCGTAAAAGTCAACCAAGGGATTAGCCGGAGGGTGGGCAACAGCATCCTTCGAGTACATTAACAACTCAACTGCGATCGCTAACCCGTCTGTTAAGCGTGGCGATTATGGCAAAACCCCTCAATGAGCACACCCATATCGGTCGTTGTCTTTGCGTCTTTGGGGGAGGCCTGTGTCCAGCAGTGGACTTCATTCGGCCGAAATAATGAAGTTTGCTTTAAAAAGAATGTTAATGAGCAACGAAGTCCTAGATCTTGAATACGGATGTAACATTCAACATTAATCAAAAGTAATCAACTATAAACGGACCATAACAAATTCTTAGCTGAAGACGACACAGCGAAGAATGAGAATATATATATTGACAGCTGCTATAATAATGTCGACTACACCTCTGCAGCAACAACTTAATTTGCATCAAACTTATAAATAAAGCCAGTGTTTAATTTACGCGTCAACTTTTAACAGAGCGAGCGTTCGTAGTAAACAAAAATATTTCTGTTTACAATACACAAGTTATTTCCAGTTTGATAAATACAGCGGGCATTTCTTCGGGACGTGGCGTTTGGTTGTTTATGTAGAGTGACTATGTAATTGCATAGTCTAGGATAAGTCTAAAATAAGAGCTAAAATGAGAGCAGCACATGCTAAAAAATGTTGGACAAATATTTTCACTTTTAAAAATGGTGGAATATAAAAACTGACGTGGGTTTAAATATAAATTGAAAATGATTGGCTTATTTCAGACCAAGTCCTTATATATGAGGTGTCCCTAATAGGTGCTAACTCTCAATGAGAGCTTAAATTTTGCTATTTGGCTGGTACTCGTAAGAGAAGGGAAGAAGTCCCCATTTTCATCATCATCATAGCAACAAACGGACGTCCATTGCTGAACAAAGGCTTTCCCCATGGATTTCTACAACGAGCGGTTACTTGTCGCCCGCATCTAGCGACTCACAGCGACATTCTCCAGGTCGTCCATCCATTTCGTTGGAGGTCGTCTCACGCTGCGTTTTCCAGTGCGCGGTCTCCACTCAAGAACCTTTTGCCCCAACGGCTATCAGTTCTACGAGCAATGTGCCACTATTGCCACTTCAGCGTACTAATCCTTTCAGCTATGTCGGCAAATTTAGTTGTTGTACGGATCTCCTCATTCCTGATTCGATCGCGTAGAGAAATATCAAGCATAGATAGGTCTCTCCATAGCTCGCTGAGTTACCTTGAGCTTTCTCATGAGGCTCATATTGACTGACCACATTTCTGTGCCATATGTCATCACTGGTCACCATCTTAGTCCTGGATATTTTAACAACATACAGGATCATTAATCCGTTTGCCAAGCATGATGATTATTGCAATTTTCACTCGTGAGTTTTTATAGTAGTGGCTTGCAACAGGGATGTTTAGCAGTAGACGCTTCTTCGGGAATTCGATGATGCGATAGTGGTATTAGCTGGGAACTTCCCAGCTAATAATATATCCAAAGATAAAGATAAGATAAAAATATGTTTATTCATGTAAAACCATATGCAGGCACTTATGAATAATCAAGACTTTAGTTGCCGCGTTCCAAGATGTTGATTTCCTATGGAGAAGAACGGGCAAGAAACTCCATAGTTACTATTTTTAAATCATAATAATTGTTACAGTATTTTTTATTACATTGTTCTCATAATAAATAATGTGAGGACAATGTAGCAGAAAAAGTAGTTCTCAAAAAGACAAGACACACAAAGACACACACATCTATTTTATAGATTTCCAATTGGAATGAAAATTTAGAACGAAAACTTGTTTTAAAGAAGTTTGTAGTTGGTAAATAAAGTCCCAACTTTTCATCTAAACGTGGTGACCAATTCTAGTGTTATGAGAAATGGATGTTGGTAACACGTTGACGCAGGTCATGAACATCTGGCGTCAGTTTTTACTGATTGGTCGTGCTCGCCACCGCTCGGCAATGCTCGCTACCGCTTGGTTATAGTCTGCGTAGTGTCTGAGCGTATTGTCGTAAAATGTATAATTGTTGCTGCTATTTTTAGAATAGGTGGTCGTGGTGAATTGATATAGGTTAGGGTTAAATGGCTTTACTCTTGTTTACACAGCTTTGTTTAAAATACATTCAGTGATCACTAGTATAATTAGACTCACGTTATTCTTGTAGATTTATATTTTTCTATCAGGTGATGTTAAAAACGGAGAACATTTCAATACATGTTAACCTCTGGTCCCTGACTCGCTATGCCATATGAAGTAATTTCCCACGCTGAACGCGATTCGGACGCAATAGCTTTATATAAAGAAATTAAAGTATCGTGTTCTGAGCGTGGAATTATTTCACATAGACGGCAGTCACAAATACCATTTTTGTTTTTCATTTGTCTCCCATCGATATTCTAAACAAACTTCCTTCGCCCCGGGGAAGGTCGAAGGGGTATGCCGGAGTTCTACCGGCTAAAAACACTGGAGTCCCCTTCGGTGACGAAGATGACCATCTTCGTCACCGAAGGGGACTCCAGGTCCTCGTACGATCACACTAGAGCCGCCCACTGTTGCCACGCCTTTAGGCACATCATGGAGCGGATGACGCGGTCAACCCCTCTAGTGGAGGGAAGGCGACAGTAAAAAGGTCGTCCCCCAGGCACTTCTCTGGGAGGATTGTAAAGAATCCTCCCAAGCCTCGCCGTGCATTGTGCTATGCGGTATCCTGGTTGCTTCCACAATGGTGGCACTGTGCCGTAACCTCACGTCTTATTCTGCGTAGTTACGCACCGAAACAACCGTGACCAGTGAATACCTGCATCAGACCGTAGGTGACGCGCTCGCTCCTTCTGAGCCAGGCTCCGAAGAGCGATAGGATAGCCTCAACGACGCGCTTGGTTGTGAACTGCAACCTTAAGCGATGTCGCCACATCTCGAGTGCGCGCCGTCGAACCATCCGCCTCAGCCTGTCGAACGCCCCTGGAGGCACGCTTTCGCCACTCTGGCGGAGAGAACGTGTCTGATCATAGACCCACGCATGAGAGTTGCCACCTCGTAGGACACTCTCCTGTATCCCCGTGCGATCCGTATCTGCAGCGCTGAATGCCTGACAGCCGGGACGACCATACAGGCGCCCCGTCGAGGGCCACGGACCGCATGGGCCCCCGAATAGACGGCAAACATGCTGGCTCGGTCTCCCGATATCAGGTAGCGCCCGGTGTACTGCACCCACTAACCTCTCGACTTCTGAGTCCCCTGGGACGAGCAGCCACGAATACCTGATGACGTGCAAAGTAAAAAGATAATTATGATAAACGTTTCATCATCATTATAGAATATGATTTCGGTACGAGTGAAATTCGCGATAGTTTAAAAACTTCCATTTCATCATCATCATATTAGCCAAAGGATGTCCACTGCTGAACAAACGCCACTCCCATAGATTTTCACAAATGTGTCATCATTTCGGAGTGAATTTGTCTACATATATACTCTCCAGGCGTGATAGGCGGGTTGTCGAGCGCACTATGACTACATTTCCACAAAAAGGACGCTTGCTCGTCGCTCTAGATTAGAGTTCGCCTTTTACGACATCCACGGGAGGAGATGGAGTGGTGTTATATTCTTAATCCGACACCACATGGATTATCATTTCCGCTGAGTTTAATTAGGCACCTTATGTCTACTAGTATCAAATGACCAGAAAAGTAAAAATAATTATGTTTAAAAGAATCCTCGGTATAAAATCGTTATACATCTTTTTTTTATAGTTGCCCCACACTTTTCTACCAATATCTTCGTTAACATTCTTCGAAATATAATTGGGATTAAATATAACACTCATGCAGTTTAACAGTTTAACTACAGGAACCCTAATGATTTTTAAAACCATAATACAGAGAATGTTATGGACGCCCAATGCGTGATTAAATTACTAATATCTCATGCGAATTCATTGCAAATCGTATTGCTACCGGTTTTTTCGTTAACCTAGTTTGGTGTGGTATAAGTTAAAGCGGAATGAAGTGGTAGGTACATGTATATTTTCGAAACAATAATTACCCAACGATTCGTTGAGCATCTATCTGGTTGGCCCCGACCTGGCCGAAAGTATGGCTGCCAGCAGCGGTGGCGGCCGCTCGCTGTCGGTTCAGGCAGTGTCCCGGCGTGGAGGGGTGGCGTTGGAAGTCAACCTAGACATAGTCAACGCCTTCCACTTTGTACTGTGGGTCGTGATTAGATGGGCACTAGTCTATCATAGGTAGTCTATCATCTACTTGCAGGGCATCTTATGGGCCTATCTACGCGATAGGAACATTCGCTACGAGGGCAGGAACGGTAGAGTAAAGCAGAGGGAAATTACGTGCGGGGTTCCGCATGGGTCAGTTCTAAGCCCCCTCTTATGGGACCTCGCATATGAAGCGGTCCTGTGTGTCGTTCTCCCTGCTGGCGTGAACCTAGTCTGTTACGCTGACGCCACACGTGTTGGCCAGTGGGGAGTCCTTCGAGGGAACTATCTGGCTTACCGAGCAAGTGGTGGAAATATAACGTGGCTATAATCCACGCCCTGGGTATCTGAATACCTTACAAAACGGAAGTGCTATAGTTCCACAAACTGCCGATGAACAGAGAGCCACCCAGCTCGTGGATACGCGTTGGTGACTCGCGAATCGGAGTGGGCCGGTACACGAAAATCTTGAGGCTCGCCCTGGACCGTCGTTGGGGCTAATTTTTCTAATTAATTTACGCTATGACTGAAAGTTGACCGAACTGAGATTAAATGACAATGAATGAATAGATAAAATAATTATATTCTGCTCTATAGTTCAGTCGGATTTTAGTATGATCTCAGTCTAGTCTCACTTTAATCACAATTTTGACGTTTATTTAATGTCCATTACCTGTGACAGTCCGAAATGTTAGCAGAATACTGTTTTCACTTCGATGAGCTTTCGATCCTTTTTCGATCTCATCACAGTGTAAGTTCATGTTTGACGTTTTTTCGCTAGTCTAGGAGAATGCCATTTAATACATTAATTGTGTCATAGAGACTAGAACAAAAATATTTTGAAAACAAAAATTAAATTACAAAAATTTAATAAAAATTATTATAATTCTTAATCTGGACACAACACGGATAGTAATTCGTTTAAAGGTGTTTTATTATAAAGCAGTTACCGTGAGGAAAAAAGGCTTGACAAATTTTTATCGCTCAGTTTATGCCTTCGACCACTCGACCTACAATACGTCGTACTCGCATCGGACAATTTATCAGGCGCCATGTTTATGGTTTGTTTTTATACAAGACTTAATAAAACCAGGACACGTGGGGCTTATGAAAATGTTATTATTATTTATAATTTACTTTTAATTGTCTTATTTTGCTCGTAAAGTGAATGGAGCTATTTTCTGTACGTGTTTAAATTATTGTATTTTCGTTGTTCTTTTGTCTTTGAAAGATATATGCTTGTCAGTGACGTTGTATTTACTTTATATTGGCATCAATTAAACGGAATTATTTCATTACGACACATTCGCAAGCATAATAACAAATGTTAACATATCCGAACCACGTTTAACAGTCAGCCAGCCCGCTGACAGATGTTTCTCAGTTTACGTAAATAGTTTACAGTTTACATAAGCAGTGCATTTTTATTGCATATGTACTAATGCAAATGTATATATTTATTTGAAATGGAACGTACTGAATTTCATTCTTGAATAATATATTGTTCAACCGTTTAATCTAATAGTACAACTCATTTCATATACCATAAAATAATATCCCATCAAAAACTATCACACAATAGGTCTCATGTGATGTCGTACAAAAAACCAAGGGAGATGCGCTTGCGCCGCGTCGAGTGACCGCCGGGTCAATCAACTTTGCCCGGTAGCCATACAACTTTTTAATACAATATAAATAATGATACACTTACCTTTTTTAATATAGTATAAATAACGCCAGTATTTTTTAATCTTT
Source organism: Diloba caeruleocephala (assembly GCA_947459985.1). Lineage (NCBI taxonomy): Eukaryota > Metazoa > Arthropoda > Insecta > Lepidoptera > Noctuidae > Diloba > Diloba caeruleocephala. The sequence continues at coordinate 18,574,974 of OX381624.1, forward strand.
GTTTTCAATCTATGATTTGTTCGAACCTTCTATTATTTTGAATGTTAATGTAGAATTGAAAATTGGGTGTTATTTGTTGGATTGTTTTGTTGATTGAAGTTTTTTTGTTAAATTATAATTATTTTTTTACATTACAGAATTACTTAATTACAATCATAATTCAGAAATATTATCCAACACTGGTCCATATTAGTATCTCGAATCCTAGTGTTATCCTTTGATAAATATCAGTGTGGGGTCCGGATTCAGATTGATTCCGGATGAATTTGATTATGTGATCTGTCTACTTATTAAATTCTAGGAAACCTTCAGAATGGTTATTCTCTAATTATGTTATAGTAAAACAGTTTCAAACGGATTCATCATTTCGGCCGAACGAAGTCCACTGCTGGACACAGGCCTCCCCCAAAGATCACCACAACGACCGATATGGGTGTGTTGCGGGCTCATTGGGGGGTTTTGCCATAATCGCCACGCTTGGCAGACGGGTTGGCGATCGCAGTTGAGTTGTTGTTAATGTACTGGAAGGATGCTGCTGCCCATCCTCCGGCTAATCCCTTAGTCGACTTTTACGACACCCACGGGAGGAGATGGAGTGGTGGTATTCTGAGCCGGCACCACACGGCAAGTTAAACGGATTACATCGAGTTTATTAAAGATTAACTTTTTTTTTATTGGTGCCCAGTGGAAATTCTTCATGAACTTCCTTCGTCCCAGGGAAGGGCGAAGGGGTATGCCGGACTCCTACCGGCTAAAACCACTGTGGCGGTCATCTTCGGCACCTAAGGGAGGCTCCAGGTCCTCGTATGATCACACTAGAGCCGCCCGCTGGTGCCACGCCTATAGGCACATCTCGGAGAGGGTGACTGTAAAGCGGTCACCCTCCCGCGGATTGTAAAGGATCCCCTAAAGCGTCTCACGGCAGCGCGTGACCACGTGCGTGCTACCGATAATAGATTACCTACAGTTTTTGTGATTATTGTTTTTAAATCTGTAACTACTCCTGTCACCCTAGTCATTCTGCGACCACGAACCCTGCAGTGTTCAAACGTCAGGAAAAACAAAAATATATAACATACGTGATAAAATGCATTCATTTAAATGTGTTTTATTATAATGTGTAATAATCGCGAAAACCTGAGACGTTACTAAATCTGTTTGTGTCAATATTTGGGCAGTTTGATGAACTGCTGTTAAGGTAGGAAGGAAGGTTTAACTGGTGGTAGGTCACTTATTGAAAGAGACCAGCTAGGTAGGTACCACACCAGTGCCAGATATTCACCGCTAAGCAGTAGTGTTTAAATTTAAGACATTACTGTGCTCCGGTTAGAAGGGCACTGTAGCTAGTGAAATTACTGAGCATTAGTAGTGGTTAATATAAATTAAATAGCGCGCTATATTCACGCAACGTATACCTCACGCTATGCCAGCTCCAACTAGACGTTATAAAAATAGCGCCGTTAAAAAATAACGAGTAGCGAGTATAGTAGCGCGAACAATGGCAAAGCGTGGGTGTGGCGAGCCGGGCGGTAGTCATCGCATGAATTCGCGTGCTATCGGTCGTTATCTAACGCGTTAATTATAATATTTATTTATTTTAGATACGTCAACAATGTCCGTACAATAAAATTTGGAAAATTAACATGTTAAACATACATGACATTTGACGACGTCAATAATAGGCATACACAACATCAACAATTTCGTTCCGTGAAAACGGCTGTAAGAAATTAATACAAAAAATATTAAAATATATAATATATCCTATATTAAAATCTATTATCCCAAGCCTGGAATGTATGAGGAAAAGTTCATTATCTTTTCTTTACTGCTCTATTTTTATTTTGATAGATATTATTACACAGCGCGCTATCTGTCCATCGATATTTAGCGTTATTCGAGAATATTCATCGCGCATTTATCGTGTCATTCGCGTACGCCCGTTCGTTATATATTTACAAGTAAAATAGCGCGCTATTTTATTATAGCAAATAGTCTGTAGCGCGCTATTACCATAAAGCGTTTTTGAACACCAATACTGAGCATAAGAGACTAAATAGCTAATGTCTCGAGGTGCAAGCACAGTGTGGTGCAACGCAATACTTGTCCTGGGTAACATAATAATGTTATAGGCATGACGCTTATACCACAGGAACGGCTTGCCCGTCTCGTCAAATAAAAAAATACGTCAACAAAACGTTGCAGGTAGTAATATTATGGGATCGCCACTTGTCACTGTGTTAGATATTATTTGATATACCACTATCTCGCTCTATTTATGCTTACTGATATTATTATTAAAGAAAGAAAGAAAGAAAGAAATAATTTATTTTGGCTTTGCATTACAATCAATTGGCATAAATCAATAATAAAATTTAAACAAAAAGTAATTAAATAATCATAAAATAATAGTTATTACAAGTTAACATTATAAATTAACAAAAAATACAATGACATTACTAAAAGAAATTATTGTTCAATTACATGCAAGACCAAAAATGGACCCTATCTCAGCACATGCTGCAACGAAGTTACAGCGCTGATTTTCTGATAGGACCTTATAAGGTGTCACGGACAATCGCGACCTCGGAAATGACATAAATTAAATGTTATTAACAAAATTATTATTAACATGTCTCTGTATTCACGGGTTTATAGACTCTGCGAAGAGGATACAAGTTTTTATTAGGCTCACGCGGAGACATTGGTCTAACACGCAGAGGCCCTCTAGAGAATTTTAATCTAAAATGTAATAGGTCACAACCGGGGTCTCTCCATGACTGCACTATAAAATGAATTCACGGATTGTCCCCGGTTAAGTAGGACTACTGTATGAGATATAAATTACAACGATCAGTTCTATTGGAATGGGTTTTATATAAAATGAAAGCTTGGTGGAAAACGGGAACAACGGCGTCTACCTTTCAACCTATAAAAGTGAAATTCTGTGGCAGACTCTGACTCGCCGCTCACAAGATGACTTATTATCATTATCTACATCTACATGTACTTATTGTCATAATTTCCATCCCATACAATAATCCTATACAACCGGGGACAATCCGTGACTTCATTTTGTAGTGCAGCCATGGAGAGTCCCTGGTTAGTGTCCCATTACATTATATTATACTATTTATTGTAAACTAATCAGTAAAAGATATAATAACATTAGTGCTTAAAAGTATATTTAAGAGTACTTACAATGGGCGGCATTATCGCACTCGGCGATTTATTCCAGGCAACCTTAGGATGAAACAAACTGAACCAGACAATATTCCCTTCATAACCTGATGACATTCATACGTGTTGTTTGACGAATTCTCATATTAATAATTCAGAATTGAAACTTAATATCTTCTCAAATTTCCCATCTCCCCAAATTCACACCATTCAAATTCAAATTAATAAAAAATCGCTTTAGAATATAATCAATTAGACTTAACACTTGGTATGTCAACGATACGACTATTGGTGAACTGTCATTAATCAAACTTTAATCATAGTATCAAGAAATTTATTCAAATTTTATTCGAGAAAAAAACTAATTTGGTATTCGGGAGCCCATCGGGTCATGGTTTTTTGTCGGGACATTATTCCTATAAGTGTCGAGTGATAGGCCTTTCGGTATAAAAAACTGGAAGTTTATTATTCCGGAGCGTTTAACTATGAACTTTAAAATTTAAAGTAGCTTTAGGGTTAGTATTATTTATAGCCAGCATTGTCGGTGTGGTGTCCGGACTAAGAATATAGCACAACTCCGTCTCCTCCTGTGAACGTAGTAAAATGCGATTAAGGGACTCTAAACCAAAGGGATAGGCAGCAGTGTCCTTTCTGTGGAACAGTAGTCATACTGCGCTGACCAACCCGCCTGCCAAGCGTGATTAGTACTCTCCTATGACGATTTAACCACTGGACGCGCGATCTTGCCTTTTTCACCCATGCCCCGCTAGCCACGAACCAAGAAACTTTAGCCTTGGTCGTAATTCCGCTGCCTCAGTCTGTCGCAGGTACTCAACGTGAAAACATATAAGAGAAAATGATAAAATGTGCGGTAAAATGGTGTAAAAGTTATAGTGGCCGTATAACAACGCTTACAAATGTTTCACTTGTAAGCTCAATTGTATTTCATTTAAACAGCTATTTATTACCGAAAATGATTAAATATTGACATCATATGAAAAAAAATAAAAAAAGGACATATAGGTAGTTGGTATATGGTTAAATCGTCCTAGGTACTCTCTCACCTGCTAATTGCTTCCTAATAAAGTTCACAATTTTTGCAGGATTACATTATAGATCTATCTTCATCAATAACAACAGAAGTCTACACGTTTACATATTTAATCTTAAAGCAGTAAATATTTGCATATAAAATCACACAAACGACAACACTTTCGACGCTAACATAAATCAAAGCGAGTCGTGTCAAAACCCTGGCATTAGCAAGCCGTATCACTCAACGGGACATAATTAGCTTACGCTGTGTTATGACGTAGTTGTATGGATGTTTGTGTAAAGGAGCGTTTATATCTTGCATTTTAGTACCTACGATAAAGTTTTCTCCAGTCACTGATCCACTCTCATTGTGGTGATTATGACTACGGATTATTACCACCAGCGGTGAGCTTTTTAGAATAAATGATGGCGAAAGTATGCTTCGCGGCGGATACGTTTTCGTTGATAAGCATTGTAGATCCTGGATAAAAGTAGACACCATTCTAGAAAAGAAAGGTAAGCAACTTCTCTAATGTTTTCACGAGATATCTTCTATATGAAAATAGCTTATGCCCTGAGGAAAAATCAGTCAATCAGCAATATTTACAACGGTGCTTTTTGCCTATGCCTTTGCCGTGTGGTGCCGGCTCAGAATGCCACCACCCCATCTCCTCCCGTGGGTGTCGTAAAAGTCGACTAAGGGATTAGCCGGAGGATGGGCAGCAGCGTCCTTCGAGTACATTAACAACTCAACTGCGATCGCCAACCGTCTGCCAAGCGTGGCGATTATGGCAAAACCCCCCAATGAGCCCACAACACATCCATATCGGTCGTTGTGGTGATCTTTGGGGGAGGCCTGTGTCCAGCAGTGGACTTCATTCGGCCGAAATGATGATTGCCTATGGTACTCCAGACGTATTTAGATAACGGCATTCGTAGAAGCTCTTTTCTTGCAGAATGCGTTTCATGCGTCATTAATTTATTTTATTTTATATCGTACGGCACCAACTGAGAAGAGGCTCTTACTGTCTCGGTATTGTTAATACCTGCGCGTACATACGTCGAAGCCATCAAATTACGAGCTCCAGTTTTCCTGCACAGTGTGACGATTAGCACATGTTTTCATAATCGTTCGTTGCAGCGTCGGATAAACACAGGCTATTTGTATTCGCAAATATATCTATGTGTATGTTGGTGTAAAGAACCTTTTATGGATCTTTCACTTTAGTACACTACTGCCAATAAGTGTTTGAATCTATAAAGGTGGATTTATTGATATTTTAGCACTGCAATGCCAATAACATCAAAGGAATGGTTTTCTTTGAAGGTTTAACGACGTTAATGTGATTACGAACATTTGTTTAAGTAAATTGAGTCTTATAAAAGATGCCATCACCATTGCCAAATGTATGAAATCTACATTTATGGATCACGTGACCTTTTTTTTTTTTTTTTTTTTTTTTTTTTTATTGATGCCCAGTGGAAATTCATCATGAACTTCCTTCGCCCCGGGGAAGACGAAGGGGTATGCCGGACTCCTACCGGCTAAAACCACTGGAGCGGTCATCTTCGGCACCTAAGGGAGGCTCCAGGTCCTCGTATGATCACACTAGAGCCACCCACTGGTGCCACGCCTATTGGCACATCTCGGAGAGGGTGACTGTAAAGCGGTCACCCCCCCAGGGGGATTGTAAAGGATCCCCCAAAGCGTCCCACGGCAGCGCGTGACCACATGCGTGCTACCGTCTTCTCTTGGGTCGCTTGGTGTGGGCACGCAGATTCCCCAATCTACGCACCCGCGAACCCAGAGGTCCCCCACCTTATAGCAACGGCAGGGGTTTTCAGGCGTATCGGAATTAGGCGCCAGGGCGGTTGTTACCCCGGCGCCGTCTCCTTCTTCTTCGAGCGGGATCGGCCCTCTCCCGATCCCGCTCTGCGATCTCCTTCTGGAGCATGACGCTCTCACAGAAGGAGACCACTGCATTCCAGTTTTCGTGCTCTGCCAACATAGCCGACACTACTGCTGGCAGAGAGAGATCTTGCCCGATCCGATCGACCAGGATCCGCCGCTCGGTGGCCCACGCAGGGCACGCCTCGAGCGTGTGCTGTGCGGTGTCCTGGTCGCTATCACAATGGTGGCATTGTGCCGTGGCCTCGCGTCCTATCCTGTGCAGGTACGCGCCGAAACAACCGTGCCCGGTGAGCACCTGCGTCAGGCGGTAGGTGACGCGCTCGCTCCTTCTGAGCCAGGCTCCAAAGAGCGGCAGGACGGCCTCGACGACGCGCTTAGTTGCAAACTGCATCCGCAGGCGATGACGCCACTTTACAAGTGCGCGCCGCCGAGCTAGCCGCCGCAGCTTGTCCAACGCCCCTGGAGGCGCGCCTTCGCCGCTCTGGCGGAGGGAGCGTGTCTGATCGTAGACCCAAGCATCCATCTCCGCCAGGATGTCAAAAGGCGGAAAACGCGCCAGGAGAGTTGCCGCCTCGTAGGACACCGTTCGGTATCCTCGTGCGATCCGGATAGCCACTCTGCGCTGCAGACCGTGAATTTTGGTTCTGCAGCGCTGGGCGCCTGATAGTCGAGCTGACCATACAGGCGCCCCGTATAGAACCACGGACCGCACGACTCCTCCGTAGAGACGGCGAACTTCCTCACATGGTCCCCCGAGATTGGGCAGCAGCCGGTGTAGAGCACCCACTACCCTCTCGACTCGGGGGACGAGGCGCTGGAAGTGCTCTTCGAAGCCCCAACGACTATCCAGGGTGAGCCCCAGGTATTTCATGTACCGGCCCACCCCGATTTGCGCGTCACCAACGCGTATCCACGAACTGGGTGGTTCTCTGCTTCTCGGCAGTTTGTGGAACCATAGCGCCTCGGTTTTCTGAGGCGCTATCCGCAGACCCAGGGCGTGGATTTTGGCCACGACAATTGCCACCGCTTGCTCCGCAAGCCGGATGGTTCCCTCGAAGGACTCCCCGCTGGCCAACACCAGAGTGTCATCAGCGTAACAGACTAAGCTGACGCCAGCAGGGAGAACGACACGCAGGACCGCATCGTAGGCGAGGTTCCATAAGAGAGGGCCGAGAACTGACCCCTGCGGAACCCCGCACGTAATCTCCCTCCGCTTTACGCTACCGTCCCTGCCCACGTAGCGAATGTGCCTATCGCGCAGATAGGCCCCAATGATGCCCTGCAGGTAGGGCGGACACCGATGATAGACTAGTGCCGCCCTAATAGCGCCCCACGGGATGGAGTTGAAGGCGTTGACGATGTCTAGACTGACCGCCAACGCCACCCCACCCCGCCGGGACACTGCCTGTTCCGACAGCGAGCGGACGCGAAGAATCGCGTCGATGGTGGACCGCCGCTGCCGGAAGCCATACTGACTTTCGGCCAGGTCGGGGCCAACTCGCGACAGGTGCTCAACGAGTCTTCGGGTAATTATTCTTTCGAATAGCTTCGAAGCCTCGTCGAGCAGGCAAATGGGACGGTATGCAGAGGGAGACTCTGCAGCCCTTCCTTCCTTCTTCAAGAGAACCAATCCGGCTTCCTTCCAGCCGGACGGGAACACGCCACTACGGAGGCAACTGGTGAACAGCCGCCTCAAGCGGTCCCCAAGAGACTGTAGCGCATACACCCACGCACGGCCCGGAATGCCGTCCGGACCCGGTGCGGTGTTGCGACTCTTCAGGCGGCCAATGGCTCGGCCCAGCTCCCCATCCGAAACCCCCAAATCCTCGGCCCAGTCCGAGGCATTTAGGGGTGGAGAGGGACCAGGATGGTCCCGAACCGCCGGAAAGAGCGTTGAAAGTACTCTCTCCAGCAAATCCGGGGCCATGGTTTCGGTCACCGGGGGGACATACGGGCGCAACTTGCCTACTACCATACGGTAGGGTCTCCCCCACGGATCCCTGTCTAGTTGCTCTAGGAGCTCGCTCCAGGACCGAGCCTTCGCCTCACTGATGGCTGTCTGAAACGCCAGTGTGGCCGCCCGGTAGGCCCTATAGGCCTCGTCAGTCTCTCCGGCTGTAGCGCTGTGCCGGCGTCGGATTCGTTGGTACTGGCGGCGGGATGCCAGGCAGACCGCGCGCAACTGCGCGATCTCATCCGACCACCAGTACATTGCCGTACGCCGGGAGCGCCTGGCCCGGGGCATCGATGCGTCGCATATTGACGTCATCGTCCTCCGGAACCACGACGCTTCCTCCTCCGGATCGGGCAAGATCCCTTGATCGACCTCTGGCCAGGCCGCGACGTTGGCAGCTGCGACGAGCAATTCTCGATCCAGCTGTGTGAGGGCCCAACGCCGCGACCGCGGGCTGGGACTAGAACGGCTCGGGCAAGGCGTGCGGAGGGCCACGTCGAACATTATGTGGCGGTGGTCCGAAAGTGTGACCACCTCCTCCGCTACTCGCCAACCCGACACCATGCGGGCCACAGAAGGAGCCGCCCATGTCAGGTCCACGACCGACTCCCCCTGCCACCGAACGCAGGTGCTAACGGACCCCCGATTCAGCAATCGGAGGTCAAGTGACGCCGCCCAGTCTTCCATTATCCTCCCCCTCGGCCCGTCCCGACGGTTGCCCCAAGCTCTAGAGTGAGCGTTGAAGTCCCCCAGGACGAGCACTGGACGGGGCGAGCACTTACAGCGAATGCTGCGTGCCACCCCGTCCAGGTATCCCTCGAAGTCAGCGAGAGACACGTTGGGGGAGACATAGCAGCCCACTACTGCCAGAGGTCCCCACTCTACTACGACAAAGCCCTGCCCCCTGTCCAACAGGGAGCAGGGCGGCTCACCTTCGGCTCCAGACCAATAGATGGCGACGGAGTCCCCGGCGCCCCCGAACCATGGATCACGTGACCTATAGATAGTTTATGTCAATGCAGTACCTTTGAAAGGTTTTTTTAGGTGTCTAAAGCAGTGATTATATACAAAAAGTATGGGTAAACCCACAAGTATTTTTTACATGTTTGTAAAGCTCTTAGTTGAATAATAGTAGAAAAATAAGAACACTGCTGTAAAGCCCTTTGCTTTTCTTTGTTCTTTCCGTATTACAATAGAAACAAACCTTTTTAAATCAATAAGTAAATGACAATATCCCAACAGCAAAGGTACTGTCAGGGTATGCGGAGTCCCATTCCAATATATACCTAACTAGCTGGGACCCGCAGTTTCACCCGCCGTTCAATTTAAAAGAATGTGGTTTATTTATATATAATTAAGAGTAATTCGGCATAGACACTTGACATGAGTATGTATCTATTTGGATTTCATAGGTTTTTTGCGCGGAACCCTTATGGTATTTCTAAAATAAATGTAGCCTAAGTTATTACGTAAAACATCAGCTATCTGCCAGTGAAAGTCCCGTAGAAATCGGTCCACCTGTTTCGGAGATTAGCGAGAACAAACAGACAGACAGTTTTATTATTATTTTGTTTTAGTATATTCTTTGATCTGAATTTGTTATAAAACTGTTATTTTTACATTACAAACAGATAGGTTTATCTTTGATTCTGATTATAGATTTGGATAGATTTATCTTTGATTCATGATTTCCCCTGTGTTGTGGGTGCGTTTACAGACACACAATACACCCAGACCCGGAACAACTGCCTCCGGAACCTGCAGATCATACAAATATTTGTTCCGTGCGGGAATCGAACCCGCGACCCGGAGCGCAGCAGTCGACTGTATCAACCGTGTCATCTATATATTTCTGTATAAGAAGTCACATGTTTAGTTTATGTAATGTCACGTGTCTTTCTATCGTCATCGTTTTGTCAGTCATAAATACACTGTAATGTTAAACTCATCATATCGGCTAAAAAACGTCCACTGCTGAACAAAAGCCTCCCATAAGACGACTGGTCATATGCCATGTGTGCTCACCACGCTTAGTAGGCGGGTGAGTGCAGAATGGCTACTGTTTAGAGACACTAAAAAACTAATAAAAATGTGGCATATGGCCGAATACTCAAACGCCATTTAACGTTAAGTCTGCGCTTAAACAATTTGAGCCACCCGGTTTTGTACCAAAAACAGGTTTCTCGAATAGTTTAAGCGGGGACTTAACGTTAAATGGCGTTTGAGTATTCGGCCGTATGCCACATTTTACGTCATTTCCGGGCGGAGATAGAAAGAAAGAAAGAAAGAAAATGTTTTTATTTCGGTATCGCAAAACAAAATAAAGTATCAATTAAATAAGATTGTACAAGGTAAACATTGCTTTCCGAAACCACAAATGGACCCTATCTCAGCACATGCTACAACACAAAGTGTTGCAACGCTGCTTTTCAGATAGGACCATAGAACCGTAGACTTTTACATAATTATTCCATTAAATTAATGTTATTATAATAATATAATAATAATTCATCATTTACACAAACATATATATAATAAAAACAATATATATAATAAAAACAAAATAGATCAAACCAAATTAGATTGCAATTAAAATAAGTATTGTGTGCATATCAATAAAAATAGGGTACAATCGACTAACAGATATTCATATAAATATACTGTGTCATAAAGTTAGTTCGCTAGTTTTATTTAAGTAATAATAAATTGTATAAAGATTATTGAAAAATATTAATTGCTAATCAAATAAATTGAAATAATAATATTTTAATATCGACAGTGTGCAAAATCATATTGGTTATGTAATTAGTTTATAGTGTAATTTACTGAGTACTGCTATATTCTTAATCTGGACACGACACGGAGGTTGGACTACATTAGTATATATATTTAACTTTACCGTCGACTCTGTAGTTTTTGAAAAGACTAGATCACCCTTCCGATTTTTGCCGTCATCAACGCAAGGAAACAAATATCTAAAACATTCTCTTGCTCGCAAATAACAATGCACTGTGACTACCAACCGGTTTTCTATGCGTTGTGATTAAGGATAATGCCTAACGGTCATTTATGTGCTATGTTAGTATGTTCAGCCGTGGTTGTTAGTGGGCTGAGTTCTAGGTTTAAATGGAAAGCGACAGCCATATAGTCTCCTCAAATGTGAATTCTTCGCCTGAATGTGCCCCTGACTGTGGAGACTCTGATGACGAACACATAGCGAGATAACCATCTAACTTTCCAGTCACCAAGCGTATAAGCAGTTGATGAGCAACAGCATCACGGGTACGAGAGGGTTGACTAAGACCCGTATTATAAGATCGAGAATCTAAACTCAAGTAGTACTTGAGTCGAGATCGAATCAATGGAATATAAATGCTGGACCCATCACGTAGAGTTGAGATTTGATCAACGCAATCTGTACTTTAGTTTTACTTGAGTTTTGATTCTCGATCTATAAATAAATACGGGCGTAAGTGTCCCCAACCTTACTACTCCAGCGTGACTATCACAGGCACGATATCCATAACGATGATGACCTATCACAAAAATAATGCATAAAAAACATCAACTCAGCTGTTAGAAAAACACACATGAAATGTAATAGCGTAAACTAATTATGTTTTTAGCTCACAAACGTATAACTAGACTCCTTAAAATTTATCACCCGCGTAGCGACAGGTCTACTCGGTGTCATTAAATGAATTGATTGCTCATCACTGTCGTGGCAGCCAGTAAACGTCCCGGTGACAAAAAATATTGTTTAAAAATACAACACTTTATGATCGCACAAATAAATGGTGGACGCAAAGAAAATTGGCTGTAGTTTTGAGTCCAATATTTCGTTTGGTGGAGCAAGAATAGGTGATAAAGTCAATGGAGGTACTAAATTTAGGTGTAAAACGTTTGAAAAGTTTTGTCAGAAGTTATATTTATCTCCATGTTTCAATTTTTCCTTTCTTTTTCCTGACGCGTCATATTTATTAACTCGCATAGGCTACTGCAGGAAGGTAAACGTTGTCATCAAGAACGCAATACAAACAAAATGTTGCAATTTTTAATTATCTATAGTAATTTAATAAAATTGTAAATATTTTTAAAGCTGAAGAATTTGATTGGTTTTAACGAGATTTGAGCACACGCCTAAAGCGTAAATTGTAAATAGATTTTTATCACCATATTAGCCATAGGATGTTGATGTCCACTGTTGAACACAGGTCTCACCCATTGTCCCACAATTGTGTCGTCATTTTGTGGGGAGTTTGCCAGTACTCTGCAGGCTTGGCTCTATCGGAGTCTTGATCATACGAGGACCTGGAGTGGAGGACCTTAGGTGCCGAATATGACCGCTCTAGTCGTTTTAGCTGGCAGGAGTCCGGTAAGTCCCGTCACACACCCCTGGGGCCATGGAAATTCAGGTTCAATTTCCACTGGGGATAAATAAAAAAAGTACTCCCCAGGGTTAGTGGGCAGGTTGGTGAACGCAATATGGCTGCTGTTTCTAAGACGGGACACTTCTGCCTTGCACTTGGTTTAGAGTCCCTTAGTCGCTTGTTACGAAATCCATCAGAGGAGATGAAAACGTGCTTTATTCTTAATTCGAATTCCTTACGGAGTAGAACGTGGTACACGGGGTACAAGGAGTGTTTATACAGCTTCAATCCTCGTGCCAATCCCGATAGCGCCGGGTCTAAATCCGTCGCGCTATAGTGACAGGCTCGCTGGTTCTATTCTCGGCTGTGCAACAATAAACAATGACTTGTTTGATGAGGACACGCGATCGTGCACGTTAAACCATATTTCTTGCTATTTATCTCAAATTTCGCCTTTCTGGAATAGTTGTTGAAAATCTGTACTTGACGGATCCGACGAACAGAAATATTTTGAGCAGGAAAAGTTATGTATATAGAGATACTTGTTGTTAACTCCGACTTCATCCATAAGGGACTTGAAGATGCAAAAAATAATCATATGTCCTCTGTCTCTATGCCAAATTACATTGGAATCTGTTCACACATTTAAGCGGGATGAAGCGCTCAAACATTCATCATCATCATAATCAGCCCATTAGTTACCCACTGCTTGGTCACGGACCTCTTTTCATGATGAGAAAGGTTAGGACTAAGTTCCCTACGCTGGTCTAGTGCGGATTGACGGACTGCACACACCATTGAGAATATTTTGGAGCCCTGTCAGGTGTGTAGGTTTCCTCACGATGCTTTCTTTCACCGTTAACGCAAGTGATAATCAAATTCTGATCTGCAATGAATTCGAAAAGTCAAAGGTGCGGGCCGGGATCAAACTCAGGCCCTCCCGTTTTGAAGGCAAACGTTCAATCACTAGACTATCACTGCGTGTAAACATTCAGTCGTACATGACAGTAAGTAAGATATATATAGAGTCTACTCTGATCCTTCATCTTACGGTCTAAGACTGGTGAACTGCGGGTTACTAAACCGTTCGCTTACTACGCAAAATCCTTACAGTTACACAGATAAACGGCCGAAATTAATAATCAATATAATCCAAAACCTTTGGATTTGGGTTTGAGGATTCGTGTTTTTTTTAGTTTAAAATCATCATCAAATTTTAAATCTGAAGATTTTTGATTAAATTGATTATTAATCTCGACTGAAATTCTGTTTACCGAAACCCCCATCTCAGTTCGATTGCTATATAAAGGTCTAAGGGGTTATCCCATTTCATCCCGTGGCTATCATAGAAGGCGACAAAAGGAGTTTGGAACCCAGTTCGTACCAGTAAGCATTTTGGATTACCCGTAGGTGGCGGGTAAACCACCTACACTAGCATGCCCAAGGAGAGTTGGTGTCAGAGAGGCGGCCGACGGTAAACTCTTTGCAACATGACTAAAACATATTGAACCAATCCCAAGTAACTGGGACTAGGGCCCGAAGAAGAAAAACTACGTATGTTTATATAGCAAATAGCAAGTGGCTATGCCGTTGCCGTGTGATGCAAGCTACAAATAGCACCAATACATCTCATCCCGTGGGTGTCGTGTAAGATGACAGTGGGGTTAACTGGTGGTTGGGCAGCAGCGTCCTTCGAGTACATTAACAACTCAACTGCGACCGCCAAGCCGCCTGACAGCTGTGACGGTGACACCCACCCCCATCACGTTGTGGTCATCTTTGGGGGAGGCTTGTGTCCAGTAGTGGCTAGTGGTTATTCGGCTGAAACGGTAACCGACGACGACGATGAAGTAGCTATGGTGACCAATTTAATCTTTATTAAGTTACCGTAATATGCATTGAAACTTATTGTGGATTTCTTTTGACAAATAAAGTTCTTTAATCACATTTAAAGTACCTATACCTTATGTTGCGAAATGCAGGTTTGGCAAGGGCTGCGAAGGTCAGACGGCATTCGTCTCGCGTACACTGTGTACGTGTGGTGCCCGGATAATCCGTGTGGTATCAGGATTAAGAATATAGCATCAATCCTTGATCCCGTGGATTACGCAAAAGGCGAGTAAGTTACTTAACCAGAGGGATAGGCAGCAGCGTCACATTTGTGGAGCAACTGCCATTCTGCGCTCTACGAACGTGGTGAGTACTGGTAAAGTACATCCCCCCCAAAATGACGACACAGGGCATGTAACCGGTCGTCTGTTGGGCAGGCCCTTGTTCAGCAGTGGACATCTTAATGCTAATATTTGATGATATGATGATCACATACACGGACCCAAAACAACTATCTGTGGATAATACAAGTGTTTGTTCCGTGCGGGGATCGAACCAGCGACACGTAGCGCAAGAAGCCAATCGCTTAGCTAATGAGCTAACCGTTATGTTGAAAGTCATTCAAACGTCGAACTTTTGAATTGAAGAAATGCCAAACAATAGTTTTGACAAAAGTTTACACTTCACTAAACAAACAGCATCTGAGGTTTGTTCACGAATCTCTTTTTTTTTTTTCTATAGAACCCGAGAACCTGCCAGCCCGCCCTAATTCTACTTTTCAACAAAATCACCCAAAAAAAGTATGATTTTGCACCAAAAAGTCCGTAATTTACTTCCTTTGAGCTGACAACAATAGGATTAGTAAACAGGTGTGCCACTATCATTATTATTACACGATACATTAGTATACGCATTAAACTAAAAAAATACTCCATCTTGCTACGAATCAAATCGGTATACGACAATGATTGCTTTACTTCGAAATACGACGCATCTGTAATTATGACAACATATATTCATAATATATCGTCAGTAAAAAGGTTACGATGCAATATTGTGTGATACGGCACATCTACATATGACGTTTCGTCTCGCTGTCCCTCAGAGGTCGTTGGTACTCAGGGGAAACTAAAGCACAGGTGTCCAACGCTCGGCCTGTTAGAAAGAGACGCAGATACTGTAACTGTAAGCGTGCGAAAAGGACGCAACCAAAATAAACGTTGAACTTATGTTGTTTTTTTTTTCTTTTTGCTCTCCCTCGCCTATGTTCGTGACGGATCTTTTTTTTTTATTTCATTTTGTTGCTCTTGTACAACCTTTTTGGCTTATTTCGTTGCTTTTAGCTATATTTTAGACTAACTTACCAATTAAAGTTATTAGGTTAGTTGTTATTTTTGTTTACGTAGATTATGAATATGATGCGCCCGCGCAGTTTTTTTTTACCCTTGAATTTTTGGAAGATGTTTTTCGATTTGCTGTTTTTATGACTTTGTATTTGACTTTTAATGCGTGGCTTTGAAATGAATTATGAAAAAAACCATATGTATATGTCATATTGGTATGGTTTAATAAATCAATTCTAGCCATCATCATTTCAGCAATACAAGGTCCACTGCTGGGCACAGGCCTGCCCCATAAAAGCCACAATCACCGGTGGGGGTGTTGTGTGCTCTCATTGGGGGTTTTGCCTTAATCGCCACGCTTGGCAGTCGGGTTGGCAATCGCAATTGAGTTTTGTTTTTTGTTAATGTACACGAAGGACGCTGCTGCCCGTCCTCCGGATAATCCCTTAGTCGTCTTTTACGACACCCACCTTATGAGAAGGGTTGGTGCTATTCGTAGCCGGCACCACACGGTATTTTTTTGTAACGGATGACTTTTACTCCAGTAGAAATTTATTAAAAACCTTTTTGTACCCTTAATAAGTACCTGCAATTTATTATAGCTTTCATTAATAAAATAAACAGTAAGCTCAGTACACAAAGCCTGCTCATTGTGGTATAAAATAATAATCAACATACTATTATCGTCTATTATTTGGGGATAGAATAGAATTACGTCACCCTAATGATCCCTTGGCGTAAAATCGTATTAGAGACTTAGTTACCGAGATTTTCTTTCTGTTGTTTATTTTCTGAACATCTATACAAATAAATAAAATTGAAGTGTCTGTTTGTAATGTCAAAATAACAGCTTTTTACTCAATGCATATGAAAGTATACACGGTACTTATAATAAAGAAACTTGTTTTTATCTGTCTGTCCATTTGTTCCGGCGAATCTCCGAAACGGCTGGACCAATTTTGACGGGACTTTCACTGGCAGATAGCTGATGCTATAATGAGTAACTAAGCTAACATTTATTTTAGAAAAATAAAAGAATTAGGGTTCCGCGCCAATAATTAAAACCATGACATTCAATATAATATATACTCTGCTATTCTGCCATATGTCAAGTATGTCAACTGTCTATGCCATCTGTATAATCAGATTTTTTATAAACGGTGGGGAATAACTAGTTACTTATATAATATGTAAGTATTATCAATTGAGCTTATCGCGGGATTATTCAACACATGTTTTCATATAAGATTTTCATAACGGCACGGTTGGCGAAGTGGCTAAGTGATTGGCTTTCTGCTGTACGGGTCGCGGGTTCGGTTACCACACGCATTCCAAGTCTGGGTGTTTGTGCATGTGAGCTTTTGTCTGTAAATTGACCTGAAGAAACAGGAGCAATCCATACTAAGAGTACGAGATTTTATATTTAAATAAGCAGCATTTACACTATTTTCATCTCTATATATATATAAATGAATGTTGCTAAGCGCATAGCTCGAGAATGGCTCGACTAATTCGGCAATATGTTTTAAAAAAAATTCTGAAGGACGGTTTTAATAATAATAATACAAAAAAAATGCGTGTACAATAGTAAACACGCGGGTGAAACCGCGGGCGACAGCTAGTAGTGAATAAATATGTAAAGTCAATGTATGATGAATTTATGGATATGTACAAGTATTTGAAATGAACTGAACTTTATTGATGAAGGAAAGACTAGTGGTTGGACGCTTGTCTTCCATACAGGAGAGTCTGAGTTTGATCCCGGCCCGCAACTCTGACGTTTCGGATTCATATGCGGACCAGAATTTGATTATAACTTGCGTTAATGGTGAGGGCAAACATCGTGAGGAAACCTGCAACTGGGAGGGCCCCAAAATGTTCTCAAAGGAATGGTGTGCGTAGTCTTCTAACCCGCACTAGTCCAGAGTTGTGTACTAAGGCCTGACCTTTCTCATGATGGGAAATCGTCCGTGCCCAGCAGTGGGACAGTAACAGGCTGATTATGTGTATGTATGAACTCTATTGTCCATATTATTATCTTATACTTAATTTTTGGACCTCATCATGTCAGCCATACAATACACCCAGACCCGGAACAACTACCTGCAGATCATACAAATATTTGGTGAATCGAACCCACGACCCGGAGCGCAGCCGTCTGTATCAGCCACTGCACTAGCCGTGCCGTCAATATACCTGCCAAGCATGGTGATTATGGCAATATCCCCTATAACCGCTCATTACCGCTTCATTGGCAGGCCCTAGTTTTGATGTTATCAAGTTGGTAAAGACTTGAGATCTTACAAATCTCCCAATAAAACTGTCATCTGTAACAAGAGTACAAAAAAAACAAAAAAACATAAATAAGGCAGGAACACATAAACATATAATTCGAAACACTAATGTCCCACTTGAAAACAATCTTAAAGAAGTTAGAACGCATGCAACAACGGAACTATATAATATAATCACAGCGATCTAGAGACGATATCGCTGTCATTAAATTATTTTGTTGTTGCTACACTCTCGCCTTGAGATAATACTTTAAAAACCATGTATTTTACCATCAGAAAACACAAATATGACACGTATGTTCTCGAGATAAAGCATTCAATCCAGTGACGGGGAGTATGTGACACAGTTTTTTGAAGTTTGCATCGTACGAGCTTTTGTTTTTGCTAACGGTACAAGACGCCACAGTGAGGTTGTGTACAGTGACATATTTAGATAAATTAATTTGTTGGTGTGTTATTTTTTGTTGTATACTGATTGCTTGTGAGGTTTATAAAAGAAGCTCAAACTGCAGCTAGATGATATCATGTGGATTGTGTCTGTGATGAATTATAGCATCTGCAGTTCCTGATATCATACTGCAATCATTAAGATTTTGACAATTATTGAATGATTTGAAACGTCACTATAGAGATTTTGCGTTTGTGAAGTTGTGTGCATTCAATGATGGCAGTCTATATACATTTATTTTTCCCGATTAATTACTGGATGATTGTAAAACGGTATCCCCCCCTCTAGCATAAGGAAGGCGATTGTAAAAAGGTCACCCCCCAGGCACTTCTCGGGGAGGATTGTAAAGGATCCCCCCTAGGACTCAACATACCTTTTTTTTATTTTTTTTATTGGTGCCCAGTGGAAAGTCTTCATGAACTTCCTTCGCCCCGGGGAAGGGCGAAGGGGTACGCCGCACTCCTATCGGCTAAAACTACAGGGGCGGTCATCTTCGGCACCTAAGGGAGGCTCCAGGTCCTCGTAAGATCACACTAGAGCCGCCCACTGGTGCCACGCCTATAGGCACATCACTGAAGGGATGACTGTAAAGGGGTCACCCTTTCTAGCGAAAGGTCACCCCACAGGCACTTCTCGGGGAGGATTGCAAAGGATCCCCCCAAGCCTCTCTGTGTTCTGTGCTGCGCATTCAGCGGCACGTGACCACGTGCGCTCCGCCGTCTTACCAGGGGCCGCTCGGTGTGAGCACGCAGACTCTCCAAACTGCATGCCCGCGACCCCCGAGGCCATCCACCATATAGCGAGGGCCGTCTTTAACCTATTTGAGGCCCTTGGCAGTTTAGGATAATGAGACTGCTATGGTTATGATATGATAGAGGACTATTTTATTAACAACAGAAAAAAGAAGTAGGTAAACAAGTTCTAGATTTATTCAACTGTTATTTTCTTTTGTTAAATAAATAGGTAATTATAATATAGTGCAAAAAAGTAACTCCTGTTACTTCTAGCAAATATCGGTTATCGGCTGGTGATCTGGCAGGAACTTTGGCGTCTGGATCTCGGGGCCCTGGGCACTTGCCTAGCGTGGCCAGTGAAAAAAAGGGGCCTGAATAGTCACCATGTTTAGCAGGAGGGTTGGTGAGCACAGTGCGTCTACTGTTCCGCAGAGGAGGTGCTGCTGGCCCATCCCTCTGGTATAGCGTCCCTTAGTCGCCTTATATGACGGGAGGAGATGGAGTGGTCCTATATTCATAATTTATATTCAGAACTTACAAAAACACGGACATAAAAAAATTATTACATTGCTTGAATACGGGAGTTATAAAATAACGAACAAGTTCGTAAAAGCAGTAAAACCTTATCAGTTATCACTTAACGAAAATCCCATGTAGCAGTATTAATACAAAACCATAAAAGCTCTGACATCAAAATAAATCTAATAGAAATTTGAAACAACGTCGTACGCATGCTCGTGCGCAGCAAACAACAAGTTCTTGTGGCACACATATACAAGTTTGTACTTACGCACTCACACATACGCAGTGCGTAAGGCCAGTAGTGGGCCAGTTTATACGTAACTCAACGGTAATAATCGTGATATTGTTGTGTACAGACAGCAATGTTCGTTGTAAGTTGAAATAACAATTTAAATGCAGAAAAGCAATGTTCGAAACCTTTTAAAAGTCAAATTAAATTAAATGTGGGCACATTAACAGCTCTGTGACAGTAATGGCATAATTATTTTGATTGTTATTATTTACAGATAAAGGCATTTAAAATTCCTAGATCATCATTTTGGCCGAATGAAGTCCACTGCTGCACACAGGCCTCCCCCAAAGATGTCCACAACGACCGATATAGATGTGTTGTGGGCTCATTGGGGGTTTTGCCATAATCGCCACGCTTGACAGACGGGTTGGCGATCACAGTTGAGTTGTTAGTGTACTCGAAGGACGCTGCTGCCCATCCTCCGGCTAATCCCTTAGTCGACTTTTACGACACCCATGGGAGGAGATGGGGTGGTGGCACTCTGAGCCGGTACCACACGACAAAGCCGGCACCATTCTTAGATGCCTTTTTCAAATTAATGGAACAGTCAAAACTTCAAGCAGCTTGTATTTTGTTTATCCAACTTAAAAAATATCCAAATCAACTGATTATGAAAACTGTCGAGATTTTTATTGTTATGTTCTTCGTAAAATAAATTTACAAACAACGTACAAAACTATATTTTTAATCTTTACATCCACTTACAGTAAAAAAGTTATTAAAACATTCTACGCGTAGGTACCTTAAAACGGCACAGAGCACAAAGCAGTACCTTGCCCTACTAAAACAAAATACAAAACAAGTTTTTCCGCTGACCATACAAGTCGCCAAGCCTCCGTGCTTACATCGATACACGTGGTGCAAGAAAAAGAGAAAATAATAAAACCTTTAATTTATGCCTTGATAGTACTTGTATCTTGAAAATAAAATATAATCTTTTTTTCACTCCGTACCTTTTTTGGGTCACTGGCCTTTAGAGATGTGCTGTGCCGATATCGATGTTTTTGTTTTGTTTTTTATTTCGTTAAGACGATGACGTTTGTCTGAATGTGTTGAATGTATTTTTATTTTGTTTTGTTTGGCACACATTATGATGTCTTATCATTTAATTATTAAATTCAATCTGTTTCGATGACCTGTCAGACAAAATAATGTAATGAGTTATATGACAGTAATGTCTAAGGTTTTCTATAATATACGCGATGTAATCTGTAGTTCTTTCTTAAGTTTAGTAACTTTCTTCAGTGCCTATTTTGGGCCTATATGAAATAAAAACTTTGACTTTGACTTTGTTCAAAAGTGTTTTATGATAATGATTTTTATGAATTACTATTATCCATTCATCCATTAGTTATCAAACCGTCTCAATCAATCGACATAGTAAAACATAATTACATGTTTCTACAATTAACATTATAAAGCACGACTACTGAATCGTTGTATTCTAATAATACACCAGACTTTCATAAAGTATGTTTTTATATAATTGAATTTCAAGCTATATTGAAAAAAGCAAGCAAGCAATCTTAAAGGATAAAAAATCTTATTAACTCTTTATTAGATTTTTATCCTTTAAGATTTTTATAGATTTTGAACCTGTAACCTTTTTAAACCCTTACGCGTGCTTTTGTTTAATGCTACCTTAAAGAAAACGAGTTTTCTTAAGGCTGAATGTATCCATAAAGTTCCACCAACGACTCAAAATAAGTATACGACAGATGTAATGTAATTGTCAATGACCTATACCCACATGCAGTGTCTATACATTAAGCAAAGATATCCGTTATTTATCGATAGTGAAGACGCTTAAAGATCATTAAACAATCAGCTGTTTAATATGAAAGTGGCAGAACTAGGATTTGAAACTTTATTACTTTATTACTATATCCAACATCAAGTAGAAAATACTGTATTTAAAAAAAGGCATGACAGAAAAGAAATATAGTCTAGGTATATGGCTAAAAATTGTAGCCGCTTGTTAGCCCATGCAAGTTTTAGAACGAAAAAGTGTTGTATGAGACTGAAAACTACAACAGTGCAGTTTTATCAACTTTGAAATAAGGCAATTCAGTTTCTTATGAACACATTATTATTAATTAACATTAAATGGCTTTTAATACGTGAATAAAAACTTTGTTATGTTAACTAAGTCTTATTGAAGCTTGCCTTCTCATGGCTTTGGCTTTGCTCCTAATTCTTTCGATACGAGCACAGTAACAACACTATGCCACAGCACGGTAGCAAGTCGAACGCCTACGCGATCACCGTCAACACAAATCACGGCATAGACTCTCCCTTTTCAAGTTCAAAACACTCGTAAAATTAAACCGCAACGAAACGCTGCAAAAGGATTTAATATTGAAAAATATGCTGAATTTAGGAATAAATTCAAAAATCAGATGAATGGGCAAAATATAATATTGAGTAGAATGATCATAATAATGTAATGACACAGAATACCGGATCATCATATCAGCCACAGGATGTCCACTGCTGAACAAAAGCCTCCCCCTTAGATTGCCACAACGAGCGGTCACATGTCGCTCTCATCCAACGACTCCCAGCGACCCTCACCAGGTCGTCTGTCCACCTCGTTGGAGGTCGTCCCATACTGCGTTTTCCGGTGCGCGGTCTCCATTCGAGAACATTTGTGCCCCAACGGCCATCAGTTCTACGAGCATTGTGCCCTGCCCATTGCCACTTCAGTTTACTAATCCTTTAGCTATGTCAACAACTTTAGTTCTTCTACGGATCTCCTCATTTCTGATTCGATTTCGTAGAGAAATACCAAGCATAGCTCTCTCTATAGCTCGCTGAGTGACCTTGAGCTTTCTTTTTTCTTTTTTTTTTTAAAAAAAAACGTTGCCCCACACTAGGATTTCTCCTGTGTCGCTGGTGCGTTTACAAACACAAATTCCACACACAATACACACCCAGACTCGGAACAACTACCTGCAGATCGTACAAATATTTGTTCCGTGTGGGAATCGAACCCACGACCCGGTGTGCAGCAGTCGACTGTATCTGCCACTGCACCAACCTTTCTTATGAGGCCCACTGTGAGTGACCACGTCTCTGTTCCATATGTCACCAGACTATGGAATAATCCCTAAAGGTTCGGCAATCACTTCAGACAAAGCTAAATCCTCACCAGCCTGGTTAATGGAGATAATTGTGTATTCTTACTGACAGTGAATCTTAACAATGAGCTAGAATTTTAACGGATGGCAAGCATGGCAAGTTAGCATTGTCGATGGTCGACAATTTGAAATTTCGCTGACCACAAAAAAAGTTAACAAGCTCCAAAAAATATTCAAAGATTTATTGCTTACTAAAAGGCAAACCACAGCTCCTTGTGTTGAATTTTTGGATACGGGCTCAAAATAAAAACCATGAAATGGTTGTCAAAAATTCAAAAGTGATGGCTTTGAAATATAAAGGCATCCATCAATTTTCTCTGGGAATACGGGCGTTACGGACTTTTCGTAATTTCGTACTAAAGGTATAAAAACATGGTATTGGCTGTAGTAACCGCATCTCCCTGGATAGATATATAATCCATACGGGCCAATATTTTGCCAAATTGTGGTTGCTTTATATTCAAAATTAGGATACCTGAATTCGCGATAAACGCAAGTGAAGTAAGCCGGGAACAAAAGGACTACTCTTACTTAAATAATCTATACAAATTAATAAAATTGAAGTGTCTGTTTGTAATGTCAAAATAACAGCTTTTTTACTAAATGCATATGAAAGTATGTACGTTACATATAACATAAAAACTATTTTTAAGTTTTTTGACTGTCTGTCTGTCTGTTTGTTCCGGGTAATCTCCGAAACGGCTGGACCGATTTGGACGGGACCTTCACTGGCAGATAGCTGATGTTATAAGGAATAACTTAGGCTACTTTTATTTTAGAAAAATAATTAGGGTTCCGCGTAAAAAAAATAAAACCCTTGATATCCAATATATATATTCTATGTCAAGTATCTATGCCGAAGTACTCTAAATTTCTTTTAAATTAAACGCGGGTGAAACCGCGTGTCCCAGCTAGTATTAAAATAAAATTATTAGGATACTGCATTTTAGTTCTAATTTACTTGAAAGGAAGTAACTAAAAAGGTAAAATAAAGATGACAAAAATTTAAAATGCATTTTGATAAATCGTTAATATTGGGTGTATCAAAGCCATAATACACATTTTATTAGAACTGAGTTTATTGTTATATCAAGATGTTGTCTGCAGCGACAGTACATTCATGGGATGCAAGATGATAACTGGGATTTAAAGGACAAAATCAACCAGTATCGGGGCCTACTAAAGTTATATCAAAGTATTAGAGAGTATTCATCAAGAGAACTTTAATAAAAAAATACAACATGATAGAATCAGATACACGAAGAAGAAAATGGACACATTTCACTTGGCAGTTTATGAAAGAGCAAAAAATGACTTTTGGGGTGGAGGCCTGTTGACCTGAAACACAGGCTTCGGCCTAACTTTCCACCACACCACACTTCCACCAGTCTCCCACAATAAACTTGAATAGTACTGTAATTAGCCAATATAATACTGTAATTAGACAATATAATACTGTAATTAGACAATATAATACTGTAATTAGACAATATATAATATAATATAGTTACTATTCCTTCACTAAAAAGAATCGATAGAGAATATTCCCACAGAGATTTTTAACGTCAGGTGGCAGACGACCACTACCCCTTTTCCCAAAATTTTAATATGAAAGCGATCATAACGTTCTTTTGGTTAGTTTCTAAACATATGTCATGTTTAGAAACTAAGCAGAAGAACTTTATTCTTGGTACACAGAGGATAAGAAAAAACTTACTTTACTTATACTGGTACTTTTTTTTATATCTCTGCCCCACACTCAGATTTCTTCGGTATCGTGGGTGCGTTTACAGACACAAATTCCACACACAATACACCCAGACCCGGAACAACTACCTGCAGATCGTACAAATATTTGTTCCGTGCGGAAATCGAACCCACGACCCGGTGCGCAGCAGCCGACTGTATCAGCCACTGCACCAATCGTGCCGTCAAACACATATTCATTCAAAATATCCATATTCCATTTGAAGTTCTCAGTAAAATGCAAACTTGATGTAGTATGATGAAGTAATTATTTGTAGTATACCAAGAGACGTTTGCTCTAGCTATCGTAAAGGTTTTCTGCTTAACATTAAGCGTGAGACCACTGTTGCTTGATCTGAATCCAAATCCGAAATCCGAATTAGCTACTTGAGTAGCCAATGCTGCAAAAATCAATATCTAGATTCTTTAGTACTCATGTAACTCATGTGCTGATGCCATGCTCACATCACGTTTGGGTCACCAGTATGGGGAACAAGGAGTGGTGTTCCTTCATATGGTATGCCTGGCGAAGTCTGTATATATGCAGCGTTGTGCGAACACTTTACAAGTGTGATTCAGGATTCTTTGACGTCATCGGAGAGTTGCAATTAATAGTCAAGTAGATGTCGCTGTAAATTGTAATTTATATGGTGGCGATATAGGTGTCGCCACAACTGGTAATTGGATCAAAAGTAATTACTTGATTGAATATGGTAACGAGTTAGTTCTTTTGATATTCGTGATAAGAGACAGCGTATCATCAGTCATCATCATGTAAAGGCTCTGTGAAGAAATAACTAAATAGAGCTACACTTAGCAATGGACACACCATAATAACTAGAAAAAAAGTACCAACAATAAGTACACAAGTCAAACAATGCTTAAAGTTTCATCTTTGGCATACATCATGCCAACAATAGCTTAACAAATTAACATATGAAAGGGAGCGTAGTACGGTAGCCAGACGATTTTACCCGTTCGAGTAAAAGGTGAATACAGACCAGCGATTTTTTATCGGCAACCGTGAACTGGCTTTAAATTTTTAGTCATTAATCTTCTGTCTGTTTGGAAATAAGAAAGGGCTTGTTGAAATGACTAAGTGGATGTGTAATGCAAAAGTAGAGGTAAAAGTACTGAATAATTTTTGATGGACACACAAGTCAAGGCATTAGTGAGGATTGTGTATAAAGACACATATCTATAGATATGACTATGTAGGTGAGGCAAATGCAAGTGTTAATAGACAAAGTCCCAGTTTATCTATAAAAGAAATTATAGTACTCGTATGTGGGAACTTAAAACATGTCACATCTCGTGCTGTTTATTGACAGGTATGTACATATATCCGCAAGTGAGACCACTAAAGTACAGTGTAAGTGAGAACATGGGGCTGAATTCTACAAAGTAAACCATTTAATTCGGTCCCATATTTGCAGACATATATAAATCAGTGTGGTGTCCGGATTAAGAATAAAGCACCACTCCATCTCCTCCCGTGGATGTCGTAAAAGGCGACTAAGGGAATCTAAACCAGAGGGAAGGGCAGCAGCGTCCCTTCTGTGAAACGGTAGCCATACTGCGCTCACCAACCCGCCTGCCAAGCGTGGTGAGTATTGGCAAATACCCCCCAAAATGATGACACAGTTGTGAAAATCTATGGGGGAGGCCTTTGTTCAGCAGTGGACGTATAAATGGCCGATATGATGATAAATCAGAGTGTGATCTTGCTTTAGAATTAACTGGATTTTAAAGATTTGGAAATATTATCACATTTTAAAATTATTTCACAACCACATCGTTTAGTTATTTATTGGATTTTGTCCTTAGGTACACTTGCTGTTTTTAGAAGTAGATTCATAATAAATAATGAGAACAGCTAATTCGTTTTTCACATAGGCAATAAATTAAACACGAAAAGATATTACATTATAACTCATATATTATGCGAGTAATCAATAATATTAATAAGACATTCAAAGAGTTTCACTTGCCCCATTTGTCACTAACAGTAACGCGGCAAGGAGAATGTTCTATTGAAATTGACAATCACATGTATGTTTTGTGTACATTTCAACCTATTATTCGTAGTTGTATTGCTTTAACGTATCTTATGACTGTTTTAGTTTTTGTAGCTAAGTTTTAAACATATATGTATACAAAGCAATTGAAATATTAAATTAAAATATTTATTTACGTTCATCACTGACTCACTCAACGATTCTCTCGAGACTCTGTGACGCTTTAAGACGATTCATTCTATTGCTGATTTATTATTTTTCAACTATTCATAAGTGCCTGTAAATAGTGTATATTTGAATTGGAACACTGCCCTAGGTTCCTTACAGGCTGTAAATAGAGCCAGGGCAAAAAGAAATACATTTGAGGCAGCGTTGATCTGATAACTTAATTTATAATTAACATTAACTTGAAAATTCAGCGCCATTCATTTCCACAAATCAATCGCCCGTTTGCATCGACAGATCGTAGAAAACTAATTGCTATTCACGGCTGTGTTCACCCATGATAATTAATAAGTTTGAGGTTTGACTCATATTTGCATACAATGCCACGTCTGGACGCGAGCGTGTTCTCAAATACGCATCATTTTGTTATAGGGTTAAAATTATTGTGTTTCTTTTCCATGTTCAACAAATAATACTATATAATACGTTATACATATTTGATTATATTTCTGGTTGGGATTTCGTTCGCCAATTCATAACTATTCAAATAAGTAATTTCGAACTGTCTGTCATTTCGTCTCCGTGCGGTGTCTGGATTAAGAATGTAGTACCACTTACGGCCGAAATTAATAATTAATCTAATCCGAAATATTCAGATTTAAGATTTTGAAATTCAACCGTTGTTGTGCTACGATCACATTTAACAGACAAATCCGTAATCCGAAATCCAAAGATTTTGGATTAGATCGATTATTCATTTCGGCCGTATATCTTGTCTCGTGGATGTCCTTAAAGTCGAAATTAATAAATTAATCTAGTCAGAATTCTGTTTTGACATTTTAAACTTGATATATATTTGTTTTAAGATTACACTTAACTCAAAAAGCAGACAAATCCTCAAAACCAAATCCAAATATTTTGATTAGATTGATTATTAATTTCAGCCGTAAGGACTCTGAACCAGACGGAAAGGCAGCATCGTACTTTCTATAGAACAGTAGCAATACTGCACTCACCAACCCGCATGCCAAGCGCGGTGAGTACTGGCATATTTTCCCTAAAACTATAACACAATTGTGGAAATCTCTATGATGATGATGATGATTATATTTGTAATATGTATTTCTTAAGAACCATTTGTCTTGCTATGTATATGTTAACTATAAACTTCTACTCCAATTATTATTAAATAGAACGTCATAGTTTTTTATTACGATAATAATATATTTTAACTTAAATCAAATAATTGATCCAAAGGTTAAACAATAGAATCATTGGTATTAAAATAATTGATTATAATAAAAAGGATTGATACAAATAAAAGTAACACGTCGGAATACATTTGATAGTAGAAATTATATCTTTGAAAGTCATTAAGTAAAATATTAATGTTGAATGTTATGCTCAAAGTGATGGTTGTACGGGTTTTAATGGTGTTCTCTATCATTTCGTGTATCACAGTGATGGGATCAACAATTAACTTTAATAATAGGCAATTGTATAACCGTTTACTGTAAAGCTTTACTTCTTATTTGGAACCATTTAGAAAATTATTTGTGTTGCTGTAAATCAAAGATTTAATTACATTTAATTGAGAGGAAGTGCTTTGGATCATGTTCTGGTATTACATCATAAGGTTAGGTGTAATTCAGAGTAATCTATCTTTCGAGGATTCCACAAGGCTGCCTATGTTTGAAGTTCGTTACAGTTACGGCAAGCCACAGGCAAAAAGAAACCTAATACCATACCAAGATGGTTGGATAGGCCATCTAGATTCATCAATAAAGACTTGAATTGAATTGAATACATTTTGATAGATATTTAACTATTCTCAATACACTGTGGCAAATCATGTTAATGTGTCAACAGTCTGCACTTGTAAAAGGTCCAGGTTAACCAATTCGACAAAGCTACTGACTGAAGTACATACGTAAAAAAAAAAATTGTATATGGCGGACTGTCATATTCCTGGAGAGTTTGTTACGCCGTTTCTTCTCCCTAGCTTAAACACTAGGAAGCGGTGAAAAGGTGGGCTTATATGGGTGCTGTCTAATGTTCTACATGAACAGTTTTATTGTCTGTTTTGAATAAATTATCATTTCATTGGGCTGATTACCTTTTACTTTCACCCAGTACATTGTAGGTAACTAATATATATTGAATTGGGTCTTACTTTATGTAAATATTCCCCATATTGGCTAAGGCTATAGTTATAGCATTCTAATATAGTACATAATGAAGTACTTTTAATTTGTTTGGTTCTATAAAACTGCGGGAAAATATTTCAATATCAAATCTAACGCTATGACCCAAGTTACGTTAACGTCACAACTTGCAATAGCGTTCCTACCAGGAATTATTATTGTATATAATAATTATTGTTAAGTACTTAATCCTATGCTTCGATATAACAGTTAGGAGAACCTGTTCTATAATCACAGTGATTCGAATAGGTGCATGCAGTTGACCAGCCTTACCAACTTATGCTGCGGTTTGTTAAACAATTTATAGATGATTGCTTTTACCCGAGGGCATTTCGCGTCTTTAAGGACCGTTGTCGACTTACGTTTATGAGACATTATTTAAGATGGTGGATATGGCTATTGGTCTTTTTTAATGATAACTATTAATCCGGGGTTGAAGCAATGAGAATTGAAAGTTTTGTCAACACATCAATGTTTAAATGCACTACGTTGTGCAAAAAGTTTTAGACAACGCATCGCATGCCGCAACTGCTTTAAAATGTCAAAAAACATGTTCATGCTTTCTTTTGAAGTTTTTAGGGTCCCGTACGTCCAAATGAAAAGTAAGAACTCTTAAAGGGTCATTCGTGTGCCTGTCTGTCTGTCCGTCCGACACAGCCAATTTGCTCCGAATCTACTGAACGTTGAGATTTGGTAGACAAATACGGATTTGTAATGTAAATAAATTAATTTTGAACACGAGAGTCACATTTGCGGAGCTAATTAGAAAAAATATGTTAGTAAACTGTACTATGTAACTTCTTAAATAAAAGGGCTTGTTGTTAGGGTTGTTATTCAAATTTGATTTTAATAATTTAAAAATAAATCATTTTAAAGTTATTTAAGAAAATAGATAAAAATTGACCATTCCATTCCTAATCTCCGACACTGTTGACCCTATATTTTGAAACAATATAGAAAATAGTTCTTTATTTACACAGGAAAACCTTAATGAAGTCTATGGCCTTAAAATAATATGGTGAATATTTCAATATTGTCCGTAAAAACTTACTTTAAAATGATTGGTACAAGACAGAATTCATTAATAGACAATGTATTCAGCAATTTCCCTCTACAATCCGGTACAATACATACCCTTTTTAGTTATAACAAATAAATTTGGTTTAGACTTAAAAAAAAAAGATAGATTATAGATACTATCCCCACGCGAGTTTAACTCGTACTGTCCAGTTTTTTTAGGCATAATGTTCATCTTAGTGGCATGTCTTTGTCAGTACATAGAAATGAAGAGTTTTGTTAAAATAAATAATAGTTTAATAAAAATAAAACGAACTATTAGCCGTACTAAAATATAGAAAATATTTTTTGATAAGATTAAAATAAGAAAAGAGAGATTAACAAAAATAAAGCATACTTTTTAAAACTTATATTTATTAAAAAAAAAAATGTGCGGGTAACTAAAATAACTTGTGTTTTTTGTAACGAAGTTGCATTGGCATCTGTCCCTGATAAGTGTGCGAAGTTTCAAATCTTTCCGAAGTTTTGAAGGGGATGAAAATTAAGTTCAAAAATTCCGTTACATAGATACATACTAAGCTAATAAAAGCCTATCAGAAATAATAGTTTAAAAAACTAAAAAGACACGGATTGTTTAACTTTTTTTTAAATTAATCACTATTGTTATTTTAAACTTATTGAAAATTATTTTCTTTTTTAATTCGGTTACCTACTACAAAAGCATGTTTTTATTTTTTAAACTATAATTTATTTTCTATGTTTTAGTGCGACTAACTACAAAAACACGTTTCCTTTTGTTTTGCGCATAGCTATTGACCTTGTTGCCTGTCCATAGTCTCAATAACTCCGGGTGGTAATTATTTACCCAAGCATTTTCCTTTCCACGTTTAAGTAAACAAATTCTCCCTCCATTACGGATAAAATCATCTGAAGAATGAGGCACTATTTGAGTCTCATCGCACTCTTACCGTGGAAAATTGAATCGACACCTTATGGAGGTATTATTTTGTGTGCAAGTTTGTGTATGTGGATGAATTTGTCATTTTTTCCGGGCATCAGAGAAAAGAAAATCGCTAATCCTGATGATCCCGGCAAGGATAGTGGGATCAACTATTTAAATTATTGCATTATCATCGGTCCTTGATAAGTTTAAAAAGTTTAGATTCAATCCGACGTTTTGAAGGGGATGAAAATATGAGTTCGATAATTCTGTTACATAGATTCATAGATACATACCAACCTAATAAAAGCGTGTTCAAAAAGAGTTTGGAAAGAGAAATTCAGTAGTCGTCTTGTTTTAAAACTTCAGAATCAAGTGCAACTATAACATAAGTTATATCCATAAGGACTGAGCAAATTTTGCTTCGCTTGTACTATAGACCTTTTCCAGATCCATCCCGAAGATCCCCCCCTATAGAGAAAACTGACCATAAAACACTTGATTCCTAATCGGTTATTCTGTGATCCAATTCTAACGGGTAGATTTATGAGTTACCATAAAATAAGTATAAGACCTACTGTATCACCAAAAATCACACTAATAAATACTTAGACTTTGAAATACTTTGACTATCTTTAAGTATTCTTTTGAAACTTTTGTTTATAGAACCTATTCTGTTTTAGCATCTGCGCCAGTATCTATTCAAACCATTTTTTTATTAAATTAATTGTTAAAGCTTGTCTTTGGAGTACTCGTCACTGCTCTCTATACTCTGCTTTCTGCTTTTTGATCGCTTAATATGACTCGACACCAAATGTATTTTTCACTTGTTATACAAAATTTCAAAGTTCCTCCTAAAATTATCTTAAATAAGTTGCAGTGTTAAATGCTCATCTTTCTCCTCCCGATAATTAGAGTTTTCAACATGTGTCTTTCCTCATTAACCATTAGTTACATTTATTTTTACCTATATTAATTTTACTTCAATCCAGAGCATGGACAACAGCGTCCTTCTTCTAGAACATTCTAAATTCAGTAGCTGCTAAATCACATCGCATGAGTTATTATTATGACAATATCACCTATTATCAATTGATTATTCTATTTTGCTTTCCACTAAATTTTAACCCGTCTCTATCATACACACACTTTTACTCCTCTCCCATTGTGTGAACCTTTACATATCTGCTATCAATTTTTTTTCCTAACACACAAAAAATAAACGTTTCAATCACTGAACTGAACCCTAAAAGTCCTAAACGTGATTCGAAAATCGAAATCAACAAACGATTAATCATTGAACCGATGATGGTCATTTGTGTCAAGTCATCGTGTCCTTTTGATATAATCCTGTAAACTATTGTGAGACAAATCATTGTGAGATTATTTTTGAGAATCACAAATGTGTGGGCAGTCGTGTGTGGAATTGAAACGTGATTTTGTGGGAATATCTGTTAGTGCTCACTGACGTATATGATCGGCGGATGTTGTATGAGCAAGTACCAGTTTACAAACTACGTTTATTTTGATATGAAAGTAGGCCTTGCCTAGTCAACTATCATATCGGCCATTTATACGACCACTGCTGAACAGAGGCCTCTCCCGTAGATTTTCACCACTATGTCTTCATTTTGGGGGGTATTTGCCAATACTCACCACGCTTGGCAGGTGGATTGGTTAGCGCAGTATGGCTATTATTCCACAGAAGGGGCGCTGCTGCCTATCCCTCTGGTTTAGAGTTCTTACTTACCTTTTACAACATCCACAAAAGGAGATATTAATACCGATCCAGCTGTCCCCAAAACAATAGCTTGTTATCTCCAGCAACGCCCTAAGCCGAGGTCCGTGTCCCGCAGGGGGCGTCCTTAGCGAAAGTTGCTTAGTTTTTAATATTAAATTTAAGCCTGGCTGGAGGCCTCTTTTGGCTTCGCCAGAAATGAACGGTTAAGCAACCACATTTCCCTGAAATGTATGCGAGAAGACCACCAAAAAAACAAACTAGAGGAGATGGATGGTGCTTTGATAACTGGATGTTATATAAACATAGGGTACAATCAATAGAAAAAATATATTAATTGTGTATAACTATAAAAAACAAGAGTTGTTATGGGAGTGTTTCCCAATAGGGCTTCAGGAACACATGCTTTTTATCTAATAGTTGGTTACGACGGCAAGCACTTATAACATTCTCCATTATGAAAAAAAGCTCTGCACGTACATCAACACGGTTCTTATTTCATCACTCGTTCAGTCTTGCGGTACATAAATTCGCTAATTCGTACCTATGTAATTCTAACTAATGACAGATAGCAGCGTACGCTGGAAACACTTAATGTCTGGTTTGTGCAAGTCTTCGGTCGCCAGAGCGTGGGGGTTTTCATTAATGCAACTAAAAGGTAAGACGGGTTGAAGGATAAAAGTTAAAAGTTCTTGTGTTTAGCTTGCTTTTTTCGGTTTATGTTATAAAATAGAGTGGCTGAGAATCAGTTCCTTTTCTTGAAACATTGTTTTTTTTTGTTGCGCTTCTCGCAGGCATTTCCTAGGAAATATGGCTACTCAACCGGACCTTTCTGGCGAATCCAAAAGAGGCCTCTAGCCAGGCTTAAAAATAATGTTATATGCTAAGCAACTTGCGCTAAGGGCGCCCCCTGCGGGACACGCACTCGGCTTAGAGCGTTGCTGGGGATAACAAGCTATTGTTTTGGGGACAGCTTATTATTAATTTGTATTATGGGATGTTTAAATCTACAAGCTCGGCACGGGCTGGCGCGAGAAAGGGTCGTGGGAGCAAGGGTCGGGGGGATTGAAACACAGAACATTCGTTTCGTTTATTGTACCTTCTCGTTTGCCAGGTCTAAAGCTCCACCTTTTTTCTTCAAAGCGGATTATCTTTGTTCATTCAATATTTTTCAGGATAATAAAGTAAAAGCCAGTTAAGCGATTCACAACTAAATAGATATAATAAATAAAAATAGAAATAAAGTTATTTCACATAAAACACAGTAATAGATTACTCTATTTAGCCATAGTACGGCATGTGCAATTGAGCGTATTTAAAAGCATTGTTATGACATTGAAATTATAAAATTATATTATTGGAATTTAAATATCCCATCAAATATCAAACACTCATACTACCTACGCTTTCACACAACTTCTTGCAATATACCATTATAATGTAGGTACAATTTCACAGCTTGGGGGGATCCTTTACAATCCTCCCCGAGAAGTGCCTTTTTACAGTCGCCTTCCCTCTGCTGGAGGGGGTGACCGCTTTACAGTCATCCCCTTCGCGATGTGCCTAAAGGCGTGGCACCAGTGGGCGGCTCTAGTGTGATATTACGAGGACCTGGAGCCCCCTTCGGTGCCGAAGATGACCGTTCCAGTGGTTTTAGCCGGTAGGAGTCCGGCATACCCTTTCGCCCATCCCCGGGGTGAAGGAAGTTCCATGTAGAATTTCCACTGGACATCAATAAAAAAAAAGTACAATTCCACAGGTGTGTTCAGCAATAAACAATTTTGACAGAAAAATTGATTGTTTCATAATTATGTTCATGATTATAATATGACACACATATAACAGAATGATACAATGACGATATCAATGTAAATATTGGAATAAGTGATTTTCGGATGTCACTAAGCGCAGAGGGGACTACAAGTATGTATATTAAATAAAATGCTGTTCTTCTTTGGGCTTTAAGGATGAGATTCAGAAACGAGCCTAAGGGTGAACTTACGCTTCCATCTGTCAAAATTATGAGCGTAAGGGTAAGATTCAGAAACGAGCCTAAGGGTGAACTTACGCTTCCATCTGTCAAAATTATGAGCGGAAGGGTAAGATTCAGAAACGAGTCTAAGCGTGAACTTACGCTTCCATCTGTCAAAATTATGAGCGTAAGGGTAAGATTCAGAAACGAGCCTAAGCGTGAACTTACGCTTCCATCTGTCAAAATTATGAGCGTAAGGGTAAGATTCAGAAACGAGTCTAAGCGTGAACTTACGCTTCCATCTGTCAAAATTATGAGCGTAAGGGTAAGTTCATAAACGAGTCTAAGCGTGAACTGAGGCTTCCATCTGTCAAAATTATGAGCGTAAGGGTAAGTTCATAAACGAGTCTAAGCGTGAACTTATGCTTCCATCTGTCAAAATTATGGGCGTAAGGGTAAGATTCAGAAACGAGTCTAAGCGTGAACTTACGCTTCCTTCTGTCAAAATTACGAGCGTAAGGGTAAGATTCAGAAACGAGTCTAAGCGTGAACTTACGCTTCCATCTGTCAAAATTATGAGCGTAAGGGTAAGATTCAGAAACGAGTCTAAGCGTGAACTTATGCTTCCATCTGTCAAAATTATGGGCGTAAGGGTAAGATTCAGAAACGAGCCTAAGGGTGAACTTACGCTTCCATCTGTCAAAATTATGAGCGTAAGGGTAAGATTCAGAAACGAGTCTAAGCGTGAACTTACGCTTCCATCTGTCAAAATTATGAGCGTAAGGGTAAGATTCAGAAACGAGCCTAAGCGTGAACTTACGCTTCCATCTGTCAAAATTATGAGCGTAAGGGTAAGATTCAGAAACGAGTCTAAGCGTTAACTTACGCTTCCATCTGTCAAAATTATGAGCGTAAGGGTAAGTTCATAAACGAGTCTAAGCGTGAACTTAGGCTTCCATCTGTCAAAATTATGAGCGTAAGGGTAAGTTCATAAACGAGTCTAAGCGTGAACTTACGCTTCCATCTGTCAAAATTATGAGCGTAAGGGTAAGATTCAGAAACGAGTCTAAGCGTGAACTTACGCTTCCATCTGTCAAAATTATGAGCGTAAGGGTAAGATTCAGAAACGAGTCTAAGCGTGAACTTATGCTTCCATCTGTCAAAATTATGGGCGTAAGGGTAAGATTCAGAAACGAGTCTAAGCGTGAACTTACGCTTCCTTCTGTCAAAATTACGAGCGTAAGGGTAAGATTCAGAAACGAGTCTAAGCGTGAACTTACGCTTCCATCTGTCAAAATTATGAGCGTAAGGGTAAGATTCAGAAACGAGTCTAAGCGTGAACTTATGCTTCCATCTGTCAAAATTATGGGCGTAAGGGTAAGATTCAGAAACGAGTCTAAGCGTGAACTTACGCTTCCATCTGTCAAAATTATGAGCGTAAGGGTAAGATTCAGAAACGAGTCTAAACGTGAACTTATGCTTCCATCTGTCAAAATTATGGGCGTAAGGGTAAGATTCAGAAACGAGTCTAAGCGTGAACTTACGCTTCCTTCTGTCAAAATTACGAGCGTAAGCGTAAGATTCAGAAACGAGTCTAAGCGTGAACTTACGCTTCCATCTGTCAAAATTATGAGCGTAAGGGTAAGATTCAGAAACGAGTCTAAGCGTGAACTTATGCTTCCATCTGTCAAAATTATGGGCGTAAGGGTAAGATTCAGAAACGAGTCTAAGCGTGAACTTACGCTTCCTTCTGTCAAAATTACGAGCGTAAGGGTAAGATTTAGAAACGAGTCTAAGCGTGAACTTACGCTTCCATCTGTCAAAATTATGAGCGTAAGGGTAAGATTCAGAAACGAGTCTAAGCGTGAACTTACGCTTCCATCTGTCAAACGCACTACTTACGCTTATAATTTTGACAGATGGAAGCGTAAGTTCACGCTTAGACTCGTTTCTGAATCTCACCCTAAAAGCGTACCGGTAAGATAGGGCTGTTACAGAACCACGGAGCTTGTCATGAAGAACTATAACTAGATTTTTTACATAATGTAGAAGCTAAAAGTACTGTAAATTAGAGTCTAATTTTAAATCGTACGTATTACAATCGGCATATCATTTTATTTATATGAGAAGCGTAAATAGTATTCCCTATTCGAATTCCCGATTAGCCCGATGGGTCCTAAATAGCCCCATTTTACGGTACCTGTTCTGTCCGTTGATAGTCCTGGTCTAATCCATTTATTTACAATTGCTTTATATTTATTTATTGAAACTTAAAATGTAATTTTCTGTCATTATCTATATCGTTATGCAATATACCTACCAAATACAAGAGCCATAGAACTAATCACATGTACCTATGTATATCCCATTCAACGGTATCATTTTTCTGGAACAATTTTATTCAAGAATAATCTGACTGTTTGACATGATCCATTATCCATTACCTCCAAACTACTCCTTAAATTTCCCTCCATTACTTTACCACAGCAAACTTCACACGATCTTGTGGCAAAATAAAAACATTTAAACATGAACTCTAATACTTTGTTCAAAAGTAAACATAGAAGTAGCGCATCAAACGCTATAGCCAATAAAACGGTCAGTTTTACGACAGCCATAAATCAAGTATCGATACACTATCGGTCGTCAAAGCCGTCGCAGTGAAACCACAGCTTAAGTCGTTCTTAAAACAAGTTTACATACAAATAATTATTGTGTTTAAGTGAAATATTAAATGTGGGTGGGAAGAGGTTAAGCAATTGTCAACACGGTTTGTAAATGAATTAGCGATCTGTTGCTGCTAGCATTTACGGACTGTTGCAAACTTCAGTTTTATTTTATTTTCATATTGTGCGCTCCGAAAATTTTATTTCTAAGGATCGCGTTGGTCAGGTACTTATTTTATATATGAATGAACTTTCTTGCATTATAACAGGAGATAGTTGGGTCCAGTTTCAGAATATTGATCTACTATTATAGCCTGTTCCTGTTGTCTTAAATATTCCAATGACAGCCGGTTTCGATGCGTCGACGTGACGGTTCGATGATTGGAGTCATCCATTTAAGGCCAGAAAGTCAATTCTCGTAATTTAAAAATGTTCAAAATATTGTTACGATCTAGTCTCAATGTCGTAAATGTTACAAATTGTATTCTCGTAAACTAACAAACAACGTCAAACGTCAACTTATACTGCGATGAGATGGGCGATGCGATCGAAAATTGATCGAAAGTTGATCGAAGTCAAAACGGTATTCGCTAACATTTCGAACTGTTACAAGTACGAAAGTTGTCATTAAATAAACGTCAACATTGCGATTAAAATGAGACTAGATTGATCATACTGAAATCCGACTGAACTTTAAGAGTAGCAGAATACAATTTTTTAGTCAATTCATAATTTAATCTCAATTCGGTCAGCTTTCACTCATAGGCCCGTATTACAGATGAAGAATAAAAAATCAAGTAGAATTTGAGTCAAGATTGCGTCAATCAAATATGAACTCTACGTCATTGGTCCAAAATTTATAATTAATTGATGCCATATCGACTCAAGTTCTACTTGAGTTTTGATACTCGATCTATAATATAATCTATAATAATAATTATTACGAGAATTGGCCCTTTGATCTCGTAAATCAGTATTTCTCGAGCCACATGTCCTTTGACAATATTAGATTCATAAATGCGAACATAATATTATTTTGTAGAGTCATACACCGTAGAGTACCTGCAACGGTCAACATTCAATCCCTTGCTCTACCCTGGCATATGGCCGGGGTAGCAGGTAATAATAATACGGATGGCTGTGATATTGTAAATAGGCGTAAGCCAAGGGACACCTGTGTTACGCATCCAGTGTGGATAAGACAAAAAAACGAACAGACTCGCCTATCAGTGTGCATTGTGTTGGAATATTGTGGATTTTTGACCATTTCGGTTATTCTTTGTCGTTATAATGCTTTGAGTATTCTTTAAAGATAAAGATAAAAATATTTTTAATCATGTTAAATCATTTATAGGCATTTGTGAATAGTCAAGACTTTAGTTGCCGCGTTCCGAGGTGTAGATTTCCCATGGAGAAGAACGGGCAATAAACTCCATGGTTGCTCTTTTTAAATCATATTGGTACAATATTTTTTTAACTACATTGTACTCAAAATTAACGTAATGTGAGGATAATGCAGGAGAAGAGTCTAAACTTCTTAAAAAGTCTACATTAAACAACCCTGATTTTTATTTATTAGTATTGACTAAAGTTTTTGATTCAATTGTCATGGCACCATTGAGATGACCAATCCCAACAGACGGCACTCGTTCACGAGCATGACGCTCGCATCGGTTCATTCATTTTAATTTATTCTCGTTAGTTGGTAATTGACTGTGTGCTTCCTGGAAAAGAATAGAACAACCTTCTGCGCCCCTTGCTGTCGTAAAAATTACTAAGAGCTGATATAAATCTGCCTGCCACGCATGGGATTATGCCAATCATCATTTCGGCCGAATGAAATCCGCTGCTGGACACAGGCCTCCCCCAAAGATCACCACAACGACCGATATGGTGTGTTGTGTGCTCATTGGGGGGTTTCGCCATAATCGCCATGCTTGGCGGGCGGGTTGGCGATCGCAGTTGAGTTGTTAATGTACTCGAAGGACGCTGCCCATCCTCCGGTTAATCCCTTAGTCGACTTTTACGACACCCACGGGATGAAATGGGGTGCTGGCATTCTGAGCCGGCACCACACGGCAATATGACATCAAAATCTCCCACATGATATGCAGTGAGTAACTACTGATCTGCTGGTCCAAATAATACATAAAGTAGGTCAAATTAATATTTAAATAACTCTAAAACGTAGACAAGTTAACAATCACCAATCACTAAAGAATATATACTTTACGATCATGTGATCCATAAATAGTTTATTTGCTAACCGGGGACTGCCACCTGGTCTTAAAAAATATATTTTTCCAAATTTCTGGATCCACATTATTCTTACCGTTGCACTAGAGTGAGGCAGCACTATATCCTATCTCTTTTCCTCACCGATCGGTCGCTGCACGTGTGTCATGGAAACGGGTTTCGCTCGCGGACGGACCCAAGATTTTATTAATTTGTGTTTCTTATATATTTTGTATATTACCTCTTCGCCGCTCCTGTTTGCCTGGTACCCGTTCCATCGATATTGTTGATAACAAATTGCTTTTCTTTGTTCTGTCAGATCTTTGTTTTGTTTAAGAGTAAGGTCATATGAAGCTAGTCTGAGTGCTACCTGAGGTGATAAATTGTACTACGACTCAGTTAAATGATTGGTTCTGCAGTATTGCTATATTGAAGTATGAATATTTCTTATAACAATAATAATGTTCGACTATTGAAGTGAGTAGCGAATGCAAAAACACGATCTTGACAGTTAGTTTTTTTAGATATTTTATTATGCTTTACGCTTTATAACAGATTTTAAGAAAACTACATACATTTTTTTTTTTTTTTATACTTTGCCCCACACTAGGATTTCTCCTCTGTCGTGGGTGCGTTTACAAACACAAATTCCACATACACAATACACCCAGACCCGGAACAACTACCTGCAGATCGTACAAATATTTGTTCCGTGCGGGAATCGAACCCACGACCCGGTGCGCAGCAACCGACTGTATCAGCCACTGCACCAACCGTGCCGAACTACGAATATGTGTTGAATTTTTTCCCTGATTATATATTTCTATTTTAAGTTCATGATAACTTATAACATGACACGTATACCCGCTAACTTATTTTAACATCATTTACACTTAATTTTAGCTAAATTATATTATATTATATTGTTCAATTTTAGTCAACATTAAAATTTTAAACTATTAAGTCACATCCTTTGAATGGGGAAATCCTCATGGACTTCCTCCGACTTGGGGAAGACCAAGGGGTATGCTGAACTCTTACCGCTTACATACATAGGCTGCACTAAAAGTACGGGAATGGAATATTTCCACTGTTCCTGTCATATTAAAATCTTTTTAATTGAAAACTCCTTGGTTTTACAAATCGAATACCATTTATTTATTTAAAAAAAGATTCACGGTCTTGTCACAAGGTTTTGTAAAACTTGTTTAGTTGTTGAAAAACAATTGAACCGTACGACGTTGCCGACATATTTTTTAGAATTTTTGTGAATTATTTTATGAATATGTGGAGATTTATTAATCTAAACACCGTACGACGTTGCCTTATACTTGACATTGGCGAAATTGTGAAAGATATTCTACAGAAGCCATAATCTAAGAGAAGAAGAAGAAGTAGTCGTTGAGAAAATGGAATTGACTCGAGAAAATTCAAAAGCGATGATTTATTATGACTTTCGAAGTGGTTTAACACAAAAACAGTGTGTTGACCGGATGATTTCTGCATTTGGTGATGAAGCCCCATCCAAAACCACAATTTATCGCTGGTTTGCTGACTTTCAACGTGGACGTGTACAGCTCAGTGATGATCCTCGTCAAGGTCGTCCAAAAACTGCAGTCACCCAAGAAAACGTTGATGCTGTGCGTAAGCTGATTGAGGAAGATCGACATGTGACATACCGCGAAATTCAGGCAACTTTAGACATTGGCATGAGTCAAATACAAATAATCTTGCATGAACAATTAGGTGTAAAAAAGTTGTTTTCCCGATGGATACCGCTTTTGCTATGTGAAGAGCAAAAAGCGGCTCGCGTTACTTGGTGCGTCAGAACTCTCGAAAGATTCCACGCAGGATCCTTAAATGCTGTATACAACATCGTATCAGGTGACGAATCCTGGATATATGCGTACGAACCCGAAACAAAAAACCAGTCACGAGTTTGGGTGTTCGAAAATGAGTTAAAGCCAACAAAAATTGTTCGTTCACGGAGTGTTGCAAAAAAAATGGTGGCCACGTTTGTCTCCAAAACCGGCCATGTTACGACTATTCCTCTTGAGGGACAAAGAACGGTTAATGCAGAATGGTATGCTAGCATTTGTTTGCAACAGGTCGTTTCTGAACTCCGTAGAGAGAACTGCAACCGCCGCATCATCCTCCATCACGACAATGCGAGTTCTCACACCGCGCACAGAACAAAAGAGTTTTTAGAGCAAGAAAACATAGAATTATTAGACCATCCGCCGTACAGCCCCGACCTTTTTTTTTTTTTTTTTATTGGTGCCCAGTGGAAATTCGTCATGAACTTCCTTCGCCCCGGGGAAAGACGAAGGGGTATGCCGGACTCCTACCGGCTAAAACCACTGGAGCGGTCATCTTCGGCACGTAAGGGAGGCTCCAGGTCCTCGTATGATCACACTAGAGCCGCCCACTGGTGCCACGCCTATTGGCACATCTCGGAGAGGGTGATTGTAAAGCGGTCACCCCCCCGGGGAGATTGTAAAGGATCCCCCAAAGCGTCCCACAGCAGCGCGTGACCACATGCGTGCTACCGTCTTCTCTTGGGTCGCTTGGTGTGGGCACGCAGATTCCCCAATCTACGCACCCGCGAACCCAGAGGTCCCCCACCTTATAACAACGGCAGGGATTTACAGGCGTATCGGAATTAGGCGCCAGGGCGGTTGTTACCCCGGCGCCGTCTCCTTCTTCTTCGAGCGGGATCGGCCCTCTCCCGATCCCGCTCACAGCCCCGACCTAAGCCCTAATGATTTCTATACTTTCCCTAAAATAAAGAATAAATTGCGTGGACAGAGATGTTCGTCACCTAAAGAAGCTGTGGACGCCTACAAAACGGCCATTTTGGAGACCCCAACTTCCGAATGGAATGGTTGCTTCAATGATTGGTTCCATCGTATGGAAAAATGTGTCAAATTCCGCGGAGAATACTTCGAAAAGCAATAAATACATTTTTAAATAGTAATGTTGTGTCACTTCCTTGATTCCCGAAATTTTCAGTGCCGCCCTCGTACAAGACGTAGGCACCGCGATCTCGAACCCAATCGCAGACACTCTTAGGTCCGTATTACAGAACGCAACTCAAGCATTGATCTCAGTTTAAAACTAGTTTTAAGTTGAGCATTAATTTTAAAACGTCCCTCAAGCATAGATTTATTGAACATAGTTCAACTGAGTCGTGGCTTTATTCTAAATCGTCACTCAGTTATAGGTCTGTACTTGAGCAGAGATTTGAACTGTGATCACGTGAGTGTGGTCCGGATAGCGCTTGAGCACAGTTTTTAAACTATAAAGTAAGTTGTTTCTTGCACATTGATTTTTGGTTATTTGGTTTTGATTGAAAACAAGCTAAGATGTTTTTATAAGTATCTCTGCAATGATATTATATATTAATGTATCTGTAAAATTTCATTGAATGGAAGTATATATTTATCACAAAATGGATATTTTTGGACAAGTTGGCTATTACAATGATTTATTTAAGAATCATTCGAAAAGAAGTTTGGTCTTTAGTGGTCCTCTCAGATGTATATGAGATGTACAGGACTTATATAATTGTATTCTTTTTAAAAGAGGTAGTTTCATGTTTCCCCAATAAGTGGTGAAAAACGTCATACTTTCTTTTCTTTAACTTTCTGGAGGAGCCAACACGATTTCGCTACAGGTTATTATGTTAATATGTACATCAAATTAATTATACGATATTTAATTATCAACATAACATCTGTTCCAGTAGGCGCCAACACCAATACACGTTCCTTTTAGTTTATACTTCGACAACATTCATCTCGTTAAAGTATACAAAAATATTTTACGTAGGTAACTAGTATGTAAAATAACTCTTTTAAAATGAACCTTGTATGTAAAGAGGAACTACTTTGTGAATATCTATATTTCTTAATTAATAGGGTTATTGAGGTACATTGCATTACTTCATAATCTGTGCAGATAGGAACAAAGTTGGTGATGGAAATAAATCGTAATCGAAAACAGGCTGATGCATAGACAATGAGTAATATGTGCTTGAGGCGTGATTTGAATCTTGTCTCAGCTGAGTTTAGATTGATTACCGTTCTGGAATATGACCGATACTCAAGTACAGATTCTATACATAAACAGTGATCAGGTGATAAAAGATCAAACTGGACTTGAGGATCGATTGGACTTGAGGATCGTTCTGTAATACGGACCTTAGACCAGGTTCCACAAGTTATTGTTGTTTCTGCAGTCAAATAATGCATGTGGTCAATTCTAATCTTTCTATGGACACATAATTGCAAATAATTGTTAAAATGACATAGCTCGTAGAACTGGATGCAACAGCCATCAGGCAGAAAGGTACTTCAATGGAGACCACGTTCCGCAAAACGCAGTGTCGCCGTCTACAACGAGATGGATAGATGACCTGATGAAGTTATTTGAAAGAAATTGGATGTGAATGGCATGAAACAGATCATTATGAAATCTTTCGGGAAGGCCTATATTCAGCAGTAACGGCCTTCGGCGGATATAATGTTTTATTTCTGTCTACAGTGA
Source organism: Diloba caeruleocephala (assembly GCA_947459985.1). Lineage (NCBI taxonomy): Eukaryota > Metazoa > Arthropoda > Insecta > Lepidoptera > Noctuidae > Diloba > Diloba caeruleocephala. The sequence continues at coordinate 18,619,277 of OX381624.1, forward strand.
AATTTGAGACGTTACCACCTATAAACATCATATTAGATATTGACGATGAAGTACCAATATCTAATATCTTAAAAATTGAAACTTTACAGGAAGCGCAAAAACCGCTTATTATTTAATTAAAATAGCATTATAGTATTATAAGTATGGTAACAAAAGGTAATTTGGTACACATATATGTATATACATATGTGTACCAAATTTCAACTTAATCGGTCCAGTAGATTCAGAGCAAATCGGCTGTGACCGGACAGACAGACACGCGAGTGATGACGTTCGGAGCATTTTAGGGCAACAAAACTAAGTAAGGTCTTTACCTCGTAATTTAGTTTTTAACATAAAGTATATCGACGATGAAATACATTGATACTTGATGTTTCTGTCCAGTTGGATAGGTCCAACTTCGAGAAAGAGGTCAGTCGTCGAATCCGACTCGGCTGGGCTGCGTTTGGGAAACTTCGTCACGTCTTTTCGTCAACAATACCGCAATGCATCAAGATGAAAGTCTTTAACCAGTGTGTGTTACCAGTAATGACATATGGAACAGCGACGTGGTCACTCACAATGGCCCTCATAAGAAAGCTCAAGCTATGGAGAGAACTATGCTTGGTATTTCTCTATGAGATCGAATCAGAAATGAGGAGATCCGTAGAAGAACTAAAGTTGTCGACATAGCTGAAAGAATTAGTAAACTGAAGTGGCAATGGGCAGGGCACATTGCTTGTAGAACTGATGGCCGTTGGGGCACAAAGGTTCTCGAATGGAGACCGCGCACCGGAAAACGCAGCGTGGGACGACCTCCAACGAGGTGGACAGACGACCTGGTGAAGGTCGCTGGGAGTCGTTGGATGAAAGCGGCATGTGACCGTTCGTTGCGGAAATCTAAGGGGGAGGCATTTGTTCAGCAGTGGACGTCCTGTGGCTGATATGATGATGATGTTTCTGTCAATAACAATTCTTAAAATAGAAGTACGACCAAAAACATCAAACGCATAAATAAAAGATACAAATGCATTCGAAATATTAATCTCAAGTCAAGCATATCAGAATATAGCCGAAAGCGTTTTGTTTCCAATATTTATGATGATCCCTTTGAATTGCCTTAATCGACTTCGGTGGAGCGATTAACAAATACTTTTATTTTCCATCGAATTTGCTCTTCAAAAATGTATCATGCTTGAAATCTTAATTTAATAATCATATCGTTTCGAGCTCGGCTGCAAAAGCTTGATGGAATTTCTGTCAGTGCAGCATTAACATGTAAGCTGGCAACAACTAACTTTGGTCTATAGTGACTATACATTCATCGCAAGAAACTGCATCTTATGTTTGTAGATCATAAATGACAACCATCAGTAGAATGAGTTGTTGTGAATGAGCACCAAGAATTAACCTTTTGTCTTAGCCTACCACAAGACCTGGAGGCTTACCATTAACTCATAATACGAGTCAATTAAAGATCTCAACTGACTTGTTTTACAGAAAACCTATACAATGCGAGGTCAGCTTAAACTGAAAATGTATACCTTGAAATGTAGCCGTGTGTACATATAATCAAAACAACTCAGTTGAGGTCTTCAATTGAGTCGTATTAAGAGCTCATAGTAAGCCCCCAGGTCTTTAAAGTTTACTTGTTTATAATTACTGACTGTTCTTTGTCCATCTTTATGAAGCAAGACAATAACTAATTTAACTTAGTCGACTCAAGGGTTAGGTGTCGACAAAATGGCTTGTAGCCTACATAATATTTTCACTTCACGCAGGATATCGCCCTACGTAGGTGGAACTAAGGTACAGAAGAGAATATTGAAGCATAAACGTTTACACAGTCATAAATACATCGACAGAATAGCTTACGTTGCCCTGGGGCCTTGCATGTAGTTACACTAAGATATAAAGTTCTCAAAGTGTTCACTGCAACTTTCTACGATTGCCAAGAAGCAGAATTGACAATTACAGGATTTACATTATTAGGTATCAGTCAGTCACGTGATCTGCAAACTTTAGTATCAGATTCATACCTTTTTTTGTATATTATTCCGTAGTGGAAACCTCCGCCCTGGGGACGGCCAAACGGTCATGCAGGACTCCTATCAGATAACACCACTGCAGCAGCACCGAAGGGGGCTCCAGATCCTCGTAAGATCACACTAGAGCCGTCTATTCACGTCTATACACATCTTTAAGGGGATGACTGTAAAGCGGTCACACCCTCAAGAGGAGAGAAGGCGACTGTAAAAAGGCCGCCTCTCAGGCACTCCTGTGGGAGGATTGTATAGGATCCCCCCAAGCCTCGCTGCGCACTGTGCTGCGCACACGACGGCACGTGCGCGCTGTCGTCTTCCCGGGGGTCCTTCGGTATGAGCACGCATACTCACCAACATGCACACCCGCGAAAGTAGAGCACTTGATAAGCTATACTTGTATTCCATTCCAATACCTCTCACTTTGTACTCACCACCCATAAAAAGTTATTGGACAACAAAATCATTAGCTACTGCACATTTCTGTGGTCAAAACCCTATTGTTCTGACCACACGTACGAACAAAGCGACGTTATGTTACAGAATGACCACAATTGTTTTTGGAGAAAATAACAGCTTCCGAACATTTAAGAAGTTGTAAATTTTGAGTTAGCATTGTGTTCTCTTGGATCTCTGTGGAGTCAGTTTATGACTGCCCTGGGGTTCAAATCAGTAAAAGAATATTATGCCTAGTAAAATATCATCAGTGGTACATTCTCTCTCGTTGATTATCTTCTACAAACTTGTGAAATAAGTATCTACATTACCCTTTACCGAGCACGACCTTTTCTCGATAATTATGGGGTTCATTTCAACGCTATAATAAAGGTGATATTGGCATGCCAATATTAGATATATCATAGAGATTACCTGGTGTCTTTTAAACCAAAAGAATGGCTACGAAGAACACGACCACTGACTTGTTAAAATAGTTTGACCCGGTAAGATTAAAGTGAAAAAATAAAAGAACAAACAGACCTCCAGTCACAGACCTCGCTAAAAATAAAACGCCCGAAACGAACCCAGTGTCACAGCCCACGTGAACATTATGCGCGTGCGCAACGTAGGCGATACTGCTAATAAACATTTTGATTTATTACAAGAGATATTGGCTTTAATGTCTTTTTACTTTAATAGTCTATTTCACGGAGATAAGATAGGTTTAATTAGTTTTATTGTTTCTGTAGTAACAAATAGAAAACAGCTCTGCATGATTTTATTTGAAGGTTCCTTTCTATTCGTAGATCTAAATGCGAAGGGAGGTGGTAGCTTTCCTATCAGAATTCGAAAATGATTTTGCTTCATGAGGAGCTTAGGTAGATAAAAATCGTTTCAAAACTAAAGTTATATTAAATTTCGATTTTACAGTTACTGCAAGAGTTCAAAAAATGCTTTTAGCTCCAAAAGGATTTACATTTCTCTCGTTACGAATAAAACTCTTAACCAAATTATAAATTCAATTCTGTCTCTTTCTGCATAAACTAAAAGTTCTTCCTTGTCCACAGATCGCCCTTACTCTGAATCCGACCTCGCACAGCCAGCTCCACAGACCCAGCAGTGTCGACGATCGGCCTCATCACCCCCTCTCACTTTAACCCTGGACTCTGACTTGGAAGACGATGTCTTCGCTCCAAGATCCGACAGGACCAACGATCTATTCTCGACAAGGAATTTGGATATCTTCAGATATGGAAGTCCTAGGACTCCTGCAGGAGTTTTGCTAAGTCCTAGAAGAGAGAGGACGTTTACATTTTCGGTGACTAGTGAGAAGCATTGGCGGGATAAGGGTGGGACAGACGTAGCGGATGGTGTGACTCGAAATGATGGCTTGAGCGATACTGACAGTGAAAGGGACACAGATGAGGTGAGTGGCTTTAACTTTTAGTTTCCGTACCTAATGCATTATTCCGTGTGATTCCTGGCAACGAATAGAGCCCCTCTTTATAACATTAAAGTGGCAAACAAGTAAGTGGCGTGCCTGATGGGAAGCGGTTACCGTTACCAATGAATATTTGCAACACTAGAGGTACGATCGCGCGTTGCCAACCCAGTAAAAATCTTTTCACGAGTCTTTTGTAGAGCCCATGCGGTATTCTCTATCCATGTGTTTTGTAAAAGGCAACTAGGAGTTGATATCAAGTGAATAGGTAGCAGTATCCTCTCGTGTGCCAATAACAACATACTGCGATCACCAGTCCACATGCCTAGCTTAGTGATTAGGGCAATATCCCCTATTACCGTTCATTAGAAGGTCCATGTTCTGCAATAAATCTTTGTAGGCTGCTGGGTGTGCTTCTCCCGTCGTATGAGGGATTCTTGGAAAAATATACGGGGTAGATTGAGTGATCTAAAAGGTTTAGGTGCGCTCGTCATGGTCAAGCTTTTGAAGAGTGCCCATTCTTTATAAATCAAAACATTATATAGTGCCTCCGCGTTCGCACATGCTGAATCCCCCCACTCCGTAAATTCCAAACCCTCCAAAACCGTTTCATGCGCAAGGCCACCGGAGTGCCTTGGTACATGCGAAATGTCAAATCATCTCCATTTCGATCTTAACTTGCCGACCATCAGGCAATTTATGAAACGAGCGTCCAAACGCTATTTCAATTCTGCCCTGTCCCACCCATATCCCCTTGTGGTATCAGCCGCCGGTTACCATCCCTCCCGCATTAGTAGAGTGCGCCGCCCGAGGCACGTTCTGGTCGTCCCAGACGATGAAATCACGTTAGATCACATAAAGAGATTTGCGTTGTCTCATTCACTTAACACCCCACCGTTTTACCGTCCTCGCCGTCGAGGATGCTCACCTCACCGACGTAGCGGAGGCCTATCTCTGCCTCACCTTCCCGTTCAAGTTACTACTTCGTTCCTTTTTTTTTCTTTTATTGGTGTCCAGTGAAAATTCTACATGGAACTTCCTTCGCCTCGGGGAAGGGCGAAGGGGTATGCCGGACTCCTACCGGCTAAAACTACTGGAGCGGTCATTTTCGGCACCTAAGGGAGGCTTATATGATGTCTTAATAGTTTCGATTCTTAGAATTATTTTTAGTGTTAGGGAAGGGAGCTCCAGGTCCTCGTAAGGTCACACTAAAGAAAAAAGAGGTGGGGCCCTTAGCGCAAGTTGCCTAGTTTTTAATATTAATTTAAAGCCTGGCTACAGGCCTCTTTTGGCTTCGCCAGAAATGACCGGTTTAGCAACCACATTTCCAAGAAACGCATGCGAGAAGTCCAACAAAAAATGAACACGCCTCAGCTCGTTCACGTTAAGCCTCTGTCCCGGTTTCATGTGAATACCTTTGTCAGTCGTTAGGTACTGTCAACCAGAAAGCCGGAAGACTAACCACCGGCCTTACCGAAGAACATCGGTTTACCCCAGAAATTGGGTCGCAGAGGTCAGATGGGCAGTGCGAGTCCCCAACATTGGACAAAAACACGATGATGTTAATAACTTTTTTAATTCTGTACGCAAAATAACACCCTAAAAGATACGCTTCAGTATTTGTATGTTTTATTAATGCAATGTAACACTTTTCGAGTACGTTGCACTAATGAAAAAGACACACAGTCACACGTACGGGTAATTTCGCATGTCGCACGACTTTTCTTTATTCAAAATGCCAAATTGAACATTGTCTGCGGTTTTATTAGAAAATTAGTTTTGGAAAATATTGCGAGTGTAAAAATATTTAGTTCTTTGGTAAACATTGGCCGTCGAATTCAAATCTCATCATTTCAGCCGAATGAAGTCCACTGCTCGACACAGGCCTCCCCCAAAGATCACCACAACGACCGATATGGATGTGTTGTGGGCTCATTGGGGGGTTTTGTCATAATCGCCACGTTTTGCAGACGGGTTGGCGATCGCAGTTGAGTTGTTAATGTACTCGAAGGCCGCTGCTGCTCATCCTCCGGCTAATCCCTTAGTCGACTTTTACGACACCCACGGGAGGAGATGGGGTTGTGGTATTATGAGCCGGCACCACACGGGAGGTCGGCACCACACGGGAGTTGGAATTAGAATCTAATGTAATTAAAAAAAACACATAGATATAGATATATCACAGTGTCCAAATTATTCCCTAATAAATGCAAAATCAATTGCAATACTTACTGCGCAGCAATAAAAATCAACAGAATTATGTTCAAACAAAATTGTTTTTGTAAAAACGACACGTGTTCGACATGTCTTTGTTAACTTTATGAATCATGTTGTACTATAGTATCTATTTATAGGTACATACATACTGTTGTAGTAAGTTGTAAAATGAATTATTGTTGATGCGGGATATGTTATTTGTGAACAATTATTGTTGCGTTCAAACTCATTGTTTACGTAATATTAGATACTTATAGTTTTGAAGTAATACTTCTCTTGTCGTTTGATGAGAGTAAACTTGGGAGCTGCGCGCGCATACATAATGTACTGACTAATAATTGATTTGAACTGCATTTGGTTCGTTTATATGACAGTAAATATTGATGTGACCGTGTGGTGCCGGCCCAGAATGCCACCACCCCGTCTCCTCCCATGGGTGTCGTAAAAGTCGACCAAGGGATTAACCGGAGGATGGGCAGCAGCGTCCTTCGAGTAAATTAACAACTTAACTGCGATCGCCAACCCGCCTGCCAAGCGTGGTGATTATGGCAAAACCCCCCAATGAGCCCACAACATATCCATATCGGTCGTTGTGGTGATCTTTGGGGGAGGCCTGTGTCCAGCAGTGGACTTCATTCGGCCGAAATGATGAAATATTGATGATCAATATTTTGGCGGATTGTCCTCATTGGGGGGATTTGCCATATTCGCCACGCTTGGCGGGTTGGCAATCGCAGTTGAGTTATTAATGTACTCGAAGGAAGCTGCTACCCATCCTCCGGTTAATCCCAGAGTCGCCGTTTACGACACCCACGGGATGAGATGGGTTGTTGTTATTCGTAGCCGGCAACACACGACAACCATCTTCCTCCCGTGTGCTAATAACAATATACTCAATCACCAATCCCCCTGCCAAGCGTAGTGATTATGGCAATATCCCCTATGATCGCTCATTTCGTGGTCATGGGGAGGCTCTTGTTCAGCAGTAGGTCTTAACGCGCTGACGCGTGTATCAAATTCTATTTATAACACTGCAAAAGGCTCTTTAGCTGAAAAGTCTGTGATTAGTGGATTAATAAAATGTCTCAAGTTCGCATTGCTATGGGTTTTGCACTCATGCCACTTACTTCTGACTTTTGGGATTGGACGCCACCTAGTAAATTCTGCAGAAAACTTATTGGTCGTGTGCGCCTTCCGATGCTATAGTATTTATACCTATCGGATGGAGATTCGGAAATATTTTTTCAGCCTCAGAACCTTGTTGTTTCGTGGCGGTCGAACTGCTTAAAATTATACACACGCAAACAAAAAAGTGGGACCTGTTCGTTTTATGACGAGATACTACTAATATATTCATCATTTCAGCCGAAAAACGTTCAATGCTGGACAGAATCCTCCCTCAATGATCCCAATGTCCCAACGTCCAATGACTTTTTTTCGGTGGGTTTTGCCATAATCAGCAAGCAGTTGAGCTATAAATGTACTCGAAGTATTCTGCTGCCCCACCTCCGACTAATCCGATAGTCGCCTTCTACGACACCCACGAGATGAAATAAGGTGGTGGTAAACCAGTATATTAGTAAGAGTAAATTAGTTATTCGAATAATGTCATGAATAATAACAGCTTTTCTGCATAGTTTGATCCTAAATTCCTAATTTAAGTTGAACGTCGCTCCTGATGAAAGAATAAATGTTTCATAAACGCAACAGTTTGCTATTAAAAAGTCTCAGGCGCTTATAATTCATGTTAAGTTCAAAGTGAGCTAAGTTTTCTAATTACCACAGAACGCGGGAATATATTTAAAAATAACGACGTAAGAATAAGTTAGTATGTTCACGCTGTCAAACTTTTATAGAGTGAGCTGATATAGACGAATAAAAATAAAATGGCTTCATAATTACTGCAATTCGGCACGATTAGCGCAGTGGCTTTCTGCGCTAATATTTGTATGATCTACAGATAGTTGTTTCGGGTCTGGGTGTTTGTGCACGTGAGATCTCTGTAACAAACAAATGTATCCACAAGACGGGAGAACATATGTGACATGTGGACAATGTGGGGCAAGATTATTGTAAGCTAGAAAGCAAAATATATTGGTGCGTACATAGCTAATAATTTTTTACTTATTGTAGGTGGATGTTTATTATTACTTTAAATTCATAGGTGATAGTGGTGCCGGCTCAGAATGCCACCACCCCATCTCCTCCCGTGGGTGTCGTAAAAGTCGACTAAGGGATTAGCCGGAGGATGGGCAGCAGCGTCCTTCGGGTACATTAACAACTCAACTGCGATCGCCAACCCGTCTGCCAAGCGTGGCGACTATGGCAAAACCCCCCAATGAGCCCACAACACATCCATATCGGTGGTTGTGGTGATCTTTGGGGAGGCCTGTGTCCAGCAGTGGACTTCATTCGGCCGAAATGATGACACTCATATCGGTCGTTGTGGTGCTCTTTGTGGGAGGCCTGTATCCAGCCGTGGACTTCATTCGGCCGAAATGATGAAAAAAAAAAGATGCACAGTCAAAATAGGTAGCCTATTTTTGTAAGTTAGGCACAATTCTTAGCTTACTACGAACATCGGACAAAACTTCCATGAGTTTCTGCTCGCATATTCGCTTATTTACGACTATTTACACTAGAACATCATAAATTATAAACTGAAGTGGTTTCACGCAACTTGCCGATTTAGATGCAGATTTCGTAACACAAAATCTAAAACGAATATAGGCACATCATATTTTAAATTTTCAATGGACACATCTTGGCACGTCGCCATGATTTCGACGTATTATGCCTGTTTTCCAACTAAGGACAATTACGACACTGTGTCTATATTGTTTTGTCAATATGTTTGCCGTGTGGTGCCGGCTAAGAATGCCACCACCCCATCTCCTCCTGTGGGTGTGGTAGAAGTCGACTGAGGGATTAGCCGGAGGATGGGCAACATCGTCCTTCGAGTACATTAACAACTTAACTGCGATCGCCAACCCGCCTGCCAAGCGTGGCGATTATGGCAAAACCCCCCAATGAGCCCACAACACATCCATATTGGTGGTTGTGGTGATCTTTGGGGGAGGCCTGTGTCCAGCAGTGGACTTCATTCGGCCGAAATGATGTTTGGCTTTTGTTAGTTGGTGCATATACAGTCGGCTGCTGCGCACCGGGTCGTGGGTTCGATTCCCGCACGGAACAAATATTTGTATGATCTGCAGGTAGTTGTTCCGGGTCTGGGTGTATTTGGAATTAATGTCTGTAAACGCACCCACGATACAAGAGAAATCCGAAACGTGAAAATAAAATGTCCTTAATCAGCCCACTTTTTCTAGACGGCTTCTCCCAGACCGCTCATAGGAGTTGTCTTAAGCGAACAATATTGGCGTAGCCAGTAGGACAAAAACCAAGCAATACAGCTAAGGGCAGCCCCTAGTGGGACTCAGGCCACTGCTTAGGGCGATGCTGGGGGATAAGCTAGAAAGACAGGTAGAAGTTTAAAAAATGCCTCATACCGCGTACAGGAGGTGTAGTTGACAATAAATTCGAAATTAATAACTTTAATTACCCTTAATCATTACCCGCCACCTACGGGTAACCCTCTGTCTCCTTTAGTCACCTTCTACAATAGCCACGGGATGAGATGGGTAGCCCTATTCGCGGCTGGAGCTGCACAGTTTTATATTTATTAATAAACTAGCTGGGACCCGCGGTTTCACCCACGTTTTATTTAAAAGAAATTTAGAGTAGTTCGACATACACACTTGACATAGAATATATATATTGGATTTCAAGGGTTTTATTTATTTGCGCGGAACCCCAATCGTTTTTCTAAAATAAAAGTAGCCTAAGTTTTTCCTTATAACATCAGCTATCTGCCAGTGAAGGTCCCGTCAAAATCGGTCCAGCCGTTTTGGAGATTACCCGGAACAAACAGACAGACAGACAGACGGACAGACAGACAGACAATTTTTTTAAAAATAGTGTTTTTGTTATATGTAACGTACATAGGTTCATATGCATTTAGTAAAAAGCTGTTATTTTGACATTACAAACAGACACTTCAATTTTAATTATTTGTATAGACTAAGTCTAAATAATCAAAACAATAAAATTGTCCTAATTCACACGCATTTATATTGTTCACAACGTACGTACTCGGGCTACATGACGCAACATGTTGAAGGAGGATAACCTAACCGTAATATTTGAAACAACAATATGAAACTATGCGTTCATGTTAATCCTACTTAATATTGCGCAATCGGAGTTCATTTCTAGTTTGTTTACAGCTGCATTTCAATAAATTTACTTTATTTAGACACAATTGGATCATCCTCAATTTGTTTAAGTGACACCAATTACTTGGTTGTTTTTGTTTTATATTCACTTTACTTAGATTTGAAACTGTAAGTGCGAGGACCATGTGGATTATTAATTTAATTTGTTTAACTGACGTGATAGTTGTCTGGCAGTTTAGGTATGTCATGCTCACTCAAGTGTCCTGCTGATGGTGGCGTCGTGTATCGGGTCGCTTAGTTGCCCTACAATATGGTTGAGCCGAGCGACGCTGATGCATGCGTCATGCTCGTGAACGAGTGCTGTCTGTTGGGATTACAGCTTAATGCTGCCATGACAATTTAATCAAAATTTAACATAAGTATCAGGCTTGTTTAGTGTGGACTTTTAAAGAAGTTTACTTTTTTCTGCTACAATGTCCTCACATTATTTATTTTGAGAACAATGTAACCAAAAATACTGTACCAATTATTATGATTTAAAAAGAGTAACCGTGGAGTTTCTTGCCCGTTCTTCTCCATAGGAAATCAACATCTTGGAACGAGGCAACTAAAGCCTTGACTAAATTAAAAAAAAACTTGGTTTTACATGAATAAAAATATTTTTATCTTATCTTATCTTTATGAAAATTGACAATTTTGTAAGTCGTTTTCTTTGACTACTTATCTAAGTCTTCCTTTTTGTTTAGTATTTTGATTGTAATATTATGGCCAATGTTAATAATCAATCTATTTAATCTAAAATCTTTGGCTTTGAGATTGAGCATTTGTATGTTTTTGTGTTAATTGTGATTTTGACCCCAAAAACAGATATTAAATCTAAAGATTTTTGATTAGATTGATAATTGATTTCGCTCGTACAACATGCATGATGCAGAAATCAATGGTATAATGCAAATTGATTTATTGACTGAGACAAAGGATTTTATCGATTTATTGACTGAGGAGCTTGTGACGACAAAAAGGCAAAGCAAATAATCATCCTCGAAATCCTTGTGTCAGATGTTTTATATAAATCTTTCGTATACCGTATATTGTGTACCCAGCGAGAATTTTATTGGTCCTCAGTTTGTTATTCATGATGAACTTCCTACGCCCCGGGGAAGGGCGAAGGGCCATGCCGCTGGGACTTCTACTGGCTAAAACAACTGGAGCGGTCATCTTCGGCACTGAAGGGGGGAAGGGGGCTCCAGGCCCCGTGAGATCCCACCAGAGCCGCCCATTGGTGCAGTGGACAGTAAAGTGGTCACCCCGTCTAGCGGAGGGAAAGCGACCGTAAAACGGCCGCCGCCTAGGCACTTCTCGGAGAGGATTTTAAAGGATCCCCAAGCCTCGCTGTACACTGTGCGCACCTCTGACTTTTCAGATTCATGTGCGGATCAGAATTTGATTATTAACATTTTATTTTTGGTTCACTGTGAAGGAAAACGTCGTGAGGAAACCTGCACACCTGAGGGGACTCCAAAATGTTTTCAATGGTGTGTATAGTCTGCCAACCCGCACCGGGCTAACGTGGTGGACTAACTAACTTTATTTTATTTTATATTGTTTTCTCCACTCTACTCGCTACACCATAATCTAAACAAATAAATAAAATTGAAGTGTCTGTTTGTAATATCAAAATAACAGCTTTTTACTAAATGCATATGAAAGTATGTACGTTACATATAACAAAAACACTACTCTACATTTTTTTGTCTGTCCGTCTGTCTGTTTGTTCCGGGTAATCTCCGAAACGGCTGGACCGATTTTGACGGGACCTTCACTGGCAGATAGCTGATGTTATAAGGAATAACTTAGGCTACTTTTATTTTAGAAAAATAATTAGGGTTCCGCGTAAAAAAATGAAACCCTTGAAATCCAATATATATATTCTATGTCAAGTGTCTATGTCGAAGTACTCTAAATTTCTTTTAAATTAAACGCGGGTGAAACCGCGGGTCCCAGCTAGTACAATATAAAGTTGCACCTGTCACAATATACATGTTGTGGAGACTGGGCCTGTACTAGGAACACCTGTGTTACAGATAGTGGTGGTCTCTAATAAGCAAATACATATATGGTCCTACAAAATGGTGAATGCTATTTCATAGGATAATTAGTAGATTATAGGGATTTCGTTAAGCAAGTTTTTCTTGAAAATCCTGAAACTGATAACACCCAGTGGGCAAGCGTGGTGACCAATGCTCGTTCCTTCTCTGCATGAGATGCTCTGTTTACCCAGCTGTGGGACGGTTAGGTTGATGTTCTTCTTCTTCTTCCTGGCTTGGTTCCAGGTTACTTTGGGTCGGCGCAATGTGTTAGTCATATTGCAAAGGTTTTGGCAAAAGGGTTTTAGATTCTGTCAGCTGCCTGACACCAACCCTCCTAGTATATAGATATGCTAGTATTGGTGGTTTACCCACCACCTGCGGCTAACCTAAAGGGCTTAATGGTATGCACCGGGTGCCAAACTCTCTTAGTCGCCTTCTACGACACCCACGGGATAACATTCCCCACCTTCCTTCCATCCAGCCTTATACAGGTTAAGCTGATAGATATTATTATCTATTATCCTGGCGGGTTAATATCGCAAAGCAACTTGTTCATATCAGCTGATGCTATTACCAGCTCTCCTTTCCGACTCTTCACACTTTACGTTTGACATAAATGTGAACATTATTACACTATTTAGTTTTCACATTATTGCCCAGCCGGCCGATGAGCGATGGATTTTATTAGCTCAGCGTGAAAAGAGGATGAGTCAGAAAGTTATGTAGCGATAAAATTAACGAGACTCTTTACAATTGAGTGATGAATAAATCTGGTTTTACTGTGAGTAATTTCGATGGGGAATTGTGAGTGAAAGAAAATAGAAAGACGTTGCGTTTATGGGCACGCCAGTAAAAGTGAAGAAATAATTACTAATTACTATTGTTTAGTTATATTTAGGGTTCCGGACGTCCGAAAGAAAAAGTGGGGGAAACCTTATAGGATCACTCGTGTGTCTGTCTGTCTGTCCGTCTGTCACAGCCAATTTGCTCCGAATAGTGAACCGATTAAGTTGAAATTTGGTACACATATGGATTACTGCGACCCAAACACATACGTCTAACGTAAATTAATTAATTTTGAATATAGCGGTCCTTTTTGGGGGGCAATATAGAAAACTTAGGGTTACAGTTTTGCGAACTGTACCGTGTAATGTATGAAATGGAAGGGCTTGTTGGAGGTCTCAAATGTATTTATTTTATTATTTTAAAATATGTATATGGTTTTGAAGTTGTTTAAGAAAATAGACGGAAATTTACCATTACTTGGCCCTACGCTTGTATTTCTCATGTGTGCAGTCTACTGATAACCTCAGACAACATCCAGATCCAAAACAAAACAACTATCTGTGGCCAAACAAATATTTTTCCGGTGCGGGGAACTTGTGACACGTATTGCTGAAAACCAATCGACTATTCACTGCGCCAGTCTATGTTTTTTTTATACGACATATTGACGCGACGTCATTCACCTGGTGAGCCCATAACAATTGCCTGCGTGGCACCACACTGCACGTCACCTTGAGACATTAAGTTATTTAATATCTTATGCCAAGTAAAGTACTTCCTCCACCCCGGGAATGTGCGGAGGGGCATGCTACCGACTCCTACCGGCTAAAACCACCGGAGCAGCCATCTTCGGCACCGAAGGGGGCTCCAGGTCCTCGATACAATCATACCAGAGCCGCCCATTAGTACCACGCCTTTAAGCACATCTCGGAGGGGATGACTGTAAAGCGGTCTCCCCCTCTAGTAGAGGGGAGGCTAATGTAAATTTTCCACCACCTCCAGGCACCTCTCTGGAGGGATTGCAAAAGATCCCCTCAAAGGGGATTTTGGTACTATTATGGCATTGGCCATCAAGAGAAAACATATAGTTAATTACATCACATTTAAAATAAGAATAGCTTTTGAACATGATATGCCTGGTTTGTCAAACGCACTAATATCGTACCAATGCTAATAATTAATTTATTAATTATAATTATATTATATTTAATATATTATTATTATATTAAATATATTATTAATTTATTTAATAATCAAATATTTATTTGAGAAATAGTTTCAAAGCCTGTCAATGGCTTTCTCAACTTTCTACTCGCATAAATCTTATGACCTTGTTCATCACAAATATAGTCATACGTGTGTTTGTGCAGCAATAAACTGGTGCAAGTCAGCTTCAGCCAACTGTAACAACACACCCGGGTGCGGGCATTAATGTCCGCTTAAAATCCGGCCCAACCTTTGATATGGTGTGATGTCGGAATGCGGTGAATTGGCTGCTGGGATAATTCAAGTTCAAGAGACGTCTAATTATTCGTGATCGAGGTGATGAGTGCAGTATGATGCCATGCAGGATTAATCCTGCGTAGCATTACAGTTGTTATGGGTGCCGCTTACAATCAGACGAATGCCTTGGTCTTCTCGTAAACTGGTTAAAAAAGTTTGTTACCTGTTTTTATCAATGTAGGTGCAGTCCGCTACTGGGAATAGATGATGTATGAGGTTCGGCATTCTGGGTGACGTTTACAATGAGAAGAATGGAATGGACACTTCGTCAACGGGTTAAAAAAATTGTTTGCTACCTGTTGCGATCAATTATTTATTTATTTATTTTATTTTATTTAAACCTTATACAGTATCAGTACATAGGCATACAAGGATCCCACTAAGGGCGTTATTGCATATTAATTCATACATATAATATTCTTTTGCCTGATACATTCATAGAGCAATCAAGGTACTTATGGTACAATGTAATTGGCAGACGGCCACACCCACTCGACCGACAGCGACAGATGTCATCGATTGAAAGAAAATGAGATCAGGCGACGTCAATTGACAGTATTACATCAAATTAATCTGCCTGATAATTCGATTGCTCTCGATGGTCAATCAACTCTCGATCGATGGTCGATGTATCGTCGATTGTTGATTAGTAAATTGTTTTATCGACCCGTATCCGTTGATGAGCCAAAGCTACAACAAAACCGATCCACGTCGATCGATACGTTGATCGACGTCAGTCGAGAGGGTGTGGTAATATCCTTAACGAGGAAACTTGACGTAGGTAGGTAGGCAATTTTGATTTCATCAATCCGCTTTGATGCGGACTTTGAATTGATTTTGTGTTTCGAGCTCTACGATGTATTTACATCCATTGCAGTTTCACTCCAGTAAAATTTAATATCCTGAACCAAGTACTTGGCACACTGTAATTTAGGCCACTTCACTGCGTACTGATAGAACAAAATAAACTCAAATATTATTGTACCACGCGCGGTTATTCTTGTCCCAACTGAATCACAGTGGGGGACTCACAAACATAGTACACTTGTATGCTATGTACATACATCATACGTTAGGACTTTACAGATGCGTTTACACCTGACATTGTTTGAGAGTATAATGAAGGCTTCTGCTTCAACTGCTGCCCAAATATTATCGAAATTGACGTGTAATAAAATACTTTTCTTCCCAAAACTAGTAAATGTTCAACAAAACTCAATATTATTATAAACTAGCTGTGCCCCGCCGTTTAAAATTAAAGAAATAGGATTAATTCGGCATAGACAGTTGATATATTGACGGTTGACGGCACGGTTGGTGCAGTGGCTGATACAGTCAGCTGCTGCGCCCCGGGTCGTGGGTTCGATTCCTGCACGGAACAAATATTTGTCTGATCTGCCGGTAGTTGTTCCGGGTCTGGGTGTATTGTACACAGGAGAAATGCAATGTTTCAAAAAAAATTGGATTTATGGGTTTGAATTTTTATTCGCGTAACCCTGATTATTTGATCTTTTTCTAAAATAAAAGTATCCTAAGTAACTCCTTATAACATCAGCTATATGCCAGTGAAAGTCCCGTCAAAATCGATTCAGCCGTTTCGGAGATTAGCTGGAATAAACAGACAGACAGACAGTAGACAAAAAATGAAAATTTATTTTTGTTGTAGGTACTGTGTATACTTTCATGTGAGTTTAGTAAAAAGCTGTTACATTACATTACAAATAGACACTTCAATTTTATTTATTTGTAACCCTTCGCATTTTTATTTATTTGTAGTATAAAATGAGTGTGTAGGCCAGAAGCGATTACCGCCAGCCATAAACATCCGCAACTCCAAAAGAAACACGGATAAACCTGAGTGGGCTAAAACTACCTGAGTGGTCGACATGTGAGCTTAAACCACCTAAGTCATTCGGCACCGAATAAGGCGCCAGGATCTCGAAAACGATCGCACGCGAGCCGCCCGTTGGTGACGCCTTTAGGCACATTTTGGTGTGGTTGACTATAAACCGGCCGCTCTCCATCGCGGGGCGATCCTCCTCCATCATCATCACATGGGCTGGATCACGCCCATCCACGTTATAAAGGAACCTCCCGAAATCTCAATATGCGCTGTGCTTAGCACACGACCGCACTAGATAAATGCAAGCTGCAGTCTTCTCGCGGGTACCTAACTCGGTACGAGTAAGCAGATTCCCCGGTCTGACCGCTGGTGACCCTCCAAGCCCCCGCCATAGCGATGGGTGCACAGGGCCTAGGCTAAGCTGTAATAACAATTGCTAGGTATGTATTAACCTACGTTGAGCATAGACTATATTGAAGGGGCTAAATTGCGCGTTGGCCAGTTAGCAACTCATTACGTAGAAAGTAAAAGGTTTCTTATAAGAATAATATACCTATACTACTCCTGGATTAAAGTGCATATAAATGTATCTTAGAAATCATTATACTTTCTATTTGTCCATGTTTACCAAAGTTGATCGGATCCATAAGAGGAAAACCTCTCATAAAACTTGAGCAAACAAAATCTCTTTAAAACCAAGTCTAAACGTCGAACCACACTTAAAAATATTAAAACATGCAGAAAATTATATGGACAATTTCTAAACCTTTTGTGTTTCGTCATCCATCAAATGTGTTTTCATTTTTCAGGTAACAGTGAAGGGTCCTCACGCTTTCTTACGCTTTTTGTAAACCGTGTAGACCCTTAGAGTCCCTTTTCATTTTGCATCATCTGTATTAATATTCATAAGTAAATTACACCGTATTTCGGGGATCGGATTTCAATGACAATATGGAAGATGGAAAGGACACAAAGTCCTTTGGCATTTGTGTTTTGAAAAAGAAAAGTAATCAGAAAATGTTTTAAGAACCCAGAAGGCCGCACATATATATAATATAATATTTATAAAATTGTATACCAAAAAGGAAAAAGAAGCATTACAATATACAATCATTTAAACAAATATTTGTTACCGGTGATGATATATGGCACGAAGACGTGGTCACTCACAATGAGCCTCGTAAGAAAGCTCAAGGTCACTCAGCGAGCTATGCGTGGTATTTCTCTACGCGATCGAGTCAGGAATGAGGAGATCCGTAGAAGAACTAAAGTTGCCGACATAGCTGAAAGAATCAGTAATAAGAAGTGGTAATGGGCAGGGCACATTGTTCGTAGAACTGATGGCCGTTGGAGCAAAAATATTCTCGAGAGCAGACCGCGCACCGGAAAACGCAGCGTAGGACCAACGAGATGGACCGATTATCTGGTGAAGGTCGCTGGGAGCCGTTGGATACGCGTGGCATGTAAGCAGACTTCGTGGAAATCTGTGGGGGAGGCCTTGTCCAGCATTGGAAGTCATTTGGCTGATATGATATGATGAAACAAATATGCAGTTTAAAATGCCATGTGGAGTCCAGCTTAAGAATGTAGCTCCGCTCCATTTCCTCCCGAGGATGTCGTAGAATGCAACTAAGGGACTCTAAATCAGAGAGGCAGCAGCGTGTCTTCTCTAGAACGGGACCATTTCGCGCTTACCAACCCACCTGCCAAGCATGGTGAGTCTGGCAAATTCTCTCTAAAATGGCATATACCTAATCGGTTGCTGTGGGAAAATTGGAAGCTGTTGTTCAGCAGTTGATGACCTTTGGCTAAGATGATGATGATGAGACAATGTGTAACTGGTTCACGTCTTTAGTTCACTGTATTAAATTAAAACGTATGCCAACTTTTCATTCATATTCAGTCAATACTTTAGTTGGCTCTTGGTCTACAGTAAATTAATATTGCTGGAAAGAAATTAATTTAAACAGTTGGTTGACTTTTAGAATTATCATATTGTCTACGAATATTTAATGTATTTGATGACATTTACCCATTTGCATTTTAACTTAACTCACTGCCAAAATCATTATAAATGCATTAACATCATTGAAATCTGTCACACAGTAATGACCTCTCACGACTTTTGCGATCTCCATTACTTTCCTTAAAAACCTTTCTTTCCTTTTCCTTTTACTGCCATATCTTTTCTTTTATATCTTTTCCTATGTTTCTTTTCAAACGGTGTCTCGAATGATTGCTCTGTGCATAAGTGGGTCTCACAATGGGAGGACATTTTCTTTTTAATACTTATTTTTGACAGTTGAGAGAAATCCTGGATGAGACTAAAAAGACGACGAAATGAATTTTTGGATTGAACTGAATTTTTTATTTCGAGATAAGATCTGATGAGATACACAGTGCATAAAGTAGGGTAGTCTCGCCGTCTGTATTACTGTCTGTAATAAACTCCAAGAATGTAATGTAGCTTGATCAAGTCGGTCAACTCCGGTGCCTAATTTTAGATAATGTTAATTATGAGCTATGTTGCCATTCTGGAAGAGCATGATCAGCTTCATCATAACACTGTGAAGTCATACTGATCTATTATAAACTTATTACTTAACTTAACTTATTATACTCTTAAGATACATTGTTAAAATAAATCAATGTTAGTAGGCATAAAACCAGACTTGTGAAGTATAACATAATATCTGATCACACCCTGATTAATAGACATAAATCCCACGAAAAGATTTTCACACCCATTAATATTCATGTTGAGACCAAGCAAAAAGGCAACACAAAGCCCTTGCAAGTCCATGCCAAGCCTTGAAGTCATACCCTGAAGTGGAACGCCAGACGCTTTCGAAAACCTTCGGGAAACGGATCGAAAATAGAGTAGAAAAAAATCGAGACATGTCTAGCGAGGTCTCAAGCGCCAAACCTTAAGTCTTGGAGGCCTTGTGTTACACCGACATTGGTAAGGAATAAAAATCTGATTACTGTGGCTTAGATGTTTCAGTTCTGTGGGAGGAAGTACCATAAGTGTTGGAAATAATGGTTTGAATGATAAGCTAAATATGCTTATATAAATATGTTTGTTCTTATAGGAAGATTTAAACTTTTAATTAATAGTCTTTTGATAAGTTAACATATTCAGGTTGAGCCATGTTATTTCAGGGGTAGATGCTACAGCTAAAAATCAAAAAATCTACGCACTTTTTTCATTTTTAGGTTTGTTTGTTAGTAGACAAGGCTATTGCTAAGTAAAAGCGCATGTATTTCACATAGCTCTTGATGCCCGTCATCAGCAATGTACTCCAGCATCAATCTTGCTTGGGATCTGTATTTTGTAAAATCAAAACGCATTATCAATTTATCAAATATTTGAAGTGTAGTGTGAGAATTTGCCGTATATCCTTTGCCATTTCGGTGACACAACGGTGTAATCTACTCCCAAACCTTTGTTTCTCTCCACTCAGCGTGCCGTATCATTAACTCGAAGTGGATGGCGGACTTTTTCGACTTTTTAAGGTTAATCTTTTTTCTTTATTTATGAAAAAAGTGAGTGGTGTCACCGCTCGGAGTTTCGAGAGGTGATCTCGACACGCTTAATATTCGCTTATGCTGAATTAATTGGGGAGACAAATTTTTAGGCTACAAATTATGGTAGTAATTTGGGAAATGCTGAGGAATTTGTTGAAACTTATTTTAGTTTATTCGGTGGTAAGGAAAGGAAAAATACTTAGATTATGGATATTAGGCTCAGATGTTACGTGGTTTATAGCTTTGGATGAATATAGTGAACCAAATTCCCCCAATATTAACTTACCACTGCTATACTGGTTCTAAATTCATACACTCAACGATTTTCATTTCTTAAAGTCCAGTCTACTTTAACCAATCTTGGAATCTGCATATTAAATTGTAGACATTATAAACTAAACTTATGAGTTTGGAGTAAAAGGTATTCTACTAATTTGAAATCAATTATCATTTGGACTCCAAAATTCACAGCCTCGTCACAATTTGATACGCAAAATCATCGACCCGTCAGTTTTATTCATTAATAACATAAAACATATTAAAATGGACACAAAAAGATAACCCTTTAACACCTGTTACATTTCATGGGAATGAGCATGGGGTTGGAGTTGAGACGATTTTCTTTTGTTCGGCGTATTGTTTCAATTACTTTACAGAGTCATGGTTTATTGAAACAAATGGGTTTGGTGTATTGGTGGAACAGTGGAATGATATGCTTAGCCATCAGTATTATGATGTAATGACTAGTCATTATCGTGAAGACCATGGGAAGGGATGGCCATCGTAACAGCGATTCCTTATGCCAGTTCAATGGATAACAACATTAATCTTTATATCTATCCTTTCCAAAAGCCTGTAGTCGTAGTAACAAATGAAGAGGTTGCTCCACATACAACTGGCAACTGAATACTAATGTATAAAGTATATCATTCACTTGGTAATGACCATACGATAAATGTTTTTGCCACGGATGATAAAAACGGAACTCTTATATGATTACTTTGTTCTCCGTCTGTCTGTCTGTGCATTTCTCGTTTATACCAGAAAGAGCTTGAGGTATCAAGTTGACATAAATATAGAATACTAATGTCTACAGCAGCATGCTGTTTTATACAAAATTAAGCTACTCGTTTAACACATACAATATAAACGGCCTTTTAAAGCGTATTTTCATACAAGTCACTACTTATAGCGTACTTCCCGGTGATCTACAATATTGAAGTTTAGCACTAAATGTGGTGTTTTATCACTAGCTAAGAGTTAAGTCCGAAAAATTATTAATTTATAATTCCATGTGGAATTATTACAAGCGGAACATAAATTAGAGGTTAATTTCTAGTGACACTTAAACTTAGGGATCCTTTTTTTTTTTTTTTTTTTTTTTTTTTTTTTTTTTTTTTTTTTTTTTTTTTTTTTTTAACGTGGGGAAATCCTCTTGGACTTCCTCCGCCTTGGGAAGGGCGGAGGGGCATGCCGGGATCAAACCGGCTAAAACCCCACGGTGTCCTTCTTCTTACCTCTAGCCGGGGGTGAGTTGTACGCTTTTCTGCATTGGACCGCTCCCCCGGCAGGTATCGGCCCGTCAGTGATTGACGGCCCCTTCTGTGTGCGGCCTTATTGGCCGCACCTATCCTTCAGCGAGGCGCGCGCGGAACACGCGCGCCGCCATCTCGGGCCTGTTTCTGTTCGGGCGACGGACGCCTTCCAGCGCCTCACCCTGGCGCCGACGCCCGGTGTGTCTTCTGCGGAGGGGATCGGAGATATCCCTCCGTACCCGCTCTGCCGCCTCCTTTGCTTGCATCACTTCTTCGCAAAAGGAGGCGACGGCATCCCACGCGCTCTCGCTCCGGACGATGGACCGAACCACGGCCGGAAGCGAGAGGTCACCCCCTTCGACCGCCACTACGAGGTCACGGCGCTGCGCTGCCCAAGCTGGGCACTCCTCCAACGTGTGCTGCGCCGTGTCCTCCGGGCAGAAACTTAGGGATCCTGATTTTCCTACAATGGTACGTAACCCTCTGAGAGCGTGTTACTTGCACTTAAATGGCCCACTATTTGCTCCCCAGTTTTTTTTCTTCCATACCATTATTTAACACTTACATTAAATAGTCATTAAGTATTTTTCTTTTATCTCTATCAATAATTTTGAAAATTTCTGCGAAGCCTGTTTTATTTTTAAGATTTCCGTATACTGTACCAGTTAAATAAAATTCCATATAAGCCTATAAGACGCGTAAGTAAACAATATGAAGATATGATCAGAACTCATAATAGGATATTGGATGCGACAGGTCTGTATACAAAAGGGAAATGATCCAAAAATATAAATCATGCAGTTCTTATGGATATCGTAATGAAATCGCACAAGTGAGGGATGTTTAAGGGGAAGTTGTTTTTTTTTTGATAGGTTCTTAGTTTAGAGCAAAGTATTGGTGGTAAACGATCAAAAACTGGTCTAGACAGTGCGATGCTGGCTACGAATAGCACCAACCCATCTCATCCCGTGGGTGTTATAGTAACTATGGGATTAGGTGGAGGATGTCCATGCTTGTTATTTGAGTACATTCAAGCGTGGCGATTATGGCACAATAATGAGCACACAACACACCCAGACCGGTCGTTGTAGCGATCTTTGGGGGAGGCCTGTGTCCAGCAGTGGACTTTATGTGGCTGATGATGGTGATTTAAAAAAAGTTCAGGTTTACCTATAAACCAACAACTTCTTAACAAGAATTGAAGAAGAGCTACTATAGCTCTTAAAGGAGTGTACGATACAAAATTAGATTCACATCTACGTGTACAAATATTTCATGCAATATAATATTAAAGACAATACCTGAGCACTCCTCATCAGGCATCACAGAAATTTGAGAAAACAAATCAACAGATCCCACCTTAAGACAAAAAGTATGCGACAAAAAGTCGCAAAACTCAACACGGGTGAGACATCATAATTCGGAGTGGAAAAAGAATAAAAGATAAAAAAGACACCATTCAGATTTCCCCCGGTACACCGTGTTTTTATTACGTTTTCCATCAGATAAGTAAAGAGGGTGGAAATCATATGAATTTTATAATAAAGTTTAATTATTATTATTAGGGTTTAAGGAAAACATGCCTGTTCAATTCTTTACAAATTTTACCTTTGTGTTGGCATATTTTTTTGCGGCGTTTGTTGTTTTGTGGGGCAATGAATAGACAATTGTATTTGTTTCCGGAAATACATGAATCTATTCATCCAACGAGGTGGACAGACGACCTGGTGAAGGTCTCTGGCAATCGTTGGATGCGGGCGGCATGTGACCGCTCGTTGTGCAAATCTTTGGGGGAGGCCTTTGTTCAGCAGTAGACGTCCTTTGACTGAATGAATGATGATCATGAACCAATCGATTAATAAAAAAACACTTATTCTAATGATTACTTTTCAATTTAATAGTTGCTAGCCGTGCTTGAGCTGTGTGCTATGTGGTGTCCGGATTAAGAATGTAGCAGCACTCCTTCTCGTGGATGTCGTAAAAGGTGACTACGGAATTATTAACCAGGGGGATGGGCAGCAGTGTCCCTGCGGGAGGCCTCTGTTCGCTGTGGACATCATTTGGCTTACATGATCCTGTGCCTTCGTCTGCGAGGCAACTTCTTTAAACTTTTCCGAGAATTTCAAAAGTAATAAGACGTATCCTGTGTTCTATTTTTTCATTTCTTATGAATGGTGGGTTTTACACTGACAGCCTGCCTATCCATTCCTTTCGACATATACACCTATAAATCTCCCTTAGAAAACGACACACAAAACACCTCCCCAATAAAACTTTTAGAGGCGTCGACTGTGTAAAATATTTTGATAACAAATGCGTTAGGCGTCGTGTTATTATGAACAATAAATCGCATACGGCACCATTACACACATCAACACATTTTACTTGCCATTATTCCGTATTCCAAGTGTGTAGGGAAAATATGTAAGGTATTTTGAATTTTCCGTTTAGATGTAGGTATTGAAGATTGATGAAATATTGCCTTGTAATCATCATCATCAAATTATCCGAAGGACATCCACATGACATGCTAAACAAAGGTCTCCCCCATAGGTTTACACAATTGTGTCGTCATTTTGGGGGGAGCTTGCCAGCAGCCCAGTACTCAGTACTCAGGCGGTTAGTTGAGCGCAGTATGACTATTATTCCACAGAAGGGATGCTGCTACCCATCCCTCTGGTTTAAGGTTCCTTAATCACCTTTAATGACATTTACGGGAGGGCATGGAGTGGTGCTATATTCTTAATCCAGACACCACAAGGAAGTGATATGCGAATCATATATGTAATACCTGAAATCCTGAAATAATGTTACTCGATTCATAATTCAATGGAGTAGTGTTGCTACTGTCAAACAATGTAGCCAGCCTAAGATAATTAGTGTCGGGCCACTAACTGAAATCGATAGATTTTAATATAGAAATATGTAAACCATAATATTTATTAACACTCCGTTATAATTCTAGACAACGCCCCACATATCACTCCCTGTACAATTACCGGGAATTATTCAATGCTCCAATGAGCAGTTACATAACAATAGTTGGCGTAAAGGTCAGATCCAGAAGAGGCTACAATCAAATAAGTTCATCATCATGATCATTCCCTAGGGAAGGGGGAAATCTATGGACATATCCACAATTGTGTCGTAATTTTGGGGGGATCCGCCAGAACTCAACACGCTTACGTTTGAAACCGCAGTTGATCCTCCGTCGGATCATTCAACTGAGAGGAAATTATCGTGGTAGAATGTATAAAAAATCATACATATTCGATTTCCGTGCTATTCAAACATGTGTATGTCCTATATATGTGGGATTTATCTCTGTAAACTGGAGTCCTTGTGTCAGCGGAAATCTTACCACCTTGCACAACAAAATAAAAACGATTCCCTACCCCATTGGAACATTATTGTAATCTGCGTAATAAAAGCGATATTAAATTTAAGACTTACTTTTTATAACAGAAGATGGAAAATGCGAATTTCATATCAGTAGTTAAAATAAAACGATGGATTTAGACGACGCCGCGGCACGTGTGTAGTATAAAATATATTTGAGTATATAAAAATCATTTCAAGGCAATCAATAAAATAGGTATTGTAACTATATGCTAGGGTTGGCCAACATATCGATTGCGATAGTCTATTTTATTACCGACTTCAAAAAGGAGGAGGTTCTCAATTCGATGCGTTTTTTTTCATGTATACCGATTACTCCAAGATCTGTAGACCGATTTGAGCGATTCTTTTTTTAATAGATGCAGAATGCTTTCGAATTGGTCCCATATAAATTTCATTATATTTGATTGAGTAGTTTTTTAACCAGCTTCAATAAATATTAAATAGGTGTAATTTGACTGCGCTTACCTTTATTTTTTATTGATGCCCAGTGGAAATTCTTCATAAACTTCCTTCGCCCCGGGGAAGGGCGAAGGGGTATGCCGGACTCCTACCGGCTAAAACCACTGGAGCGGTCATCTCCGGCACCTAAGGGAGGCTCAGATGATGTCTTAATAGTTTCGATTCTTAGAATTATTTTTAGTGTTAGATATGGATACCAAGTTGGGAAAAGTTGTTACATTTATTTACACTAAAAAGAAACAAATTAACCTTTTTAACAAAAAAATATACCGATCTTAAAATTCTATAGGATATTAAAACTACTAAAAAGAAAAAATATACTTTATTTATGAAGTCCGCCGGGGCCCATAAATATAACTCGTTGGTCTGCATGAAACATGTATGGGGCATACCTGGCCTTAATATCCTATAGAATTTTGAAGTCGGTATTTTTTTTGTTAAATTTTATTTTTTATACATATTGATGAGAAGACGACCACGTCATTCGCCTGGTTGTAAAAGTCATGCATGCCCATTACAATTGTTATGCTACCCTGGGCTAGTCCTGCGTGGCTTTTGAGACGTGAAGTTATTTAGTCTCTTATGCCCAGTAATTTACTAGCTACAGTGCCTTTCTAACCAGACCTCAGTAATGTCTTAAGTTTAAACACCACTACTTATCGGTGAATATCTGGCCCTCTGGTGGTAAAAAACAACCCTTTATCACTCTTATTTCATGATTTTTGTCCATCCAATGGTTGTCTGGAAGAAATCGCTTTTAATGATAAGACTGCCAGTTGTACTGTTATGTCGTTTATTGTTTTGTATTTATTTTGGTGTACAATAAAGTATACGATACTCTACTCTACCATTTTTGCAAGAAAACGTCCACTGTTGAACAAAAGTCTCCCCCATAACACGACCACGCTTAGCAGGTGTTTGTGTGAGCACAGTATGGCTACCGTTCAAGAGAAGGGATGCTGTTGCCCATCCCTCTGATTTTGATACCCTTACTAACTTCTCATTAACCTCGTTTAAATAATAAAATCGGTTTATTTTTTGTTGTTTCATCCAACTAAACCCATGCAATCAAGTCAATCGCGAGGATCAAGATCAGGATTTTGTTTAAGTTAATCAAATCCCTGGATCCATTTGCCACCCCCGCTACAAGCAATATAATTTATGTACTAAAAATGCATCTAGTAGCTGATGCGCAGTTTTTCTGGTGATGAAGAGAGCTGGGTTCACAGATTCGTAAAGAAAAGCTTCATCCGTCCTTGACAGCTTTCTATTTTAGTGGCGGAGAAGAAATGGCCCACAAACTCTCCGGACGCTCCCATCTCTGTTTGCTAATAATTGCAGCAAACAATAAACATACGTGCATATGAATGATATATTATATGTAAGTGACACTATAATCAAGTAGATAGACAGATTTTTTTATTTTTTTTTATTTAAAACGTTGCCCCACCCTAGGATTTGTCCTGTGTCGTAAGTGCGTTTACAGACATGAATTTCAGGAATCGAACCCACGACCCGGAGTGCAGCAGCCGACTGTATCAACCACTGCACCAACCGTGTCGTTTATCTCGTTGCAGGCTGTCTCTTGCTGCGTTTTCAGTGCGATGTCACCACTCGAGAGCCTTTCCGCCCCAACAGCCAACAGTTCTACGAGCTATATGTCACAACCATTGCCACTGCAGTGTATTGGGTTAAAGGTTTTGTGGATATTTGGGGGTGATGGTGATCACTTAACCGACCCGCAAACAAGTATGGCCCCATCCTATAAATTTGTTTAATACAAGCTTCCAACCCCTATTTTACTCCTTTAAGATTGGAATTTCTAAAAATTCTTCCTTAGTGTATGCCTACGTTATAAAAGGTAACTACTCTCTCGTCTAAATTTCAAGTTTCTAGTCCCAGTGGTTTAGGCTGTGCGTTGGTATGTCAGTCAGTCAGTCAGTTTCTCCTTTATATATATATATATATATGATTCTTTTACTTAAAAAGAATCCTAAAATTACTTATTCTTCACATTATTACAGCCATTTGCTGAAGCAACAAAAGGAACCAATTAAATCTCGCCCTATATTCTTACAGAGCTTGCTTAAGCACTTTATTTATTATTATTTCCTTACGAATGTTACCTATTTTATTGTATCTTTTACATTCGCAATAGAAACTTTACTGTTAACATAAACCGGGATATAAAAGATTTGTTATAAAAATTAAACTCTTAAGAAATACAGAACCTCCCCCTTATCGGTCGGCTGTAATCATATAATTCGTGTTATTGTTCCGAACCCACCATCTTCATCCGCCATTTTGTTTTTAGAATTAGAATTTTAAAAAGCTCGGAGTGAAACGGCTGTTAAAAGTATTTTAATGGTATCTTTTTTATTAGTAAAGAGATGAGCTTTAAAAGATATTCCTCTGTAATGTTTATAGTAAAAAATATTAGTATTTCGTATATTCGTATAACAATAGCAAAACCCAAAGCGTGATAAAAAAATAATTATACAAATCTTCAAAACTGAGATCTATTTTTACAATCCATAGAATCACGGAGCTCTCAATAATCACTACACTATGTGGTATTGTGGCGGTGATAATCCCATAATCACCACGTTTGGCAGGCGGATCGGAAGTCACAGTAGATATATTGTTATTCAAACTTGGGAGGATATTGCTCATCTTCTTGATAGCAACCCTTAGTCGCCTTTTAGGTCACCCATGCTTAGGGTGTTCTTTCTTTTATCTGTTTCTTCATCATCTATCGGCCATACAACATCCACTGCTGAACAAAAGCCTCCCCCATAGATTTCCACATTTGTGTCATCATATTAAGGGGATTTTTCCAGTACTCACCACGCTTGGCAGGCAGGTTGGTGAGCACAGAATGGCTACTGTTTCACAGAAGGGACGCTGCTGCCCATCCCCCTGGCTTAGAGTTCATTAATCGCCTTTTACGACATCCACTGAAGATGGTAGTGGAGCTATATTCTTAATCCGGACACCAAACGGACAATTATTACTATATGTTTAAAACAATGCAAATATACTTTTATGGATATGTTTGGAAAGTTAATTTAAAGTTAAAACTAAAACACTCTAAATTACTAATTAAAATAAAATTATTCTACCTAAGGTAATTTCTGAAAGCCGGTAGGAGTCCGGCATACCACTTCGCCCTTCCCCGGGGTGAAGGAAGTTCATGAAGAATTTCCACCACCGAATTTGCACCATTAAAAAAAATAAAAAAATATGTAATTTCTGAAACGCTCTGGTACAGTAAACTTAAATGCAGGATCACGATTCGATGTATGATTTTATTGAACTCTTTTTCATGTTAAGGACACTTGCTACTTAAACATAACACAAAACAGTATTAACTACATCATCATCAAATGTAGTATTTACTTTGTGAACTATGAATATTAGTACATGGAAATACAATATTTTGCTTTATAATGTGCTGTGTGACACTTATAAATGTGTGATGGATGACAGACTTATATATATATATATGTAATAGTATTAAAATATTATTGTGTAAGTTTATTATATTATTATAGATGTAAAGTATATGTATACATAAATATAACTGTATATGTTACGCGAGTCTTCCACACTAGTATCAAATTTCCTAATACAATTCTTTAATCGAATTTATAGTTATTTCGCAACGAGTAGCTACTGATCTCCTTATATAGCATGCTATCCGTTAAAAGCGTTGTACGTTATTACGTGCATTCTTGAGTATAAAGTCATTTTTAACAATCCTCATTACATAAACACTTTATTTTACAGCCGTAACCAATTGAAAATGTCACCGTCAACAATAAAAATTAACGTCAAATAAGAAAATTTAATACCTCTTTCAGATTCGAACTCATTACACAATTTTAACTGTCAATAAACACATTTTAACGATTTAAAAAGAGAATTAGGAAAATGACGTCAAAAAGTCATTGGTGCCACATTAATAAGACGCTACAGAAGGTCAAAGCGCTCTGTGAATCTCTCGCAGTATGTATATATCATTTTATACGTGATAGTTTTCTATAATAAACGTATGTTTTACATCGTTTGACGCGTGTTTTAGACTAAATTTTAAATGTCCACCATCCTATCAACCCTGTCAGCCGATGCGAGAGTTCCGCTATGGGTTTTCCCTTTAGCTATAGTTGCTTTTTTAGCTTAGATCCTTGAGCCCTGGCCAGAGACTTCTTTTTTCCGATAAAGGTTCCCTCGGAAAACTGAAGATAATGCGTGCGTAAGCTAATTATCGGTAGTAGACCGACTCATATAATCCTCATATAAGACAGGCCTTCTTATAAGTTTATACAATTCAATCTTCAAATTCTTCAAATCTTGAGACAATATTACCACTTTCCCCACGCTTGATGAATGGGATTGTGATCGCAGTATATCGTAGAAGTGAATGCTATTATCTATTCTACCATGAAGAATGGGGAGTAGTTTTACATAGCTACGCAGTACCACAGACATGGATATACAGAATCAACCTTCTGTAGTTACCTCTGTTATGCGTTGATGGGATTAACAGTGCTGTATGACGTTTATAGTCGTCGCGTGCGCATATCTGGACGTTTTTTTTATGTCATACAGGTTGTAAATAATTTTATGAACGTCTGAAATTAATGATAAAGTATTATTTGGTGTTTAATGCTAATCGCACGGTTTTTATTGCCGTTACAGTTAAAGGATTTTGGTTTATGGATGATTTTATTTTGTATATGACAATAATGTATATAAGTTTATGGTTTATGTACGTATTGTGTATTGTTTGGATTACGACCCTCCTTTTTTGTCTCGGGGAAATGTTCATGGATTTCCTCCGCCCTAGGTAGGGGCGGAGGGATGTGCCAGACCAAAGATATTGGTAGAAAGGAGATATGCCATGTAGATCAAAATGTATGCGAGCCTAGAGATCCATTTTTCCACTACCATTCTCTATAAAAGCACACTAATGCACACAGTTACAAGTTGTCATCCAATGAACTGAATAAACACAACATTATAATTGGCTTCTCATACTAAAACACACCCACGACTTTGTAGGTAGCCAATCATACCGAGCGTACAGACCGCAAACGACAACCGTACCACGCAACGCGTAAGTTTATTGGGGGTACCATTCTCTGTTCTATTTACTGCGTTTGTTATTCACCGATTGGCTAGTTAAAAGTGGTAGATAAGAAGCATTGTATTTTGTACAAAAATAATAATGTCGTTCTGCTCCATCAATCCAATTGTAACATAATAAAGAAAACAATACTATTTTATTTATTCTTTTTATAGACAAATACAAGAAAATTCCGTCACTTGCATATTGTATATGATTCCTTCCTTGATAAAGTTATTATTTTCGCTTCGGTTTTTGCATGTTATCCCTGAACAACACGACAATTTAACAAAGTTTGACTTACGCGGTCGAATCTCAACTGATGTTATAAAACGGGCATTTTTCCGGATGGCCCAAATTGGGCATGTCGCGGTAGCGCGGTAACGCCCCCGTACCAATTCTCCTTATTTCCTATTTCTGTGTGCCACACTAACCGTACATAACCTCACACTGTTCCTTCTACTTACCGGTGTGTCAGTTAGGCATTAGGCCGCGTAATTTTTAGAAAAGTTAAAGAAAATTACTGTTTAATTTGCATTGCCTCCCCCAAAGATCACCAGAAAAGTCAGTCTGGGTTTGTGTTATGTGCTGATTGAGAGGTTTTGATATAATCAAATTAAATCAATGACATTTTACAAATAGACGCCTATTTGTAAAATGTCATTGATTTAATTTGAACATTTTTAAATTACGAGAATTTGAATCTTTCATTCATCTAACTCGCAAAAAATACTTTAACTTTAATGAACAAACTATCGGCATTATGAAAAAAGGCCCGTACCCAGCAGTGGGACAGTATTGGGCTGATTATGTATATCGGTATTACCAATCTGCCATTATGTTTGTTTACAATATTAAAGCGTTCGAAAAAACTCAATTCTTTTGCACACATTAATTTTACTACAATATCAATGCAAGTGACATTAAATAAGGACATAACATATAATATATTCCAATCTATAAACAGTTTACGATACTCCCCGATAGTTTATAGCGAATGAGATTTAAGTTTTATAGGTACTTGTACTGTGCGTTTGGGGTGACGCTGGGGTCTGTTTTGACCATTTAGTTGAATGCATGGTAGTTGTGGGTTAGGTGAAGCTGTATCCTTTCGACATCATGGTGGAGATGGATGCGTGGATCTCCGATCAGACACGCTCCCTCTGCCAGAGCGGCGAAGGTACGCCTCTAGTTGCGTTGGACAGGCTGAGGCAGCTAGCTCGGCGGCGCGCACTTGGAAATTGGCATCACCGCCTGCGGATGCAGTTTGCAACCAAGCGCGTCGTCAAGGCCATCTTGCCGCTCTTTGGAGCCTGGCTCAGAGGGAGTGAACGCGTCACCTACCACCTGACGCAGGTGCACAGGATAGGACGCGAGGCCACAGCACAATGCGACTATTGTAATAGCGACCAGAATACCGCACAGCACACGCTCGAAACGTGCCTTACGTGGATGGGCGAGCGGCATATCCTGATCGATTGGATCAGGCAAGATCTCTCTCTGCCGGCAGTAGTGTCAGCTATGTTGGCAGTGCATTAAAACTGGAATGCAGTGGTCTCTTTCTGTGAGAGCGTCATGCTCTGAAGGAGACCGCAGAGCGGGATCGGTAGAGGGCCGATCCGGCTCGAAGAAGGAGAAGACCGCGCCAAGGTAACAACTGCCCTGCCCTAATTCTCATACGCCTGAAACCCCCCTGCCGTTTCTATATGGCGGGGGACCTCTGGGTTTGTGGGTGCGTATATTGGGAAATCTACGTGCCCACACCGAGCGACCCATGAGAAGACGGTGGCACGCATGTGGTCGCGCGCCTCCGTGTCCTCCGTCACAGCACAGCTCACAGAGATGCTTCGGGGGATCCTTTACAATCCCCCCGGGGGATGACCACTTTACAGTCACCCTCTCCGAGATGTTCCAATAGGCGTCGCATTAGTGGGCGGCTCTAGTGTGACTTTACGAGGACCTGGAGCCCCCTTTGGTGCCGAAGATGACCGCCCGTTCTACGAGCAATGTACTCCGCCCATTGCCACTTAAGCTTAGCAACTCTTCGGGGTATGGCGGTTACCTTGGTTGCTTTATGGATTTCCTCATTTATGATTCGACCTTGCAAGGAAACTCTGACTCCCTCTCTATTTTACCCTTTGGGTGACCTTGAGCCTTCTTATGAGGCCCATGGTGAGCGATCACGTACCAGTAATATAAATCATAACTGGCACCACACTGTTCAAAGACCTTCGTCTCTTCAACACTGTATAAGTTCTCTTACAGCAAACCGTTAATTTCATCATCATAATTTCGGCCGAATGAAGTCCACTACTGGACACAAGCCTCCCCGAAAGATCACCACAACGACCGACATGGTTGTGTTGTGGGCTCATTGGGGGGTTTTGTCATAATCGCCACGCTTGGCAGACAGGTTGGCGATCGCAGTCGAGTTGTTAATATACTCGAAGGACGCTGCTGCCTATCCTCCGGCTAACCGTTAATTTACCTATAATTAATTAATACATTTTTAGTGAATATTCGTGATATTCGGCTGATTTTGATTCGGGCTCATTAATTAATGTTATGTTGGGTATAACTTATTAACAGAAATGTTTTATGTTATACCCAGTTATGAATCTGTATCTTTTGATTCTAAATCTTTATAAAACCCCTACATCTAACTTTATTACAAGATTTGATATGACGAGGCAGCGATTAGCCGAGAACCGAGATACTTACGACTTGACCGTAAATAATGCGCGTAAAAAACATAACTGACAAAAAGAATGATGCGATATTTTTATTGTATCGCCTTTATGTACCACTCTCCTTTTTTATTTATGGTTCAGTAGGTGAATATTATTTGGTGTGCTTCAGCAATACTTAATTTTGGCCAAGAATTTAACAACTTTTTATAGATCATTGTGACGAGACGTGCAAGACATCTGCCTCGTGATTAGCGTCATGCCTGCCCACAACTAAAGTAATTATACCCAAGACTGTGCCTCGCTGACCTTCAAGGGCTTGGGGGAATCCTTTACAATCCTCCCCGAGAAGTGCCCGGGGGGCGACTTTTTTACAGTCGCCTTCCCTCCGCTAGAGCCTAAAGGCGTGATGTGCCTAAAGGCGTGGCACCAATGGGCGGCTCTGGTGTGATCTTATGAGGACCTGGTGCCCCCTTCGGTGCCGAAAATGACCACTCCAGAGGTTTTTGCCGATAGGAGTACAGCATACCTATTAGCCCTTCCCCGGGGCGAAGGATGATCATGTAGAAATTCCACTCGACAACAATAAAAAAAATGGCCTATCAGGTGACAGGCATACAGATTTTAAAACATATTTTTTTGTTTAACGTACATGTTAAAATCTATAATATACGCGATGTAATCCATTTAAAAGTTTTTTATTACATAGGAGAAAACCTTTAAAGACATTAGTAAAACCATCGATCTTTCCAATTGTTCGTATTACTTTTCACTGCGGATTCAGAAGTGAGTTTGTTCGTGGGTTTTTACAGAATAACACTGCTGTGGGCCATAGAAATACATGCCCGCATACAATCAATCATACATACAATCGAACCCGCGACCCGTAGTGCAGACAGCTAATCGCTTAGCCACTTTACCATACAGCGACCACTAAACACGGCATTGTTGACTAAACTTTTGAAGTGAAACTTCTTTAGCACCGTTGTGATTTGAAAATTCAATGAAACGAAAAAGCGACACTAAAAAGAGACAAACATATTCATAAATAGGATTTAGCCTGCGAGAAATGAGATGTTTGTACGTATGCTAGCACGTGTCTTTGCGCCTGCGTACTACGAAGCCTTCAGAAAATGCGTCACAGTCAACGTGGTATATAATTCACGTGTATCTTTTTTTGTGCATTTGGGTATTAAAATTCGTTGGTTAATTAATTTATGCCTAAATTAATTAACACAATTTGACCAATAACTTTTATATAAATTATTAGCTAAATTATATTAATATTTTCTATAGTCTCACTTCTGCCATGTATGAATTGCACACACACAGAAATCTAAATAAATATACTCTGTACAGAACCGCGTCTCTCTCGCGACTTTATTTAATAGTGACGGGACACGCTCCGATACGCTTCGATATGTATTTTTATGATCCAACTTTAATTTATTTGTGTCCTCGTAAATGTCATCTGACGTACACGTTTGAGATAATCAGTCGTTGCGCACGCGGTTTTTAACGACGCTCTTACTTGATTGCAAGGGTATTTTTTGACGTTTTTGTGCAAGTTATTAGCGAAATGAAAAACAAAATGTGACAGACATGAACGTTTAACGAAGATGTTGTCATATATCGGAACCAAAAAGGCAGAAAAGTGTTTCATACTTGGACTTGGACGGTTTTTATTTTCTTTTGTCCCAAAATAAATCCATCAAAGAGATGTAGCTGTAGCTTTTATTATACAAATATAGATGCCCACAAATTTTTCTTGAGAGTTCGTAACTTCGGAACTTAGGCCGCCAACGTATCAAATCGTAAAAGCTACTGCCTAAACAAACAAAATAATAACAATCATTAATAAAACATGAATATAAAATAAGAACTAACGATACAATAGTGATATAATGAATACGAATATTCGTTTTCACCGAATAGAGCCAATGACTGAATATCAATGTTCGACGAATATCATATGTTATGATGACATTCGAAAAATATTAGAGTAGAACGGAATGCGATATTTATTTAGAATTAAAAACCGTATGACAGTGATATTTTTGTAGTTAAATTTTTCATTTTTGAGAAATGTTTTGTGATTATGTAAAGATAGATTAATCTGTTCACCGTAAAACGTTGCCTTATATGTGATATTGGCGAAATTGTGGATTATTCTCTACAGAAGCCATAATCTAAGAGAAAAAGAAGAATATATATATATATATATATATATATATCAATGCATTTACATGTGTAATAATAGTAAGACAAGTAACTGTTAGTATAGTGAATAGTAGTGCATAAATATAATGTTTATAATCAATGATATTATATATATTAAAATAAGTAGATATGTGACATGCGCGCCAAAAGTAAAAACCAAAACTCCCCCAATTGTAGCACCACGCAATCAGTTCGCCCAATACAGGACAACGAGCACACACTGTCACAATCTGTATGATATGAAAGCAATATTTAATTAATAGGTATGAAAGCAACTAATGTCTTTATAATATAAGGCACAAGCACAAGGTAAAAATAAAATAATGCATTTAAAACTGAATATTCCACTTATCAAAGATCACATCTATTGGATGAGGGGTACGACGCGACGCAGTCTTCAAAGAATTTTGATCAACTTGGACAAAGGCATTGGACAAAGCACCTGGTGAAAAAGTCATCAAAACAATAGATCGAAAAATGAAAATACCTGCTTTTAGATTACCCAGCATCAATGAAATATATCAATAGCATTAAAACCTTCATGGTAGAACAATAAAATTTTCAATGACGTTGGAAAATGAGATAGTACCCGTTTGACATTACATTTTAGTGCCGATTCAAACGCCAATGTACGATTGAAGCCACATTGTTGCTATAATAGGCACTGTTGTGCAACCGTGTTTAAAATAAGAGGTGATTTTAGATGAAGTATATGGTACCTATGTTTATCTTAATACTTCTTCTAAATCTTCTTGTCTGGCTCCCGATTAGCAAATGGGTGGAAATTAGAAGTTACATTAAATGCGTCATCTAGAAGAAGTAATACAGTATGCATACAATCTCAACCAAGTTGATTCAGAAAAATTGTCATTTCTCAACAGGCCTTTTTCATTTATTTCCAATGATGCCTTAATTTGTTCGTATGTTTTGGTTTGAATGAACAGGTCTTTCGGTACTAAAGAATTTCTCATAAGTCAGTGTAATTAGCATCCAGGTAATAATGTTTTAGTACGTGTACAAGATGAGCAGGGAGCTTCTTGTAGTGAGGAAATTTTGAATGGGTGGCGCAGTGGCTTAACAATTAGCATTCTCTCACGGGTTCCCTTTCCGGACGAAACTATTATTTGTATAGTCTACAATTGTTTGATTCATGGCCGGGCTTGTGCCGGTGAGATTTATGTCTGTAAACAACAAAGTATTTAAATAAACACGGTTTGCCAGACATAATGCACAGTATGTCCACCTCTCAGAAAATCTCAACTCAGAGTAAAAAGACCACATTCCGAATCCTTCATTTCTCAAAAATGAATAGTTACAAGAAATCACCGACTATTTTACTTAAAAATAAACTACCGACTTCAATCGTTATAATTTGGTTTGTATTTTGTACTTTAAAACAATATGATCGCGTTTATCGATATGAAAGTTTTATTTGAGAAGTTATAACTGAGATAGTTCTTGTTACACTGTCGCATTTTATTGTAAGATAGTATGAAATGTAGAAATGAATGTAGACAAATTTATTATATTGGTAAGAAGATATCTGCATACTCTTGTTACATGATCACTAAAACATTAGTGTGGATGGTGTATTTTGTACTAGGAGGGATCAAAAAGTAGTGAGAACGACATACTCCTTCATAAGAAAAAGAAAAATACTGGCAGGCATAGCTCAGATACATATTTGTAATATTAATAAAGAAAAAAATCTTCGATTCTCTTTTGTTATTTTCTGAATATAGTCATTTGTTTGCTCCGTGTCGGAACGTGTTCTCGAAAATGGAGAAAAACGAAGTGCGAGCCGTTATTAAATACCTCTGTTTAAAAAAGTTAACGATTCAAGAGATTCATTGCGATTTGGAGGCAACATTAGGAGAGTCTGCTCCGCCGTATTCCACTGTCGTAAGGTGGGCTTCTCAATTTCGAGTTGTCAGAAACAAAATCGACTTGACATTTCGAAGATATTGTTGGACAAGTTTCAAGAAGATTCTGAAAACTTTTTGTCTCGTTTCGTAACAATGGACGAAACATAGGGCC
Organism: Diloba caeruleocephala; assembly: GCA_947459985.1. Classification (NCBI taxonomy): domain Eukaryota; kingdom Metazoa; phylum Arthropoda; class Insecta; order Lepidoptera; family Noctuidae; genus Diloba; species Diloba caeruleocephala. The sequence goes on from OX381624.1 coordinate 18,656,847, forward strand.
ATCATTTTCATCCCGAGACAAAACAGCAATCTTCGCAATGGAAACGGCCATCATCACCGACCCCGAAGAAGTTTCGTGTCGTGGCATCGGCTGGCAAGGTTATGGCCTCAATATTTTGGGACTCAGAAGGGATATTGTTGTTTGATTACCTGGAGCGTGGAACCACTATTACAGGCCAATATTATGCAGCTTTAATTCCCAAGTTGAGGAATGCCATCAAAGAGAAAAGGAGAGGGAAACTTCGAAGGGGCGTGCTGTTTCATCACGACAACGCACCCGCGCACATGTCGGCAGTTGCGATGGCTGACTAGACTGACCATGCCGAGCGTTGCTTAACCTCATCGATCGGTTACCAATCATTGATTGCAACTAGTTATGAGCGTGATGATTGATTATTTCTGTTTTTATAGTCACCTATTCAAATGTTATTTGCAATACCTACAGAAGATATTTTATATTATTGACTTTTCAAGCTCTCAGATGGCCAAGTCGTTAAATTGACTACGCAATCAGGTTTCAGTGTCGCGGAGTCCTCCCTCCATGTTTCCTTCTCGGTTAGCTCAACTGGGAGGCTCTTTCCACGGCAGCAAGTAACGGAGTTCAGTTATTGTGATTCAATGAAACGTAGCATATATGTTATATAGGTATATTGATATTCACAACTTCAACACTTCATGCTGATGATTGTATAAATTTTAAAATATAGCTTACTATCACATTTTAGAGAATAAAAAATAAGTAATTGGAATCGCAGGAGACTGTTCGTCAGAGCGAAAGCTGCGTTGAACCACTAGCGTTCAGGATCGAATGTGAATAATGATCAAAATATGAAGAGCAACTCACGTCACATAATAAATTCGAATTTTGATTCGAATAAAGAATGAATCGTGAGGTGCACAGTGATGGAGATAAAAGGTATGGAGTCATGAAAGAGGTTGATTGAAATTAAGATGAAGGATGACTTCGTCACAACAGTACAAATAAGGAATCAGGATCAGGAACATATGGCTGGCTGGAGGCCTCTTTTGGCTTCGCTAGAAATGACCTTTCCCAGAAATGTATGCGAGAAATCCATCAAAAAAAAGAGAAAAAAAGGATAATGTGGGTTCATCCTGCGACCACGAATGCTGCAATGTATTCGAAACGTCAGAAAAATAAAAAATCTATAATACACGCGATAGAATCCGTTTAAAAGTGTTTTATTATAATGAGTAATAATCGCGAAAATCTAAGACATTATGAGATATACATATATTATATTTAGGTATTTCTCTGTGAAAATCTGAAGACAATTATTTCTAAGATCTACCTACATACAAATGATATTAATTTAACTAAAGATATAACTTGTATATACACACAACTAAAAAAAATAGATTGATGATTAATTTCGGCCGTTAGACAGTTTTATCGCCACCCACGGAAGGAGTGGAGATGGTGCTATTCTTAGTGGGCACCAAACTTTTAATCTTTAATAACGATCTCAATATGGTAACTAGCACCTAATGTAACTAACGTGAACACATACCGGTCGATGTTCATATTAGGGGTTGCCGTATTAGTCTATCACTCGTAGTCTTACTGGTAGGTCTCTTATTGCAAGAGGCCGTTAAGGTACCATCGCAGTGCCAGATAATTGCCGCTAAGCAGTAGTGTTTAAACTTTAGACATTACTGTGCTTCGTTTAGACGGCCATAGCAGCTAGAGACTAAATAACTTCACGTCTTGAGGTGACGACCGCAGTGTCATGTCACGCAGGACTTGTCCTGGGTAGCATTTCAAATGTTATGGGCAAGTTCCATGTAGAATTCCCACTGGACACCAATAAAAAAATAAAAAAAAATGGTGTGACGCTGACTACAAGGCGAATGACTTACTCAACTGGTCACCATGTTGTGTAAAAAAAAATGAAAATAAAAATACACACCTTCACAGTACGGGCCTGCATCCTCGTATGCTTTAAGAATAAAACACCACAATCTCCGACCAGTTATCCAACAGTGGTGGTTTCCACAAGAACGGTAACTGGACCGATCTAAACTATCGTCTAAAGTTATCGGGGCCAACTGACTGGCGGATTAAATCCGGTATAAACGAAGGACCAGGCAGAAAAATAAAGACAGAACAATAACTAATTATACAGGGGAATAAATTTAATTATAATAGAATTTGCAATGAAATTGATATAAAACTTGGTTGTTTTTTTTTGTTGGTCTTCTCGCGTACATTTCTGGGAAATGTGGTTGCTTAACCGGTCATTTCTGGCGAAGTCGAAAGAGGCCTCCAGCCAGAATGTTCTTGATGTGGTTCACTGAGATAATTACTGGAAAATGGACTTATTATACTGCTAGTTAATACAAGCTCAAATGACTGTAGGTATTGGAGAAGGGTCCTCTACTGAGTCTACATTTCTTGTCTTCAACTATTCTCTCGCAAGTCTGTCAGAACAGATTTCTTAAAAAAACAGTGAATTTGTACTCTTTATTCCAATGTAATTATTATATTTTTTAAATATAAAAGTGAATTTACAGATAAATTCTATGGCGTATTTCTGTGCCCTCGCAGAGACTTGCGTTGAATCTATTTTTGAATTGTCACTTACAGATATCCATGTACACACGGCTACATATCACGCTGTAAATATCCAGTAAAAGCTGACCTCTCATTATATGGAGAGCACATGCAATGCAAGAGCAGCTTATACAGGAATACATAGCTGGATATGCAGCTATGCGTACACTAAAGTTCAATCAATCTTTTGAATTTGAAGCTTGATGATAATTTAAATGTGTGTCCGTGATTGATTTTAGTAATAACTAGCTGGGACACGCGGTTTCACCCGCGTTTAATTTAAAAGAAATTTAGAGTACTTCGACATAGAATATATATACAGGATGTCCAGTAAATAGCACGACATACTGCAGGGGGTGAGAGCTTGGGTCAATACCTACCAAAAAAACACAATATATGTTCAGCAAAATCTTACGTTATATTTTTTGCGCGGAACCCTAATTAATTTTCTAAAATAAAAGTTGCCTATGTTATTCCTTATAACATCAGCTATCTGCTAGTGAAAGTCCCGTCAAAATCGGTCCAGTCGTTTCGGAGATTACCTGGAACAAACAGACAGACAGACAGACCGACAGACAGACAAAAAAAAATAGATTTTTTGTTGTAGGTACCGTATATACGTTCATATGCATTTAGTAAAAAGCTGTTATTTTGACATTACAAACAGACACTTCAATTTTATTTATTTGTATAGATGTATACAAACGTAACTTGATCAAACGCCTCCTGAACATTTTTGATTAATATGGCGGCCACATCCAGAGCCTCAGTCTCTAGCACTACTATGATTGTTACACTCTATCATTCAGGCGACTCTACAAACAATAAATGACTCCATAACCTACGTATTTTAAATTCATTCACTGTTATTAAAACTCAAATAAAACAGACATACCATTTCCAATTTGAAAACATCAATGAACTTCCTTTTGCTACACAAAAATAAAAGTGATATTAAAACTCATCTCAAAACTCCTTTCGCGGAATCTTTTCTTATGGGACAATGTAAATAACCTGATGGATTACAGAAAAACCATCATTCTGAATTCTAATTTGTTGATATCAATTTAAAGTTTGAATTCGCTTGTTTTAGAATGTGTAATTCCAGTAGCCGTATCGATACCCTGATTTAACTCTGTATTAGAAATTCAACTTAATTCTTCTGTATTTATGGCTGAAAATGCATTGAAAATGAAGTGGTTTTTTCAAGTAGCAGGATCGGTATCGAGTGAAAATTATATGCTCCAATCCCTTTGAACCGATTTGTCGTGAGATGTTGAGCCATTGTATTGTTCATCTTCAAAGGACTTTTTTACTTTATTATTACGCTTCGCGAGTAGAAGGTTGTAATACGATTGTTATTTGTGTTTATATAGATAATATTGAGTTTCAGTTTATAAGAAATGAGAAAGCGTGGTAGATTGGTTTTGAAATATAATTCTGGTTTAGCTCGTAAATAATCGATTTTCACAATAACAAATAAGTTTATTAAGAATATAAAATATTGTATACCTACGTGGTTTCAATAATTATAATATTTATATCATCATTCCTCATCATCAGGCCTCCTTAAAGATCACCACAACGACTGACATTGGTATGTTGCGTGCTCATTGGGGGGTTTTGCCATAATCGCCACGCTTGGAAGGCGGCTTGGCAATCGCAGTTGCACGTTGTTGAGTAGCTAATGTATTCGAAGGACGCTCCTGCCCATCCTCCGGCTAATCCCTTAGTCGCCTTTTACGACACCCACGGGATGAGATGGGTTAGTGCTATTCGTTGCTGGCACCACACATTTATATCAGCTTATAAATATTCCACTAAAGTGCAAAGTCCTGTTTTCATATAGAGAAGGAACCAGAATTGATGGTTATCAATTCTGATGCTTTCATGCTTGGTCACGGCGAGTTAGTAATTTCCGTTTCTTTATCATGTTTTCCTTCACCGCTAAAGTCAGGAGGGCCTTACACTAACTAAAAGTGTACATGTGACATTAAGAAAGGTCACATTTGTACCTACATGCCAGGTTTTAAACCTGCAACCTAGTGTAATAATGTCTTAGGTTTTCGCGAGTATTACACATTATAATAAAACAATTTTAAACGGATTCGCATTCGTGGTCGCAGGATGAATGAAATGCTGCAAAGCATTCGAAACGTCAGGAAAAACAAAAATCTAAAATATACGCAATAGAATCCGTTTAAAAGTGTTTTATTATAATCTGCAATCCAGTGGTTAAAAATTAGTCCATAAAATCGTGCACCACGTTCAACGTTCACCGTGAGATAATTGTACAGAATGAAGACTGATACACAAATAAGTACCAAGGATCTATAATAAAGAAAACATCAAAGAAACACCAAATTATTTTGACATATATTTACACAATATTACCAATGCCATTACAAAAGTCCTTTCAAGTATTCCACTATAATATTTGTTTAACAAACACACGAAATAGTTTAACAAAGAATACGTTTTTACCTTTGAACAAATGCTTGTCATCTCGCTATCGAAATTTCAATCTAAGATCTAATAAATAAGTTACAATTTCTTCAGCATAACATTTCATACGATCTGTCTGTGTTATTATTGTTTACCATTTGATATTAAGCCTTGTTCATTAAAGATAGGAATCAAAATTGATTGCACTTTAAATCATGAGGGTGAAGTCACATTTCCCGGTATCCCAATTTGTTTTTTTATTTACTTCTTAAAATGTATGCAAATTCAAATGATTCCTTGCGATTGATGCTTTGTCGCTAGATTATCAGGTGGCTGTATATCCGTCCCTTTTTTTCTTTTAAGAATGCATATATCTCTCTCTTTTTTACAGTCTCGTAATAATGAAAGCAATTTGTTGGTCCCGTATTCAATTTGGCAAAGCAAAATTAGGTATAATAAAATTATACAGATTTTCGCTAACGTTTCGTATGAAAGCATTGTAAGAGGATTTTTTCTAATTTTATATGCAGTGGGGTGTCCTTTACCTGTGGTTAGTAATCTCTTTAAATTAGGGGGACATAAAGCATCAAGCATTTGTTCGAGGATTTGCTCTGAGAGCTTAGAATCTCTGATATAATTCCAGTAATTATATGCTAACCTAATTCAAAAGGGTTCAAATCATAACAAAACGGTTATGTTGTAATTTAAATACTGTAATGTACAGTAACTTTAACAAATTGAGTAATAGAAATAAAACTATGTTTTATAAAAGATAGGTATTCCAAAGCAATCCTAATTGATTTTAAACTTAAATAAAGTTTGTTAGCCAATACCTAGAACCTAGGTCCAAGAATACGTCCCTGAGGTATGCCATATAGATACTTTATATTCGACGCATAACTTGCTGGCGAAGCCAAAAGAGGCCTCCAGCCAGGCTTAAATTAAATATTAAAAACTAAGCAACTTTCGCTAAGGGCGCCCCCTGCGGGACACGGACCTCGGCTTAGGGCGTTGCTAGGGATATCAAGCTATTGTTTTGGGGACAGCTGGATCGGTATTATTTAAATTGTATTAGGGGATATTTAAAGCTACAGGCTCGGCACGGGCCGGTGCGAGCAAGAGATGGGAGGGAGAAGTGCTAACTTGAACGGGAAGGTGACGCGGCGATAGGCCTCCGCAACGTCGGTGAGGCGGGCTAGATGGAGGAAATCCAATCCATAAAATATATTGGATTACCTTTAATTTTACATTTCCATGAAGTGATTTTCATTTGCGACACGGTTTTGAACTCGGCTAATGCCTTTTGTTCATCACATTTAGTCTAATAACTCCGCAAAAAGCAAGCCATATGGAACAGGGCATTGTTTGTCAAAATTAGTAGCAATAAATGTATCGTTTTATAAACCGTAAGGCATACTGCGTGTACAAACTTAGACCGCACGTTTGAACTTGATTATCATCAATATACCTCGTGTAAAATGACTAAGTAAACTATTTTATTCGTTTTTTTTACGACGAAAACAATAGTATTAGCTTCTCTTACTATTTTAAAACTTCAAATATAGGTCTGTTTCCTAACTTTATGGTAATTCAGAAATTTGCCTGGGGTACGAAATTACCCCAGTATACTGTTCTAAAGTTACTAAGTATTACCCGAACGAAGATAGCATTGGTATAAACAATAGAATCATTCTTGATGTTGTTTAGGGTTTAACAACACTCAGGGAAGGAGCACACGGCGGCGCCTGGGTGACAACCACCCTGGCGCCAACACCTAACATGCCCGAGCCCCATGCTATGGCGTCATTTGCACAGCATAGCTTATAGCGAGACTTCGGGGTGATCCTTTACAATCCCCCCAGAGATGTACCTGGAGAGCCAGCCTCACCGCTTTACAGTCATCCTCTCCGAGGTGTGCCTAAAGATTATCAATGCAAAAAAAATAGCATCAATGGGTGGCTCTAGAAGGAGATTTGTCTAATTCTTTGAACCCTCTTTGGAACCGAAAATGACCACTGCTGTGGTATTAGCCGGTAGAAGTCCTCGAGAGCGGAGGGGCGCTCTTCCCTGGGGCGAAAGAAGTATAATTATGATTTATTTCCATCGAATTAAGGTTTAAAATAAAAAGAATTTAACAAGGCACACTATGTACAGTTTGCAATACAGCAGTATTGCAAATTGTACCTCATGTAATACGATTGGATTTATAGTTTTACTAGATGGGACCCGCCGTTTAATTTAAAAAAAAGTGGATTATTTTTATATAATTAATAGTACAGAGTGCACGTCTCCTTTTTAAAGACATTTCTAGACGCTTGGTCGACTCTTCACGTGACAAGAGGGCTGGCCTATTCTTTGGACAAAGAATTAGCATTGCCATCCAACGTGGTAATGCTGCCAGCCTCCTGGGTACGTTACCAGACGACAGCGATTCGGAGGAGTATTTTGACGCTTAGGTGTCTTTTGAATATTCTTTATTTTCAGCTTTTTATATAGATACCTTATTTGTATATAGATATTTTGTCTTATAGTATATAATATATTGTAATATGTAGTGTCATTAGTTTTAATGTGTATATTAAATAAATAACAATATTGGATTTCATGGGTTTTAGTTTTAGCACGGAAACATAATTTTTTTTCTAAAAATTTTCTTAAGTAAGAGTAGCCTAAGTAATTCCATATAATATGAGCTATCTGCCAGTGAAAGTCCCGTAGAAATCGGTCCAGCCGAATCGGAGATTAGTGGGAACAAACAGACAGACAGACAGACGAAAAAATTACAAATAGCTTTTTTGTTTTAGGTCCCGTATACACTTTCATGTGCATTTAGTAAAAAGCTGTTATTTTCACATTACAAACAGACACTTCAATTTTATTTATTTGTATAGATTATTTATAGATGATCAAACACTAAGTTTTGTCAAGTCAAGTATATCTCTTTTTATAATGATTGTGCCTTATTACAGAAGTTTGTTTAATTTTTCACATTTTTGCAAAAGTAATTCAACACTACTAGCAGCTTTTAAACAATCAAATAAAAGAATAGTAATAAAAGAAGCAACCCAATCAATAACATAAAATGAAAGTGCACCAATACAAAAGTATTCGGGCAATATCGAAACGCAACTCAGATATCGGCACACGTTTAATACTGTCATAACATACATCGTTCGTACCCTCTAATAAAATAGCCATTTAAATTATGCTAACAATAAAATAGCGGAGTGTATCACTCACTTGAATTACATCTAGGTTGTTTATTAACCACGATTTAGCTTGCCGTCAGTTGTTTAAGCGGTGCAACATTTTGACACCCAATGGGTAAAATTTAGTTATTATATTGGGCAAAAGATATCTTTCCTATTTCAAAACAACAATAAAATAACGGCTTAAAATGGAATGTTAATGTTAATAAGTATTTTTTTAACTGTACTCTACTACTCTTTATAATATCAATTCAGTAATGGTTGCAATGTGCACATCGATGCCACTGAGAATTCAGAATGAATTATATGATAAATAAACATAAACATTTATGCCTTGATTAGCAATATACGAATATAGAGTACAGTTATTTTATTGTATCGTAATTTGCCAGAATTCCTGTGATCTATCGTTTATTAACCGTTATAAATCTAATACTTTACTGCCAGTCATCAAACTTCCTAATTATAGGAAACATCTAATTCCTAAGGGTAATTAAATAGATAAATTCCTGTTCCAATAAATAGATAAAATAATATTCTCGTGCTGCAGTCGTAACGGAGCCGTGTCGTATAATCTAAATGTCTTACGTACACGTACAAGACTTTATGACGGTATTGTTTTATTAATATCTATAAAAAGTGCTCCCACTTTAGTTTTACGAAGAACTTCTTATAGCTTTTAGTGTTAGCAATCTTTATGAACACGCTAAGTTTAATATTGTTGGGGCATTGTTGGTATTGCCTTTTTATTTTTATAATGGTTGAAGAATATTATTACATATAATGTTATTAGCGGGAAGTATATTGTAGTAGAAAAAAATGTAATAGTGGTTTTATTAATCCACTATTAATGACTGGCGTTAGAGTTGTATAACAATTAATTATAAATTAGTGTGTATAAGACAGCGGGCCATAAATGGTAGTGGAAAGCTTAAATTACCATGCTTGGTAATTTGACTATAGAAAGGCAATGCAGGGCCGGATTTAGAGGTATGGAGGCCCGAGGGCAAAAAAGAAGTGGATGTCCCTAAATATTGTTCAAATAGGTAAAAAAAAACTATCAAGTGTTCCAATAAATCATTACGAGACAAATCAAATTCTTCCAAAAAAAATGTACATAAAATAAAACACAAGAAATAAACCAAATTAAACTATAGTAATGAGTTTATGAATGGACCGCGAACTTTACTGGTAGTTTTTTAAATATAATTTTGTATATTATTCGGTATTCTTTAGACAATGTTATCTAGAACATTATGTTATGGGGGCCCGTTTCTTGTGGAGGCCCCGGGCTGTAACGCCAGTTGCACTTTCCTAAATACGGCTCTGAGGTTATGTAGCCAACATAGCAATGCTCCAGATGATTACTATGCCAATAGCAACCTCTGGAAATCGCTCCTTATTCACCTCTCGGTTTACCCACAGCAAAAATAAGTATATAATAATAGGCATTTTACTAACATTGAAAATTCCCTCATTCCAGACGGACGCGCCATCAGCATCTGAGAAGGAGCAAGAAGGATCGATATTCTCATCAATAATTCCTGACAAGCTGTCTGGATCGATTTGCACTGCTGTGCTCTTTATGCTGGGATGGAAATTGTTCTCAAATAAACGGTGAACTCACTGTAGTAATGAGGCTGTGATGGGATTTTAACGTAGGAATGTTTGATTAAAATATGTGACGTCGAGTAATTTCATCTATGTCTGTCTTGCTTAAAAAAAAACAACAAACAATTTAAATAATAAAACAGCACACTGACGCTACGCTGTCGCACAGTGTAGCGTCAGTGTGCTGTTTTTAAAATATTTTTTTATTTGTGTTCCAATAAAAGTTTTAATAAAAAAGGAAATATTTTATCACCTATATCAGAAATTATTAGATTTTTAATCGTTAGTAAAAACATGTTTGCCTATATAGAAAATCGGGTAATAGTCATTCTTTTAAAAAGTAATTGTTATTAAATTTACTAAACCCATTTCGCTTTACGTTTCCAAACATAGATTTTCATAATAAAAGAATTGAAATTCTCTGCCAGGACATTAATTTCTTGTTTTTAAAGGCTGGGCTCATATTTTAATAAAACATTTCTACTTTTATTGATAAGCGTACGATGAATAAATAGAAATTTTATTCTCTGCGCTACGCTTTTCAAAATTTGTACATTTATTGAGGATTATCAAAATAATCGAATTTTGTATAATTATTAGACGTAGTTAATAATACACGGCTTTAATGTAAAGTTGTGTGTTTGTGTATCGTCTGTCGAACGCACACATGTATATTTTATTATAATGCGTAATGTTTTATATAAATTTTAATGTTTGGTCCATGGCAAAGTATAGAATTGCTGTTACAAAATTTAATAAAAAGGTAAAATCCTTAGTCCAAGCTATGAAATCTTTCATGATTTAGATTTTTATTACAATTAGGGCAAATATTTTTATAAATCATAATATTGTTTGTAAAAATCTGCATTTAGATAAAAAACAAAAAAAATACTTTTTGTAAAATCAAGGTGTTATCTCTACTTTTCTCATGTTATGTAGGTCGTGTATACATATTCATTTACTGTTAATCATATAAACGCACAAAATTATAACATATATTAAATAGGTAAGTACGCCATTTTACTAATATTGCTTAAGTAGAAGAACAAAGATTTCATGTGTGAATTATGAAAAATCCGTGTATTGTAAAAAAATATTATGATATTGAAATGTCAATTTACATTCCGCTTTCGATGTTGATATATCCATAAATATTAAATATATAGTTATTATTTACATACTTATTTTAAGAATTGAAGTATTCAGAAGAATGGACCAGCAATGTTGTAGAAAAATAGATTTTATTTAAACATTATAAAGTCCGTTTTCCCATAAATTGTTCCAAAGAGAGCAGCCTAAAAATTATTATCGATTGATCTCATTTTTTATTTTTTTGTGTAATAAAAATGTTTATTTTAAATATTGTAGAGTTAGACCATTGTATGGTGAGTGCCAAGTTATTTCAATGGAGATTTTATGAGATGGTATATTTTGATAATTATTATAATTAATTGTATATATAAGTTACTTAAGGTTTATTAATAAGCGCTGTCGTGTCTTATCGTTTGATAAGTTGTTAAACAAAAGTTAGTTATTTGAATGAAAAATCAAGCTGAACCTTAGATTACACACAAATTGGAATTTCAATTTAGCAAAAACATTTTTGAAATCCTTTGATAATAACAAATCAGATTATTGTTGAAAGCATTTGATAATACTAATACATTCATTGTAGAAAAAAAATAGCTTTCTAATCAGTCAATGGTTGCAGTCTATCAAATTAAATAGAGAAATTTAATACGCTGTGGAAAGATCGCAACGAAATATTTGGTAATACTAATGGTTTTTTGAGATGGGGTGGTGGCATTCTGAGCCGGCACCACACCCATCTCCTCCCATGGGTGTCGTAAAAGTCGACTAAGGGATTAGTCGGAGGATGGGCAGCAGCGTTCTTCGAGTACATTAACAACTCAACTGCGATCGCCAACCCGCCTGCCAAGCGTGGCGATTATGGCAAAACCCCCAATGAGCCCACAACATAACCATATCGGTCATTGTGGACGTCTTTGTGGGAGGCCTGTGTCCAGCAGTGGACTTCATTCGGCCGAAATGATGAAATTAAATAGAGAAATTTAATACGCTGTGGAAAGATAGCAACTAAATATTTGGTAATACTAATGGTTTTTTATATGAAAGAAAACGAACCGAGCACTCCATATTGATAATTTTAGCTAATAGGAATTAGTTTTGTAAATAAAAATACTCCCTTAGTTCTGCTAGCTGATAACTCATAAAATTAAGTCACACACGAGGCTTTGTATTACAAAATTTGCAGTATGGTTTCCAAAACCTAGAACCCGATTTATTGTCAAATATTCGATGTCAGAGAAATACAAAGCAAAATTGATTTTTATTATTTTGGCGATAATTTTTCTTACCAAAAAATGGGAACAAAACGCATTTGGGGAACAAATTGGTTATTTTTATTGGCAACACATTTTTGTTTATTACTATAATTTTATATTTAAGTAAAAAAATATACGGAAGAATGTGTTCAAATGTGATATGTATTTATTTAAGGAAACGATTAAAGTAAAAAAAGAAGTTTTCCTAATGATCTCTTGGAAACTCTTATCTGCTGGTCACATTTTCAGGTTTTTGCTGACACATTTACTGAAAAATATCGCTGCAAGTATCTTTTTAAAAATCACCATGCAGAAAGTGAAAGGATTCTTGGTGGTTCTAAGTATTCCATCCAGGAAGCATATTTAAAAATATTTTTTGGTCAAATGTCAGCAAAAAACTAGAAAATATTACAGAAAAAACGCATTTAAGAGTTCTGTACATAAATTTAAATTGGTATGCTTATTGCTGTTTTTATTAGAATATAATCTGTAGAGCGAAAATTTCTAAATTTCCATAGTCATAGTGCTTAACACAAGAACAAATAAAATTTGTATGGAAGATGCAAAAATAAAAATTGTTGTGTACAGCAGCGAATAAACAAACATTGCATCCAAAAATTCTTGAAAAAATGCGAAAGCAAGTAGTTAAACTACTGTTTTGTTTTTATAAAATCTTTGAAATATATTTTTGCAACTTTCACACAGGTTTATCATAAAAAAATTGCTTACTGCTGTAATCACATTATAGTTATAATACATAGGTAATATGATAATTATTAAAATTTTAAGCAATATAATTGTAATTACTCATAGATGTGTAAGATTAATCTCAATACCAAGTCTTTCTTAACGAACAAAACGAAAGGTTTGTTCAGAAAAAAAAATTCTGTTTTGTAAGTTATTTTAGTAAAAATCGTGTGATCTACACTGTGTATAAAAATGGCCTGTATATTTTAGCTAATTTAAGATTTTAGTGAATTAAATTTTTAGTTTTTAGATACTTTTTATTTAGCATGTTTTTGTATAACAGTCATACCAACTGACTTTAATTAAGTTCTTTGTGTAATTATTTTCACATCAACTGCCAATTATTATATTCTGTGTTTTGATATTTCTTTAATTGAAAATATACTTTTATAAATATTTCTGAGTTGATTTATTAATATATCTCTATTGACAGGTTTATGTAAGAGGGATCCAGGTGTTTTGATAGGCCTACGCGGGACATGGGTCCAACACACAGAGGCCCTTTGGAGATTTTAATTTAAAATGTAATGTAACACTAACCCCGACTCCCCATGGCTGCACCGTAAAATGCAGTCTCGGGTTGTCGCCGTCAGCGTAAAACTATTGTACGAAATGTAAACTGCAATTATGTTCTATTTCAATCTATTTAAGATTAAATATTTTGAAAAACGGGAAAAACTTCGTCTGGTTTTCCTTACCTTTAAATTAAATTTTGTGACAGTTCTGAGCTGATTTATTATTGTTTTCATGAAGTATCTCTCGGAAACAATTGCAATCTAATTGTTAACATAACCATGCGTTAAATCCAGATCATCATCATCATCAGAGAATCAATTTTTTAAAAGAGTGTCTATGGAGTTTCTTGCCGGCTTCTTCTCCATAAGATCAACTTTTCCGAACCGTGCACGTTAACTTTCGACTTTTCTTAAGTGCCTACTAGGGCCTATATGAAATAAAAACTTTGACTTTGACTTTGACTTTGAAAGTATTATATATAGAAGGTGTTACATAGCATAAGTTTACAAGCAACATGAAACCCTGTCAGGGCGCAGCAGTTTTAGTAAGAGGCTTTATGTAGGTATATTGTTATAAAACTATGCCGTAGATGACTATTTGCCGTGTGGTGCCGGCTCAGAATGCCACCACCCCTTCTCCTCCCATGGGTGTCGTAAAAGTCGACTAAGGGATTAGCCGGAGAATGGGCAGCAGCGTCCTTCGAGTACATTAACAACTCAACTGCGATCGCCAACCCGCCTGCCAAGCGTGGCGATTATGGCAAAACCCCCCAATGAGCGAAAACAAATCCATATCGGTGGTTGTGGTGATCTTTGGGGAGGCCTGTGTCCAGCAGTGGACTTCACTCGGCCGAAATGATTGTTATAAAACTATAGAAATGTACCACAATACGGCAGCGGAAGTATTGGCCCAGAACTCAGAATAACAGGCGATTAAACTGAATAGAAAAGAAGGTAGCATCAAACAAAACATTAGCCATAAGTTGAAAAGTAAAATATTAAAATGATTTATTATGCTAGAAATTTTAATCTACTCGTCACTCTTATCTTCAAAAACCTCTTGCAAGTTATAAAAACACTTTTTTATTAGGTATTTATTTAATTAATTTTTCAAATATATTATTGTTTTTTTGTATCTTTTAATGCGTGAGGTATTTTATTGTACACTTTAAGGGCTGGATATACGCCGTTGACCTTGCTCGATCGGGCGTTAGCGATGAAAATGCCCCGCGCAGGCCTCGCACCCCCTGACAATATTTACGCACTGCGCGTAGAAATAATAGTGTATAGATAGGTGTATGTTTATACTCCCATAGAATAGATATATATACTAGTAGCCATACATTCGCCTTGGCATGCTAAGAAGGAGGCGTATATCCTTTCTTTTAAAAGTATTATTAAAATATTTTATTTACGTAATTTAGGGTTTCGTAGTATTTTTATTTTACGATTTTCTACTATCTCGATTTACTCGATAAGTTTTCTAGTATTCCAAGGGCGTACAGACTTGGAAGGACAGATTCAGATGGACAGACATGGACGGGCGGACGGATAGATAGAGGGACAAATGGGCGATACATATTACACCTAATATCGCCCATTTGTTCCATTGGTAGTGATTCTGTTGTGCCTACCTACCTACCAACTAAATTAATTTGATATCGCTGTTTGTCTACTATGTTAGTAAGCGTAATTCTTGTCGAATTAGATTAGTCTAGTTGAGGCAAAAGAATTGTTACCTACCATTGTCAGACTACGGAACCCTAAAACCAGTTATTGAAATAATAATTTCGATAATAGATTTTAATTAATTTATTTAAAATAGGTAAGCCAACAGTACATACATTCAAAAGTAAAAAAAGTAGGTTAAGGTTTTTATGTAGGTGAGGTTTTATGATTGTATTGCAAAAAAATTAAAAGGAAATCTGAAATGACATAAAAAAACAAAAAATACTAATACGAAAAACCATTTATTATTATCAAAATTCATCAAAATTTAACTCTCTCAAACATACGCGCTTTGGTTCTGGTTCAGCATATTGCTCAATAGCGTCTTCATTTGTTCCTTCATCACTAAGCGGAATGGTAATTGGTGGCTGATTGGTTGTTGGTGAAGACACAATATCTTGACCAATTGCCATAACATCTTTTTGCAAGTCTATGTTTTCGCTTATTTCTTTATCATCTTCTTTACGTGTATTTTCTTTACCTTCACTTTTATTTCTTTTTAGGTTTATAGCCTGGGTTATGTATTCTGGATCTCTGATCTTCAATTTCCTTGGGAGTCGTGGATCAACTAATTCCGGCAATACACACTCTGTATAAAATTGTACTAGTTTGGGTTCCATCTTCGTTTCCCAAAACTTGTCGTCTTTATAAATTATTTCCGTTTTTATTGGTATATCTTCACCAGACCATAAGCCAAATAAGCATTTCTGTTTTTTTGTAATATGCAGTTGGCCTTGGATTTGGTAAAACCAATTGTGTTCTTTATTTATTACGTAGCTGTGGTTTTTTATAAAATGTTACTATTTTATCTATTATGGCTTTCTCTAATCCTGATTTGTAGGCACTAATGGGGCATTTAATTTCACAAATTGTTTCATTATCTATTATGCCATCCGGTGAAGCACCCAGAAATGGGATTTTTTCGTCCAAGAATAAACCACAGGCCTGGATATTAATATTTTTTTCTTTTTCCAATTGTTGTTTAGCAATTGCTTCTTTTTCACGTCCATGTTTTATTGATTTGACGTGGTCAACAGGTTTTTTGTAAATCAAATCTTTTACTAAGTTGCTACAACTAAGGTCATAGCGTCTTTTAATAATTTTTCCGAAATTGGAGGCTGTTAATAAGTTTCGCCTCAGTTCAAGCCATTCACTAGAGTCACTTTGAAGAATTGTGTCTTTTTCGATTTTGTTTCTTTGAACTTCATTTTTCTCCAAGTTTTTTATAAATAATCTTTTTGCTTCTTCCATCATTTCATTCGATATATCCGGCTTCGTGCAATCCTTTCCGTAACTGGTAGAAGAGACATTTTTATTTTCAAATAGCCTTTTCTTAGTCTTTTTATATTTTTCTCCAATCGCTGTATTCTTCTTTTTTCTAATTGGTTTAATTTGCCTCTTGGACTCCTACCTACAATGGATTTGTGTAAGCGGCTCAGGGGTTTTTTCGTATTAAACGAGAGAGCTGCAGCGTTGCATCTCATTTGGTATTGATACTTTTGGACAAAGTTGATTCTTTTGCCACCTACAAATTTTGCAACAATGCTATGATATCTCTCTACAGAGTTGCAACATCGTGTAATAAGCTGCGTGAGTGCGCCGCTAGCTGTGACAATATTAATTTTATTTTTTGCCACAGAGTGTTTGTATAGAGGTCTTTGTCTGTATCTTCTGCTGCGCCAAGTTTGCCACAAAAATATTCTTTACACATGGTGTGGTGTTCAAAAGCATGATCGGCCGCAAGCATTATACCATTGTGGAGTTGCATCGGATTATTTGTATTCTTGTATTTGGCTATTGCTGCTACTACAACTTTTCTCATAGACAAGATCCTTTTTTTTGTTATAAGCTTCCTGAATCTGATAAGAAATTTTGTGTCAGTTTTAAGACTTTGAAGCTTGTTGCAAAAATTTCTGAGCAAGTGGTTTCGGCATTCTATCTTTTCTACAGTTAAATTCTCATAGGGCCTCTCTTGTAGAAGTTTTGAATAGGTGTTAGCATCACCATCCGAAATTATTCTGCCATAGATCAAATTATGCATTTCTATGCTTTTTTTGAATCCTTCGACAATAATCATTGACTCCATCCCGCTTGATGGACCTGTAAATGTAAACTCTTTTTAGCTTTTAATTTGATGAAAAGTATGATAATGTAATAGCATGTATTTAAATTATGTAAAGTCCCTTGTTCCCTAACGCCATATTTTTTTACTCAGACGTTATTTATTACAACTTGTACAAAATAATATTTACCTGTATAGTTTTTATAACAAATGTGATCCTTGGCCGGGACTTCTTTATTTTCTGCTTGGGCACAAATGCAGCAAAATTTGTTTTTGACAGCCATATACAATATTTGATTGGTACGTTTGCCAAGTATGGCTGCCGCGCCAGAGAGTGAAGAGTAGTTTTTCTGGTATGACCTTTTTGACCAGCATCCATCAGCTATCACGTCTATAATTGGTATTCCTGCTGCATTTACTCTACCTTCATCGATTGCTGCACGTCTTTCCTCTTGAGCAGCCTCATTCATAGATTTTAATAATTCGGATTCCCATTTTTTATTTACAACATTCATATGAAAATTATATAATTTTGGCCAAAGTTCAGGAAGTCCTAAAGTGGACGTAATTTCTCGAAGTTGATTGTGTCCACACCCAGCAGCTATTGCACCAGCCACTGCACATGTATTTAGGTTCATTTCCTCTGGGCTATTGTCCCCGTCTATTACAAAAATCATGTTGCATAAACGACATTTCAGAGTCAATTTAGTCATTAGACCTGTAAGTCGTTCAGATATGATTTCAATAGACTGTAAACCGCAATTCAAAGGCCCATGGCTTGATATATTTTGAAGTTCTTTAAAAAAATGACTTGCATTTACTATACGCCTACCAATACAAATTGTACTGCTGTCACTAAAACAAAATTAAATTAAATTAATGCCAGAGAACATAATTTAAAAATGTTGTTGTTCTAACAACAACTGCACGGAAATGATAAGTAAAACTGTTATTACCTGTGTTCTGTTTCTTCATAATTAGCCATTTGGTTTAGTTCTTGCTGTAAGCTATGTTCATCGGGGGGGGACGGATTATTCTTAGTAGAACTGAAAAAATACAGCAATTACTGTATGATCATGAACAACAACTGCACGGAAATGATGAGTAAAACTGTTATTACCTGTGTTCTGTTTCTTCACAATTAGCCATTTGGTTTAGTTCTTGCTGTAAGCTATGTTCATCGGGGGGGGACGGATTATTCTTAGTAGAACTGAAAAAATACAGCAATTACTGTATGATCATAAATGACTATAAATTATTAAATAATTTCAATGATTGTGTCAAAGCTTAAAAATTTAGAAAGTTTAGAAAAACAAAGTAGGTGAAGTCTCAATTTATTATAAATAAATTCGGATTATTTTACGTCTCCGTGATAAAACTTTCTCGAGCTAAGAAGCAAAAACTGTAACCCACGACGGAACCCTAGACGTATAGTTATGAGCGCGCGACACAGCATGCATATCCCGCGTGACGGTAGATAGATAGGTAAGTATAGCCCTAGGTAGGTAGATACGGGCAGCGCACGGCACTGCCGCCGCCGCCGCTGCGCCGACGTTGGTGACACGTACTATACTATAGAATCACATAATATCTTCTTTAGTAATGCTTATATACTAATAATATATTAGGTAGTACTTACCATTTTATTCTTTGTAATCTCCTCTTGTATTTTATTTTTAAATTACGTTTTATACAATTTTTTTTGTTACCCATTTTGATTTGATATGCACAGAATTAATTATAATACTGACTTTAATATAATGTTCAACCCCTAATACTACACACTAAAAAATTTATCATATATTTACACACACTAATAAACACGACTACTACTAGCAACCAACAATATATACAATTTCCAAATTGATGATCCACAGATAAATAGTGCAGTTTCCGCCGTTTACGGAAAAAAGTGACACAGGTCCAATCAGCGCAACGTCTCGTCCCGCACTGATTTACTTGCCCATTGCCCACGCACGCGATTTGCGAGTATCGATCACGTAAAAAATCGTTTATAAATAATTAGTAAAGTTATTTGCAAAAATATGCTAAAGGTTCCCTCGGTGTTCTATTATTTAATAGGCTGATGAAAGAAAAAAAATCTTATGATTGACAGATTAGAAGAAAAAAGGTAATTACTACGAAAACAGAGGTTACTTTGCATATTTTTTTCAGATATTTAAAAACATTTTTTCTGTATTTTGTACCGAAGAGAAAATGCTTTATATGATGTAGATTAAGATACATTTTTTTGGTTTTTTTTTTCTATAAAGATAACGGAGAAAAAAGGTTCTAATGAAACCCCAATGAAGCCCAATTCAGATATATCCTCGCCTTAATGGACATAACATATGGACCAGAATGGAAAATAACAGGTTGGAAGATGGTAATGCTAATCTGTTTATGTGTCGTAAGTTACGGGATTGAGTGTAGTGGTCTTTATTCAAGAAAATTATAATGATACATGTTTTCTGACAAACAGGCAAATCTCGAGAATATATGAAAAGAAATGAAAAAACAGTTTATTGGTAAAACAATTGTAGGTATAAACAAAAGTTTTTAGATTAGATCCTCCTTTTAGGCGGGTAGTGCCTGTTATGCTAAACTTCATACATTATCATTAACTTAAATTGAATCAAATATGTGTATGAGTGAGTGTAAGTATGAGAGTGGGTGTAAGTATGTGTGTGAGTAGTGTAGTGTAAGTGAAAGTTTAGTCTGTAGGTGTGACTGAGAGTACATGACTGTGAAGGTGAGTATGTGTCAGGGTTTCAGAAGTGTTTCGGTATCATTGTAGGTAAGCGTTTGAATCCATTCCATTTTTTTTTTACTATCATAGTAGTTTTTGGGATAAATGTAGATGTATTTATTGATTTTATTATATAGCACAGCAGATCTTTTACCAAATTGCATACTGGCAAGCAAAGTCCTTGTCCTAGGGATATTTAATATAATATATTTTCTTCTTTTTGTCAGTATGCCAGCATCATAGGAAAGAGTCTTGTGTTTTTTTAAGATAATTTGTGTGATGTAAGTTGTAGGTTGTCTCTTTTTTTTAAAGTAGTGAGTGTGAGAATACCATGTTTACTAAATGTGGTCTACAACTTTCCATGGCTCCTATGTTTGACAGGATACGTATGCATTTCTTCTGTAGCTGGAATATTTTTTCCGAGTCTACGCTATTTCCCCAAAGGATCGAACTGTCCAAAAGATGATAATGACGTTCTTCACTACGAATACGGCGGTGACACCCTGTTAGCGCCTAGCATGCGCTCGTGCATTACTTGCAAAACAGAACTCGGTCCTGAAATTTTGGTCACAGAGATTTATGCATTGTAATTGTCCGCCATTATTGCATAGCTGTAGTGTTGTTGGGCGGGATTTTCGGAGCAGGCATTTAGCATAAAGAACACTCGGTACACAGCATTTTAAATACCACGTAGTGTAGAGACGCTTACTGCATTCGCATGGTGCAAGGGTGATACCTGCCCATAACAATTGTAATGCTACCCAGGACTAGACCTGCGGCACTGCGATCGTCACCATGATACATTAGTTGTTTAGTCTCTTCATCATTTCAGCCGAATGAAGTCCACTGCTGGACACAGGCAGATCACCACAACGACCCATATGGGTGTATTGTGGGCTCATTGGGGAGGGTCTTGCCATAATCGCCTCGCTTGGCAGACGGGTTGGCGATCGCAGTTAATTTGTTAATATACTCGAAGGACGCTGCTGCCCATCCTCCGGTTAATCCCTTAGTCGACTTTTACGACACCCACGGGATGTAATAGGGTGGTGGCACTCTGAGCCGGCACCGCACGACACACGTTCAGTCTCTTATGCCCAGTATTTTCACTAGCTACTGTGCCCATCTAACTGGAACAGAATATTCACAGTAAGGTAACATTTTTTCATAGATTATTTAATGATCACATAAACCACGGGTTCCTTAAGCAAAAGTTATAGTAAAAGCCTCATCTATAAAACGGTCTAATGGATGGCGATTGAACAGATATCCAAGTGGTTGAACGCTTGCCTTCCATACAGGAGGGTCCTAGTTCAATGCCGACTCGCACCTCTAAGTTTTCGGATTCATATGCCGATCAGAATTTGATCACCACTTGCATTAACGGTGAAGGAAAATATCGAGAGGAAACCTGCACACCAGAGGGGGCTCCATAATTTTCTTTATGTTGTTTGTAGTCCATCAACCCGCACTAGTTCAGTGCGGTGGACTTAAGGCTTAACCCTTCTTATCGTAAAAAAGGCCATTGCCCAGCAGTGGGACAGTGAAGGGCTGATTATGTGTATGGAAATGTTCTTAAAGATTCTGAAGACAAGGTGGAATTATGTCGTCAGCATGCAAGTTTTTTATTTTTTTTTACTTTTGCATACTTTTCAAGGAAATGCGGTTGCTTAACCGGTCATTTCTGGCGAAGCCAAAACAGGCCTCCAGCCAAGCTTAAAAATTAATATTAAAAACTAAGCAACTTTCGCGCCCCCTGCGGGACACGTACCTCGGCTTAGGGCGTTGCTGGGGATAACAAGCTATTGTTTTGGGGACAGCTGGATCAGTATTATTTATAATGTATTAGAGGACATTTAAAACTACAGGCTCGGCACGGTCCGGCGCGAGCAAGAGACGGGAGGGAGAAGTTAAGCTAACTTGAACGGGAAGGTGACGCGGCAATAGGCCTCCGCGACGTCGGTGAGGCGGGCATCCTCGGCGGCGAGGGCGGTAAATCGGTCGGGTGTCAAGTGAACGAGACAACGCGAGTCTCTTTATGTAAGCTAACGTGATTTTATCGTCTGGATCGACCAGAACGTGCCTGGGGAGGCGTACACTACTGATCGATATAGAATCGAGATAGCGTTTGAACGCTTGTTTCATAAATTGCCTGATGGTCGGCAAGTTAAGATCGAAATGTAGTTGGTCATTTCGCATGTAGATAGGCGCTCCGGTGGCCTTGCGCATGAAACGGGTTTGGAGGGTTTGGAATCTACGGAGCGAGTCGGATTCAGCGTGTGCGAACGCTGGGCTGGCATAGGTCATGATAGGTCGAATGCATGTGGTGTAAATTCTCACCTTATTTCTAAGGGATCATTTACTACGAGTGTTCAGGATATAGTGAAGGTGACCGGGTTCAAAGGCGGCGCGGGCACGCAGCGTCTTTGTGTGGGGAATGAAGGTCAGTTTTTTGTCTAGGGTGACTCCAAGATACTTGACGTGCGGTTCCCAAGGAACCGATTGGCCTAGCATCGAGATCTCCCTGAAACGTGGGTGGTCGTTGCCTAATTTGCAAAAGAGGACGGCTTTGCTTTTGGCGGGGTTAACTTCAATCCGCCATTTCTCAAACCATTTCCCGTAGGCGTTGGCTGTGGCTTGGAGGATCTTAGTTATGTTATCGGGACTACGACCAGAGTAGAATATGGCATACATTGGCATGGTGTAATCGGCGAACAGTGCTAATTGGGTCGTATTAGCAGGTCGTTTGGGGATGTCACTGGTGTACAGTGAGAATAATAATGGGGCTAGCACGGACCCTTGTGGAACTCCGGCTCTAATGGGGTGGGGGGACGAGAGAGCGCCCGTGATTCGATATCGGCAACTGCGATTTGACAAGAAGTCTCGCCTGATGAGAACGAGACGTTCGGACACACCAAGTTGATACAACTTATATAATAAGCCGTTGTGCCAGACTTTGTCAAATGCTTTCGCGACATCGAAAAAAAGGACTCCCGTCATCATGCCGTGTGAGAATCCGAACGTGATGTGTTCAATTAGTCTGTGGACTTGTTGTACGCACGAGTGTTTGGTTCTAAAACCAAACTGTTCATCAGGGATGAGTTTATTGGATTCGGCAAAATCCTTTAATCGGGAATATCAAAAAGAACTAATTTCTTAGTCTATTTTGAATAAATGATCATTTCGTTTCATAAGATAAATCATAATTCGTAGATTTTTAATTTTAACCTCTGTAGGCGCGTTCTCAACACGGAAATAAAGATTTCCGTATCGAGAACGCGCCTTCGGGTCGGGTTTGAATAGCTCCTCGGGTAGCTGAATCTTCGCCTGCAAGGTGTGTGGGGAGGTGATGCGGGAAGCGGGTGATAGACTCATGCATATGCACATCAAGGAGTCTAATCAATCAGCTTATTACTATTTAAGCTATACGACTGTTGCTGCAAGCAGCTATCGATTTAAAACTGCCGGCCGACCCACAAACAATTCATGAAACAGGCATTTTAAATGCTATTTCGGCTCTGCCGTGGGGGCATCACTCCGACTCACTTCCGAATCACTTATTGCTATCGAACGCCCGATATACGCCCGGCATCTTGAATTGTCGTTGTCCGAAGCATGTCCTCATTGATCCGGACGATGAAATCACCCTCCTATAAAAAACAGACTCGCAAAGTCTCATTTAGTCAGACGATCATACTGTCCTTGCTGGCGAGGTCCATCGCGATGACCCATTCCATCCATACCTTGATCGAATAGGCCATCATATCATTATAAACCTCCTCCATAGATTTTCTTAATTGTGTCAATTTGGTGTCGACTTTGTCAGTACTCACCACGCTTCGCGGACGGGTTTGTGGGCGCAGAAAAGCAACTGTTTTAAAGAAGGGACGCTGCTTCTCACCCCTCCAGTTTAGAGTTCCTTAGTCACCTTTTACGACATCCACGGGAGAAGGTGGAATGGTGCTATAGTCTTTATCCGGACACCATTCGGAATCAATCCGGATACCACACGTCCCTAAATCTTCTCCAGCTCCCTAGCTAGAAACATAATAGACAAACTCAAGTCGCTTGCAACAAAATAAAACCCTTGGAAACTTGGAAACACTCCTTGAAGCTACTTACCGTTGCACCATTTTGGAAACATTATCGAAAGTTTAAGTTATAAAACTTATGTGTCTGAGCGCCATCCATCTAAGCTATGTACTTTAACTTAGAAAAACATTATCCGGTAGAGTTGCGGTTAACTTAATGCGGTCAGTTAAACTTGATGTATTTCACTTAGATGTAACTTAGGAAGCTTTATGGGTTCGATAAAAGTTAGATTTTGAGCTGGCTAGATCGTATGTACTTACTCGCTAATGTGAAAATATAAAAAAGTTGTCCATTGATAGTCTAGTCTTATAGAATCAAGATGTCTTAGTCAAAGTATGATAAATGATTTAAAGACCGAAATTAATAATCAATCTATTCCAACCGGGACTATTCGCGCACAGATAAATCAAAAAAATATTTTGACTAACCTCAACGTTTCGGCAAAATGCTTTGGGGTTGGTCACGAGAAGACTGTTTTATTTATTACTAGTCAAAATATTGTTTTGATTTATCTGTGCGTGAAAAGTCCCGAATTCATAATCTAATATAAGTTAAAATCGCTATACTTTTATACTATTCCAACATCTTCAGATTATGATTCTGAACATGGACTGTTTTCATGGTAAGATCAATTTCAACACAAATACAGACAAATACTCAATTCCAAATTCAAAGATTTCGGATTAGGTTGGTTATTTATTTCGGTCGTCAGTGATTACGCCAGTATAGACAAAGGTGCAACCTCTTTTAATTAGACTGAATCACCTTGATCATTTATCGCCAACAGCTGCATCAGACGGAAAGTCAACAACGTGCCACAACACACCCACTCTAAGATCGGCTGGATAGCCCCCCCCCGATATTATAACCGGTGCAAGGCCAGCGTCCAACCTCACCTTCTAATCGTGTGTCACGTTCTTTTCTACAAGTTCTCTTCCTTCCTTGTCTTCACGTTCTCTCCTTTTAACGGCTGTTCTATCTATGTTCTCTATGTATATAAGATCTAAAAGTCAATCATTTATTTTTATTGTGTCTATAGCTTGTTAATAGCTCGCACGTGATGTATTTAAGTAAAATATTTATCCAAGTTCCTTGTAATGTCTTATTATTTTACCCTCTCTCTCGCTCTCCCTCTCTCTCTCTTTCATGGGAGACTGGTGCCTAAGTGTAAACTAAGCTGAAGCCTGTGTTCAGGTCACCGAGCCTCCACCTAAGAAGTCCAATTCTGCTCTTTCAAAAACTGTGACAAGGAAAAATTTTCCATTTTCTTCTTCTTCGTGTATCTGATTCTATCAAGTTGTTTCCTCTTGTTAAAATTCTCTTGATGAATACTCTCCAATACTTTGATATAACTATAACAGGCCCCGATACTGGTTGATTTTGTCTTTTATAACCCAGTTATCATCTTGCATCCCATGAATGCGTACTTTCGCTGCAGACGACTTCTTGACGTAACAATAAACTCGCTGTTCTAGTCAAATGTGTATATTGTGGCTTTGATACACCCAATGTTGACGATTTATCAAAATGCATTTTCAATTTTTATATCCATGTTTTTTTTCATAGGGTATCGGTTCTCTTTGTGGCGTTGTGTATCTGGTCGTTCGGTTCCCTACAACATGGTTGAGCTAAGCGATGCTGATGCATGCGTCATGCTCGTGAATAGGTGCCGTCTGTTGGGACTGGTCAGCCATTAACTGCCATGGCGAATAATAATTATATTACATTAGTCTGTTTTTTTTTTATACATTGGCCTACATAATGCTCGTTATATGATTTACCATAATGTGTATCAATCAACATTGTAATCTCAATTATTTTAAAATAGTATCTATGGAGTTTCTTGCCGGCTCTTCTCCATAGATCAACTATTTGGAACCGTGCAACTTAGATTCTGACGTTTCATAAGTGCCAATATTTGTTTTATTTGAATTAAAAATATTTGACTTTGACTCTTTTGCGAGGCCTTGAGATTGATCAAAACTAATTAACATGTTTAGATTTACCTAAGGCATGTTCACACGCTGCAGACTTTGTGGAGCGTCTGTTCTTGACGTCAGCTATGTGATCTTTTATAAAAGTTGTAAATTGTACGGTAGATAAAATAACTTTTAAAATCTGTAACGACGCTTGTCACCATATTCATCTTACGACCACGGGCACTGTGAACTGAACGAAACGTCAAAAAAAACATAATACACGCGATGTGATCCGCTTAAAAGTGTTTTATCATAATGTCGCAAAAATCTAAGACATTGCTCGCATAGTATATTTCTTTTGATTTTATGAAATTAAAAAGTACCGTTAAATGGGGCTATTTGGGTACTATTGGGCTAATTGTGAATTTGAATAAGGAACTACTACTACTATTTAAACTTCTCGTGTTAGTGAAATGATTAGTCGGTCAGAAGTATTACGTACAATCAACACACACTGATTTTCAGTATAGCTTGAAAAATATGAAGTCTTGATTTCAATTATCCCCGTTCACAAATAGCCCATCATAGTGTATCCTATAGTCTATTTTACGACATAATCTACCTCTATGCCTAATTTCATTAGAATCTGTTTAGCTTTTTGGGCGCGATAGAGCCTTAAAAAAGATAATAACTTCAAATCAAAACCTTCAAGGAGTGTTTTTTTTATGAAGAACATATATAAAATAACTAGCCCATCACTGTCCCACTGATGGGCACGGGCCTTTTCTGAAGATAAGAGAGGTTACACCACACTGGCCTAGTGCGGATTGTCGGACAACACTCACCATTGAGAACATTATTTTGGAGCCCTCTCAGGTGTTTCCTTTTTGTCACGATATTTTCCTTCACTGTTAACGCTAGTGATAATAAAGATCCGCGCGTGAATCTGAAAAGTCCAGGTGCGGCCCGGGATAGAACTTAGACCCTCCTATATGGAAGGCAAGTGTTCAACCACTAGGCTGTAACTGAGAGCTCCAGTGTGATCTTACGAGGACCTGGAGCCCCCCTTCGGTGCCAAAGTTGACCGCTCCAGTGGTTTTAGCCGATAGGAGTCCGGCTTACACCTTCGCCCTTCCCCGGGGCGAAGGAAGTTCCATGTAGAATTTCCACTGGACACCAATAAAAAGGCTGTAATTGAGTGAAGAATGTCAAATGAAGAATACAATACAATTATAATACGTAACTTAAACATAAAAATAGGCAATTACTCTTAATTTAAACGACACTGACGCAGTGTACCCCCCCCACGTTAGTTATTGTCTCACAGTAGTCTCAAAATAAAGATAACGTGTTCGAAGCACAGCTAATTTTGTAAATGTCCCACTAATTGAAGTAAGAGAACAATTATAGCGATTTATAGTATAGCACCGAACAAGGACTCAGGAATGTATGGTATGAGAGAATTTAAGATCATCTTGGGAAATTAATCACCCAATTGGTGTCTGTATTCTGTTTTGTTAAATTATACAGATTTTATGTAGATAGGCAGCTTGAAGTGAGTGATATTTCGTGTGGTGTCGGAATTTAGAATATAGCACCACTCTATATCCTCCCGTGGATGTTGTAAAAGGTGACTAAGGGTATATAAATCAGAGGGATAGGCAGCAGCATAGGATTCTGTGATAGCAGCCATTCTGCACTCGCCAACCCGTCTGCCAAGCATGATGAGTATTGGCAAATTCTCCCCTAAATGACGACACAATTGTGGAAATATCATAAGGGAGGCCTTTGTACTGCAGTTGACATCTACTGGCCGATATGATGATGATGTCCGGATTTAGAAAATAGCACCACGCTATCTCTTCCCGTGGATGTCGTAAAAAGCGACTGAGGGACTCTTGACCAGAGAGGTGGACAGAAGTTCCTGTGCATTAGCCATACTGCGCCCATTAAACCCGCCTGCTAAGCGTGGTGACCGGAAAATTCCCCTCAATGACGACGCAAATAACCAACAAGCCCCCAGTGTAACCCGTCGATGTGGAAGTCTATGGGGAGGCCGTTGTCTAGCAGTGAACATCCTTCGGCGGATGATGATGATAATGATGATGATATTTAATATATTTGCAATAGTTGCTAATGTAGTGTATTGTTTTCACACAGAAAGATAATGCTCCACATCCATCTCATCTTTTTCCTAAGCCCATAGTTGGAAACGAGTGGCTTATCTAGAAAAATGTTTTTACCAAAATTAATCGTGGGAAAAAATAAACAGCGGGTTAAAACCACCACTAGCGTGTCGATTGAAATCAATGTGTAGATTAAGCACATACGTCTATTCAGTCGCCATATTGAACTAAGGGTTGGATCTTCTTAGAAAACGGATAGCTGTGCATGCGCATAATTTAAAAACAATTTATTGGCTATTCACAGATATTTACATGTAGCAGGTTCTTTGTTATGTGTAATAGAATTAAATTAAATTTTATTAATGGGTAAATAAGTCCTTTTTTGTCGTAAGGATATCCTCATCGACTCCCTCAGCCTTAGGAAGGGCGGTGGGTCATGGCCGGCTAAAACCTCACGCTATCCTTTACACTTAGGTATTCGCCTTTCAGCACTGGACTGCGCCGCCGTCACTGTTTGATGGGCCCCGTCTCTGTGTGACCTGGCCGGCTGCAGGATAAATAAGTCCTAATCAAAGAGTAGGTATAACAAAACTAAGTAGTCTTAAGGGTAAAGAAGATACAGATAGACACACAAAGATAATTATTTTTTAAAGTTTTCTAAGATAATTGGTACTTTTAGATTCGGGTTGGTTGTCTCATTTAAAAATAATTTATAGTTAACCAACTGGCTAACAAGAATAAGATATATTTTACTTTTAAACGTGTATTTTGAATAAGGTTTGTCTGTCAATCATCACATCAGCCAAATGACGTCCACTGCTCAACAAAGGCTTCCCCCACAGATGTCCAAAAGGGGCGGTTACATGCAAAATTCATTAAACAGCTCTCAGCGACCTTCACAAGACCATCTGTCCATCTCGTTGGAGGTTACGCTGTGTTTTCCGATGTGCGGTCTCCACTCGAGAACCTTTTTGCCCCAACGGCCATCAGTTCTACGAGCAATTTGTCCTGCCCATTGCCACTTCAGCTGCCTTATCCTTTCAGCTATGTCGGCAACTATAGTTCTACTATGGATCTCTTCATCCCTGAGTCGATCTCGTAGAGAAATACCAAGCATAGCTCTCTCCATAGCTCGCTGAGTGACCTTGAGCTATCTTACGAGGCCCATTGTGAGTGAACATGTCTGCATGTCATATATCATCGCTGGTAACACACTGGTTAAAGAATTTCGTCTTGAGGCATTGCGGTATTTTTGACTAAAAGACGATGCGAAGTTTCCCGAACGCTGCCCAGCCGAGTCGGATCAGACGATTGACCTCTTTCTCGAAGTTGGACCTACCTAACTGGGCAATTTGTCCCAGGTAGACATACTCGTTAAAAACTTCGAGAACAGAGCTCCCAATGGATATTGAGATGGGCACGAGATGGGCATTTGACACAAATTTCGTCTTGCCCGTGTTCATTTCAAGGTCCGCCTGTTGCGAAACTCGGTAGAGATCATCGCGCATTGCGCTCAGCTCTTGCGGTGATTCTGCCAAATCGAAGGTGAGTAATATACTCGCCATTGATGTTATTGCCGAATTCTTTCCACTCTAGTAGCTTGAAGACATCCACCATTGCAGCAGTGAACAGTTTCAGGGAAATGACGTCCCCCGTCTTATACCTCTCTGCAATGGTATTGCGCCCGTTCTCTGTTCATGTACTGGGACCAACATGGTGGCGTTTCTGCATAAGCACTACAACACTTTGAAGTGAAGAGAGAAGTGCCTGGGGGGGTGACCTCTTTACAGTCGCCTTCCCTCAGCTAGAAGGGATGATCGCTTTATAGTCATCCCCTCCGAGATGGGCCTAAAGGCGTGGCACCAATGGGTGGCTCTAGCTGGAGATCTTTCGAGTTCCTGGAGCCTCCCTACGGTGCCGAAGATGACCACTCTGGTAGTTTTAGCCGGTAAGAGTCCGGCATACCCCTCCGCCCTTTCCCGGGGCGGAGGAACTACATGATGTATTTCCACCGGAACAATAAAAAATAAAATACTTACCCTCACCTTTTATGCAAAAAGACATGACGGCCTTGTCTCTCGCGTTGTAAAATTGTGATTGATTTATTGCGCTTATAACCATCCACAAAACGCAATATCCACATTATTTGCAAAATTGATTACAATACGACAATCACTTTTTGATTCATGTATGATTGGCATCCGTCAAAAATCCTATCGACACGCAAAGGGACATAACCCACGAACAACATTTTTGAATACGAAATCGCAATAGTACGCACTATTAGGCAGCGTATCGGAAAAATAAACAAATATATGTTTTATTTGAAATTCAAATTTTCGAATTGAGATTTGCATATAGACAAGAACGATCGTCGATCACCGATTATTTTAATACTAGGGTTGAAATTATTAAATCCTCTGGGGTTGTTATTTCACACATTTTTAACAATGAAAAAGTTTTTGATTTGCTATTTATTTTGTAATGGATGCCTTGCTTAGAACTATTCGAAATATATTTGAATAAGATTGAGGCAATGATTGATCATAGTTATGCTTGTCGGAAATTAATATTGAATATAACTTTTTTGTCTAACGTAAACATAACTTAGTTGAGAATACGCCACGGCTAAGATAAAGCTCATAAGTTGTGGATAAGTGACAATACTGCGACGATTTGAACAAGAAAAAAATACCTACTCTAACAACCGTTACAAAAGTATTTTAACTTTCGAGAATTGAATACATGATTTTAGATAGTACCGGGTCTATTCGCACACAGATTAATATCAAAATAATATTTTTTGGTTACCGTGTGGTGCCGGCTACGAATAGCACCAACCCATCTCATCCCGTGGGTGTCGTAAAAGGCGACTAAGGGATTAGCCGGAGGATGGGCTGCAGCGTCCTTCGAATACATTAGCAGCTCAACTGCGATCGCCAACCCGCCTGCCAAGCGTGGTGATTATGGCAAAACCTTGCCAAAACCAAAAAAAAATGAGCATACAACATACCGATGTCGGTCGTTGTGGTGATCTTTGAGGGAGGCCTTTGTCCAGCAGTGGACTTTGTTCGGCCGAAATGCTGATTTT
Source organism: Diloba caeruleocephala (assembly GCA_947459985.1). Taxonomy (NCBI): domain Eukaryota; kingdom Metazoa; phylum Arthropoda; class Insecta; order Lepidoptera; family Noctuidae; genus Diloba; species Diloba caeruleocephala. Next base: position 18,688,057 of record OX381624.1, read on the forward strand.
GACTAACCTCGATGTTTCGATCAAGTTGCATTGATTGCAGTCTACTCGTGACCACGGTTAATGCAACTCTATCGAAACGTCGAGGTTAGTCAAAATATACTAATCTGTGCGCGAATAGACGCTATAATATAAGTTTTTGAACTGACATGGTCACTGACACTATTATTAGAACTGGAAACGGGATATTTACCATGTTTTTTATTTTGTCAGTTTATCCGTTATCCGCTTGCAACAGCGCCGAAATATCAGGAACTCAAAATAAATAAAAAACATGGTAAATATCCCGTTTCCAGTTCTAATAATAGACGCTATAATGTCTTAAAATCACGAACCTTCACAAAGTTTAACGAGACTCAGAGGATTTTACTATTGCTGTCAGGTAACAATTTGGCATAGTGTTTAAGCTTTCTGAGTTGCGGGTTCGATTCCCGCACCGCAGTTGTGTAGTCAGGGTATTTGTGTATGAGGGATTAGTGTCTGTAAACTCTACGAACGATACAGAAAAACCACCAGACATCGTTTAAAATAAAAAGTGAATATGTAATTAGTTTTAAGGGATAAGCATCTCTCAATCCAATCGTTCCGTGTGATGTCCGGGTTAAGAATCTATCTGCGACAATTTCAAACAGAGTACGAATATTCTTGGCCGGGTTAAGAATATAGTACAACTCCATCTCCTCCCGTGGATGTCGTAAAAGGCGACTAAGGGAATCTAACCAGAGGGATGGGCAGCAGCGTCCCTTCTGTGAAACGGTAGCCATACTGCGCTCACCAACCCGCCTGCCAAGCGTGGTGAGTATTGGCAAATACCCCCCAAAACATGACACAGTTGTGAAAATCTATAGGGGAGGCCTTTGTTCAGCAGTGGACGTATGAATGGCCGATATGATGATGATGATGATATGCTTTCTTTGTTAATTTAAGACACCACAAATTTTAGGTGAAGAAAATATTATGAAGAAATCTAAATCCACAATAGTCTGAAATCGCTCGTGTTAATATCCTCTGCGAAGAGGAACCCGGTCTTTTGATAGGCGTACGCGGAGGCATGGGCCTACTACGCAGAGGCCCTTTAGAAATTTTTAATCTGGAATATAATGGGACACTAACCGGGAGCTCTCCATGGCTGAACTATATAAAGCAGGCACGGATTGTCCCCGGTGGTGTAGGATGGAAACTATAACGATAAGGTCTATTGCAATGGGTGCAGCAAAACGGAAACTACGGCGTCTGCCTTTCAACCTATAAAGTGAAAGTCTGTGGCAGACGGTGACTCGCCTCTCACAAGATGGGCCCTCCTAAATAGCTACCACTACAGGTGAAAGGGAGCAACAGCGGCGTAAGCGGCTCGGGGTGTCGACAGATGCGGCATCATTTTCTCCATCGTACGCTTCGAAGACTAGGAGCTGGTTTCTCCGTTATTATGCCATTACACACTTCCACCTCGAACCATTAGCTCTAGTGGCCGCCCTCTGATTTTCCAACTAAGGCAAGGAGTTGAAAATCCCATGGGCACTCATGGAGTTCCACCAATAAAGGCAAGCTGCAGACGAGTCCCTGATCGACTCTCTGGGGCATTCGGCTAAGCAGTGTGTCCATTCACATACAGCTTGCTTTAAGATACCCTGCTGTCGTTCGTCGTTTCGGCCGAATGAAGTCCACTGCTGGACACAGGCCTCCCCCAAAAATCACCACAACGACCGATATGGGTGTGTTGTGGGCTCATTGGGGGGTTTTGCCATAATCGCCACGCTTGGCAGACGGGTTGGCGATCGCAGTTGAGTTGTTAATTTACTCGAAGGACGCTGCTGCCCATCCTCCGGCTAATCTCTTAGTCGACTTTTACGACACCCACGAGAGGAGATGGGGTGGTGCTGAGCCTGCACCACACGGCAATTTCAAAAGGGTGAAGATGTTGCAGTAATCCATATTATTATTCTGGTTAGTTACAATTATTAGCACCCAAAAGAGGCAGCATATCCAACATAAAACACACGTAATTAAATAATTCAACACCAACATACTAAAGCTTCCAAACCAACATCGACAACCCGTCTAATCACTTTACGTATTACATAAATAATGGCATTTCCCGTAATCAATAACTACATACCGCCAGACATGGCGCTAATCGATTCCCAATTACGAGAAGCAGATGCGTTATGGCAGTCAATACGTGTCAAACCGCAGCTATTTGATCGCGTTTAGTATGCGTTTTGTGAATATATGCGGTGCTGACCCGTACTTACTTAATATGCAGATAGATACTCACCTGCATATTAATTTGGTGTGATAAGATATAGGCAGATACTGATGATGCAACGAATACAAATACAATGATTCGTATTCGCTGAATAACAGGCAATTACCGAATATTCGTTTTTGTCGGATATCATGATGACATTGCTAAAAGGTATTTTAGTGAAACGGAACGCACCCGAGTAGTTCATTTCATGTTTCCGGACATAATTATTTTGTTTATACGAGGACTATTTGTAAACTTCCCTCAAACCAATTAACGAATCTCCACAGTGGCCTTAGAAAGTCATTTTCAACAGCGGTTATTATACAAATAAAAGAAATAGTCTGTCTGATGATTTATTACGACATTAATTGCGTCGTCTTAATCAACAACTATGTTATGATAGACTGCGATTGGCATTTCATGATGAAGCCCCATCTCGTTCTACTGTTTATTTGCCACGGTTTAATGAACTTAAATGTGGTCGAAGCAATCTCACTGATGATTTGCGCGAAGGACGTCCTTCTACGGTGACCACTGATGATAACGCGATTGCTGTGCAGCTAATGATAGAAGCTAATAAAAGAATGACATATCAACAGATCCGGGTAAATTTAGGCATTGGTATGAGTCAAGTACAAAAAGTCTTACACGAACATTCAGGCATCAGAAAACTTTGCACCACCGTTTGGATTAGTGCCACGAAATGCTTGAAAAGTATAACAGAGGTGACTCGAATGCTGTTTCACATCGTCACAGGTGATGGAAGCTACTGATATAGATAATGCTATGAGCCCGAAACCAAAAGACAATCTGCCCAATAAAGTGCTGCTGGGTAAAAGGACTACTGTTACTGCAGATTGGTTTGTTAATCATTGTTTACCGGTTGTCTGGGAAAGTGTTCAACAGCAGCACCCAAGAAGCAGGATCCTCCTCTATCACGACAACGCTCCAACTAACTCCTTCAACTTTTTAATTTTCTAAGACCGTTTAGTGTGACTCCCATATATATATTATTATTTTTTTGTTTGGCTTCTCGCATACATTTCTGGGAAATATGGTTGCTTAACCAGTCATTTCTGGCGAAGCCAAAAGAGGCCTCCAGCCAGGGACCACTCCCATATACTCTGTGTTCTCTTTTTTAAATGAAATTCCCATGATTTTAATATTTTCAGCTCGCTGAACAGATGAAGGTTCGGCCAGAAAGGTTCTCGAGTGAAAATCACGACCAGAAAATGCAGCATAGGACGGCCTCCAATTAGATGGACAGACCCTGGTAAATGTCACTGGCGGTCGACGGATGCGGGCGACGCCTAACCGAACGTAATGGAAATCTTTGGGGGAAGCTTGGTTTAGCTTTAAGATATCCTTTGACTGATATGATGATGACGATGATGATTTTCGGACAATTAATACAGTTTTATTCGAAAGTAACGTATTGAAGTAAAAGAAAATTGTACAAACTTTCTTAATCTAATATGAAAAGGTATTTTTTGTTCATATAGAGGAAATATAAACATAAACCTGCGTTCATGAGAATGATTAATTTTTTGAACGCAACGTATATACGAAGGCTCATCAAGGGTATCAAGTTAACAAAGCATCAAAACCAACGAGAACAAAAAATACCGCCCAGACATGGTGTTACAGAGTTTTGGCGACAATAACACACAGTTATTACGCGAAATCCTCTTTTCATTCCCACATCAACCAATAAAGAAAAAAAAATTGAAGAAAAAATATATACGCATCGTAAAAACCACAATACCGCGTTTTATTTGCTCAATACGACGGGGTTCCGTATGCAAAATTGGTACGAAATTGAAAAACAAATTTGTTACATATTGCTTTTTTGACTGGGCGACGAATGGGTGATACGGGAGTATTCTAAAAGTATTTTTATGTTATGTTTTTCATTTCTATGCTGATGTGTGAATGAATAAAAATACCAGTGCAAGTAAGGTTATTAATCGTACTTGTATTTCAAAGGCCTGTGTTTATTTACAGACCTATTGTAATTTGTGAGTTTCAAATAAAATAGATACCTATGAATGGATATCAATAAAACTGTGACACAATACAGCGATTAACGAAAAATTTCCTGACGCAAATAGAAACCAAAACTATTTCCATACCAAATCAACCAGGCTTAAAAAATTCAAATTTTAAAACAATCGCCATTCCAGAATACGCGCTCATCTAAATGAAAGGGGTTGTGTCCAACATTGCCGCGTCGTATTACTTCATTACGTGCTATTATATGCAGAATGTTGCTACATTTTTTGTTTTTTTCGGGCTATTGTGTTGTGGCTTGCGGCTGCTTAGATATTTCAAAAAAAAAATACTGTACTCAGTACTAAAAATTTAGGCTCCAGTATGTCCAGGCTGTATAGAAAGAACCTGGGCACGGCTTTTTTTGCTTGTGCCTTTATGTAGTTATGTGTGACCAGGTCGCATAGAAACGGAGCCCGTCAGACCAAGTGCCGGACTGATACCCGCCAGAGGTATGGTCAAATGCCTACGTAGTGAACACTTCACCCCCAGCCATAATTAATTGGAAGGAACCCCATAAGGTTTTAGCTGGTAAGATCCCTGCATGTCCCTCCACGCATCCCAAGGAAGTCCATGAGTTATTGGTTTTTTTTTGGTTTTATAAAAACGTTGCCCCACACTAGGATTTCTCCTGTGTCGTGGGTGCGTTTACAGACATGAAATCCACACACAATACACCCAGACCCGGAACAACTACCTGCACATCATACAAACATTTGTTCCGTGCGGGAATCGAACCCACGACCCTGAGCGCAGCAGCCGACTGTATCAGCCACTGCACCAACCGTGCCGTCATGAGGATTACCCCATGACAAAAAAGGCTGTACGGACAGAACCTGTGGACGGCTTTATTCGATTGCGTACTTTTTCCAGTATTCCACATTCACATGCTGTAGTAATATGCGATTCAGGCAAAACTGTGTATCATTATAATAATTGGTATCTCTGGCATTTCATAAGCTTTGTCAAAATCAATATGATTTTCATTTTTCTACAATTACATTGGGTTTTAGGTTGTTTGTGTCTGTAAACGCACCCACGACACAGGAGAAAACCTCATCATATTGGCCATTCATACGTCCACTGTTGAACAAAGGCCTCCCCCATCGATTTTCACAACTGTGTCATCATTTTGGGGGGTATTTGCCAATACTCACCACGCTTGGCAGGCGGGTTGGTGAGCGCAGTATGGCTACCGTTTCACAGAAGGGGCGCTGCTGTCCATCCCCCTGGTTTAGATTCCCTTAGTCGCTTTTTACGACATCCACGGGAGGAGATGGAGTGGTGCTATATTCTTAATCCGGACACCACACGGATTATATTGGGTTTTAGGTTTCAGGAGAAAACCTAGTGTGGGGCAACGTTTTTTTAAAGAAAATATAGAAAAAAAATATGATTTGTAGATGACACTATTTTGGTTTATTTTAACATCAAATTTCTTAATTACAGTAACTTATTATTAATGGCGGTGATCAGTAGGACGTATATGATTTAATCCATAGCATCTAACAGCTAACAGCTGCACTTAGCATCTGAACAGCCATTGACATGTCACAAAACTAATCACGTCAATGTCTAACATAATTGTGCACTAATACACCAGGTAATACGAGTACACGGAGTCACAAGCATGTCGTTGTGTGGAATCAATCATGACATGCAGACATTTACGACTAATATCACTTAAACACGCTGTGCGCTACAAATGGGAAGCCTTAATAATATTCGTGTTCCGACATAGAGTAATTAATGAAGGTAGATAAGCTGGTCGCTGGACAAAACTAGGATAAGAAGTTATATGTTAAGTGAGCAACAAATCTATTGATTTGAGATTATCCACCCACTAGAAAAAGTGAAAAAAGAAGCTTTATCTTCTTTTTAGATGACGATTAACAGAATAGATTGAGAGGATGAGACGAGTAAGGGCCAGCTCCAACAGGGTCCTGAACATGATAGATGACAGAGCGGATTGGCCATACATAGTTCGCTGCTTTCTTATTTTTTTTTTTATTCATTGCCCCACACTAGGATTTCTCCTGTGTCGTGGGTGCGTTTACAAATATGAATGCCACATACAATACACCCAGACCCGGAACAACTACCTGCAGATCATACAAATATTTGTTCCGTGTGGGAATCGAACCCACGACCCGGAGCGCAGCAGCCGACTGTATCAGCCAGTGCACCAACCGTGCTGTCAGTTACATGTATCAAAATGTATCTATTACTAACACTCGGGTATAAGTAAATTGTTACTAATACTATATGAGTCTTGTACTTGAATTAAAGATTTTATTATTATTAAAGCGTGTTTGAGATAAAAACTATGTTATTATTTACCAATGTATATAATATTTCTATAAAAGAATAATATGTACTTAGGCGTCAAAGAATACCTCCTCATCGCTGTCAGCTGATCATGTTCCTAGAAGGCTGGCAGCATTGTCACGTTGAATGGCAATGCTTATTCTTTGGCCAAAGAAAAGGCCAGTCCTCTGATCACGCAAAATGTCGACCTACCGTCTAGATATATCTTTGAAAAGCTGACGTGCACTCGGACCCCATGACCCAAGCGTTTCGACCCCAAACCGCTCAAAACAATAATTGCCAATAAGGTTATTGTATTTGCGCCATTTGAGGCCTTCAGCTGCAGAAGCGGCAGCGCCAGCACAGCTTGCCGTGCTTGGAAGATGGGATGGAACAAGGGTGTCGACACAAGTTGCATCCCACACCAGAGGCCTACCCATCTTTCATGGCAGTAACGACATACCATCCGGTCTTTTACCATCGTGCCAAGCCATTGGGTTCAAATTAAATTAAATTATAATATAAATTATCAATATTGGCTTGAGCTAAATTGTATAAACAACTAACAGAGCTTAGCAGGAATAACATTAGTGATAATTGTAAAGATGTTTTTATCGAAAAAAAAACCTACTGAAGATATCGACGATGACTCGCCTGTATCAATCAATATTACCAAAAATCTAAAAGAAAACCAATTTGGATACTGAATAATTTTTCTATTAACCCATCTGCGAGAATATAATCTTTGTGGTGTAAAATCATCCCTTGATTGTCGGCAGTTGTGGCTGGACATTCAATATCAATGCAAATGTCTCGCTTGCGATGGGGTGCACTTGCTATTCATTTATTGTTATATATTTTTGGATAAAGTGAGCGCAGTAGTTTTAATTTTTATTTTACTTAAACCTCATGCTGCAGTTGTCATCAAATCAGCCACAGAATTGCTGAGCAGAGGCAAGTGGCAAGAAAATCTGAAAATCTTAGAGGGAGCCTTAGATTTTCAGATTTTCTTGCCACTTCATTTTACTAAACCTTTGAGCTATGTCGACAACTTTAGTTCTTCTACGGATCTTAAAATTGAAGTGTCTGTTTGTAATATCTAAATAACAGCTTTTTACTAAATGCATATGAAAGTATATACGGTATCTACAACAAAAAGAATTATTTTTAATTTTATGTCTGTCTGTTTGATCCCGCTAATCTCAGAAGCGGCGGGACCGATTTTGACTTGACTTTCACTGGCAGATTGCTGATGCTATAAGGAATAGCTTAGACTTTTATTTTAGAAATATATTTAGGGTTTGCGCAAAAAAGCTAAAACCCACAGAAATCAAATATATGTAGATACTAATTATATTACATACATAAATATAAACAGTGGATGAAACCGCGGGGCACAGCTAGTATATAATATGTTCTCTAAACAAGAGGGGTGGATAGTCGGTCCCAGAAGTCGGAGGCCTTCAGGCTGCTTGAACAACTCTGACAAAAGGTTGGCCATTGACCACACGAAATGAAAAATAAAATCTTATGTGTACATTATTTTTTCCTATGATATTTTAATGTGGTCAATGACATTTTACATATAGACGCGCCATACACGAACATTATGGTACTACAAAGCGGCGCGCCGGCCGCCATTAGACCGCGTAATAAAAAATAAAACAAAATACAATTTTTTATTTACAATATCGATTTACGTTACGTATTTATTGATTTATCAAATAAAACGTCTTTATCTCTCACCATAGCAGTATACTTCGTGCATCGTCTATAAACACAGGATGGCATTATTTTTCCGCAATATGTTAGTTATTGAATTACGCTTATGATGCACGTCGAGACACGACACTCGTCGGAGCGCGACTAAGTGAACTCTGGGCGATTACCTTGCTTTTTTGTTACCATCGTAGAGCGCGGGAAGTATACATCTACACTTATAAAAATATATTAGTGTGATGTTGAGATTTTTTTTACATTATAAATGTGTGCTCCACACACACACACACACACACATCAGCTCGTGAACATCCACTTCAGCACGGGACACGCAATATTCAACGGTCATAGGAGACATTGCCATAATCGCCACGCTTGGCTGACGGGCTGGCGATGGCAGTATGCTGGCGTAAACCACGGTTGGAAAGTCAACTGCTGAAAGCGTCCCCCACAGATTTCCATAATTGTGTCGTCATTTTGTGGGGAATTTGCCAATACTCTCCACGCTTGGAAGGCGGGTTGGTGAGCGCTGTGTGACTACTTTTCCACAGAAGGGAAACCGCTGCCCATCCCTCTGGTTTAGATTCCCTTAGTCGCCTTTTACAACATCCATGGAATGGAATGGAAACTACACGGAATCATATCCATTATAGAAAAATAATAATTTTCTGACAGGTAAAAGTACTGATACTGAACGAGGCATGTACATTAATAAATCATCTATAGATAACTCAAAAGATCAATGATTAAGCCCATTAGATGCCGATTATTATATTAAAATTAATATCCTTTCAACTCCTGCGCACCGCATGTATAAAATCACAATAGTGACCTACAAAGGTGCGGCTCGCATCCATTATTTTGTTAAATGATAAAAAGGGCAAATTTTTAGACACGTGTCAAATTTTTTAATCATTTTTCACCTAGTCATAGATTGTGGGAATTTGTTGATGAGATATTAGTAAGTTGGTGCTACAAGGGGCGCTCTTTGGTATATTAATTGCACCCCCGTAATTTAAAGGTCAATTTCAAAGAGCTGATATTTAAATTGGCTATAGACTCTTTGAAGAAACTCATGTTTAAATCAGCTCTGAAATAATAATTTGGAAATCTAAATGCTTGCGTTCGTAAAACTGATTGCTGTTGGGACAGAAACGTTCTCGCGTAGAGACTATGCACCGAAAAACGCAGCGTGGGACGGCCTCCAATGAGATGCTGCAGCTAATAATAATCCTGGTTTCGATACCCAGGTCGGATCTAAATTTTCAGTAGAAGCCTAACATTTAGACAGCATCCTCTACGAGGACACATACATACATAGGACTTCAGTTCTCGACAAAATATCTGTATGTTACAATTCACCCCTGCCTTAAGTTTCGGGGAACACCTACTGGGTGATTTTATGTTGTATAAGAGATTACATAGAAATCGAGTAAATATTACAGTTACAGATCATTCAAAGGTTACAAATCACCCGTCAAATCATATCTCATAGAACAAGTAATTATCATAGCATTAAATACTGTGTTGACGACAGCCCTATGGCGTTAGTTCTTTTCTGCAAATGCGGCTTCTCTGAAAACCAAGTATATTTTTAGTATTATTTACCAGTAAATATTTATTTTTATCAATGAACTGAGATTTACTTAAAAATACTTTGTGCAAAATTTATAAAAGACAAAAAAGAAAGAAAATAGAACACAAAACCAAGGCTAAAGTTAATTTCGAGATTTCATTATTATGAGTTTCAAGTTCAAGCTTCGCCGTGTGGTGCCGGCTCAGAATGCCACCACCCCATCTCCTCCCATGGGTGTCGTAAAAGTCGACTAAGGGATTAGCCGGAGGATGGGCAGCAGCATCCTTCGAGTACATTAACAACTTAACTGCGATCGCCAACCCGCCTGCCCAGCGTGGCGATTATGGCAAAACCCCCCAATGAGCCCACAACACATCCATATCGGTGGTTGTGGTGATCTTTGGGGGAGGCCTATGTCCAGCAGTGGACTTGATTCGGCCGAAATGATGAGTTTCAAGTTTCTGTTTGGACCTGAACAAATGATGATTCTATTCTATTTTATTAGACGCTTATCTCGTGACACTTGGTGTAAAGTTGTGTGTTAGGTAAATAAGGAAGCACATAAACTATGGCCATACCCCTATCTATTACAAATCCTATCATTTCAAACAAAACACACAAAAAATATAATCAAATCGCTAATGACGGCATTTAAGCTGTTATTCCGAACCAACGCGTTTGCTTTTCTTACAAGTCACGTGACTTGCACGTGGCGATCTAAACCGACGCCATATTGGAAAACAAACCGATTTTCTTCGACCTTCCATGTTTAATAAATTTATTGGTAATGATAGATCTGTGAATACTGGTCGAATTGACGGTCATTATTTCAACCGTTTGAATTAGGAATTTGATTAAAATTATTACAAATTTCAAGATACAGTTTTGTTATTGGATAGTAGAGTTTAAGCAGTTGCATTAAGTGGTTTTCTAAATGTATTATTGCTTGGGAAAATTTCAAGCAATTTGATTGTTGAAAGCTAGTTCAAATATGTGTGGTAGTTGTAAAATGTTTAGGTGGTTACAGAGAGATGATTCTAGTTATTTTGGTGTCCATTGTTTGGTGGACGCGTGGCGCCCGTTGTTTAGGTGTTAATGATAGGCAGTTTTGTGTCTGGGTTACTATTATCCAACCATAGAATAGTTAATAAACTCTGAATAAATGAAACAAATATCTCAGGGAGCTATGTGGCTATTCGATTGTAAGTTTAGATTAGCATTGATGACGCTTATGGTAAAGAGATATTTATCAATACCAATGCTTTTATTGTAGTGATAGCCTCGTAGTTGAACGCTTGCATTTCATCCAGGAGGGTCTTGTTCGTCTTGTCGTCTTCGAGTCTTCTTCGGTCTTGTCGAGTTCCAACTCGGCCCGCACCTCTGATTTTTCAGATTCACCTGCAGATCAGAATTCTATTATCTGAAAAGACATCGTGAGGGAACCCGCATACCTGAGAGGGCTCTAAAACATTCTCAATGTGGACTAGGGCCTAAACTTTCTCATCCTGAAAAAAGTTCCGAACCAGTAGTCCGACAGTAATGGCTGATTATGTATGTATTTCTCCGGTGTCTTAAGTACGATTTTCATACAAAAACACCCAGGTCCAGAACAAAAACCTATACGCCATACAAATATTTGTTCCGTGAGGGAATTAAGCCAAGTTTCGATACCCAGTTTGAGCATAAATAGTGAATATTAAACTCCATTAGTATTATCCGATAAACAAATAATGTAACATTTGATATACAAGCGAATCAACCCACTAAATCAGTAGTTCCCAAAGTGGACTCCTGGGGGTCCACCTGGACCGTGCTGTGAGAAGATGTCAAAAAAGTAAAGTTGGATGAAATCACTTTTTTGATTGGCCAACTATACTATTTTGACGTCCACTCACAGCACAATCAACTAATTAATTAACCAATCAATTCTCACTTATTTTTTCGAAAACTATTGATTCGTGGTTGGAACTCAGCCGCAACGCAAATTTCCATAGTTAGGTCTAATCTGCACCTTTTTTGTCAAGTTTTGGGAATATGGTAGAAATGTAGCTGCAAGGGGTCCACCGAAACCAGCTACATTTTGAAAGTGATCTATGAGAAAAAAAAGGTCTGGGAATCACTGCGCTAAATGAAATAAATGAACAAAAAACCTTAGTCGCATGTCATCACAAATAAATTCATCCCTTCAGTAATTTAGGTACCCACAAAAATCATAATCAAAGTGTAACAGCAACCAGACGTGTTGAAAAAAATAGAATAAAAATATCAATGACAAGATGGGGACGAGCGTAGACAATTTCAGCTTGACACTTAACTTCCATCAAAATACCCTTAAAGGTTATTCATTTATGTCGTTGAACAAGAGCAGAGTAGGTCTTCTAAAGGTGGTGGAGCAGTATTAATGGTTTAGGACCTTGGGTGAGACGTGAAATTTAATCTTCCGCGCAAAAAGTATTGAATAGAACGGGATAAAAAGGCTTGAAGTGATAAATGGATGCTGATCACCGTCGCCTTGCGTTTTAGTTTTAATTTCTTGGGCATCTGCTAGAATAATTTTCTGTTTGAATTGAAAGTCGGTATCTTGAACATATTTTCGTTGTATATATTGAACTTTTTTTTTAGTAATTAGTTATTTATATATTTTTTTTAGTATTAATTGTTAGTTTTACATTATAGGTACATTATATTTGATACTGTTTAATAATTTTAGTATATCTGATATTAATTTTATATTGCATGTATAAAAATTTACTCTTTTACTATCGTGAATGTGAGCATTATGTAACCAGCTTGTTGCCTGGCAGTATGAGTCTGTTATGCTCACTAAAATGTCTTGTTGAAGGTAGCGTTATGTGTTAGGTGGCTAAGTTCCCTGCATTATGGTTGAGCTGAGCTATGCTGATGCATGCGTTATGCCCGTGAACGGGTGCTCTCTGTCGGGACTGGTCAGCTTATAACTGTTATTAATCTAATTGTAACGCATTTGATTATCATTGTGCATAAAAATGTGTGTATTTATCCCACACATTGGCATGCATTATCCTCACATAGTTTTACGATTATATTGAAGACTGTAATACTTTCAAATATTATTTCAAAAGAGTATGTCCATGGAGTTTCTTGCCGGTTCTTCTCCATAGGATCAACGACTTGGAACCGTGCAACTATTTAAACTATTCGTAAGTGCCAGCAAATGGTTTACATGAATAAAAACAATTTGACTTTGACTTTGACTTTGAACAGCCCGTTCACTTCAACTATTTGTTGAACCATAAGTATTTCAATCTGCAAATGTTGGTCCTAAAATTTTCGGTTCAAGTTATTCGCCGCGCTTAGACTTTTATGTTATCCGACTTTCCTTCAGTTCAATGTAAACTATTCTCGAGCTTACAAAAATAACCTAAAAATCTAATTATTAAAAATTCAGAAATCCTAACATTGTTCGTAAACCAAACAAGTAAGCAAAACAAACTCCACACAAGCACAAAGATATCAAAACTTCACACAACAACGTTGAAGCTATCCACATTAATGATAAATGATGGTGTCGTCAATTCTGTCTATGTTGTGTTCAAACTGATATTTCCTGGACTGGAAACGTGATAGTGGGTGTAATGGATAAAAAAATGATGTTGGAGGTAATCAAGTTGGTTCATCGTAAACAAAAGTTATTTTTGTTAAAAGCATTAAAAATAATAATCCAAAGATACCAGAGGCCCTAGTGTAAGTTGTGTAGGCAATTGACACTACTATAGCGTTTGCATTTTTTCCATAATGTGGAAACAAACGCAGATGCAATAGTTATACTATTATATACAGAAAAAACAAAAACGCAGAAGCGGAGTTGACGACGCTTCACCTCGAGTATACCTCCGAAAAATAGAAATATAGGTTTCATTGTTATAATAAATTAAATTTGTGCAACATCAGCTTCTGAAATCAAATTAGTTTCTATTTTAGTTTTGTAATTATGTGCAGGTACTTCGCCACAAACTGCCCCAAAAACAAAATTCAGTCATTTTCATCCTGAAATTGTCTGGAAGAAATCACGGTTGATAAGGCTGGCCACTACATCTCTAGTGTGATCTTACGAGGACCTGGAGCCCCCCTTTGGTGCCGAAGATGACCGCTCCAGTGGTTTTAGCCGGTAGGAGTCCGGCATACCCCTTCACCCTTCCCCGGGGCGAAGGAAGTTCCATGTAGAATTTCCACTGGACATCAATAAAAAAAAAAAAAAAAAAGGCTGGCCACTACATTATAATCATTAAAAATATACAGATTTTTATTTTGTAATGTTGTATAAAGTAAAATATATAGGTAACTAACAATATGAGCACGCCCTGTGGTGCCGGCTACGAATAACACCAACCCGTGGGTGTCGTAAAAGGCGACTAAGGAATTCACATTAGCCGGAGGATGGGCAATCTGCGATCGCCAACCCGCCTGCCAAGCGTGGCGATTATGGCAAAACCCCTAAATGAGCACACAACACACCGATATCGGTCGTTGTGGTGATCTTTGAGGGAGGCCTGTGTCCAGCAGTGGACTTTATTCGGCCGAAATGAATGAATGAATGAACTAAAAATATAGAAATTCATCATTTCAGCTGATATACGTGCACTGCTGGTTATATGCCTCCCCCAAATATCGCCATAGCAACCGATCTGGGTTTATGTTGTGTGGTCATTACAACATAAACCGTGGTTAGCCATAATCGCCACGCTTGGCAGGCGTGTTGGCGATCGCAGTCAAGTTGTAAATTTACTCAAAGGACGCTGTTGCCCATCCTCTGACTTATCCCATAGTCACCTTTTACGACACCCATGGGAAAAGATATGGCGGTGCTATTCTTAGCCGGAAACACACGTTTTTTTTTTTTTTTTTTTTTTTTTTTTTTGTTGGGCTTCTCGCATACATTTCTGGGAAATGTGGTTGCTTAACCGGTCATTTGCTGGCGAAGCCAAAAGAGGCCTCCAGCCAGGCTTAAATTAATTATTAAAAACTAAGCAACTTTCGCTAAGGGCGCCCCCTGCGGGACACGGACCTCGGCTTAGGGCGTTGCTGGGGATATCAAGCTATTGTTTTGGGGACAGCTGGATCGGTATTATTTAAATTGTATTAAGGGACATTTAAAGCTACAGGCTCGGCACGGGCCGGCGCGAGCAAGAGACGGGAGGGAGAAGTGCTAACTTGAACGGGAAGGTGACGCGGCGATAGGCCTCCGCGACGTCGGTGAGGCGGGCATCCTCGGCGGCGAGGGCGGTACAACGGTCGGGTGTTCAGTGAACGAGACAACGCGAGTCTCTTCATGTGATCTAACGTGATTTTATCGTCTGGATCGACCAGAACGTGCCTCGGGCGGCGTACTCTACTGATACGGGAGGGTTCGTAGTCGGCGGCTGATACCACAAGGGGATTTGGGTGGGACAGGGCAGAATCGAGATAGCGTTTGGACGCTTGTTTCATAAATTGCCTGATGGTCGGCAAGTTAAGGTCGAAATGGAGTTGGTCGTTTCGCATGTACAGAGGCGCTCCGGTGGCCTTGCGCATGAAACGGGTTTGGAGGGTTTCTAATCTACGGAGTGGGTATGATTCGGCGTGTGCGAACACTGGGCTGGCATAGGTCATGATGGGTCGAATGCATGTGGTGTAAATTCTCACCTTATTTCTAAGGGATAATTTACTACGAGCGTTCAGAATATAGTGAAGGCGACCGAGCACAAAGGCAGCGCGGGCACGCACCATCTTTGTGTGGGGAATGAAGGTCAGTTTTTTGTCTAGGGTGACTCCAAGATACTTGGCGTGCGGTTCCCAAGGAACCGATTGGCCCAGCATCGAGATCTCCCTGAAGCGTGGGTGGTCGTCGCCTAATTTGCAAAATAGGACGGCTTTACTTTTGATAGGGTTAACTTCGATCCGCCATTTCCTAAACCATTTACCGTAGACGTTGGCTGTGGTTTGGAGGATCTTAGTTATACTATCGGGACTGCTACCAGAGTAGAATATGGCCGTGTCATCTGCGAAAAGTGCTAATTGGGTCGTATTAGCAGGTCTTTTGGGGAGGTCACTGGTGTACAGTGTGAACAATAATGGGGCTAGCACGGATCCTTGTGGGACTCCGGCTCTAATGGGGTGGGGGGAAGAGAGAGCGCCCGTGATTCGATATCGGAAACTGCGATTTGACAAGAAGTCTCGTATGATGAGAACGAGACGGTCAGGCACTCCGAGTTGGTACAACTTATATAATAAGCCATTGTGCCAGACTTTGTCAAATGCTTTCGCAACATCGAAAAAGAGGACTCCCGTCATCAGGCCGCGTGAGAATCCGAACGTGATGTGTTCAACTAGTCGGTGGACTTGTTGTACACACGAGTGTTTGGTTCTAAAACCAAACTGTTCGTCGGGAATGAGTTTCTTGGAATCGGCATAATCCTTTAATCGGGAATAGATAATCCGCTCATAAATCTTCGCAAGAGAATTGAGAAGGCTTATGGGGCGATAGCTGGAAGGCTCGCACTTGGGCTTACCGGGTTTGGGAATACCGATAACGGTGGCCTGTTTCCACGTATGCGGAAATAGGTTATTGTTTAATGCCGCATTGAAGATGACGGTCATTAAGGCGATAAGACGTTCGGGGAAGAGTTTAATCACCTTGTTGGTGATACCGTCAGAGCCGCGGGCTTTGCGAGGGTGAATCTTTTTCACGAGATTTCTGACCTCGTCTGCCGTGACCGGAGGGAGGGGGTCGTCAGGGTCCTCGGCAGGCGGAATAGCTGCTCTACGTTCGACTTCAGCGTCAACCTTTTTGAGGTGAGCTTGGTCTACAGGTAGAGTGCTTGGGGAACATTGCGCTTCTAGACTGTCAGCTAGGCATTCGGATTTTTCGTCGTCATCAAAGGCCGGCCTTTGGTTGGGACGGTTGAGGGGGGGGACAGCATTGGATGTTTCGGATTTGAGTTTCCGTTGCAGATGCCAGAACGCAAGGTGGGTTGGCTCTAAGTCGCCCAACATCTTATCCCAGTTAGCCTCTCGGCACTCCTTGATACGTTCCTTGACAGCACGCTGCAGGTGGCGCATAAAGAGGCGATTGGGTTCGCTGGGAAAAGATGAGTACGCTCTAAGGGCTGCGTTCTTCTCCGTCATCAGTGCACGTACATCGTCAGGGAGTTTCATGCGATGGTCTTCCATCGCAGGAACTCGCCGTGAACACTCGTCCACGACGGACTGTACATGCCCGGTGAGGGAGTCGATCGCGCCTAGCGTGTCTGCGACTGACGTTATGCATTCGGGAATTCTATCTAACTGAGCGGACGAGGGGTCGTTGAGGCGTTGCCTAACTTTCCTCCAGTCCGTCGTCACAATGGTCTGAGGGGGTAGCCCTGTGTCCGTGGGGCCAAAGCGGGAGGTGAGGTGAAGGATCACAGGACGGTGATCGGAGTCTAGCTCTTGTAGTACTTCAATGGAATGCAACTTGAGGTTGATATTCATTAGAAGTGCTATGTCGAGTATATCCGGGCGATGATTAACATTGCTGGGGTAGTGAGTGGGATACATCGGGGCGATGATGTCAAAATTGAGGAGGTTACTGAGGGAGTATAATTTACTTCCTCTGTGGTTGTGGGTGAGACAGTTCCAAGACTCATGTTTGGCATTGAGATCTCCCGCCACTATGACGGAGTCGCCTAGATCGAAGAGTGCTTCGAGATCCGATTGGATTGGATCGTCTTGGGCATTGGGGGATTGGTAAGCCGACACTATAGTGATCGGTTGATGACCTGTCATGCCTATTCTGCACACAGATGCCTCTAGATTGGAAAGGGACGGGGTATCTAGGGGCATGCAATAAAGGGATCTCTTATAGTAGATAAGAGTGCCTCCTCCACGGGAGTGGGTCCTATCGTTGCGCACTATATCATAGTTTGCAATTCTAGGGTTCCTGTGAGAGGGTTTCAAAAAGGACTCTTGTATCAACATAATGTCAATAAGGTGGTCGCGGAGGAATAAGGCGATTTCGTCTTTCTGGCCATTAATGCTGTTGGCATTGAAGATGCCTATTTTAAGGGATCGGGGTTTTATTCTGCACCTGCTTTGTGAATCCATTACGGATGAACGCGGTAGGAGAGGAGGGCGGATGAAACATCAGCGAAGTCGCTGAGAACTAGCATGAGGCCGTATTGGCCCTGGTTTGCCCTAATGGCTGCGGCCATTTGGGCGACTCTGTTCGGGTCGACAGAGTTGAGAAGACCGAGGCAAACTGAGAGGTCGTCAGTTTTGAGAAGGGGTGAGGGAGGGGCGGCCCTCTGAGAGTGCACTTGTGGTGCGGGTTGGTTGAACGGCACGGGAAGGTACGGTGCCGTATGGGGGGCGGTCATCAGCGAGGGAATCGCTGACGCTTGGGTCGCCTGTTGGGTCAGTAAACTAGGCCTCAGGGCGGGGAACGCTTGCTGGTGATTCAGCGCGTTCCACGGCGATGGCCTTTGAGGGCTGAGTCGTTGGGACGTGGGAGGGGCCTGAGAGGCGTAATGGGCGGCCGCGAAGGCTTGGGTAGCCGCTTTGCGCTTTGCTGCCTTGTTGTTAGCGCGCGGTGCTTTGGGGCATCCGCGATAATTCGCGGGATGACCCGACTCACCGCAAAGCACACAACTCGGAGGCTCTGTGCATTGCGTGCGATCTTTGGGGCGATCGCAGTCGGAGGTGCTGTGGTCACCTAGGCACTTAACGCACCTAGGTTTGGCGTAGCAGTGTCGCTGCGCGTGACCATAGAGTTGGCAGCGGTGACACTGCCCGGGAGGACCATAACGATGGGGAGGTTCGATTTTGATGCCTGAGAGGTGGCATACAGTCTTGATATTAAAAATCTTCCGATCATTATCGGCGGTCTTTTCGCATATGGCGAGGACCATATCGTAAGCTTCACCGCTGCGACCAGCGTGCATGCGATGAACTTCGAGGACGGGGATACTTTGCGACAGAAGGTCGTCTTTGATGGAGTCGGTGTCGATCTCCTTGGGGATGCCTTTAAGGACTACCCGGAGTGGGCGTTCCTCAGCGAGAGAGTACGTGTGAAAGTACACGTTCCTGTCTTGGAGGGCACGGGTCAAAGACCTGAAGTCTTGGGCAGTGGGAACTGCCACTTTGACCCCGACGGCTGTGGTGCGGGCACTTAGGTAGTTAATACCTAGCTCTATACACATTTTGGACACGTCATTCCACTTGTCCTTGGCCTGAATGTATATAGCAGGCGGTTTTTTGTCCTTTTTAGGGACCTTGGCGGGCTGGGATTGGGAGTTAGCGGGGGTAGGGGTAGGGGGAAGACTGGCCTGAGAAGAGGCCGTTGTGGGGACAGGGGCAGAGGGCGGAGCGGAGGACGAAGCCTCGTCCGTTTTCGGGGCTTTAGCGGGCGCTGCTTGAGCAGAGGACTTGGCCTTGCGGGCCCGCTTTTTACGGCTACCGCTGACGAGTTGGAACTCGTCAGAGGCCGAATCGGAGGAGGGGATTTGGGGGGGAGGGGGAGAGTCCTCGGTCTCTGACATGTCCGACACGTCAGAGAGTATGGGCATGTCGGCTTCGGGGGACGTGGAGGCGTTCGTGCTGGCGGTGGGGAGGGGGGCTTTTGCCTGAGGGGCGGATGATATGCCGGCATCTAGTTCGGGGGTTGTGCCCCTTTTTTTGGGTTCGGGATAGGGGGGCTGCACTTTTGTGCCTGGCTCTAGTGGGGAGAGAAGGTTGCCATACTTGGCAACAAAGTAGGGGTCCTTTAGGAGGATCTCCCTAATATTTTTCCACAGCGTGGCGTCGTCGGCATTTTGTTTATAAAACAAAATGGCGGACGGGGGGACGAAAACAAAAATACGCTATAAGCGCGGAGGAACAAACGCGATTTACGCGGTCCCTAACCTCCCGGGTTGGATGGGCCCGGGGGTGTGTAACAAACCCTCCCTGCCGGGTATAGGCAGGGAGGTGTGAGTACCTGTGGTGAGCCCTAAGCTAGTACCATCCGTGGCCAGTCTTAATGGGCAAACGGGTCCCTGACAGCTCTTTTGCAAGGGGCGATAAGGTATCGCCCGCAAGAGACTGTATAATCTGAAAATGTAGACTCGAACTAGGGTCGACTAGGGTAGCCCCCAAGGCCGGTGGTCCTAGTCCGCTGCCGACTAACTGCTTTGCCCTGATGGGGCTAGGCGGGTGTGCCGGGTCAACACCCCACTCGGCTTCGTTGGCACCGTAAGGTATCCGCCGAGGACCACCAAACAGTGGTTTTTCCCTGAAGGGGCACAATAACTCGATGAATTTAATCGGTCAAAGAAACAAAAATCAGTAGTCGCCTTGAAAAAGGCAACGCGTGATTTAATTGAAGTGACTGCAATCCGACGGGACGGATTGCGAACAAACACTACACAGCACACTGATCGGGGAGCGCGAGCACTGCACGACCGTCTGCGGCGAGCGTCAGACCTGGAAACACACGGTCATTAAATATAATATATAATAAAAACATTTTGTTCTTGTTAGCCAAAGGCAAATTAATCTTATTTTCTTAGATGATTTCATGACTTGAATTTACAACCCAATTAGGTTCTTTAACCGACTTCAAAAAGGAGTAGGTTCTCAATTCGATGCGTATTTTTTATTATATTTTGCGTACGCGCAAGCTTCTTTATCTAATTATGAACCTACACGTAGGGCCCTCCTATATTCTAAACTGGCGCCGAAATATGTACAGAGGTCAATACAAAAAGATTGGGTAAAAAGGATAGTAAAAACAAATTGTTTTGTTATCAAACTTACCTTACTAATGACGACTATTTTTGTCAAAACCCACCCACTCAAGCAATTGAATATTCATCGTTTCGGCCAAATGAAGTCCACTGCTAGACACAGGCCTCCTCCAAAGATCACCACAACAACCGATATGGGTGTGTTGTGGGCTCATTAGGGGGTTTTGCCATAATCGCCGCTCTTGGCAGACGGGTTGGCGATCGCAGTTGAGCTGTTAATGTACTCGAAGGACGCTGCTGCCCATCCTTTGGCTATCGGCCGGCCTATTCGGCATCCTTTAGTCGACTTTTACGACACCCACGGGAGGATATGGGGTGGTGGTATTCTGAGCCGGCACCACACGGTTTGAATTGATTATGCTTGATATCATTGTTACAAATACCAATCCGCATATCTTTTTAAATATTTCTTGCGTTCTTAAATTATTTTCATATCCCTAAAAATCCCACAAAACCGTAAGGCGTGCCCCAATCCATCATAGTTTACCACCATTACACCATAATTACATCAGTACAAGGGTTGAAATTCACCGAACATCATGCCACGTGGCCATTGTGTGCTTTTCACCAAATTATGGTTTTAAGTATACGTGGATGATTTCATATTAAGCTTAGGCCCTTTATTGTCTATGCCTATTGCCTATTGTCTATACATATGAATATTGCTCGTAGACATTTAAATACGGGATCATTGGTATTGTGTTAAAAATATTTCCGTCTCAGATTCAATAATAAAATGCATAGCTTGAGGTCCTAGATCAAGTCAAAAGCACATGTGGATTTACAGTGTGGTGCCGGCTAAAAGTAGCACCCCATTTCATCCCGTGGGTGTTGTAAAGGCAACTATGGGATTAGCTGGAGGATGGGCAGCCGCATCCTTCGAGTATATTTTCAACGTAACTGCGATCGCCAGCCAGTTGGCACATATATGGTTCATCTATGGGTTGGCAGCTAACAAGCGTAACGATTATGGCTCAACGAGCACATAACACCCCCAGACCAGTCGTTGGGGGGATCTTTGAGGGAGGCCTATGTCCAGCTGTAGACTTTATTTGGCTGCAATTATGATGATATTTGGAATGAATACCTATGATGTTTCCTTAGATTCTGTTAAAGTTGAAAACCAAAATTCCCTGGGAGCATAATATGTTATGAATCTTATCTTCAAGTTTGCATACTTAAACTAAGTTTATACACATGAGAGATACAAGCGATTTCAATAAATATATCAAAACTACTTTTAAAGCGTAAGAAGAGTAAATAAGTAAGTAGCTTACAATCACTGCCGCAATCATATTCCCTAATGCATCAACAGACGCGATGAATCCCTGCGACAATCCTATAATCCTTCAAAGAAGACACCTATTCAATATAATCCCTATAAGAGTGGGGAATAAAGGGGATTTGTTTATATTTATTGTTTCTGTTTTTGGGTTAGCTTTGATTAAAAGTGTGATGCGAATGGTATTAATAATTTTACTAACGCACTTTATAGTTAGTGAGCTTACCTTTAGTTTTATTCAACACTTTGATAGCCTTAAAACGAGTATTATTAATTGACACCCGATTAATCGGTCAACAATTAACTAATTAGAAAATAGGCTAGTTGACAAGCGGAAAAAACTTTACAAAGCCCCAAAATTACTCGGACTCGGATTACTGGTTATTTGGAGATTTGATAAATTGTTAATAAGATGTTGACAGAATTCCACATTTGAGTTTCAGAAACCCAAAACACGTTTTTATAATTCGAAATGAACAGCATATCACGTAATTTTTGCGATAACTTTCATATCAGAAAGCGGCTTATGTCTGTTTATTGGGGCAGGAATAAGCATTGTTGTTATAGATTCTGATAAGGTTTCAGATTATCATAATTTTTATTGGATTTTGCCATTATGAAACCCCCATTACTGGTACTGTGTATAAGTTACTGCTTCTTTACCAAACATCACTTTATAGACCATTTTTTCTAACTCTACCGTTTACCTTATGTTTTTTAGAGAGATAACTAGATATTGTTAGTTTGATGCCACGTGGTGCCGGCTATGAATAGAACCAACCCATCTCATCCCGTGGGTGTGGTAAAGGGCGACTATGGGATTAGTCGGGAGATGGGCAGCAGCGTCCTTAAAGTACATTAACAACTCGACTGCGATCGTCAACCCGTCTGCCAAGCATGGCGATTATGGCAAAACCCCCTAATGAGCACACAACACACCCATATCGGTCGTTGTGGTGATCTTTGGGGACGTCAGTTTCCAGCAGTGGACTATGCGGCTGAAATGATGACCTAGATATCAAAGAGTTCTTCTCAATGAATTTACGCGTAGCGGGTTCTTTTAAACTCTGTTCACTATGTGATTTTTTATAAATAAATAACAGCATAATAACATTGTCATCGAAGTATGTACAATTGGAACTATGAATCAAATGAATACCCTGTAAGTCTCAGATTAGAAATACTATAAAACTTTCAAGAATACGATAAAACCACTGAGTCATTTGCAAATTTTAATTACATCTCATCATTCGAGACACCCTGCTGATAATATGACATCAAAGCAAATGCGGATAGCCACCCCTGGACCAATTTATGCATACATGTCAATTATTGTAGTTTCAGCCATATCGACTTTAACACATTCGACGTAAGGTTTAAAATTATCAAGCGGTACATATTTTCAGGGGCAAAACTAAGATAGTATTGAGGTTTGAAATTAATATCTGTCAGCTTTTAGGATCTTTGAACAGCATTATGAGCATTTGACACTATAAGTGTGCGATATGAAGAAAGACCTTTGTAGGGATTAAAGGACAAATGAGCTAGGGAGGCAATATACTACACACATATATAATTTCATGGTTGAAATTATTTGAAATGTACGACGAGGAGTGCGACTTGGAATTTAATGCAGAATACTAACTTATAAATAGTTCCCACTAACCCTTGATACGAAATTTTCAAATGAAATGTTAAACACTGTTTGCACCGATTAGACCGCCAGAGCGTTACGTAGAGAAGGTAAAAAAACATACGTTTTCTTTCTATTGTAAAAGTAGTAAGTTTATTCCAATCAATTAAGTTTTCTCAACGGGATCATTGAAAACACCTCTTATTACTGAGCTGAATAAAACAAAAATATACTGCGTAGATGAAATTAAACAGCACCCTTTAATAAACTACCGGGATTTTAGAAAACCAAACAAAATAATTAATCGTCTACATTATTCGCATCCTCTTCCATGACGTCCCAGAGGTATCGATTTTTGAACTCGATGGCTTTGGACTCCTCGACAACTTTTTCGTCACTAACTGGGTCCGGTATCGATTCAAAGTCATCATCAAGAAGTGATGTTACAGACAGTAGTGTGGAGTCTGTAAAGTTGCATGTGTCACCCGCATCACCGCTTTCTGGTAGACCCTTTGTTGTTCCTAGAGTCTGAAAAGAAAAAAATAACGTTACTTCGTTTAATTTACACGAATTCACGTAGATTATATTTGTTTCTATTTATCTAAGTGACAAATATTTTTTATCCGCAAACTGACCAGTTACATGTAGCCATTGCTATCCAACCTCCAAATCTTTGTGGTTTCATATTCCTGTTAAGTTTTAATCGACTCATCATTATTATCAGATAGGTAAATATTACTACCAATACTGGTTATTAACTGGAACAATATTTTGATCAATATTGCAATAATACTTGCCAGGTCATCCCCAGTGCAAAAAGGAGTTATCTGGTTATCTCATTCTGGACTATTCATAAATGGTCTCTAATAAATAACCAATGTTTATATTATTGACATATGATATTAGTTTTCTTTTTATTGAACTTGCTGACGATACAAGCAAGTCATTCGCTTGGTGTTTAGCGTCATACCTGCCCATAGCAATTAGAATGCGTCCCAGGACTGGTCTTCCGTGGCATTACACTGCGCTCGTTACCTCGAAGTGTTATTTAGTCTCTTATGCCCAGTAATTGCACTACCTACAATGCCCTTCTAGCCGGAGCACAGTAATATCTTCAAGTTTAAACACTACTGCTTAGCAGCGAATATCTGGCACTGAGATGGTTTTTTTATTAGTCCCAGTGGAAGGGAGATTTTTAAGGATCCTCCGAGGTGTCCCTGTGCCCTGTGCTATGCTGCGAACACGTCGGTGCGTGACCACATGTGCGCCGCCGTCTTCTTGTGGATCACTCAGTGTGGGCACGTAGATTCCCCAATCTACGCAACCGCGAACCCAGAGGCCCTAATGGCGACAGCATGGGGTTTCAGGCGTATAGAAATTAGGTTCGTGAGTGATAGTTACCCCGGTGCCGTCTCTTCCTTCGAGGAGGATCGGCCCTATCCCTATCCCGCTCTGCGATCTTCTTCTAGAGTATGACGCTCTCACAGAAGAAAACCACTGCATTCCCGTTTTCGTGCTGTGCCAACATAGCCGACACTACTGCCGGCAGAGAGAGAGATCTTGCCAATCCAGTGAACCAGAATCCGCTGCTCGGATGTAAACACGCTTCGAGCGTGTGCTGTGCGGTATCCTGGTCGCTATCAGAATGGCATGGTGGCATTGTGCCGTGGCCTCACGTCTTATCCTTTGCACTGGGGTGGTACCTACCTAGCCGGCCTCTTGAAATAAGAGAACTACTACCAGTATATGCTCATGCACTAGAAAAAATCTGGTTTATGACTTTTAAGGCAAGCGTTATGTAGACCTAAGATGAAACGATCAAGACGAGGCATTACAGATCAAATGATGACAATAAATGTACTTACATCAATAATAGCCATATGTAAAATTGGTACTTCCAAATTGAGTGGTTTAATTTCCTGCGGCTCATCATCCAAATAGGAGTATTCAGTGGGCACCTGCGAATTAATCTAAAATCTAGTAGCTATTTCAAACGATTCAAAAAGTTTTAAAAAGAGTTTAAGAATCTTCGCTCCGTATCAGCATTGCTTCACCGCAAACCACTTTTTTGGAGTTTCACAGTGCAATGCCCATTATTTATCAGCATGGTGCATAGGCATTGTAAACTCGCCACCCTCATTTTACGTCTGGTTGTCAACCAGCAATGTCACAAAAATAGTATTACTAGTAGAAGCTATAGCTTTGTTTTTGTTAGGCTTCTCACAGTCATTTCCCAGAAATGTGCCTGCCTAACCAGTCGATTTCTGGCGAAGCGTCAAGATGTCTCCAGCCAGGCTTAAAATTAAATTTAGAAACTAAGCTACCGCACTGCGTGCCCTCCCTGCGGGACTTGAACCTCGGCTTATGGCTTTGCCGGAGGATCCAAGCAATGTAGGGACCACTGTATCGGTTTAAAAACTGCAGGCTCGGCACCGACAGGGGGGGGGGATGATGATGGAATGGGATGGTGGCTTTTTTCATGAATTGCCTAATGGTCGGCAAGTTTAAATCATTATGGAGTGATCATTGCGCATGAATCGATTTTGGGGGTTTTGGAGACTGCGAAGTGAATAAGACTCAGTGTGTGCGAAAGCGACAATGGTATAGGTCATGATTGGCCGAAGCTATACTAAGTGGTCACGATGACGTTTCGATGCTTGGCATACAGAGCAAGTCATGGGCCGAAGCGATGCTTTTGCGCTGCCGAGTCTAAAGGTAACTACATCGAATATGGCTCAGTGGAGTTCTTTGAGGATAAAGTGTTATTAGTGATTTGTCTATAATGACACTAGCACTTACCCGACGTACTCGCCATTTTTCTAGGAACTCGTTTGTCTGTCTCAATGCTTCTTTACTCTCATGAAGGAGGTCGTCCATACGGTCTTGGCTACGAAACTGCTTGTACTTGTTCAGGAACTGTAATATGATCAAGATTATTGGTATCACTCAATTAAAGTTCAGCCTTTAGCATTCCCATCACAGCAACCAACCAACTCAACCTTCCACGTCTGCTCTACGCTTCAGTATTCTTCAAATGGACAGCCAGGCAGCTCACTGCCACTTCGGCTATTACACTATAACTGTAATATACGTTTTGCGTCCGTCCTGCCTAATATATACCTGAGACTGTTTATATGTTTTAATATTGAGCTCTTAACAACAACATAATTATACTGACACCCATAACCCAGAAAGCCAAAAGCTTGACCATTGCGCCAACCGTGCCGCCAATAGTGTTGCTAGCATTATTTACCACCTTTCATAGGATTGCCGTGTGGTACCGGCTCAGAATACCACCACCCCATCTCCTCCCGAGGGTGTCGTAAAAGTTGACTAAGGGATTAGCCGGAGGATGGGCAGCAGCATCCTTCGAGTACATTAACAACTCAACTGCGATCGCCAACCCGTCTGCCAAGCATAGCGATTATGGCAAAACCCCCCAATGAGTCCACAACATACCCATATGGGTCGTTGTGGTAATCTTTGGGGGAGACCTGTGTCCAGCAGTGGACTTCATTCGACTGAAATGATGATGATAGGATTGCATAAGCGACACTGCATAAATATATAAGGTTATACGGAATACCGCCATGAAATAGCCACATTGCTGCGTTTCGTACAACTCTCAAAATTATAGCAGACATATGACAGGGGCCTTCAAAGAAAAGTATATGTCTGCCCTAAAGGTCAGCAACACTCAGCTAATCATCTGGTGTTGCAAATGGTTACGGGGGATGGTGATCGGTTAGGTGACGCGCATACACAGTTGCCCCCCTCTATTATAAAAAAAAACTGGAGCAGTGCGAGTTGAACTCCC
Organism: Diloba caeruleocephala; assembly: GCA_947459985.1. Classification (NCBI taxonomy): domain Eukaryota; kingdom Metazoa; phylum Arthropoda; class Insecta; order Lepidoptera; family Noctuidae; genus Diloba; species Diloba caeruleocephala. Next base: position 18,715,463 of record OX381624.1, read on the forward strand.
GTGAAGAGGGTTCCGAAATTGCTGAATATATTGTCCATTGTTGAATTGTCTCGTACTAAATATTTATTCCAAGAACAAACTTAACATTGTAGTTGAAATATAAATTCTCCGATACATTTCAACTGCAAATGTAAGTTTGTACGCACAATATTGAAAGATTTACCAAGTTGTTTTAAGACTATAGACTTCTTATTATTATCTACATGTCTCTCTTTTCACGGGTTTATATCCCCTGTAAGGGGGAACCCGGTCTTTTGACAGGCTTACGCGGGGACATAGGTCCAACACGCAGAGGCCCTTTAGAGAATTTTAATCTAAAATGTAATGGGACACCAACCGGGGACTCTCCATAGCTGCACTATAAAATGAAGTCATGGATTGTCCCCGGTGGTGTAAGGCTATTGTATGAGATGGAAACTATAACGATAAGGTCTATTGCAATGGGTGTTACATGGAATAAAAAGACTAATAAATACGGTAACAACGGCGTCTGCCTTTCAACTTTGATCGTGAAATTCTGTGGCAGACGGTGACTCGCCACTCACAAGATGGGCCCCCAAAATGGCCACCACTACAGGCGACAAGGAGCAACACCGGTGTAAGCGGCTAGGGGTGTAGAGAGGTGCGGCACCGGTTTCACCATCGCGCGTCTCGAAGACTCGGAGCGGGTTTCCCCGTTATTACGCCATTAGACACTTCCACCCCCGAGCATATAGCTCTGGCGGCCCCCCTCTGATCGGCCAACTAAGGCAAGCCAGAGTTGAAAATCCTGCGGGCACTCATGGGGTTCCACTCCAACCAACCAATAAAGGCAAGCGGAGACGAGGCCCTGACCGACTCTCTGGAGCATTCGGGTACGCAGTGTCGCCACTCACATTCAGCTCGCCACAAACTGCCCTGCGTTCTGTAAGCTACTTAATATACTTTTTTTTTTTTTATGACATACTTTTTCATTTTATCATAAGGTATGAAGAAATCAAGCAGCTACTTTAATCTGCCCTCCAGGATTACCTTATCCCATGGTGAGATAACGTTTGCCCAGAGGGGTTATTATTATTATTATTATTATTTTTTTAATTGTTGGGCTTCTCGCATACATTTCTGGGAAATGTGGTTGCTTAACCGGTCATTTGCTGGCGAAGCCAAAAGAGGCCTCCAGCCAGGCTTAAATTAATTATTAAAAACTAAGCAACTTTCGCTAAGGGCGCCCCCTGCGGGACACGGACCTCGGCTTAGGGCGTTGCTGGGGATATCAAGCTATTGTTTTGGGGACAGCTGGATCGGTATTATTTAAATTGTATTAAGGGACATTTAAAGCTACAGGCTCGGCACGGGCCGGCGCGAGCAAGAGACGGGAGGGAGAAGTGCTAACTTGAACGGGAAGGTGACGCGGCGATAGGCCTCCGCGACGTCGGTGAGGCGGGCATCCTCGGCGGCGAGGGCGGTACAACGGTCGGGTGTTCAGTGAACGAGACAACGCGAGTCTCTTCATGTGATCTAACGTGATTTTATCGTCTGGATCGACCAGAACGTGCCTCGGGCGGCGTACTCTACTGATACGAGACTTCTTATTAGTTTCCTGTAATCTATATGTAATGAGCTGTAGTTTCGGATATAAGGTGGGATAACGGAAAATTTTCATCTATTGTCATAAATAATTTTAATACAACTTATTTTAAAATTACAACAAATATATTTGAAACCTTCACAATAAGCCCTTCTATTTTATATGTTACTCGGTATAAATTCATAGGTGTACCAAATTTCAACTTAATAATCCTTTTATTTTTTATTTTTTTTATTGATGCCCAGTGGAAGTTCTTCATGAACTTCCTTCACTCCGGGGAAGGGCGAAGGGGTATGCCGGACTCCTACCGGCTAAAACCACTGGAGCGGTCATCTTCGGCACCTAAGGGAGGCTCCAGGTCCTCGTATGATCACACTAGAGCAACTTAATCGGTCCTGTAGATTCGGAGCAAATTGGCTGTGACAGACGGAGACACGAACAGACACCCGAGTGATCCTATAAGGGTTCCGCCGTTATGTCCTTCGGACGTTCAGAAGCCAAAAATAGATTCAACAATGGTAATTATGAAGGTATCTGGAAACGGATGCTTTCGAACAACATATTAAAATAAGCTCCTCAACTAGAATTTTCACTCAATCGCAGTTATCCGTATAGTGTCTGATTAAAAATATAGCAGCATTCCATCTCCTCCTATGGATGTCGTAAAAAGCGACTAAGAGACTCTGAACTAGAGGGATAGGCAGCAGCGTTGCTTCAGTAGAACAGTAGTCATTCTGCGCTCACTATGGGTTAATACTGCGAAGCGTAGTGAGTACCTGCAAATTCCCCCCATAATCACGACACACGACTTGTAACTGATACTTGTGAAAATATGTCCTTTAGTCGATAAGATAAATCGAAGTTTAATACTGGACTTAAATTCAGCATCGTCTCTAAATGTCCATATAATTCTACAGAAAACTAAATTATATGATTATACCCACAGCAATAGTCAAGCTAAGCACCAAAATCTCTATAAACAGCACCGGCAAACTGATCGGACTCTCCGTAGTTGTAACCACCTGTTTAGATTCTTCCCTCATTGCCTTCTTCACGAAGCAGGCTACTTTGCAAAACATATTTTGGAACGTGTCCACGAACCCATGGCCTAAGGTGGAGTCAATCAGAATCAGGCTTAGAAATACGCCCCCGTAGAGCACAGCGCTGCCAACTTCGACCAACATGTTCGGAGAGGTGTATTTATTTGATAATTCGTTCGATTGATCACATTATTTATTGTAACACGTTCAATTTCTCAAAATTTCCCTTTTAAGATTTGATTGACGGATAGTTTTTGTCTTGATTTTTTTCTGTGTCAGATTGAAAAGAGATGGCTCGCTGGGAACATTGCCTCTTTTGTTTATTGATAAGTTCAAACTTCGTAAAAGCATTTTTTAAACTAAGGATATACTATAGAGGTCCAAATAATATAAATCTGTGAAACATGGTTCATTTGATAGACCTGGATAAATATATACATAGCCTGAGAATCTTCGAGTGATTGTGAACATGTTCTAGGATCACGCATAGGCATTAGACATATTTCTTCTATGACGAGCATTATTTAATTGACCGTGGAAATAGAACCGGACTCCTTGCATTGAAAACCAAGCGCTTAGGATGGTATGCCACACATCCAATAATTATCTTTGTCCAAGAATTGATCAAACTTCTTTGACGAATGCGTCATTGTCAAGGGGCCTTTAATGGTTTCCAGTGGAAATTCTACATGCACTTCCTTTCCATGCACTGGAGCGGTCATCTTCGGTACCGAAGGGGGGCTCCAGGTCTTCGTAAGATCACACTAGAGCCCCCCATTGATACCACGCCTTTTGGCACATCTCGGAGGGGATGACCGTAAAGCGATCACCCCCACTAGCGGAAGGAAGGCAACTGTACAAAGGTCGCCGCCCCGGCACTTCTCGGGGAAGATTGTAAAGGATCCCTCCAGGCCTCGCTGGGTGCTGTACTGCGCACACAGCAGCACGTGACCACGAGTGCACCGCTGCCTTCCCAGGGGTCACTCGGTATGAGCAAGCAGACTCCCCGATCTGACCCCCGAGGGCCCCCACCATTTAGAGACGGCATCCGGCTGAGGTGTGTTGGACCTGGGAGTCGGGGCGGTTGTTACCCCAGCGCCGTCTCGGCCCTCTCCCAATCCCGATCTGCAGTCTCCTTCTGGAGCATGAAGCTCTCGCAGAAGGAGACCAATGTAGTCCAATTTTCATGCTCTGCCAACTTAGCCGACACTACTGCCGGTAGAGAGAGATCTTGCCAGTTTCGATCGACCAGGATCCGCCGCTCGGCCGCCCACGCAGGGCACTCCTGTCGAGCGTGTGCTGTCATGTCAAGGGGCCTACTCAAAACACCGCTTGCAGGGCCCTACATGCAGTATCTCTGTCGGATTGTATAGTGTGAATTCTTGCAGAGTATATATCGGCTCCGCAAACGTTCACATTTGTATTGTAACGACATTAGTTGCTGTCATATCCAATATTGCTTTACTAGTTAATAACCATTTAGTTGTGCATGATTGAAAATATTTAAATATTTAATCTTATATCAAATAAAACTAAAAATTAAATTAAACCAAACCGAGGGTTTACCAAGAGACATGGGGCTCTTCAAAAAGAGTGTGTAAAGATTTTTACAGGGTCGGGGACGTGCGGTGTGGCTCTGATGTTATATAGGTTAACTCGTAAGCAGTAACCACTTACCATCAGGCTGGCCGTATGCTAGTTTGCCATCTTAGTAAAATAAAAAAATATTAAAATATCCAATTCCTTAGATCAAAGTATACGTTGGACTAACTAAACTACCCGTACTTTCCACCACACGGGATATCACAGCTCAGAATACCACCACCCCATCTCCTCCCGTGGGTGTCGTAAAAGTCGACTAAGGGATTAGCCGGTGGATGGGCAGCAGCGTCCTTCAAGTACATTAACAACTCAACTGCGATCGCCAACCCGTCTGCCAAGCGTGGCGATTATGGCAAATCCCCTCAATGAGCCCACAACACACGCATATCGGTCGTTGTGGTGATCTTTGGGGAGGCCTGTGTCCAGCAGTGGACTTCTTTCGGCCGAAAATGAGTAACTAAACTAAACTATATATTTAAAAAATTATAAAACCTTGAGACCTTCATAATAAGCCCTTCCATTTCATATGTTACACGGTACAGTTTGCAAAACTTTATTCAAAAAGGACCCCCATATTCAAAATTCTTTTATTTACGTTACACATACGTGTTTGGGTCGCAGAAATCCATACGTGTACTAAATCTCAACTTAATCGATCCCGTAGATTCGGAGCAAAGTGGCTGTGACAGACGGACAGACAGACAGACACACGAGTAATTCTATAAGGGTTCCGCCGTTTTTTCTTTCGGACGTTCGGAGCCCTAAAAACTATTGTAATCCTGACTTGTGCTTATCGATAGTTGCCATGGCAACGAAATTGTTGATCTTGACAACGATATCATCAAATGTATATGTGTGTTCATTTTAACATTTTATCAACAATTTATATGTAATTTATTGTAAAATATTTTATTAAAAGCATAGAAAATGGTAAGTTTTGTGTCCTTTCCTAGTTCTCATTCTGTGTTTCACACGGAATTGTTTACACGCCTTCACGTGGGACGTCTCCTGTGTTACCAGTGATGACATATGGAACAGAGACGTGGTCACTATGAGCCTCAAAAGAAAGCTGAGTGACCTTGACTCAGCGAGCTATGGAGAGAGCTATGCTTGGTATTTCTCTACGAGAAATAGAAATGAGGAGTTCCGTAGAAGAACTGACGTTGCCGACATAGCTGAAAGGATAAGTAAACTGATGTGGCAATAAGCAGGGTAGAACTGATGGCCGTTGGGGCACAAAGGTTCTCGAATGGAGACCGCGCACCGGAAAACGCAGCTTGGGACGACCACCAGGTAAGAGGTGGACAGACGACCTGGTGAAGGTAGGCAGTCTTTGGATGTGATCGACATGTGACCGCTCGTTGTGGAAATCGAAGGGGGAGGTTTTTTCAGCAGTGGACATCCTGTGGCTGATATGATGATAATACAACTCTGTATAAGACAATATAAATAATACAGCAATCACCAATGTAACAATGGTTCTACCAAACCTCGTTACTGAAGTAAATAATTACCAACGTAAAAGTCATGGGTGTTGTAGAAAGCGACTGTAAAGGTGATATTAATAGGATGGGCAGTATTCTCCCGTATACTAATAACATACTGCGATGACCAATCAAATGTCAAGCGTGGTGATTATCGAAATTATAGTATTATATTATATTACAGTATTTATATATTTATTTTAAGTTTAGTTTTATTTTATAGAGGCGTTCTTAATGCCATTAGTAATTTTCTTTATTGTTTTAGCCGCCGAAAGGGGGAAAAGGTGGTAAAAAGGCTCCGGGTACGTAAAAATAATTATGTTTATCTTAGTTCCGTATTCTTCTCCTCGGGGGTCGCGGGCACGCAGATTGAGGATTCTGCTTGCTCACACCGAGCGACCCCCGGGAAAATGGCGGTGCGCTCGTGGGCACGTGCCGCCGTGTACGCAGCACAGCGCAAAGCGAGGCTTGTGGCGATCCTTTACAATCCTCCCCGAGAAATGCCTGGGGGTGGCCTTTTTACAGTCACCTTACCTCCACTAGGGGACCGCTTTACATCCCGTCCTTATGTGCCTAAAGGCGTGGCGCCAATGGGCGCTCTAGTTTGATCTTACGAGGGCCTGGAGCCCCCCTTCGGTGCCGAAGATGACCGCTCCAGTGGTTTTAGCCGGTAGGAGTCCAGCATAGCCTTCGCCCTTTCCTGGGGCGAAAGAAGTTCCATGAATAATATCGACTGGACACCAATAAAAACAGTCCGTATTCTTCTACTTCTTTCTGCCCTTGTTCTAAGTTACTTGAGGTCAGCGTAATATGGCTAGTCATATTGTAAAGGTTTCGGCAAAAGGGCATCAAGCTATCAGTACATCCAGTTTACGTTGAACTCTTATCATACAGAAATGCCTATACAATGCGAGATCAGCTTATACTGGATTTTTATAGCTTGATGTGTAGCCGTGTGTACCAGGCTTGTATTACAGATCTATCAATAGAGTAAGTCAAGTAGAACTTGAGTCGTGATTGCATCACTTTAATATAAATGGTGGACATATTACGTAGGGTTCATATTAGATTAAAGCAGTCTAGATACGGGTTTTACTTAAATTTTGATAACCGTTCCGTAATACGGATCTTAGTAAAAAAAAAAATGGTCTTTCACTAATATTTTTTCTGTGTCGTGGGTACACATCTCACATGCTCAAACACCCAGACACGAGACAGCTATTTTTAGATAATAAAAATATTTGCCCGTCAGAACAAGTAACAGGCCGATACTTGCCAGAAGTGTGGTTGGCGAACACCTAACACCCCAGCCATGGGTCATCATGTCAGCCAAAGGATATCCACTGCTAAACAAAGACCTCCCCCATAAATTTTTATAACGCCTGGATACAAGCCATGTGTCGTTGTTTTGGGGGAAATTTGACAGTATTCACCTCGATTGGCAGGCGGCTTGGTGAACGCAGGATAGTTGCTGATCCTCAGAATGGACGCTGCTGCCCTTCCCTCTGGTTTAGAGTCCCTTGGCGACTTTTACGACATCCATTGGAGGAGATGCAGTGGTGCTATATTCTTAGTCCGGACACCACACTGAATATTACCATGGGTGGCCAAAGAATACCTCTTCTTCTCTACTACACGTAGAAACCAGTTTAGATCCGCCCATTAGACAGGTTTTTCGTAAAGCATTTGTTCGTGTACGTCATTAATTGATGAATAATATTTGGGACAAGCTGATAACCTGATAACGTGCACACTTGAAAATGAACCAATCAACGCGCTTGATCAATAAATATCAACCCGAGGGACAATGCTCGTACTTAATTTATACTATGACTGAAAACGTTGACCGTATTATGAATTTAGGGAAAAGTGGTATTCTGCTCGTCTTAAAAATTCAGTCCGATTTTAGTATGATCTCAAACTAGTCTCATTTCAATGTCAAGTTTGACATTTATGGACAACTTTATTACCTGTCTCAGTTCAGACTGTTAGCAGAATACCATTTTAACTTCAATCAACATTCGGTCCATTTTCGATCTCATTACAATATCTGTTGAAGTTTGACGTTGTTTGTTGGTTTAGTAGAATACTATTTGTAGCATTAAGACATTGAGACTAGATCGTAACTATATTTCGAACAGTTTTAATTACGAGAATTGGCTTTTATAATACAGATTCAGTTGTTTATTCAAAAATATCTTGCTAAGGTCACATATATTTTTTCCCATGGACTGGTTCTCAATATCTTAAGAACTCTGAGTCAACCAATCGATCTTTTTAAATAAATCTATGCTCCACCCTTGTATTTCTCTTGTGCCGTGAATACAGTTTGCAGACATAAATTTTAGATGCACAAATCACGGGTATGGAACGACTATCTGTAGGCTATACATAACATTATTGCACGCGGGAAATTAACTCGCGATCTACGGATCATAGGGACAAAAAGCTAATCTAAAGCTAAAATAAAGATATTGCGCGATGATCATTTATGTTCGAATACCTGGTTAATCAGCCCATTACTATCCCATTGCTGGGTGTGGGCCTTATCTCAAGATGAGAAAGGTCAAGCCTTAGTCCACCACGCTGGCTTTTTACGGGTTGGCGTACTACACACACCACTGAGAACATTTTGGACCCTCTCAGGTGTGTAGCTTTTCTCACGATCTTTTCCTTCTCTGTTAACACAAGTGATAATTAAATTCTGATCCGCATTTGAATCCTATAAGTCAAAGGTGTGGGCTGCAACCGAACTCAGAGCCTCGTGTACTGATGACAAACTTTCAACCACTAAGTTATTATTGTGTTTGTGTTCGAATGCAAGACGACTGCCCACGGTCCGGCAAATTATTCGACCTACAAAGTAACGATAGTCATTCATTAGTCCAGGTAGTTACATTATTTTTTAACCTCTGAGGTGGCAAACAAGCCACCCGATGGTAAGTGGTTTCCGTAACCTATGAACGCTTGCAACAATAATTTACAATGGCAAGTGTTTTTTTCTACAGGTATGAAAATGACGATGTCCAAATACAATATTGCATGCCAACGTGCCTTAACGTACGCTTACGTAATTAACATATAAACATGTTTGCTTTTCAGCCATCATTATCGATGGCGTCGATACGTCAGATATGTCTCGAGAGAAACTTGAGCAATTCACTCTCAAAGTTAAAGAGGAATTGGATAAAGAGAGAGAAGAACGAAACTACTTTCAACTGGAAAGAGATAAAATCAGAACATTTTGGGAGATCTCTAGACAACAGTTGGAAGAAGCTAAAGCAGAATTACGTAACAAAGAAAGAGCTACCGAAGAAGCACAGGAGGAAAATGAAGCACTTTTGGAAACTGAAAAACAAAAGATTAAGCATTTAAAATATGAACAACAAGCGGCAGCGGCTGCTTTGAGAGCAGAAAACTTAGTAGCTTTAAAAGCTGCTAAAGAAGAGCATGCTGAGCAAGAGCTTGAATTACTCAACGACAAAAGAGTATTAAGGCAAGAAATTCGAGAAAAAATGCTGGCAGCCCAAGATGAATTGAGACGAGCCAAACTTATGCATGCAGAAGAAGTCTCGAAAGCTAGAGCTGAATTTGAAGAAAAGGCTAGACAGATAGAAGATAAGGCCGATAAAAAGCTACACGAGGTAAAGGTAGAATTAACGGTTAAGCACAGAACAGAAATAGCAGAAGTTGAAGAAAGAAAAAATAAACAGTTATCAGAATTAATTGCTCACCACGAGAGAGCATTTTCTGATTTAAAGAATTATTATAATGATATAACTTTGAATAATTTGGGTGAGTTCATATTCTGATTGAACTATTGTAGTTTTGATTATATTCTTGGCCAATAGCGGAGTATTGCCCGAGGTTTATCAACATCACCAATCATTTTATTGGTTTATAACTAGTTTCAAGTTCTGATGTAAACGGTTACGGCTCAATACATTTAAGCAATACTTATGGGCAAATAATTGATGATAATGATAAAAATAACTAACACTCATACGGTAAATCTGCGGGGTTAAGCACACTTTCCGCGGTTTGGTGACCATTCGTTCCACATCAAAACACTTCCGTAGTTTGGACAGAACGATAAGCTGTCTGTCCCGACTATCATCGCCATATATATGATAGTCATTACGGGAAGTCATAAGCCGAAATTCTGACAACTGCTCCTAATATCAGGAAATCAGTACACCCCAGTAATTACATCACGAATGTTAGATCAGATTTCCTGGTTACTGGTTGGTTACTGGAAATCATCAGCACCATCGTCTAGGGAAAGTAAGAAGATTTATGTAATAGCTGCTGTATTTGCCTGTTAAATCGAGAGGAAATCGAATCGACAAATAAAATAACAAACAAACGAGAAAAAAGAATGCAACGTGAACAATTACGGGTTTATAAATAGCAGCTCTTCCATTCTTCTCGTTATGGGTTTTTAAATAGCAGCTCATCAATTCTTCTCATTATTTATCATAAGCTGCTAATAATTGTGTAATATGCCGTTCAAAACTTAGATGACATAAACTTAAGTTAAAATTATATTTTACTGAAGGCGATACAAAATATTCCATGACTTTACCTTTTTAGGTCTAATTAGCAGTCTAAAACAACAAATGGAGGAGATGCAGAAAGTAAAAGAGAGAGCGGAGAAAATATCCAGAGATTCTGTAGCTGAAGCCAAGAGTCTCAGGGAGCCGCTGGAAGCTGCTATCGTAGATAATAAAGAACTTAAGAGACAAATGTCTAATTATGATAGAGATAAAGCTGCATTGGCTGTAAGTTACTTAATTAGAAGTAAATCACGTCTCAGAATTAAAAAGTATGTGTAAGATCAGATAATGCTATTTAAGCTTATACCGGACTACGTATGACATTTCGACAAAACAAATTAAAATCATTGTATAACATACTTTCTGCAAAAGAACATACTGTATTACATAATAGCTATTGTCCTAATTATTTTAACTGAAATAGCATCTTCAAGACGTTTCTCATTTTGCAATAGTTCCATATACGTCGAAAGCCCTGACTGCTGTCATTTATTATCATTTAAATTATGAATAATCTAACCATTTAAGTAAAATATGCCTACGCTTGGCAGTTGTCTGCCAGTTACAGGTTGTTTTGCTAATCAAATAGCCTGCTTTTGGTGGCATCCTGCATCCGGTTGTTCTGTTTCCTGCAGATGGTTAAGCTGAACGATACTGGTACAGAGACTTGTGAACGGGTATCTGTCGGAACTGGCATATTTAGGGCTTACCCTGGCTTTTTTAGATTTTCACCTAGCTAGTCCAGACCTTAACTACACTATTTTCAAACATAGTTTATCATAAATTAAGTATTCAACAACATTCTAAAAAGGTATAGTTAGAAAGAAAACCTAATGCTGGGTGTCTTTCGATAGTTCTTCTCAGAGGCCGTTATGTACCTATTTACTAAATAAATGATTAATCTATCCTGACATAGTGTCAAAGTCAAAGTCAATTTTTTTTATTTCATATAAACCAAATATTGGCACTTATGAAACGTCAGAATCTAAGTTGCACGGTTCCAAATAGTTGATCTCATGGAGAAGAGCCGGCAAGAAACTCCATGGATACTCTTTTAAAATAATTGAGATTACAATGTTGATTGATACACATTATTGTAATATATATACCGAGAAAAATGTAGGACAATGTGTAAAGATGGAACATACCACAATGAAATTATTTGCCGTGGCAGTTAACGGCTGACCAGTCCCAACAAACGGCACTCGTTCACGAGCATGACGCATGGATCAGCATCGCTTAGCTCAACCATATTGTAGGGAACCGAACGACCCGATACACAACACCACCGCCAGCAAGACATTTTAGTGAGTATGACAGACCAATACAGCCAGGCAAAAGACAATCAATATAAGTACTAAAAATAACATCAATGGCTACATGATTCTCACACATTTACAGTTTCGTATGAATATTATAATATAATGTTACAAGAACAATATTAACAATATTAAATATAAGAAACTAACATTAATAGAAATGAAATTTTAAATGAATTTGTTCAAGATAATGTCAAGTTATTGAATATAAGTAAATAACATAGTTACTAGTTACTAGTGTAGTTAGTATATAGATAAAAAAGTCCCTGAGATATAATTATCAATTCCAGGCAAAAACAAAACAATTGGCATCTCTAGAAAAACAATTTGAAGTCCTCAAATGGGAGTACGAAGTCCTTCAAGTCCGTTTCGACCGCATTCAAGCAGAAAGAGATGAGCTCAAATCAAGGTTCTCAAGAGCCGTCCTTGAAGTACAGCGAAAAGCTTCCCTGAAAGCTGTGCTGTTGGAAACCAAGCTGAAGAACATGGAAGGGCGCGATGCGGGACCGAGAGAAATTCATGTAAGACAACAGACTAAAACGTTGCGGCTTCGATAAAAGACTCAAGTATGCTCGCATCTACTCCAAAGTCTGTTTATTGTGGCATACATCTCATTTTGTTGTCCCATTCGAATTTGACTAATATTTGTTTGAATCCAGTGCTTGTGTAAAGCTTGTTAAGTGCCAATATCGAATATAATCTTAATCCTATACAACACGCAAAATAATACTATAACTGGTAATTTGTGATTGAAAATACTTCTACAGTAGGCAAAAAACGTGGATAGAAACGAAACAGGAAATCGTTAGGCTTGAAAAAGTAAACAATGCTTCTATATAATCTATCTAATGCTTCTTTTCACCTAAACTTATGGTAAGATTTCCTTTTAGTTTAGACTAGCTGGGACCCGCGGTTTCACCCGCGTTTAATTTAAAAGAAATCTAGAGTACTTCGACATAGAGACTTGACATAGAATATATATATTGGATTTCAAGGGTTTTATTGTTTTACGCGGGACCCTAATTATTTTTCTAAAATAAAAGTAGCCTAAGTTATTCCTTATAACATCAGCTATCTGCCAGTGAAGGTTCCGTCAAAATCCGTCCAGCCGTTTCGGAGATTACCCGGAACAAACAGACAGACAGACGGACAGACAGACAGACAAAAAAATTAAAAATAGTGTTTTTGTTATATGTAACGTACATACTTTCATATGCATTTCGTAAAAAGCTGTTATTTTGACATTACAAACAGACACTTCAATTTTATTTATTTGTATAGATTAAGAGGTGCTCACATACTGTATCCATTTAATAAATCTATTACAGGAGCTTTTAAAACTGAAAGATACCCAAATAGATGATCTACGTTACGAAGCAGCTCGTCTACGCAAGGCTCATGATGATCTTTTGGCAACTTATGAAGCCAAACTGGCAAAGCTTGGAGTGCCGAAAGAAGAACTTGGTTTCAAGTAAGGCTTTTGATTTATCGCCATCTAGGTAAATTGCCCAGTATTTTAACAAAAAACTGTTACTAACGCCATCTAGGCAAATCAAGTTAATTTTATTAGCTCCAATGTAACTTGGAACTAAGCTATGGTACATGATTTTGAATATTACGTATAGATGGCGCTGTAATTGAATGTTATTTATTTTGCAGACCTTTGAAAGCGGTTGCCGTGGCTGGTTTAGCGCCAGTTATCGGACAGGGGCCAGCTGGATTAGTTACTAAAGACCCGTAAATGTATAAATTGGTATAAAGATTGTATTTTTATTGAGTGTATGATCAAATATTATTTTATTAGATAAACTTATCGAATTTAATATTTATTCATGTGCAATGAAAAAAATAATGAATTTAAAATTGTGTAAATGGGATTTTTTTAGAATAGAATAGAATAATATACTCTTTATTGTACACCATTTTAAAAACAACTATTAGGAATTATTTTATGAACAGCAATTGTAAAATGTACAATGGGCGGTCTTCTCGCTATTAGCGATTTCTTACAGACAACCTTTGGATGGACAAGAAAAATATGGAAAAAGACAAAGGGGGTATTCTGTGGTGTACTTATACACATATATACAACATTATATAATACCTTATAAAATACATTAAAATAATCCATATATACAATCATAAACTATACTTTATACAGTACAATATAAATAATCCATAAGAATATTGGATATCGTACATAAATATAATAAATATATGGAAAATACACAATAAGACGAAAGTATTGTATTGGTAAATACAACAAACATTGAAATAGACAAGTAATATTCTTTTAGTGGTTTTAAAAAAGTAACCAATGACTGGGTATGTTTGATTGATACAGGCAGTGCATTCCATAATCGGACAGTCTGAATGGTGGTGGATTTATCACAAAATTTGGTAGAATGCTTTGTTATGGATTTGGCAAGTCTCAGATTCTCCGACGATCTCAAGAATCTCGAATGTGGGTCATTCGAGGAACTTAAAACGTTCTTTAAGGTAAAAGGGGGTTGTAGGATTAAACAGAATATTATAAATAAAGCAATGAAAGTCTATGAAAATTAATCCAACAAAATGTCAAAAATATAATGTTTGACAGTTGCACACAAAAAATAGTTTTTATTAGCCAACAACCATATAAGTAATTGAATGCAGAAGGCGAAATACAAAGATTTTAAGGTGAAACTTGGGAATTTCACTGATTGAATAAGAAAATTGTAATGGTCTGAAAGGAGATCCATGTTCAACAGTGGGCACAAGCTGTGACGATGAACCAAAAATTAAGATTATATTTTTATTAAAGTTCAACTATAATGAGGGGTTTTGAATAAATAAAACACATAGTCGAAGCCAATGAGTGTACTTTTATTTCCTACTAACGATTTTTATTTATTTCTTTATGTACAAAACGGTTTTAAGGCAACAGTTCCAAATGAATGAAAACGCACTTTACAATGATTATTAATAATTCAAACATTTCACATTTGATTTAATTTTATCATTATGTAGCAAAAAAATATTTGCGCCGCACTTCAAAGGTCGAGCCGGTCACACACTTACCTTAAACTACAGTAAACGTTTGTTTAGTGTGGTTTTTGTTTTTTATCTTTATTTGAATATGTTGAGACCTTTTTGGTATGTGGACTTTTTCTTGCCGCAGAACGTATCAAGTCACTTTTTTAAATTGTAAATGATTTAATATCGTATAGCATTTTAAATATGATTTAATAAGTTCCAATTCCAGAAATAAATCGTCAGCTATATATTAACATTATAAAAAATTGACATTTTTGCTTTACAGTCGACGGCATAAATGAGTGGGATATTTTACTGATGTCTGGTATATCAGGCAGAACCAAACTAATCCAAAATAACAAAAAAAATCACGATTCAGAACTTTTAACATCTGCTTCAACTTTGAAAAATATTATGAAACCTATTACAAACTTAAATTTAATTTAGAATTCGATAAAATCCAAGATCAGGAGGTCAGCTATAAACGATTAACGATAATAATAATGTTTTGCAAATATATTTGAACTGAATAGTTATTAATATTGAACATAGCTTTTCTTTATTCTAGACAACAAATAACTTGTTTTCTTCAAGGTTATACACTTGATACAACCTCTTTTGTTTATATTTTTATCATTCAAAGGTTTGCTGGAGACTCAATGTTGAGTTAAGCTCGCCTTTGTACATCATGTATTATTTTATTTAACAATCTATGTTTTCCGTATTATATTGTACGATAAAGATTAAAAACTAAATAATAAACGAACCGTACCGTAACTACTTTGAGGGACCTGAGGCACGTAATATAACTAGATAAAATAGCCTTGAGAAAGTAGACGCCCACCCAAATGGATCCTCGATTTGGGCTTGATATATTTTCCACTGATCTGGTGAAGGTAGCTGTTTTGGATGCGGGCGGTATATTATTTTACACACTTACTACCCGCATCCGCAACGACTGCTTGGTTGTTGGGGAAATCTATGGATGAATCTTTTATTCAGCAGTTCTTCAACTGATATGATGCTGATAATGACGATGACATTTCCTTATTTTTTTCAAATCGGCATATACTTAAATGCAATGAACTTATGTCAACATGAAAAAGTCTACAACCCCAAAACTTGAACACGAATCTGCAGTGTCCTGGCCGACATGACTTCAAACTGAAAGGCTCGGATCTGATGTGACTTTAAGATGTCGGTATGCCTATTAATTGAGTAAACCTCCGGGTCACTAGACATGTAATGTAGTAACTAAAAAACCAGAAATAAAAAACTGCCTTGAAAAATAACTTCTCGTTGGTCTGCATGAACCATGGTAGGGGCCACACCTGGCCCCCGCCCGACTTCATAAATAAAGTTTATTTTTCTTATTAGCGGTATTACTATTTTATATAATTAAATATTTAAATAGATAATTAAAATATTACAAAACCCTGGGTAACTTTACCAAATTGACATAGGCAAAGCAAATTAAACAAATCAAAATTAGTCACACGTCAACGGGCCGATTCAAACGGTTTCTTCAGTGTGTGTACAATAAGAATATAATATTTGAATGGTGTGTGTAACCGGCTTAAACGCATATCTAAAAATATTACTACTTATGCCCTTAACAACTAAATCTTTTACAAATATCTTAATTTTTTGAGACCAATCTCAGTGCGTTTTTTTTACAAAATATTTCTGGTCTTTTTTGGTGACAGCGTTATCTGTATCGCTACATTGATGATAATGTTTATTATTAATATATCATTCTTATTAACACATAAGTGTTTTGTTTCAAGCCAAAAAGCATTGAAATAGCGACCATTAAAGTTTAACAAAATACACAAATATCAAACAATTTTATTTCACAGATAACTTATGCTTTTTAGATAAAAAATAATTTAGTTTTAATTTATTACAGACAGGTGTGAATAACACGGAAATTGTTTTTCAAAAGTAATGATAATTATATATTGTACAAGTTTAAAAAAGTGTAATATACGTGTTATATATGAGAAAAAAGAAGCGAGGTTATATTTCTGTGTCATTCTGTACTTATTTATTTTTATATCGTACAAATTATAGTTTATTTAAACAACAATTAATTTCGAACTTTAAAATGTAAATACATTTACATCTGTATTTAACTCTAAATATATTTTATATTACATTCGGTCATGTACTTTAATAATATATCATTTCTACCTGCAATAGTAATGTAAAAAATGAAATATAACCTCATCTTTTAATAATTGGAAGAAAGGGCATCGACGTGAAAACCTATCCGAAGGTGCCTTAATTAACTTTATCATCACATTAAAGCATTTTACATACAACTGCAATACAACAATGCTTTTGGAATTATTAAAAATAGGTATCATTAACACTAAAATTACAAAAAAAACTTTACTCAACCAATTCGGCCGTTTACAGTGTAAACGCAAAAATAATAATTTGACATCTGTTTCCAATCATTGATATTTTTAACAAATTGCTCATGCTAACTAACACTAATTTGTGACGAAACATATGTTTATGTTTAATAATAATTTACGTAATAATTAATTCGTAAATATGTTCCTTTAAAAACAATATACGAAAGAATTACACTTGTTAAAACAAATACACAACCTTTGCATTTTTTTCACAAACAATTGTTATTTCAATTGACAAAAAATCATTTATTGTACCTAAAAAATGATTAGAATAACTTGAGTAGACTTTTATGAGTAAAAGTTTTTATACCGGAATAATTTATGTAAACATACCCATTCGTTTTATAGGACAATACAAGTCCAATTATTCATTCAATTAATTAATCCCTTTATTATGCAACACTGAAAGTTTTAAAACAATCGGCTGATATCACTACACAACACATAAAAACAATAAAAGTGTGTCTAACATCTGGTCTCTAAATTATACAAACTCTTATTAATATAATAAAATACCTACTAGATAATGTGCGTAGATTTTAGCTTTATCTAACATATTCATCCAGTCTACGTGAATTTAATGATAATTGGTTTAAACTAAAATCAAAAATTAAAGTATCCATTCATCAGGGATAAGCAGTGTGTCGGATCTTGCTGATGAGGACACGATCAAATTATTTTAATTGTATATAGGCAAACAGTCTGGCAACACTAAGCCGTCACAAAGAATGTGTGGCCAAATGACTTAGATTCCAGGCCAAAAATATAACAAAGAATGCGTATAAATCCCAAAAGCGAAGTCTGTTTAAATATTTCGTATGTCAAAGGTCTAAAATATTGTTTGTGTTGTGTTGGCCTTCAACCCATTCTACACAAAATTATTTCTATAGATATTCTTCGACTAATGTCAATGCTCTTGAATTGTATGGTCATAAATATTCAAAGTCATATAATGTGTTAATTGTTTTGGGACAGACTTCAGAGCTTTAGTTTGTCACAGAACAAAAATAACATAAGTAAGTACAAATATAGAAAAAATATGCAATAAGAATAAAAAATTCAAACTCGGCTGGCGTATAATTACTCTAAAATTTTAGCAATATTCACAAGCCTTTTATTATTCATAGTAATTACGAAAAAAATGCACCACATACAACCATGGAACATGCCAACGAGGTTATATATGTTCATGAAATTTCCTACAAAATAAATGCATGGTTTGGGCGGCGTTCCAAATTAAAGCGTGTAGGTGAAATTTTTTAAATCAATTGATTATATAATGTATTCTATTTCGGTATATGGTATAATGTCGGTTCGGATCGGTATGGACAGTGTTAATGAATTTTTGAATAGTCGAGGCACGGGACGGAGAATCGATATCGCGTATTGCGTGGCAAGGAATTCAACAATCTCAATGTTCGTACATACAATCGCATTTCTTCATACATACGTAGGGGTATAAAGTAAATTTTGTTCTCAGTTTTGCTAACCAATTATTAGTTTAAGCTTTGGATAAATTCAGCTAATCAAAATATGTGCATATTACTTAAATAAACAGTCTAATACAGCTTATCAACTAAAATGATATCATGAATTGTACTGATGGGATTATACTATTTATACTTTTTGTCGATGTATTTCAACGTGTTTTATTTTAAATACTTTTTGTTCTAAATATTTTACATTTATCAACTGCTTTAATTGTAACTAATTTATCTCAAAATCAACATCATATTAAAATGATTTCACTAACTTCGAACAGCTTGCTTTTTAAATATATATTTTTATAATATACAATACTTTTTATATCTTCAATATAATATTTTAACTGCACGCGTGCATTTTGACACATTAGCGTACGAGCATTAAAATCTTATTTCATAAATACTATTAGGAGATAAAATTCATTTATTACTAATATATAAATGTTTTGTCGCCATAATATCTTTTGTTGTGTAAAAACCCTTCTGTATTGAGCAATAATTCTCCTTGGAAGGGAGTTTTCTACATAATATTCATAAAATTATGATCATAATTTTCGGAAAATACAACAAAATATTGTCATTTTATAGATGGAACTGAATTAAATCATTGCTCATTTAAACTTTTAAATAATTTCAATCATATACATTTATCTTTAAAATAAAGTATCCAACTAAAACAAAAGATATTACCAGCGAAAATATTTATTTCACAACGCATTATAAAAAAAATCTTTCGCCCGTTTTCGACCTTTTCAAAGTCGTGCTTCCATACTATGTCTATCCTACTCTCTCACTCTTGCACCCTTTAAGAATTGAATGAGAGGAACAGCAATACTCAAGCGTGTTATTAAATCACATGTCGAGCACAATATAGATTATTAAGAGTTTTTTAATATTGTTCACCTCATCTCGTGATGCACTCTGTATCCAATGCCGCCTCTTCAGGAATCCTGTCATCTGAAACGATATTAAAAATAACATTAAAATCATGCGAATTGTAAACGCAGGTTGTCGTCTCCAGGATATCTTAATCGATCGCAATTTAATTTTGTTTTTAGAGGGGCTCCTTCTAAATATCAGTCAGCTTGAAAAATGAATGTGTTAAATGTTTATTTCATAAAATATTAAAAACTAGAGGCAGTGAGACATTGTTAAAACAAAAGAGATGCCGATCGAAAACAGCAGGATATTTTTGAGCGTTTCCTTCTTTTCGTTGGTATAATAAAATAGATACTTTTTACTCATACGAGTAATGTCGTCTAAAGTGAAAGCCTCCTGTATTCGAAAATCTATTTACAAGATTTCAAAATAGAACGTTGCTGACATTGGCTTCTATAAATTAATAATAGGATTCATTTTAATTTAATTTATTTAAAAAAGAATTAAAAATTAATAATAGGATTGGTTTCTATAAATTAATATTAGGATTTAGAATTGCACTCGAATATCATTTATCATCATTCAATTGCACTTTCCAAAGAAAAAAATTGTTAAAAAGTTATTTTTGACTCAACAAAATATGTGATTTATCAATATTTCGAATAGTACGGATGTTTAAAAAAAGAAATCGGGCACGTGGTCCAATGTCGATAGTGTGCACTCGAATATTATTTATCATCATTCAATTGCACTTTCCAAAGGAAAAATTTGTTAAACATTATTTTTGACTCAACAAAATATGTGATTTATCAATATTTCGAATAGTACGGATGTTTTAAAAAAGAAATCGGGCACTTGGTCCAATATAGATCGTGTGTATGCTGCCTTTTCCCAAATTGAAAAGTTCGTTACTTTGAGCACTCAACCAGTAGACTTAAAGAGCACATTACGACAAAGTCATAACTTTAGTTTGAATAAGAACTTTTCAATTCTTCTTACGAGTCAATTGACTATCTATACAATATACATACTGAAACTCGTATATTTTACGTGGCACATAATTGTCAATGATATTAATAACTAAATTGTGTGAATAAATTATATAAAAATACCAACATAATCACTTATTATTGAAGTGACAAAAATAATTTACTGAGCTTCTAGTTTTAATCTTTAATAGCTTTACAATTTGAAGATTTTACGCTGATGTTCTAATAATAAAAATTAAGGTTAGAATTTATGAATCTTAAATAATTATGTTTTCACTTTACGTGTAAGCGCTAAGCCTTAAGCGTGTATTATCATTTTTCGTTCTTGCATTTTAAGTTTATGTGCATATCAAAAATGCGCGAGCGTGTCGTACGATTTTGTATTGTAAGCGTAAAGTAATAAAGCTTAAGCCACCAGAGACGTACCTCTGTGTCATATTGTTGTTAGTCACGTTAGGCGTTCACGAACGATGACTTGGTCCTGTCGGGTGCAGAGAATTTTTATGAGAATCAGAATGTATTTTTTTTTTCACATATTAAGGTGTTTTTCTTTCGGCACGTTGAAATGTTTTTGAGTGTACGAACCTATGTTAGCAATCAATAATGTATGTATGTAAGTACATATTCAAGCAAAATATAGTTTTACCTAACATCCAAATAACAATTGGTGCTTATAATTCAAGACCAAATGTATTTCTTTTTACTAAACCGATATTTCTTTATAGTAAGTATTGAAATTTTATTTGATCGATATAATTGAAACAAATGTGTTGAACCAAACTTAGGTTAAGTAAATTAATGGTACCTAAGAAGTATTGGGAAGCACCTACCAAAGATTAAAAATAAAACAGATATAATCTATAGAAAAAGAATCTGTTTTTTATCAAGAAATTTATATCAACAATATTAAAACATGCACTCACCCAGATAACGAAGCAGAATTGGAAATGGGTGGACTATTAGACTCAAAGCCTTCTTTAGGTTTCTCACTAGCCAGTTGCATCTTCAGCTGATGTC
The DNA here is from genome assembly GCA_947459985.1 of Diloba caeruleocephala. Taxonomy (NCBI): domain Eukaryota; kingdom Metazoa; phylum Arthropoda; class Insecta; order Lepidoptera; family Noctuidae; genus Diloba; species Diloba caeruleocephala. The sequence goes on from OX381624.1 coordinate 18,736,838, forward strand.
CAAAACACGCCAGATCCTCCCTGAACGTATCAGAACCTGGAGTCGTGGGCTTCTCATCATCACCCGTAGCCATGGCCTCAGCGTCACTCTTCAGCGGCGCTTGCTCAGACTCTTCTTCAGTATTGTATATCTTAAAGTATGCAAACGTCAAATATATCACCGAAATTATGAACGACGGTATGGGTATCGCCGTAGCATACACAAGGTTTAAAGTATTCTGCCACATATCTAGCTCAGTGATTACTAGACCAGGGTCTATACGGCTGTAGTAGCAAGTGTAGTTGTTGCCAATAGGCTTATGCTTCGCGTGGAAGACCGTGCAGTTCAGTATTGGCGGATACCCGCATCCCTTCACGTTAGGAAATAGCCGAGCACCAGTAAAATACCATTCGGAGTCGTTTCCTTGCAAGCCTGTTGGTATAGCTTCAGGTAGATCCTCCTCCATAATATCAGGGTAAGATTTATCAGCTGTTATTTCGTAATTCTCGTATTCATAGTCTTTTCTCAGCGCCCTTTCAGCCCTGATTAAATTGTCCATGTCAGTGGGAGTTACATTGGGGTATATACCCAATTTGTAGTTGACGCGAATCTGGGTGCACTCAAACAGGTCCTTGGTGCAGCCTTCACGGCAAGATGCCCAGGAGCAGTTGCTGACACCTACAAGATGCGTCACCCCTGTTGTTACGCATAGTGCTCCGACTGGATCGAATTGCATGAATATTGTAGTGAAGGCTGGTTCTATGACAAATGGTACGAGAAAGAGGAACGCAAAGAGACTGAACGTTCCCAGTAGAACGAAGGTGGCTGTCGTGTAAAATAGAAGTTTCTCGGCGAATGTTGGGGGTACAATTTCTTCGTCTGTCATGGTGTGGGAGCGCTACGGGCGACCATAGCGCTGTCTCAGCTCGCTTGCGTCATATCATTTTACACTGCATTTTAATCTTTGAACGTTTTTGGTTAGTTGTTGTTTTTATTTTACATTATTGTTATTGGTATGTCTGGAAAAGCTTTAATGAGGCTCGGTTTTCTCCGGAATATTTATAAAATGTCATAGAAATGGTGGTGACAATATTTCTCAAATTTTGAAATAAATTTTAGTATTGTCACTATAATTGAATCTGAAATTAATGTCAATTTAGTTAATGTCTACTACCCAGTATAATGTTGTAGTCTTTGGTGTCTACTATTTAAATTAAATAAACATTAAAATTTTACATTTTGCTCACAAGCTAAACAAGTGATGACAATATGTGGATGTTTGTTACTCTTTCACGCTCAAACGGCTGGACTGATCTGGATGAAATGTAGTAGTGTGTAGATAGCTTATACCCTGAGTTAACACATAGGCTACTTTATATTCCGAGTTACGTGGGTAAAACCGCGGGTCCCAGCTAGTACATTAAATTTGTCAAATTAAGATTAAACATAAACTCACACACGACACAGCAGCCACGTCGTTTTGCCGGTTAGTAAAAGACACCAATACTTAAATGATAAGCCGGTATCTTAAGACATTGATACCATATTCGAGTTTAAAGTAAATAAAATGCAAGGCTAACAAACCACATTATTACTCAGAAATCGATCTATCTCAAAAGTTACGTACATACAAACTTGTAGTAAATGTTCGGAACATTCATTAAACATACAAATCCTAGAATGTACACAGTACAATAACGTGGTTGGCATTTGACATATTTGGCAAGACATTCCGAATAGCAAAGGCATGACTACGATGCGGTCTGGTCTGACAGACGACAACAACTGCGACTGGGTATGGTCTGACTGACAGCGGGAATTGGCGTATATAGATCTTCTTATGTTTGGTAAATTGTTCCACCCCAATAACCTAATACACCACAAATACGACAACGACACAAACAGTAGCTTTCTTGTAGTTTCTTTCTCTTTTCTAAGGTAGTCATGTCGTGAGTCCGTTTACAGACATGAATTCCACATACAACACACCCAGATCCGGAACCACTACCTGCAAATATTTGTTCGGAGCCGGACCCGGAGCGCAGCAGCCGACTTTATCAGCCACTACACCAACCGTGCCGTCATCAGTCTAACAACTTTCGAGGTTAGACTACTAGTACTAGTAAATTTATTTCTTTGCCTTCGTCCAAAGGTTATACACTATTCGCTTTCATTTTTAAATTGGCCGTGTTTATGGATTTTATAAGAACCACCAGTGTTTGAAAAAACCTAAGTTCTATATACCCAGTTTAAAAAAAAATACACATGTATTTTTTTTCAGATTGCGTGTATGTTTTAGTTTGCTTAGTGTGTTATTAAAGGATATCATTGTAAAGGAAAAGTCCTTCATCCTTTTTTTTAAATTCTTTTTTATTGGTGTCCTGTGGAAATTCTACACGGAACTTCCTTCGCCCCGGGGAAGGGCGAAGATACCCCTTCGGTACGGACTCCTACCGGCTAAAACCACTGGAGCGGTCATCTTCGGCACCGAAGGGGGGCTCCAGGTCCTCGTAAGATCACACTGGAGCCGCCCATTGGTGCCAAGCCTTTAGGCACATCTCGGAGGGGATGACTGTAAAGCGATCACCCCCTCTAGCGGAGGGCAGGCGGCTGTAAAAAGGCCGCCCCCCAGGCACCTCTCGGGGAGGACTGTAAAGGATCCCCCCAAGTCTCGCTGTACGCTGTGCTGCGCACACGGCGGCACGTGGGCAGGTGCGCGCCACTGTCTTCCCGGGGAGAAGTCCTTCATCCTGTTTGGTCACCGGGAAAGAATAGACCTTGACTCCACGCATGGGTATAGTAATAAGCGACTAATGGTTGACATCAGGAGATGGGCAGCAGTCTCCCTTGTACTACTCCCTTGCCGTAGGGTACTCACTGGCTACGAATAGCACCAACCCATCTTATGCCATGGGTGTAGTAGAAGTTGACTATGCGATTAGCCGGAGGATGAGCAGCAGAACCCTTCAAGTACATTAATAATCAACAGCGATCGCCAACCGGCCTATCAAGCGGCCACGGCAGATTATCACTAAACCCCAATAAACACACAACATATCCAGACCACAAACAACAAGACAAGGCAATCGTTGGCGGAGGCTTGTGTCCAACATTGGACTTTATTCTGCTGAAATGATAGACCTGGATACTAATAAGAACATACTGCGATCATCAGTCCGCTTGTCAAGCGTGGGGACTATGGCTAATGCGTTCATTGTAGTGATCGTTGGGAGACCCATTTTTAGCAGTGGATAATTACGGACTGCTGTGTGTATTATAAAGTGGCATAGTATTCCCACACGCTGACAAATAATTACTAAAATACCTACAACATGAACATTCACAAGAAAGCATAGAATAGCTAAGTCATTTAATTTAATTTTATCCGTAATATGAAGAATGAAGATGTGTGACAGACTGAATGAGTTTAAAGTCATTCCACACATCACTGGGCTCGCTAATACTGGCACCCTAGTTAGACTGGGACGCCAGACCGTCTGGGCAAGAACCCAGTATCCAAATATTGATTCAGGCTAGAATTAGCGTTGCGAATATTTTATGTGGGTGAGGCATCAACTACTGGGCTAATTAGCTCTGAAAATAACGCGTGATTGTAGTTCATATGTTAATACCTAAATTGAACCCTTTATATAATTTGCTGGCATCGCCCAATAGGTATCCGAGTAGGCATATAATTAATATGTCAAAATACACTTCATGGATTTTGTGGAATCTTTAGCACTCGTCTAGCTAAATCTAAGCCAATTTATAAGTGCAAATTCGATCGTGTGTGGAATACTGTTTTCATCTTCGGGACGGTCCCGCCAAGTACCAGCATGAAACACTAGAGATGATTGACAGAAGCGCTAAGAGGCTCAGTATCAACGCTGGTCGAGAGAGCAACATAGACGCAAAGTTGCCAGCTTATCGGTCTGTTATCAGAGCCCATTCAATCATTGGACAACCAGACGAATGACATTGCGCCACTGTTATATGGTTGATACGAAAAGTTTTGCTGCCACTTTTTTCGTGCGTACCACTAAGGAGTGGAATTGTTTGCCAGATTTTGTGTTTATCGACCTTTCTTCTTAAAATAGTGGTCAAACGCAAACCTATTCAATATAAATGAAACAAAAGAGTTTACCTGGAAAAACAACCAAGGTCCTTAAGATTTCTTTTATTAATACCATGGATATCACTGTTTTCTGCAAAGAGGTTAATATTTTTATGTATGTACAATACAAAATGATTTTATAAATGTATATGGACATGAGTTCCGTCATTACGTTTCTCTTAAAATTTCTCCCCGAGCGAATATTTCCGGCTTAACTTATAAATATGATCAAATAGCTCGTTTTTGCGTCACAATAATTATTTGATTATCGGTAACATTTCTCCACAACAGAATAATGTACGATATTATGCTATGAAATTAAATAAAATGTACTAGTTAGACTGTTACTACATCTGTTAAATTACGAATTTTCATAACCATGTCCGCTGCAGAACTAAGCGTTTTCGAAAATGTAAGCATGTATGGGCCCCATTGCAGCTTAGAATCTAAAGGAATACCTAAGTACACTGTGGTGTACACAAGGTGCAAAGAGTAAATCGTTATCATAAAATTAATGGACCGCTCTGGAGATAAAGCTATCTACATCGTCAGTCAGCAGTTTTTGGAGTTTGAGTTTGAATAAAAGTAAAGTATCATCTGCAACATTATCCCGTGACTATCCTTTTTTTTTTCGGCTTCTCCCATCCATTTCGGGGAAATGTGGTTGTGTAACCGGTCATTTGCTGGCGAAGCCAAAAGAGGCCTCCAGCCAGGCTTTAATTTAATATTAAAAACTAAGCAACTTTCGCTAAGGGCGCCCCCTGTGGGACACGGACCTCGGCTTAGGGCGTTGCTGGGGATAACAAGCTGTTGTTTTGTTTTGGGGACAGCTGGATCGATATTAATCGATTTAAATTGTATTAGGGGACATTTAAAGCTACAGGCTCGGCACGGGCCGGCGCGAGCAAGAGACGGGAGGGAGAAGTGCTAACTTGAACGGGAAGGTGACGCGGCGATAGGCCTCCGCGACGTCGGTGAGGCGGGCATCCTCGGTGGCGAGGGTGGTACAACGGTCGGGTGTTGAGTGAACGAGACAACGCGAGTCTCTTTATGTGATCTAACGTGATTTTGTCATCTGGATCGACCAGAACGTGCCTCGGGTGGCGTACACTACTTATACGAGAGGGTTGGTAATCGAAGGTTGATACCACAAGGGGATTGGGGTGGGACAGGGTAGAATTTAGCGTTTGAACGCTTGTTTCATAAATTGCCTGATGGTCGGCAAGTTAAGACCGAAATGGAGTTGATCATTTCGCATGTACCAAGGCGCTCCGGTGGCCTTGCGCATGAAGGGCTTTTGACATGACGGGTTTGGAGGGTTTCGAATCTACGGAGTGGGCGTGATTCAGCGTGTGCGAACACTGGGCTGGCATAGGTCATGATGGGTCGAATGCATGTGGTGTAAATTCTCACCTTATTTCTAAGGGATAATTTACTACGAGCGTTCAGAATATAGTGAAGGCGACCAAGCACAAAGGCGGCGCGGGCATGCACCGTCTTTGTGTGGGGAATGAAGGTCAGTTTTTTGTCTAGGGTGACTCCAAGATACTTGGCATGCGGTTCCCAAGGAACCGATTGGCCCAGCATCGAGACTTCCCTGAAGCGTGGGTGGTCGTCGCTTAATTTGCAAAATAGGACGGCTTTACTTTTGATAGGGTTAACTTCGATCCGCCAAATCCTAAACCATTTCCCGTAGGCGTTGGCTGTGGCTTGGAGGATCTTAGTTATGTTATCGGGAGTGATTACCATTTACAACATCAGGTATATATGTCGTAGCCAACCATAATTTTATGATAAAAATAACCTTTGGAGTGAACACTAAGTTGCCATGAAACTATCAGTTCACGGTGATAGATCTATTTGCAATATTCTACGGATTACTGTCGAAACGATTACTATGAACCCACATTGTAGCGAGGCTGTCAAAAATCCACTCTAGGTGCCAACATAATATACAACAAATAAAAACTGCCAAGAATGGAGCCCTGCGGGACTCCCAATTCAGAATCAACTTTTTGAAGTCAAACACGAGACAAGAAAATCCAGTGGAGAGTCCTTGATACCATAGGGAAGATCTTTCTTATGAATATTTTGTAAAGAATACGATCAAATGCCTTAGACAAATCACAGAAGATGCCCAGGGCAACGTATGAATCCTCCCAAGCATCGCAAAAAACCATGGACTAAAAATTGAACACAAAGTGCATCAATTTTTGAACTGACCTATGTGTACACTATGCCTATCCTAAGCCTATGACTGAAATTTATAAAATATTTCAAATATAGTTATAGTTCCAGCAAATTAACATATTTTTTGTACCATTATTTAATGTTCCACCATTGTTGTACCATTGCTTCATGGAGTTTTTTGCCCGTTCTTCTCCATAGGAAATCAAAATCTTGAAACGTGGCAACTAAAATCTTGACTTGACTAAATAAGTACCGCATATGGTTTTACAGGAATAAAAAATATTTTTATCTTTTATCTTTATCTTTAATGGTGAAATAAAGTTATATTTATTTCAGAGGTAGTTCATGTATAATATTATTTTAATTTCCAAATATACAACAAACATTCTGTTCAAATCTGCGGCTGTATTATTACAGTCCAGTTTATAAAAAACACGATATTATGTGCTTTTATAGACAACTGTCTGATTTGATGGATGTCCTAACGCAAATAGAACAGTGGGCATTAAATTATGTAGCCATCAACTGACATCAAAGGCGGAAAAAATGTTTTATACCTCCAGTACTGTATTGATGTTCACAGCTTATATATTAGGAATTAGTAATCAGTGTAGTATCGGTGTCCATATAACATTTATTTCGATCCGGACATCTGAGTTTATTATTCATTGGGTACCTGAACTTACCATGGTAGGTCATTAGTTTATGAATTTTATATAACATTCCAGTGCGTGTTTCGATTACTTGTCGAATTTTATTCGAAATCCAAGAGTAAATTTTGTGTTCACTGAATTTATAATTCAATAAAAATTATCATTGATAAAAAGTTATTTTGAATTTGTCCGGATTTTCCTTGCTACTTTAGTTAATAAGAACATTCAATCTCCCTTGCAGATATCGTAAAAGGTGATTAAGGGACTATATAACCAGAGGGATGGGCAGCAGCGTTTTCCATTCACTAAACACCCGTCTCTTGCTCGCACCGGCACGTGCCAAGCCTTTAGTTTTAAATGTCCCCTAATACATAATAAATAATACCGAACCAGCTGTCCCCAAAACAATAGCTTGTTCTTCGGCTTAGGGCAAGAAAGTTACTTAGTTTATAATATTAATTTTAAGCCTGGCTGGAGGCCTCTTTTGGCTTCGCCAGAAATGACCGGTTAAGCAACCACAACCACATTACCCAGAAATGTATATGAGAAGCCCAATAAAAAAAAATGCAGCGTTCTCTATGTAGAACAGTAACCATTCTGCGCTCACCAACCGGCTATCAAACGTGGTGAGGCCACCTCACCGTGGTGCATGGTGGTGGCATATTCCCCCCAAAATGACGACACACTGCATGTAACCGGTCCGGTTATGGGAGAGGCTTTTGTTCAGCTGTGGACGTTTTTGGGCTAGTATTATGAACGATTCAAATGACTTCTGCGGCCATACATTGTTAGCCTAAGAAACAAAATGCACGTAAAATTACTTTATGTGTTCTGAATATTTAAAACTTCTAAATACAGGGAAGATCCTAGAGAGGAGCAAAAAGAAATTCAGTGATGACTACATTCGACTGAAATTAAATCAAAGTAACGGACACTCCAAAGAATTATTTAGTAAACAAATAATTTTCGGAATTTGAGGTTTTAATATTAGACATCTAACACGATTTATCACACATACATCGCATTAGAAAAATATCCGTAATAAACGCTAAAACGCAAAGTAGATTCAGATTACCTGGATTTTACCTTCAAGCACTTTATTTCATTACATTGGGCAGATGTAGTCTACAAAATCCAAAAAAATGTCACGAATTAAAATTATTTGTCCGACGTGTGTATGAATTTTACTTCTATATTACCTATACCTATTACTATCGGGCAATATCTGCATCTGCCTGCTTAAGCAGAATATAGAACCACGAACGTTCTAGTATTTTGAGGCGAAATTGGTAAGGCCTAATGTTTAAATAAATATAGTAATGTCTTAGATTTCGTTTCGAATACTTTGCAGCATTCGTGGTCACAGGATGACGTCAGGAAAATCAAAAATCAAAAATATACGCGATAGAATCCGTTTAAACGTGTTTTATTATAATTTAAATAAATAATTAAAACGTTAAAACCTTAATAATGTATATTACAATTCATCTCGTCAGAGGGCTCCGAGGTGATTTGTTACACAGGTCTTAACTATTTCAGACACCAGTCTATATTTTAGATGTTTTTTAATGTGATTCTGCAATGTGATAATGAGAAAAAACACTTATTATCATTATAATTATTCTCTGCGAATAGTTTAGGTTAAGTTACCTTAAGTATGTCGTACCTTGCTAACCCCTGACAAGTTGAAACTTTCGACAGGTTATAGAATTTTCACTGAAAGCCCACCGACCGTCTTTAACATTGTTTTGGATATGCAATAATTCAGGAGTTTAGGTTCGAAACCATTAACATATTTCAATAGATTCATAGGATAGATGAGATTTTAGATAAATAAATGAAAACTGTTATGCGGAATCTGATATTTCATAATATAAATAATGTCCCAATAGTAAATGTATAAAACAGTCCCACTTGCTGACAGTTGCACTTTTAGTAAAGGCCTCTTTTCACACAGAGAAAACATGGCCCATGTAAAAGTCGTTGAGTCTTCACTCTATTATTCTCCAAATAAATGCTATTGATCACTGTAAAAATCATATTGATAATGCATGCATATTTAACAATTCTGCATTAATTTTGATGAGCTATATTTTAGACCACATTTTTTTATTATTTGGTCTAGTTCCCAATTATGCACTATATTTAACAATGACCTGAAGTCAAAAATGTAATTTTGACTCGTTTCATTTATAAAATGGCAACCCAAAAACCGACCCGATATTAGTTGGGCCGCGCCAGATACCTTGGGTAGGGGGCAAAGACCCGAGGCCCCGATCCCCGCGACCCTAACGGGTCGCGTAGAAGAATGTACGAGGTGTAGAAAGTTCCAGAATGTTCGCTTTCTAGAATTTTCCAGACCATGTGGTACCGCTACTAGACACCAGATTGTGCCACATAGAACAATCCCAAACATTCTGGAAGTGACTATAAACCGTAGTACAGCAATATCCAATAGATAACAGATGGCGCTACGTATCTTACTAACGAAGATTTATCCAGAAGACTCCATGAGTTTCTACATGCCTTGGTATGGCTACTAAACAACAGATGGTGCCACGTATCGCTATTGTTTACCGGATGGCGTAGTAAAATGTTTTACGTCATTCAATAAGAGCGTGCATTGCATCCCCTTCTAATTGAGAATGCCCAATTTCAAAGAAGTTATGTACAATATTTAATTTAAGCGCTTTGAAGCTCGTTGCATTCATGTCATGTCTAATCCAAGTGATACCCATGTCGTTATTTTAGATCTCGATGAGTACGATAAAGTAGTATACCGAGTCTGAGTTATTCTGGTTAGTCCGATACAACAATATAAACAACGTTCCAACTGCTGTACACAAATAAAATGCGTATATATGCTAGATATCAATATGTCTTCCAATTATTATGTGAACATCATCATCATTATCATATCAGCCACATGATCACTGCTGAACAAAGGCCTCCCCCTTAGATTTCCACAACGAGCGGTCACATACCGCTCTCATCCAACTACTTCCAGCGACCTTCACCAGGTCGTCTGTCCACCTCGTTGGAGGTCGTCCCACGCTGCATTTTCTGGTGCACGGTCTCCATTCGAGAACCTTTTTGCCCCAACGGCCATCAGTTCTACGAACAATATGCTCTGCCCATTGCCACTTCAGTTTACTAATCCTTTCAGCTATGTCGACAACTTTAGTTCTTCTATGGATCTCCTCATTTCTGATTCGATCTCGTAGAGAAATACCAAGCATAGCTCTCTCCATGACTCGCTGAGTGACTTTGAGCTTTCTTATGAGGCCTATTGTGAGTGACCACGTCTCTGTTCCATATGTCTTCATTGGTAACACACACTGGTTAAATACTTTCGTCTTGAGGCATTCTGGTATTGTTGACGAAAAGACGTTGCGAAGTTTCCCGAACGCTGCCCAGCCGAGTCGGATTCGACGATTGACCTCTTTCTCGAAGTTGGACCTACCTAACTGGACAGTATGTCCCAGGTAGACATACTCGTCAACAACTTCGAGAACAGAGCTCCCAACGGATATTGGGATGGGCACGACATGGGCATTTAACATGACTTTCGTCTTGCCCATGTTCATTTTAAGGCCCACCTGTTGGAAAACTCTGTTGAGATCATCGAGTATTGTGTCAGTGTCAGCCGATGTCGTCGGCAAATCGAAGGCGAGTGATATACTCGCCATTGATGTTAATGCCGAATCCTTTTCACTCCAGTAGCTTGAAGGCATCCTCCATTGCAGCGGTGAACAGTTTCAGGGAAATGACGTCCCCCTGTCTCACACCTCTCTGCAATGGAATTGCCCCCGTGCACTGTTCATGTACTCGGACCGACATGGTGGCGTTTCTGTATAAGCACTTCAACACTTCAATTATGTGAACTCATTATGAATATAAAAATGGACTCTTTGAAATAAATTGAGTACATGTCGCACTTGTTCCAAGAAAAAAGATAAATAAATGCTGATAAAACCCATTTATAAAATCTTGGTCGGTGTGTGTATATTACATAATATATGGAGTGTTACTCTGCAAAAAATAAGTTGTTAATTTCTCTATTCACGTGTTTCCTTTGCAAGGAGGAACCTGGTCTTCGGATAGGCTTGTGCAAGGACTAGGTTCCAACACGTCCAGCGCTTTAGAGAATTTTAATCTAAAATTTAATGGGACACTCACCGGGGACTCTCCAAGGCTGCACAATAAAAATGCAGTCTTGGATTGTCCCCGGAGGTGTAAAACTATTATAGAGAAAGAATGGAAACTACAATTATAAGGTTTATTATAATGGGAGTTAAATGGATTGAAAACTTAGGATAACGGAAACAAGGCATCTGCCTTTCTACCTCTAAATGAAATTCCGAGGCAGACGGTAACTCACCACCAGCGATAGGCCCCCTAAATGGTGTAGACCATTTAGGGGGGTATTCTACAGGTGTCAAGGAGAAATACTGGTGTGGACGGCTCGTAGTGTCAATATGTGCGGCACCAGTTTCACCATCACGTATATCGAAGTTCCAATTGTCCGTGTGGTGTCCGGATTAAGAATATAGCACCACTCCATTTCCTCCCGTGGATGTCGTGAAAGGCGACTAAGAGAATATAACCAGTGGAATGGGCAGCAGCGTCCTTTCTGTGAAACGGAGACCATACTGCGCTCACCAACCCGCCTGCCAAGCGTGGTGAGTATTGGCAAACACCCCCAAAATGATACACAGTCGTGTAAATCTATGGGGGAGGCCTTTGTTCAGCAGTGGACATTGTATGGCCGATTTGATGATGATATCGAAGACTCGGGGTGGGTTTCCCCTTTATTATACCATCGGACACTTCGAACCCAAAACAGGCGGCTCCCCTCTGACTAGCCAACTAAGGCAAGCCAGAGTTGAAAGACCTGCGGGCACTCATGGGGTTCCACTTCAGCCAACCAGTAAAGGCAACCCGGAGAATTCTGGTACGCAGTGTCACCACTCACCATACAGCGCGCCACTAGCTGCCCAGTGGACTGTATGCTTCGTAATAGATGTGCTTTACATATAAATAAAGAATATCAACGTGATACTGGTTTAACCTGGATTCCAGGATTGCGTTTGTCCCATAGTAAAATAACGGCTGCCCCGGATCAACTACTTGAAGTAGTTCATGAAGGGTTTGATCAACTACTTGAAAAAAAAGTATTGACTTTCTTAATAACATCTTACAGAAATTATCTAGCCCAGCAATCAAATCAAATTATCTTTATGATTTATCAAAATCTTATAAATAATCTAACCTTCATGACCGTGCATCATTTGAACATCTTCGAACGTTGTTCTAGACATATTTGCTTATTATATTTATGACAAAATCAGTGTTTGAATTCTGCAAATTATACTTTATTTTTATGTAGTGTGGGATTATAGTTTACTGTAATTTCAATTCATTAATTTACATAAATCACTAATTACAGATGGTCATAAAACATGAAATTGGAGATACATACATTTATCGCCAAACTGCTATGTAAATGTCAATAAGGAGCAATTTATAATTCTTGTCTGTTGGTATTTTTTGTACAGTTTAACAGTCATTGTGACGCAACTTTTAGGATAATACAACGCTTTATTTGATGCTTTTGATAATGTCAGACGTTTACAATATCTGGCTGAACCGATCTACGTGATATTTACGTGATAATATCGGAGCAGCCTGAACACATACAAAAATCTTATGATATCAACCAGAGACTTTAAACAGCAGAAACTGTATGCAAGTCATCTCATAAGAAAGCCAGAAAAGGATCTAGATATCCACAAGTTAATACCAGTTCCAAAATTCTCACTTAATTAATAGAGAAAGCATAGTCTGCAAGCCTTAGGAGTAAATACCATGTGAAGATAAAAAGCCTAAAGAATAACGTGCAGGCAAAACGGGGACAGTATTTGTAAAGCCGAGCCCCACAGACGTCATTGATGTCGAGGCGGACAGAACTGTGGTCGGCCATTGTTTATTCTGTATCTGTACCGGTGTGTCACGGAGTAGGCAGACGCGTAGGTGGTGTGGTGCCCATGAGAGTAGTACTACAAAAGTTTTTAAATTAGTTAATTTAAGTGCTTATTATAGGAAAAATGGACGCTAGCAAAGGTTGTGAAGAAGTGGAACACGTGCATGTAGACAAAAAGGACCAGTCCCAATCATCGATGCAACAATAGGACTTACCTGAGCTATGGATTAATTTAGACTAAAAGAAACATAATTTTAAATCCTAATTATAAGCATATCAAGAATTTATTACAAGTCTAACTGAAGGAGACAGTATGAGTCGAAACGTATCAAGAGGTCATAAAGAAGGCAAAGCATAATAGAGCAGTGGCGAATGCTCCACCGACGAGAGCTTACCTCTTAAGTAAATAAGATTAATGACAAACTTTATTATTCATATTTTAATAAATAAATGTAAGAACTTTTTCCAATTTGGTATCAGTATTTAACACTAAAAATAAGAATGACTCAGATCGGTTCGCCGATCTGAGAGGAATCGAAACTATTAAAACATTATCTCAGTCAAATTAACCTGTTTATTGAATCTGGTTAAAAACTACTCAATCAAATGTAATGAAATTTATATGGGAGCAAACCGAAAGCATTCTGCACTAGTTAAAAAAAGAATTGCCCAAATCGGTCTACAAAAAAAAACAAAAATAAAAATACGCGTCAAATTGAGAACCTCCTTCTTTTTGAAGTCTTTTGTTCAGGGGTGGACGATTTTTAACCAAAATTCGTCCATCCCTAAACAAAAGCCTTCCTAATAAAACGATCTATAACATGCAGTTTGTCGTTATTTTTAATTCATCACGCTTGGCAGGCGGGTTGTTGAGCGCAGAGTGACTACTGTTCTACAAAAGGGACGCTGCTGCCCATGTCTCTGATTCAGAGTCCCTGAGCCACCTTTTACGACATCCACGAGAGGAGATGGAGTGGTGATATGTTATTGTTTTTAAAGTTTAGACTCATTTCTGCTACATAGTAATTTATAACCTTTATTTCGAAAGCAATGTAGTTATAAAATTTATGATAACGTATTACGATTTAAAAATAATAACACTGGAGTTTCCTGACCGTTCTTCTACCATATTAAATCTACGTCTTGGAAAGCGGCAACTAAAGTCTTGACTATTCGTTAGTGCCTGTAAATGGTTTTACATGAATATAAAACATTTTTATATTTTTTTAGGGTTCCGAGCGTCGGAAGGAAAAACGGTGGTATCCTTATAGGATCACTCGTGTGTCTGTCCGTCTGTCACGTTTTTCTTTTTTATTATTATTAATTTGTTCCGAATCTACTGGTCTGATTAAGTTGAAATTTGGTACACATATGGATTTCTGCGACCCAAACACGAACGTGTAACGTAAATAATTGAATTTTTAATCTGGGGATCACTTTTGGGTGATAATATAGAAAATTTGCAAATAAACTATTTCAAACTGTATCGTGTAATATATTAAATGGAAGGGCTTATTGTGAGGGTTTCAAATATATTTTCAATTTTTTTTTTAATAAATAAAAATAAAATAGGCATCTGTATGGTGCCGGCTACGCTAGCACCAACCCATCTCATCCCTTAGGTGTCGTAAAAGGTGACTATGGAATTGGCCGGAGGATGGGCAGCAGCGTCCTTCGAGTACATTAACAACTCAACTGCCATTGCCAACCCGCCTTTGTCCCGCATCGCTAATGGCAGGCACCTCTTGAAGAAGTTGCATAAAAAAAGGAAAAAATGACATTCATCCAGACTGACCGCAGTGAGCGTCACTTTTTTTATTAATTTTTTATTTAAAAAATGTTGCCCCTCACTGGGATTTCTCCTGTGTCGTGGATGCGTTTACAGACACAAATTCCACACACAATACACCCAGACCCGAAACAACTACCTGCAGATCATACAAATATCTGTTCCGTGCGGGAATCGAACCCGCGACATAGTGCGCTGCTGCCGACTGTATCAGCCACTGCACCAACCATGCCGTCATCACTTCACGGATCATTAACCGATCAATGGATTCAACTATGAGCACCTCTTTTGGTAAAACTATCTATAGATGTGGTTCGGACATACAACATTTTCCCCCTATCATCCGGTGCGCGGTGTTAAAGGGTGAAAGTTAATATTGATCACAAACATTTATTTTCATACAAGCGTGTATAAATGTATAACAACATGATCTATGCAATATACAGCTATAGCTAATTTCAATTCAATTAATGTAACTGTGACTCAATAGTCATTTTTAACTAGAATAACCACACATTTCACTTAGAATGGATCTGAACCAGGGACCATCCGACAGGAAGTTGGACATTGTTATTTAATTAATGTGGTGAGTATGATTTTAATGATTGCAGTGGCTGATACAGTCGACTGCTGCGCTCCGGGTCGCGGGTTCGATTCCCGCACGGAACAAATATTTGTATGAGCTGCAGGTAGTTGTTCCGGGTCTGGGTGTATTGTGTGTGGAATGTATGTCTGTAAACGCACCCACGACACAGGAGAAATCCTAGTGTGGGGCAACGTTTTTTAATAAAAAGAAAAATAAAAAGAAAAGATTAACGTCCCGTCAAAGATTAGCGTCCCTTTTGCGTAACGGTAGCCATACTGCGCTCACCAACCCGCCTGCCAAGCGTATTGAGTACTGGTAATTTCCCACAATCGTGAAAATCTATGAGGGAGGCCTTCATTCAGCAGTGGACGTCTTATGGCTGATATGGTGATGTATATATATACACTTTATTATACACCATATAACAAAAATAAGGAAAAAAAGAAGATAAACAATAGTCAATGTACAATGGGCGGTCTTATCGCATACAGCGATCTCTTCCAGACAACCTTTGGATGGATTTGGGAAATAAGAAGGAGATACCGAGCAGTCTAGGTGTACATGTACAAAGTAGGGTAAAGTATTTTTTATTACACATATGTAATGATGATGATAAATCAATTAATGTATAAGCCTGTAAATGTTGTAAAAAAGTTGTCTCTTCTCATACAGAGAAGGAATTGCCATTGATCACTACGTTTGCTTACTGCATGTTGGCTATTTCATAAATTGGATAGTGAAGGATCCCCCCGACGCATTGCTGTACGCTGTGCTATGCACATGGCACCCCATCACCACGGGCATGCCACAGTCTTCGCGGCGTCACTCTGAAGAGCACGCAAGGTCCTACTCAGCACGTCTGCGGCCCCGTGGCTCTCTGCCATATCGGGGCAGCAATCAGTCAGATATGTAGGAGATTAGTGCCTGTCTGTTGTTACTTCGGAACTCGTTCCTTCTTCTCCAAGTGGAATTGGCCCTCCCGATTTCCTTCTAGAGCATACCACTCTTAGAGAAGGAGATCCGTACACTCCAATTTTATGGCTTTTCCAACATAACCGGCATCGCTGCTAGCAGTGAGGGATCTTGCCAGAACCGGTCGACCAGGATCCGCCACTCGGCATAATCAGAATAAGAATGGCGCTAGTATCGAGCCTTGAGGCCTAATATAAAGGGTAGTCCGGAAGATTTTTCTGAATTAATATCACCGTACTGATCCCTATGGTCTAGATAAGACTTAATTACGTTAAGTGCTACAATGACGAAGTTTTCGTATAAGTGAGTCATGGTGAATGCAATAGAATGCTTTCGAAAGATCACAGAACACCTCAAATGTATTCTTCGAGTTCAATATAAATATGTTGAAGATGAGCTACACTCGCATCTGTTGTTGGACGACCTTTCATAAACCATATTGTTCATGGTGAAGTAGGCAATTTAAATTGTGCCCCTACCTGCACGGCAATATCAGGCACTATCTACGCGATAGACCGGATCGTTACGTGGGCATGGATTGTGGTGTGAAACGGAGGTACATTACGTGCGGGGTTCCGCAGGGGTCAATTCTCGGCTCACTTTTATTGGACCTCACCTACGACGCACTCCTGCATGTCACTCTCCCGGCTGGGGTTAGCGTAGTTTGTTACGCTGACTACACTCTTGTGGGTTGGCCAGCGAGGAAGCCTTCGAAGGAACCATCCGACTTGCCGAACAAGCGGAGGCAATGACTGTGGCCTAGGTCCACGCTCTCGCCATTCGACATCCTGGCGGAGACGGATGCGTGGGTCTACGATCAGACACGCTCCCTCCGTCAGAGCGGCGAAGACGCGCCTCCAGGGGCGTTGGAGAGGCTGAGGCGGCTAGCTCAGCGGCGCGCACTTGGAAAGTGGCGTCACCGCCTGCTGATGCAATACGCGACCAAGCGCGTCGTGGAGGCCGTCCTGCTGCTCTTTGGAGCCTGGCTCAGAAGGAGCGAGCGCGTCACCTACCGCCTGACGCAGGTGCTCACCGGGCACGGTTGTTTCGGTGCGTACCTGCACACGATAGGACGTGAGGCTACGGCACAATGCCACCATTGTGAAAGCGACCAAGACACCACGCAGCACACGCTCGAGGCGTGCCCCGCGTGGGCCGCCGAGCGGCGGATCCTGGTCGATCGGATCGGGCAAGATCTCTCTCTGCCAGCAGTAGTGTCGGCTATGTTGGCAGAGCACGAAAACTGGAATGCAGTGGTCTCCTTCTGTGAGAGCGTCATGCTCCAGAAGGAGACCGCAGATTGGCATCGGGAGAGGGCCGACCCCGCTCAAAGAAGGAGGAGACGGCGCCGGGGTAACAACCGCCCTGGCGCCTAATTCCCACACGCCTGAAACCCCCTGCCGTTGCTGTGAGGCAGGGCACCTCTGGGTTCACGGGTGCGTAGATTGGGGAATCTGCGTGCCCACACCGAGCGACCCAAGAGAAGACGGTAGCACGCATGTGGTCACGCGCTGCCATGGGACGCTTTGGGGGATCCTTTACAATCCCCCCGAGGGGGTGACCGCTTTATAGTCACCCTCTCAGGGATGTGCCTATAGGCGTGGCACCAGTGGGTGGCTCTAGTGTGATCATACGAGGACCTGGAGCCTCCCTTAGGTGCCGAAGATGACCGCTCCAGTGGTTTTAGCCGGTAGGAGTCCGGCATACCCCTTCGCCCTTCCCCGGGGCGAAGGAAGTTCATGAAGAATTTCCACTGGGCACCAATAAAAAAATTAAAATAAAAAAAAAGGTCCACGCTCTGGATCTGCGGATAGTGCTACAAAACCAACGCGCTATGGTTCCACACATTTTCGCGGAGCAGGGAACCACCCATTTTATGGATAACCGTTGGGGATGCACAAATCAGGTGGGCCGGTACATGAAGTAATTTTTATTAATGTAGTACGTAAGTAAGCTAAGCAGTAGTGTTTAAACTTTAGACATTACTGTGCTGAAGAGACTGAATATCTTTGCGTCTCGAGGTAACGAGCGCAGTGTGATAGTGTGATGGTGTGCAGGCTAGCTATGGGTAGCGTTCTAATTGTAATGGTTAAACATTTTGCTTACCACCAGGTGAATGACTTGCTCGTCTCGTCACCAAGTGGTATAAAAATGTCACTCACCTAAGTGAAGGAGAACATCGTAAGTCAATTTCGATCTAATAGTCTGAAATAGCCAACACACAATGAGCAAGTGAGCTGATCAATGCTATTTTCTTCTTTGTATGAAAAGGGGCGTTTGCCCAGCGGTGGGACAGTTACAGGATCTTCATATTATAGATAGACCGAGGCTTTTAATAATACAAATCTTTAAAAATCGTAATAGAAAACTATCAAAGGGAGTTAAAGTGCAGCCAATAGTTTGTACATAAACCATGGCTTTAAAGGATTTTTATATAACTATACTAGCTGCCCGCCCCTACTTCGCACAGGCAGTTGCATGCAAACCCGATTGCAGCGCCACGTACCAGGTCCAATTGTGAATCTGGTCCATCCAGGTTCTTTTTGTACCCTGTGGAAATTCTTCATGAACTTCCTTCGCCCCGGGGAAGGGCGAAGGGGTATTCCTACCGGCTAAAACTACTGGAGTAGTCATCTTCGGCACCTAATGGAGACTCCAGGTCCTCGCATGATCACACTAGAGCCGCCCACTGGAGCCACGCATGATCACACTAGGGCCGCCCACTGGAGCCACGCCTATAGGCACATCTCTGAGAGGGTTTATGTAAAGCAGTAACTCCCGCCATCCAGGGTTCTACTCATACATACACAAAAAAAACGTTGAAATCAGTCGAGCTGTTTATGAGGAGTTCAGTGACATACACACGTATAGAAGAATTTTATAAACATATAACAAAAATACTAATGTCGTCATGGAAATCTATGGCTTTGCTCAACAGTGGACATCCTTTGGCTGATTTGATGATGATGTAAAAATAGGTATCAGGAATAAGGAGATCCGTAGAAGAACTAAAGTTACCAATATAGCTGAAAGCATTTGTAAGCAGTAGTTGGCAATGTGCTGGGTAAGTGAAAAGTGGCACCAGCTCTCAGAACTTATGGCAACTTGGGCAGAAAGGTGGACGCATCAAAAACGCAGCGTAATTAATAAAATAATAAATAATAAAAGCGTTTATTCGGTGCAACCAAAGACACAAAACATACCAGTTAAATGAAACACGTTGACGGCACGGTTGGTGCAGTGGCTGATACAGTCGACTGCTGCGCTCCGGGTCGTGGGTTCGATTCCCACACGGAACAAATATTTGTATGATCTGCAGATAGTTGTTCCGGGTCTGGGTGTATTGTATGTGAAATTCATGTCTGTAAACGCACCCACGACACAGGAGAAATCCTAGTGTGGGGCAATGTTTTAAAAAAAAACTAAAAAAAAAAAACATGTCATAAACAGAAAACAAATAAAAGAATCAGATCATCACATATTCAGTCTCGGAACGACCGGTGTGCAATGTGCAACGGTCTTCATCAAAAATGAATAGACGACCTGGTAAAGGTAGCTGGAAGTCACTGGATGCGAATGGTATGTCACCAGGCGTTTTGGATATCTACGGCCTTTGTTCAGCAGTGGACATCATTTAGCCTGATACGGTAAAAAATTCATATTGTAATACGAGATAAAAATCGTATTCCATGTGGTTTCCGGATTAAGAATATAGCACCACTCCATCTCCTCCCATGGATGATGTGAAAGGCGACTAAGGGACTCTAAACCAGAGGGATGGGCAGCAGCGTCCCTTCTGTGGAACAGTAGCCATACAGTGCTCACCAACCGGCCTGCAATGCGTGGCGAGTATTGGCAAATTCCCCTCAAACTGACGACATAATTAAGAAAATCTATGGGGGAGGCCTTTGTTGCCAGTGGACGTCCTATAGCTCAGCTATATCAGCATATCAGTATGATGATGAAAAAGCACATCTGTAACTATGTATTAACATTATCGTTATTTATTTTTCTAAAAGTTGTAGATCAAAAATGTTCTTTAAGCCTTATTTAACATGTAGCCACTCAAAAGCACATTATGCAACTATCTTACTCTTAGGAGGAAACTTTGTTTCTTTATAATAATCAAAAACCAGACAAGCGCGAGTTGAACTCGCGTGGAGAGGGTTCCGTACGAAGAATATATTATCCAACATGCTTTTTTTTTATCTGACACTAATTTGTTTGTTGTAACTAAAACGTAAGTATGGTACCAGAACGTATGGCCCCTTGCTGAATATATTGTCTGTTATTGAATTTGGTGTTGTATCAAGAACTTATCCCAAGAACAAACTTAACATAGTAATTGAAAAACATGTTCTCCCAAACATTCCAACTGCAAACGTAAGTTTCATCATTTCGGCCGAATGAAGTCCACTGCTGGACACAGGCCTCCCCCAAAGATCACCACAATGACCGATATAGGTGTGTTGTGTGCTCATTGGGGGGTTTTGCCATAATCGCCACGCTTGGCAGGCGGGTTGGCGATCGCAGTTGAGTTATGAATGTACTCGAAGGACGCTGCTGCCCATCCTCCAACTAATCTCAGACGACACCCATGGGATGAAATGGGGTGGTGGTATTCTTAACCGGCACCACATAGTGTAAGCTTACCCAGCACTTCTTCTTTCACGTTTATATAACACTTATGCGAATGAGCTTTACGAGAAGCTTTGCTTAAACCATAAGTATGAATATAAAAACACCTAGATCTAAAAGTTGATAAAAGATTTAAATATATATTTACATAAAAAATTTTTTTTTAGTACCTAACATAAAAATGCCTCAGTCGAAAATTGAAGCATACAATGCTTCTCAAAGCAAATCATAACGTAGTATTTAGAGTAATATACCCTTGATTCCAACACACAAGATTTACGCTAATCGAAGCCGTACTCATCAACTTACACTGGACCATTAAAACATTTCTATGAGAAACTAGAATAAATTGATCCCTGTAAAACTTAGACCTTTTTTGTACTGTTAAAAGCATTATTACATAACCTAACCTCAAACTATGAGACTTTGGCGTCACTTAATACTAAAACAACTCTACGATTTTTATTTTAATCACGAAAATGTATCAGTATCGGGCTATCAAGTAGTATTGGGACATTTCTGTTATGATTTTCAAATATACGTAACTCGAAAGATATCAACATTCCAAGTTACATAATTATAAATATAAAACTCTTTAGTTTTATTTCGGAACACTTTTATAAATGGAACATGGAATTATAATTCGAAAATACGCAAACAAAATACGTTACGCATATTGACATAATGCAGTAATGACTTGACAGTATTTTCCGAGCGTATATTTTTGGAAATATTTATGGTATTCTTTTTTATATCGAATCGTACACGTAATAGCATGTAAACGATAAATAAATGCATCGTGTGAACTAAAAAAAATACAATAGATAGTAATCGAACCAGCCTCATTAAAGCTCTAAGCTCACTGTTACCATTTGAAACAAAACACGTTGAAGAAAACAATATTTTGAAAACACTCTGATCTTTTAACACTATACCATTATGTTCTTGGTTGAAAAACGTATATTTTAGATTTTTATTTTTTCAATGACGTCTATTTACGACAGACGTCGACGCGTTCCCGCGACTCGATTACTACTGGGCGCAGGCTACGCTATCGGCCTCGTAGGCATTTCAAAAATCTATGTAACATATAAAAACCCCATATACCTTCTATTAAACGAATCCTTTAATTTAACTAAAATTTTATTAAAAATCTACTTTGATACTTGCGAAAAAAATAATCGAAAATACGCAAATGCGCGTGTAAAAAAATATGTTTTAATTAAAACTACATTCGCAATTACCGATTTTTTTTTAAATTTATTTATTTATCGTTAAGTCGTGTTTGTTATGTATTGTATTTTTTCAATATTTTGGCGGACGCGCGTAGTATTCCAGTGCGCGCGTCGCTTTGCCCGGTCGATACAGCGGTATCGTGTGTTCCACAGTATACGGCGACAGACAGTCTTGTTTTACAATTCTGAGGTCCCAATGCTGAGTGTTATTGGGATTATTTTGCCTTGTACTTTCTATGACTGTTTCTATACAAATTTGAGGAGGGAACGGCTCAGCATTGCGTACAAATATAGACGGCATGTCCAGTTCGGGAGACAACGCTGGGATTGTTAGGCTACCTTGTCTTGGTAGTTGAGTTTAGGGTGCAATGAATGATGATTTTACGTGTTATGGGTTAATGACATCTGTTTGGGGTAGGTTGCTATAAGAATTGAGACATAATTATATCATCAAGTAATCATTGAGTCACAGAACATACTTTAACGCTAAATTACAAATTTTTGTGCCATTACATGTCAGAGTTCAGTGAAGGCACGGTTAGTTTTTTTTTTTTTTTTTTTTACCCGTTGCCCCACACTTGGATTGCTCCTGTGTCGTGGGTGCGTTTACAGACATGAATTCCACATACAATACACCCAGACCCGGAACAAATACCTGCAGATCATACAAATATTTATTCCGTGCGGGAATCGAACCCACGACCCGGTGCGCAGCAGCCGACTGTATCAGCCACTGCACCAACCGTGCCGTCTGTGTTCCGGGTCTGGGTGTATTGTGTGTGAAATTTGTGTCTGTAAACGCACCCACGACACAGGAGAAACCCATTCATACTGTCATCATATTATGTTATTTATATTAGCCAAAGAAAGCCCACTGCTGCACAAAAGCCTCCTTATAGATTTTCATAATGACTGGTTACATGCTGCCTGCATCCAACAATTCCCAGATACCCTATAACAGGTTATGTGGCCATCGCATTGGAGACCGTCCCACGCTGCGTTTTCGGTGTACTATCTCTACTCGAGAACCATTTTGCCCTCAACGACCATCAGTTTTACGAGTAATAAGACCCGCCCTATGCCACTTCTGCTTACTCATAATTTCTGCTATGTCGGCAACTTTAGTCCTTTTAAGGATCTCCTCATTTCTGATCCGATCTCGTAGAGAAATACCAAGCATAGCTCTCTCCATAGCTCGCTACGTGTAACCTTGAGGTTTATTCTTAGGCTCATAGTTAGCGACCATGGTTCTGTGCCATGGTATATTTCATGACAGGTATCAAACTAATATATCTTATATCTCCCAGAGAGAATAAACCAAGCATAGTTCTCTCCATAGCTCGTTAAGTGACCTTGAAGATGTCATCATCATATCGGCCATTTATACGTCCACTGCTGAACAAAGACCTCCCCCATAGATTTTCACAACTGTGTCATCATTCTGGGGGGTATTTGCCAATACTCACCACGCTTGGCAGGCGGGTTGGTGAGCGCAGTATGGTTACCGTGTCATAGAAGGGACGCTGCTGCCCATCCCTCTGGTTTAGATTCCCTTAGTCGCCTTTTACGACATCCACGGGAGGAGATGGAGTGGTGCTATATTCTTAATCCGGCCACCACACGGAATGAGGTCCATAGTCTCTGTGCCATTTATACATGTCCAGTAAATAGCACGACATACTGCAGGGGGTGAGAGCTTGGGTTAATACCTACCAAAAAAACATAATATATGTTCAGCAAAATCTTATGGATTTACAGTAGTACAAAATTTTCGATAAGAAAATTGTACTGTGAAAATTGAAATAAAAATTGTATTTCTTGAAAATGTTTTAGTTTTTAATAGAATAACGACTTATTAATGAGTAAAGTAACTATATACAAATAATATTAGGTAAAAAGAAAAACTAGAAAAGGAATTTTTCATTACGAGATGCTTAGAAATCTGTGTCAAGGTAGAGATTTTTCGATAATTCGGAAAATTTTGTACTACTGTTAATCCGTAAGATTTTGGTGAACATATATTGTTTTTTTGGTAGGTATTGACCCAAGGTCTCACCCCCTGCAGTATGTCGTGCTATTTACTGGACACCCTGTATACGAACCTCTAAAGCTTTTATTATATTAGTGCGACTATACATTCTCAATATATGAGATCTATAAATAAGCCTTTAACCCCAAGAATGGCTTCATAAAACCACCATAAGGCATTTAATATGACTCGTAAACCGTACTTTAATTTCGCTTACAACGCTTTCGAATGCAGCTGTTGCAAATTGCTTGAGGTTCTTTTACAGAAATGTTTGCAAAATGATTCAACGGGTTTATTATATTTGTTATTAATTTTTGTTGACGAACTTTGTAACATAATCAGCATATTACTATCCCACTGCTGGCATGGGCCTTTTAAAGGTTAGGAATTAGTCCACCAAGCTCGCCTAGTACGGGTTGGCGGACTACACACACCATTGAGAACATTTTTAGAGCCCTCGCAGGTGTTCAGGTTTCCTCACGATGCTTTCCTTCACCGTTAACGCGAGTGACAATCATATTCTGATTCGCACATGAATCCAAAAAGTCAGAGGTGCGGGCCGGGACTGAAATCAGAACCTTCTGTATGCATGTGGTCACGTGCCACCGTGTGCCCAGCACAGCGCACAGCGAGGCTTGGGGAGATCCTTTACAATCCTCCCCGAGAAGAGCCTGGGAGTGACCTTTTTACAGTTGACTTCCCTCCGCTATATGTGAGACGCTATACAATATGTGCCTAAATGCATCAATGTAGTGTGATCTTACGAAGACTTGGAGCCCCCGTTCGGTACCAAAACTGACCGCTCTAGTGGTTTTAGCCGGTAGAAGTCCGGCATAGAATTTCTACTGGATACCGATAAAAAAGGATATTAGTGCTATGTGAACTTTGTAAACTGTAGTAATATCGTCGCAGTTTGCCTTGCACTGCGAGAACTGAGTGTTGTTAGGTTTGGAGTTCTACATCCAGGTCCAACATTGTGTATTTGCGTTTTACTCTAAGGCAACTGTTTATTTTTTATATAAGCGGGATCGTACGAGTATGAAGGAGAGGAGGAAATAACCTTTATTTGATGACAAATACAATATACGACAGATATAATATGGAGCTAAATGTTATGATAATTTTTGATCTGATCCATATAGTCACAGGCGGCAACTCTCCTGGCGCGCTCCCCACCTTCCGATATCCTGGCGGAGACGGATGCATGGGTCTATGATCAGACACACTCCCTTGTCCATCTCAAATAGGTTTTCAGCTCAGCATAATATCAGGCAGTGAAACCGGCGCTGAATTTCAGCTGGAGCCCATAGTGACACACAGATTCCATCCAGTAAATAAAGCTAAATGTTATAATAATTTTAAATTGATATTAACACTAATTTGGTTTTACTCTGTTGATGAAAAACGTATGCGAATGATGAAAAGTGAGTTCCACGGCCCATGATCATCTCAAACATCAATAAATTCACTGATGCGATGCCACCTTTATTCTGTGTGGTGGTGGGACTAAGAATATAGCACCATCTCCTGGCGTGGATGCCGTAAAAGGTGATGGGATTCCTATGCAACAGCAGCATTCTGCGCTCATCAACACGCCTGTCAAACGTGGTGGGTAACGGATCGTGGGACGACCTCCAACGAGATAGGTAGACGACCTGGTGAAGGTGCTGGGAGCGTAGGATGCGGGCGACAAGTAACCGATCGTTGTGAAAATAAAAATGTATGGGGGAGGCCTTTGTTCAGCAGTCAACGTACTTTGGTGGATGATGATGATGATGTATTAGAAACTTTGGTCTACAATGCAAATTAAAAGCTTGAAAGTTTAACAACCTAAACTGAAAAGCCTGTAATCAGTAATTACATTGCCGTGACTACTGAAAAGCTGTAATTATAAATGTTGTGACCCATTTCTTTCAGAGTTACTGCGAAAAGCTTAACGAGTACTTACTCGTGTTTGACGTACAAACGAAGGTAGTACTTTAAAAGTAATCATCGTTGGTCTGGATTCAGTATTCTTAAACGCTACTTCCGAGCGTTAACTTCACGGTTCTCAGCGCAGGATCTTCTGCCGAAAGGATATATCCCTTGAATGGGTGACCATAATTTACGCTTTGAGACTCCTCCTTGGCCCACATAGCACGTTAAGTTATCGATCCTAATGGGCATAATCGTTGACATACAAACCATAATCATTACAGCCAAAGGAGGTCCACTGCGGTACAAAAGCCTACCCCATCATCATATCGACCATTTATACGTCCACTACTGAACAAAGGCCTCCCCCATAGATTTTCACAACTGTGTCATCATTCGGGGGGGTATTTGCCAATACTCACCACGCTTGGTAGGCGGGTTGGTGAGCGCAGTATGGCTACAGTTCCACAGAAGGGAAGCTACTGCCTCTTCCCTCCCTTCCCTCTAGTTTAGATTGCCTTAGTCGCCTTTTACGACATCCACGGGAGGAGATGGAGTGCTGCTATATTCTTAATCAGGACACCACACGATATCGGACACCACATGAATGGCGGACACCACACGGATGCCGGACACCACACGGATGGCCTACCCCATAGATTTCCTCAATTGTGTCATTATTTTGGCGGGCATTTGCCAATACTCACCACGCTTGGCAGGTGGCAACTATTTCACAGAAGGGATGCTGCTGCTCATCACTCTGGTTTAGATTCTCTTAGTCGCCTTTTACTACATCCACAGGAGGGGATGGAGTGGTGCTATATTCTTAATCCTGACACCACACGGATACAAGCACATATTATGACATTATTTTTTATATGATGACGTTAGGTTTTGTCCTATGACGTTCGACATGCAGTCTTCTTCTTCTTCTCTTAAATTATGGCTTCTGTAGAGTATCTTCCACAATTTCTCTAGTGTGATCATACGAGGACAAGGAAGATTTACATGTATAAGGCAACGTCGTACGGTGTTTAGAAAAATGAATCTTTACATATAATATTCATAAAATATTTCTCAAAAATGAAAAAAATCTATAAAATATGTGGGCAATGCATATCATCCAGACCGAAATCAACTGCCTATAGACCATAAACATAAAAATATTTTTAATTCCACAATCCAATACAAATGAAATGAGTCCGTAAATCTTCGGCCACCACGACGCTGTTTAATAGTTTTCGAACTAAGTGTTAATTTCTGTTGCTGAATAACGTTTTTAGATGAAAGGAAGAATATCTAACGATCAAAACAACTAGAAATAAATCAGTGAAATAACCAGCTTTTAAAACCAATAATCAGAAGCTAGTTGGACTAGCTTGACTGAACAACTCTTACACGCCAATTTTTAAAAAAAAAATATTGGTCCCATTGGAAATTTCACCTGTGCTTCCTCCGCCCCGGGCAAGGATGACGGGCATTCCGGACTCCTACTGGCTAAAACCACTGGGGCGGTCATCTTCAGCACGTAAGGGGGGCTCCAGGTCCTCGTATGATCACACTAGAGCCGCCCACTGAACTCTCTTGCAAATACAAATTACCACAACACGCATGAACTGTCACTTCACATATATACATACATTCAAATACACAAATGGCCACACAAACACAAACATGCATTTAATGTGTTTTCTTCTTCATTTTTCTTAATTGTTTATTTCCTTTTTGGATTTCTTATTTTATTCATATTTCTTTCTGTGATATCGTTGTTTTATTTTTATAAGTGTAATTGTTTAGTTATACATTTCGATAAATACAAATGTAACTTGTCTTTACAAGTTGGGAGAAGGAACTAACTTCTGAAACATGCGGATACATTGGGAGTTAGAGACGTGTGTAATTATATGTAATGTTGAAGTGATTTATAAATTTATATTATCTTATTCTTCTTTTCATCCATAAACCTTTCCCTTCTAAACTCATAAAGTTCAAACAAAGAACTTTTGTAAAAAATACCTGTTCTTCCACCTTTTCGTTTTCATGGCCAGAAAAGCATTGCATAGTCAAATATGTATTGTCTATCCACTCGAACCTTACGCTACACCCATGAATAACATTTATTTTTAAAACTGTAGCTGCTCTTCTGTCTCGTTTCGCAAGTGTGACTGCCAAGCCTGCGGTCGTAGATTCAATTTCCAGGTTGGACAAATTATTATTGGGTTTTTCTGTTAAGAAGATTTCAGTACTAGGACTTTTTTTTTATCGGTGCTCCACACCAGGATTTCTCCTGTGTCGTGGGTGCGTTTACAGACACAAATTCCACACACAATACACCCAGACCCGGAACAACTACCTGCAGATCATACAAATGTTTGTTCCGTGCGGGAATCGAACCTGCGACCCGGAGCGCAGTAGTCGACTGTATCAACCACTGCACCAACCGTGCATTTGTATTATGGGTAAGCGGCTCACCTTCTTTTACATAAGACGTAATATTGGCACATGCGTACAAGTCTGTAATGCTCACGTAATGTCCTGCTTTTACTGTACGGTTCTCTACAATATAGTCGAGATGAGCAACGCTGATATATGCGTTAACCTTCGGTTTTCAGTCTAACAACTTGAATACCCAACCATAATTATCATTTCAGACGTTACCCCAAAGATCACCACAATGACTAGTACGGGTTTGTGTATCTGTGTGTTGTTTGCTCATTGCCATAGCCGCCAAGCTTGGCAGGCGAGTGGACTTTACATAGATATACATATATCATGTACTCGAAGGATGCTACTGCCTATACTTCAGCATATCCCATAGTCGTATTTTACGATACCCACGGGATGAGATGGCGTGGTTGTATTCTAAACCGGCACCACACCAGCTACCCAACCATATAGTGCATCATCATTTTTTAAGTTCGATCTTTGGTTGTTGGCTCAAGTATAGAGAATCTAAAAAGAAATACACTTGTTATATACTTATTCTTATTTTCAACCATAACTTAACATTACTGTGCAAGTTCAAGCTCAAACCGTAAAAATCAGACTGGTCTCGGAATGTTATATGCTTTGAACACAGAATATAACTTTAGCCAAAATTACTTGGCGCGAATTAGACGCCGAGAAGAGATTTCGCCTATTTCAACTACTCTTTTTTTGTTTTTTTTCAAAACGTTGCCCCACACTAGGATTTCTCCTGTGTCGCGGGTGCGTTTACAGACATGAATTCCACACACAATACACCCAGACCCGGAACAACTACCTGCAGATCGTACAAATATTTGTTCCGTACGGGAATCGAACCCACGACCCGGAGCGCAGCAGTCGACTGTATCAACCACTGCACCAACCGTGCCATCAATCTCTGTCATTATGATGATACTGTCAACAATGTGAATATTAGTGATGCAGTACTCGCCATTCCCTTTTAGGCTCCGTTTAGTCTAGCCCAGTGTTTCAAATTTCCTTCAACGCATTGTTGAAAACCCATAGCACGAAACAGGTGAACTGTTTCATCTCAAGCAGTTAGATGGAATGGGATTAGGAATTGGATCTGAACTGTCACCGTGGCGACTACGTAAAGCCTTCTTGTCAATATACATAGAATATATTTATTTATATTACCAGTTAAGGCAACGTCCTTCCAGAACCGCGGACTGCGAAGTTTCAAGCGCCTAATGAGTTTGTTCTAGCTTGGTTTCACTGTCTGAGTCCTAGCGTTCACCCGGCCTATTGCTATGAGTATGACGGCCTCTATTTGGATAAAGGAAAAATCTTCGCGGGCTTTCTCCTCCATAGGGAAGCGTGTCGGAGTCCTTTTTTATTTTTTTATTGATATCCAGTGGAAATTCTACATGGAACTTCCTTCACTCCGGAGAAGGGCGAAGGGCTATGCCGGATTCCTACCTCTACCTACCTATCGCTGGGGGTGCGGAATTTGTTCGCAAATTGGACCGCGAGGTTTCAGTCTGCCACTTAATCTGACGGGTCCTGAGCGTCATCCCCAGCCTTACAATCCTCTGAGAGAGGCGCGTGCAGAAAATAGCGCTACGGGTAAAGGACTCAACTTCGTCACCTGCAGGCCAGCTGTGGCTATGACATAAGGTGTGGATGAAACTATCATCATAAATTCTGAGGTTTGCGTATCTTAAACTGTCTTTAATATTTCTCCTCCTAAATCTATACAAATAAATAAAATTGAAGTGTCTGTTTGTAATGTCAAAATACCAGCTTTTTACTAAATGCATATGAAAGTATATACGGAACAAAAAATGCATTTTAATGTTTTTTGTCTGTCTTTCTGTTTGTTCCGTGTAATCTCCGAAACGGCTGGACCGATTTTGACGGGACTTTCACTGGCAGATAGCTGATGTTATAAGGAATAACTTAGGCTACTTTTGTTTTAGAAAAATAATTAGGGTTCCGCGCAAAAAATATAAAACCCTTGAAATTCAATACATATATTCTATGTCAAGTGCCTATGTCGAAGTACTCTAAATGTATTTTAAATTAAACGCGGGTGAAACCGCGGGTCCCAGCTAGTATATAACTAAAAATAGAACATGCCACATCACATTTTCCTGATTGTGACATGATAAACGACGAACTCAAATTAGTCAAGTCAGCATGCAATCGTTTTTGTGAAATATACTGTGTATGATAATGTATAATATGATTTTTGTGTTTTGTATGTATTATGAATTAATTACTGTAATTGGTGTAAAAACCGTTGTAATTGATCAAATAAATAAATAAATAAATAAAATAAATCACAAATAAGTTTTTTGTCCTTTAAATTAGAGATTTTGCGCGTCATCGTACCTTTATGTCAATAATAAATATACATTTGAATAGTTATAAAATAATTTTATTATATGTACGGAAGAGAGAATTTATGATACAGCCACCATTTGCAATAAACATTACACGGGTTTTGATCTGGGCTGGATAGTTGAGCTGACTATACAGGCGCTCCATAGAGGACCGTGGACCGCACTACTCCCCCGTATGGGCGGCGAGCTTCCTCACTCGGCCCCCAAGATTGGGCAGCAGCCGGTGTAGTGCACCCACTACCCTCTCGACTCGGGGGCTGTGGCGCTGGGCTTGAAGTGCTCTTTAATGCCCTAACAGTTGTCCAGGGTGAGCCCCAAGTACATATTGGCCCTTGCTCACCCTATATCTACCATCTAGGTAGTTTTTTGCTCCATGGCAATATGGAACCATAGTGCCTTGGTTTTATGATGCGCTATCCGCAGAAAAAGAACGTGGATTTCACGACAATTGCCACCACTTGCTCGGCCAGCCGGATGGCCTTCCTGGATTCCTGGATGGATTCCCTCGAAAGCCTCCCCGCTGGCCCAAAATAGTCCTTTTTGACTATTTTGGCTTTGTTGATCGTGGTAGAATTTTAATGATATATAGCCGCCTGTAACTGCCCACGGTAGAGCAATATCTTTCTCTCACACATACAAGGAACAAGCATTTGTCACCACCCTTGGTCGATTAATCACTGCGTGTTGGCAACTTCAGCTCATAAAATCCATGTTTCCTTATGATATTTGCTTTTAACTTTAAAGTCAATGGCGTCTTACATCAGCAGCCACCGTTTGCAATAAACATTGTCTGGGTTTTGATCTGGCCTCAGCTAACCCATTTACGTTATTCTCAATATCATATTCACTAACACATATCATACTAACTTCGAGAAGTGACCAGAACGCAATCTATGTGCCATGACCATCCTGATCTACTTATTTTGGTTTCATGTATTTTAGGAGATCCAAAGTAGTTGAGTATTGAATATTTCCTCATAAAGTTAAAGTTTATTGTAGAGCCACGGCAATGCAGTCAAACGCAGGGTACCGTGCCATGTGGGGTCGTTCAACCCTTTTTATGGTACAGGCAATTCACTCAAGAGGCCGTTTTGTAGCTGTCTAGCGGAGCGTGAAGCGGGATAGACTAATGTCTCTGAGAAGAATAAGGCTTGCACAGTTTGTCAATAATGTCGTATCAGGTCCAATAGAAGTAATAAAAGTGAGCCAATTGCCTTTATTCAGCGTGCGTATTCCGTGTGGTGTCTGAATTAAGAATATAGCACCACTCCATCTTCTCCCGTGGATGTCGTGCCTAAGGGACTCTAAGCCAGAGGGATGGGCAGCAGCATGTCTGTACCAATACGCCTACTAAGCGTTGTGATTTCTGACAAATTCCACCCAAAATGACGTCATAATATGGCAATCTATGGGAGAGTCCTTTGTTCAGCAGTGGACGACCTTTGGCTGATATGGTGATGATGAAACATACTTCTAGCCCGGAGCCAGAAATGTATGGAATACAAAAAAGAAATTATACTGCCCGACCTAAAGATTGTATGGATTTAATACAGGTAAAGTTTTCTAGAGGGATCAGCCCCTTTGGTGGTGAAGAAGAAATCTATAAAGATTCTTCTTTTTCTTCCTGCCCTGGTCCCAAATTACTTATCGTCGTCGACGCAATATGAAATATTGCAAAGGATTTGAAAAAAGTTTACAGTCAGCCGCCTGCCTAACATAACACTAACCCTCCTTGGATATACTAGTGTTGAGGGCAGTACATACCGGGTTCCAAACTCCCTTAGACGCCTTCTACAACACCCAAGAGATTAGGTAGCCTGATTCGTGACCGGAGATACCGATACCGTACATGGCATTGACCGGAGTTACACGGTATAAGTCTATTGAGATTACAACCGAGCCAAAAAATGTTAAATCTGTTGGGCGCCCATTGTCCAGCAGTGGACGTTTACGGGCTGGTGTTCTGTGATCTGGATTTGGTTACCTCAGGCTCGCTGCCCACTGCTGACCATACTAGTGTGCGTCTCCCAGTCTTACGTCATAAAACTCGGTCCGCCGCCTTCTGCATAGATGTCGCTCCGCTTGTCACCGTGCCGCTAACACTAAAGTGCTAAATTATTACTTTTCATTGATCCGAGGCCACCATTTTTATTATGCCTAGTTGTGGCTCTAGTAGCGTATACACTTAATTGTTTTTTGTATATCTACAACCGGTATTTTTCTTATTGAATTCTTCATCATATAATAATCAATAATCATCATAATCAGGTGTGATAGTAGTCAAACGCATGCCAAGCTACACAAAAAATAAAAATGGTTTAAATAAAACTTTTGATCATATCTTTTTTTTATTATACCACTAAGGTGGCAAAAAAGCATACGGCCCACCTGATGGTAAGCGGTTATAATACCAGACGTATCACTCGCGCGTTGCCGACCCTGTAAAAATCTATTCACGCCCTTTTTGAAGAGCCCCATGCTGCAGTCTCTTGGGAAAACCTCGGTAGGGAGCTAATTCCACAACCTGAGCGTGCGCGAGAGTTATTTCCTCTGAAACCGTACGGTACGATACCATTTTGGAGCTAGGGTTAGTGGATGTACTACCCGCCAATGGCAGGAGGTGCTATAGTAGAGAGTAGTCGTTGACATCATATCGAACAATTCCTCAGAACACTATCCGTTGTACAAGCGGTAGAACACATACAGGGAGGTAAAGTCTCTCCTCAGACTTAGCAGCTCAGGTTCTAGGTCACTTATGAGCTTGAGATCGTCGACAATCCTAACTGCACACTTCTGTACCGAATCAAAGAGTCCAGGGCTGGTATCCAGGTACTTCCGCCCATAAATAGCTGCATTACTCCATATGAGGCAGAAATTGCGAGTTATAAAGCAGTAGTCTCTGCTCCGATGTGAACCGCCTTGCCTCGTTGAGTACACCGAGTTTTTTGGACACAGCTTAACCTTATCATCTAACTGCGTGCGAAACTAGACGCTGCTGGAAATGTTTTTTTTTTTTTTGTTTTAAAAAAACGTTGCCCCACACTAAGATTTCTCCTGTGTCGTGGGTGCGTTTACAGACATGAATTCCACACACAATACACCCAGACCCGGAACAACTACCTGCAGATCGTACAAATATTTGTTCCGTGCGGGAATCGAACCCACGACCCGGAGCGCAGCAGTCGACTGTATCAACCACTGCACCAACCGTGCCGTCATCCGCATAACAGTGAATGCCGTCGATAGACAGCATATCATTGACATGCAGTAAGGACAATGTTGGGGACAGCACGGAACCTTGTGGGACGTCAACGTTAATGTCCAAGCTTTCAGAGCAACTGCCATCGACAACGGCTCTTATGCTTCTGTTGGACAGAAAGCTGGCAATCTAGTTGCACAATCCCTCTGGTAGTCCGTATCTCTGATAGCAGAATCTTCGACAGAAGACTGTGGTGCCCGATCGAACGCCTTCGCTACATCCGGGCTAACAGTAAATGCCTTACCTTGACTCTCATTGGCAAGAGCTCAACGGTGAGTGAGATACACTAGAAGATCACCAACTGACCGAATATGACGAAAGCTATATTGGCGGTCGCTTATCAAGTTGTGGTATCACAAAAGCTGTTTATTTATTACCCGCTCCATCATCTTATAGAGCAAGGAGGTAATAGCGATAGGCCTGTATTTCGATAGGTCAGATCTATCACCCTTCAATACAGGACATAACTCAGGATAACACTCACTTTAGTACCACTGCCAGTATGCCATCCGGGCCACTCGACTTATGATCGTCCAGGGAATGCAACTCCCGCCGGACCTCCCGTTGCTTTATGCGGATTTCCGGCGTGTAATTGCCGCAACACGAAATAGTAGGTGGTACTGCGTCTCGGTCGTTCGAGGTCGAGTTCGAGGCAAAGAGAGAGCACAAGGCACAAGGCACATGAGGCACAATTGACAAGAATACTGAAACACGTATTCCTTCATTGTGATTCAATTAATGAAATACCACTTTTCATAGATCTAACTTATAAAATGACGGATTTTCATACTTTTTTTTTTGTCCATTGGTGAGTTTACAGACACAAATTCCACACACAATACACACAGACTCGGAACAACTACCTGCAGATAATACAAATATTTGTTCCGTGCGGGATTCGAACCCACGACCTGGAGCGCAGCAGCCGACTGTATCAGCCACTGCACCAACCGTGCCGTCGTTTAAAACTAATCTTTAAATTAATGTTGTCCACTAAACCGTAATTTAAAAATATATGAGAAATATATATAACTAGCTGTGCCCCGCGGTTTCACCCGCTATTTAATTTAAAAGAACTCGGATTATTTCTATATAATTTAAAGAACTTATCATCATCATCATCATTTCGGCCAAATAAAGTCCACTGTTGGACACAGGCCTCCCACAAAGATCACCACAGCGACCGATATCGGTGTGTTGTGGGCTCATTGGGGGGTTTTGCCATAATCGCTACGCTTGGCAGACGGGTTGGCGATCGCAGTTGAGCTGTTAATGTACTTGAAGGTTGCTGCTGCCCATCGTCCGGCTAATCCCTTAGTCGACTTTTACAATACCCACGGGAAGAGATGAAGAGAGAGAAGAGGTGGTGATATTCTTAGCCGGCACCACACGGTGAACTTATACTAGTATAGATATAATGTTGTATACTGGCTATACAAACCAATAGCTCTTGAGATAACACTTTTAAACATATTTGCGTATTGTATTCGTTTGAACTGATTCTATTGACATAGGCAGGCTAAGTTCGGCTCTTCTCGGTAATGCTCGGTTCTCGTCGGCAATCCACCGCATCGCATCGCTCGCCCGAGCTGTTACTTCGTTTTACAGATTTTTTTTTTACTCCGCTTCTAAGCATTATACCGTGATGTAGAATCTTCTTCAAGAATTGGGCTATGTAATACAAAAATATATTTTCAAATCCGAGTGGTAGTTCCGGATATTAGATCGACTCTTCTGCTTTTTTATATTAGTGTAAATATCTGACATAGGACACAAGCTGTGTGGTGCCGGCTACGAATAGCACCAGCCCATCTCTCATCCCTTGGGTGTCGTAAAAGGTGACTATGGGATTAGCTGGAGGATGGGCAGCACCGACCTTCGAGTACATTAACAACTCAACTGCGATCGCCGACCCGCCTGCTAAGCGTGGCGATTATGGCAAAACCCCCCAGTGAAACACACCCATATCGGTCGTTGTAGTGATCTTTGGCGAAAGCCTGTGTCCAGCAGTGGACTTTATCGGCCGAAATGAGGACACAAATCACTTAGATATGTTTGTTGTCTTGTTGTATACTGACTATACAAACCAATAGCTCTCCACAAAATTACTTGAACACAAATTTTAAATATCTGTGTGGTAAAAGAGAATTAATTTGTGCTCCAATGTTTTACTTGAAAGTAGTAAGATTTCTGCTATTTTGCGAGAATAACAAGATAAATTAAAACAAATTTATGAAACAAGCTTTATTTGTCATTACACTTTGTGTTTTGTCGAAGTTTTGATGCATCACTTGCGTATTACCTAAAACCATTTTAGCCTTGAACCAAACTTTCATAATTATAATTTATATTTACATATAATTCACAGCGAATAAATTTTTTGAATATAATTTACAAATACAATTTGAATGTTATAATATTGTATTAAATTCGGCGAGAAAAGAACACCGATCAGAATTAATAACATTATTATTTTTGGGTCAATAAATACAATACATAATTACGAATAAAGTAACACGTTTACTACACACAAGTAGAGACTGATTTAAAGCTTTGATCAATGAGTATATTAAATATAATATCACAAAAAGTGGCAGATTATTTACATTTTTAATTATTTTTAACTTAATATTTATGTCTCTGGCTAATCGAAGCTAAAACTTTAAATAAGGTTTTTCTTGAAGGTCATTGAAAATTAGCTTTCATGTAACTAATAGATTTTGTCGATAGATTATCATAAAACATTAATAAAATAATATTTATTTAGGGCGATTTCACTTCTATAGTTAATTAGTTGAAAAAACCTGTATATGAGTTAATCATTGACTACTTTGCCACAAATACTTATCATATTTGAGAGACGTGATATCGGATGCAGTTGGAGCTGACTCGCACTCTACAGAGACAGAGAGAGAATAAGAGATTTTCCAGACCGCAAGGAAATCGTCTGTATGTGCCTGCGACAACATACCATCGGAACATCATATATTTATGAATGGTCTTTATATATAATTTCAACAAATATTTGTTTTATCATAATATATTTTATTGTAATATAGTATTTTATTACGAGAACTCGTTCGTATAGATACTGTTTATAAATAGAATAAGAGAGAAAGCTAAATTTCAATTACTATTGCACTGCACTCATATTATGTTATAAGATACAATACAAAAAACTGACACATAATAAAGCTACATTTTTTACAATAAACTCTACAATAATATGAAGTTAATACAGAAATGTTATTAAATGTCTAACATTTTATTTTATTTTTATATACTATTCAACTACCAGTATACAAAATATAAATTAAATTAAAGCATTTGAAAGTAAAAATGTTTAATTAATTTGTTCTAAATAATTATTTAAATTCAAATTATATTTTCTATTTTATGCGGTTAATTAAAGTAGCGTTTCCTATATTTATTTTTATAAATAATATTCAATTGTATCTATTTTTTATATTGAATCCTTCCAAAAAATGCTGGTGAAAACATGTTATACTATTTTTATTACCGTACACGAATTTCAACATGATATTTTTTCTATATTATGTTTATCAAAATAAGTATCAACAATTATATTATGTAGTCGTCACGCGTTTCCAGAAGCCAAAAATATTAAACAAGGACTTATACTATCCGGCATAGCTCAGACTTAGAATAAAGAGACGCTGTTTAATAAAGTTTTATCTTTCATAAATGTTAGTAAGCGTAAGCCTTGATGCCCGCCAATTATTCGTAAAATATTAATACTGTTCCGATTTTATTTCTCCCCCCTCAAATTTAGCAGCCTTTTATGTAAGGTAATTGCACTTTTCGTTTTCGCAATGCTCTACGTAAACGATTTCATACGATAAACTGGAAAGACTATCAGTTGAAAAGTTAGTATCTATTTATGTTTTGGATCCAACAATATTAGGCAATTTTAATTTAGATAACAACTAAGAATACTATGTCGTAGAATTTAAATAGCAGAAGTATTCCACAACCAAGATGAGAACTCTTCAACCGATAGTTACTAGATTTCAATACATGGGCTAGCTAGGTGATCATTGTAACACGAAACGGCTACGAAAAGACTACGAGATATCAATGAAGTCAATACGATACGCGTCAACCACACACTTCCATAGAAAATTCACTGTGACTACCATTTATCACGTAGCATTCACGTAGCAATCGTGTAGAAACACGCCGTTTTACAGCTGCGTATAGCCTTCATGGTTCCGAGGGGAGGCGCGGCGGCGGGCGGCTGAAGCTCGGCGTCAGAACACATCATCGCTCGGATCATCATCCAACTCGCATAACAGTTTGCTGCTGTAAAAGTAAAGCGGAATATGAGGAGATATTTTTTAGAACAGAAAAATGGGCTTTGTTTTAGGAGCGCTCTCTGATATTGAAAATCTAATTTTCATCCGAAGCGTTTTCTTATTGCTGCCCGTTAGTCTAAATAAAACAATTAATTGATAACATTTGTAAAAATACAAAGTGTAAGTCTCAGAATATAATACTATAACATAAATATTAGAAAAATAAAAAAATCTAAAATAGGATATATTAGAATATCTATCCTATTTTAGAGTTATTTTTAGAGAATAAGAATAGGAGAATAAAATTCTAGAGAATAGGAGTACTACTTATCATACTTTATTAGTGATATTTTCTTGCGTATACTATATATTTGACTGTGAAATTTCCCATGTGTAAAAAAATATTTCGTGATCTACGAGAGCATAATTGTTGTAAGTTTTACGATGAAATTGTACATATGAATTAGGGAGAAAATATTAACTAATCAAATCACTCAGATCAGTGCAAAATTCTGGTATAAAACGTACTTGTTTAAACTATAATCCATTAAAACTACGATGTTCCAACACCATACTTGAGATATGACCTGAAAGTCCAGTAATTTACACTAAATGTCATAATTACTGAACAAAGAAAAAAAATCTAGTCTTATTGCCAGAAATCTTTGCAAGATAGCTTTGGTTCTAAAAGTGTATCTCTAATTAATGAAGGTAAGCAGGTTTTGCAGCTTTTGCAAATTTAACTTCTGACAATAGTTAATACTACTAAAACTGAAAAAAATAATAACAATAAAATACTTACTCCTCTTTGCTGGCGAACGATTCAGCGTGCACTCGTCTGTTACACGCCCTGTCGCAGCAACGACAGTGCCAGTACGCGAGCACGCTCAGACTGAACACGAACACCGTCGTTGGCAGCACCAGAGCCAAGATCAACCCTCGCACCGTCGATTCCCATGAATACCTCGCCACTACCAAGTCTGACCTCGTTAAACTGTAGTAGCACGGGAAAATCTTGGGTGCTCTTGGACCTGCATAATCGGTCGCAAACACCGAACAATTTACCCGTGGAGGATACCCACAACCTTCGGGGTTTATCAGGAACTTCAAATCAGTTTCGTCCCATTCAGTCGGTACTGGTGCCGATTCCACAAACGGTCTTCTAGCTAAATTTACACGTATCTTGTGACATTTCGTATGAGCGGTTGTGCAACCTTCTCTGCATGACGCCCAGGTGCAATTAGTTAAAGTTTCCGCGTGCACGTGTTCAGAGACGGAGCAGATACCAGCTTCTGGCACGAATTCTGCTAATATTGTCTGTATTGCAGGCTCAACGACAAACGGTATCAGGAAGAGAAAAGCAAACACTGCGAGTATAGCTGAAGTGCCGAGACAGAGCGATGTGTAGAACTTGAATCTTTCAAAAAAGTGAGTTAGAAGCTGCTCCCTCGTTGGTTGTTCCAAGGACTTAAAGTCTGGACTGCCTGGTTCAGCGGACGCACCCATAGGTAACGTTGACCTTTCTGAGGCTGCTGGAGAAAGGCTCGCCCTGGATCTGCTCATAGTAGACATCTGGAGGGAGTGTCAGCCAATAGAAAGCATTGCAAGCAAGTTAGTCGTCTCTTAATGAACTAGCCGGACCCTCGCAAAGGAGGGGAACGCCTGAAATAGATGAAATACACTTCATTAGAAATCAACAAGGTTCACTCTATGTAGACTCTGATATCATATGTACTAAATTTGTAATAAGTCTTCAAGGTCTTGATATTGAAATATATTAATACAGTCAACATAAACTAGTATTATAATAATAAATTTTATCAGGATAATCGAACTGACAAATAAAGAGAATATTTCAAGACATGCAATCGTAGGGCTATAACAGAAGGATACGGGAAGTCTGCACCTCACAATGAATAAATATACACTAACCTCTACACCACAATTAAATATGTAATGGGCGCTTTTACATAGTCTTAGATGCTTAACTGGAAATGTTTGACGCTAAGCTCTCACTTTGTCGGAGTAAATCACAACCTAAAAATATTCTGTACAAAACACCCTTAATCACGAAATTATGTCAAGGGCGATACGTATTTGTCGGTAGAGCTATCGATTAGACTAAAACAAGTACCTATACGGATTTTTGATAGTTAATTATTCATTTCATATTTGATTTCTACGGTGTTTTTCTAAGAAGTTCAGATTAAATTACGTAAGTACCTAAGAAAGTATTTTCAAGCATTAATTAATAGTCCTTTGGACTACAGCTCCTATATTTTATTAGCTTGACACATTGGGACTTTTTCATTTCATAGGAATCTGCAGTGTTGTAATGTGTAGAAAAATCTATGAAGATTATAATACTTTTATCATTTAAAATTGTAGTATCGATAGATAAGTTATCTTACGTGACTGATCTCAGAGTGGAGAAACAGGATCGTTTGGATGCAATTGCATATCAGCTTGTCCTGCAGCACACCCCTTAAATCTCATCTTAGCGTCGTCACCAACTTCAATGGTCCTTTGACAAAACACCAAAGTTATACACGAGATCACTACCAGAACTGTAGGTAGAACAAGAGCAACTAGAAACTGACGGTATGTAGTCTCCAGGTCAAATCGAGCCACGACCGTATCAGGGCTATTTTCCATGTAGAAGCAAGGGAATCTAGCTTTAGCGTTGTGGTCAGCACCATCCCGGCCGTAATCTTTGAGGAATTCTTTACATTCATCAGCTAATGTATTTACGCAGCCTTCTAGATTAATCATCAGACGGCTGTCATTTGCTAAAGTTAATTCCACTTCAGATGGAGCGATAACTCGGTTTGGAGTTGCTCTAGACTGGTACAGGTATTGGAGGTACGTGAAATTTGTCAGGTCAGCTATATCTGTACGCGGCAGTAAGGCAGCGTTAATACAATCGACAGCAACAACTCCTTGAGTCCCATTGTGAACTGCGTGACACGACAACATAAGGACTTCCTCCCCGGAATCCGTCCAAACTATTTCCCCTTTTTCTTCTTGTACTAATTTTGCACATCTCGCTAAAAATACTCTGTCCCCACTTAAAACGATTACGTTCTTGTTACGGGTAGGAATGTCAACGCATCTGCGGTCACAGTTATACGGCGTTCGTATTTTTCGACAAGTGCCTCTATTACAAGAGAAAAGTCCATGTACATCTATACAAGTAATTTTGCCTCTTCTTCCAGAGCATTTTAGTGGTAGATCTGTTTCTCTGAAAGCACATTCGAAAGCATCAGTAATGTTAATGCATTTTCCTTCAGTGCAGTTGAAAGTTCCAGTCAAGTTCCTGCATTCATCTCTGATGCAGTGGTACTTTTTGGCGTTCTCTTGGTCAATACCGAAGCAGGTTTTATTCGCAGCACTTCCACATTCAGACAATAGTAAAGATGTACCGTTTTTTCTAACGTTGACGTAGATCTGAATGCAGGCACCGGAGGTCTTGCTCAAGCACCATTCACCACAGGATCCCCAGTCACAATTGTCTTTGTTGATAGCGCGTGTTGTCGTGCACATAATCGGTGTAGGATCGATTCCGGACGCGATGGCTCTATTATACGGCATATAAATCGCGACTGTTAAGTATACAAGGGAGACGGCACTGAGTACTGCCGTCATCTGGCAGATGCAGATTGTTCCACATATTTTTGTGTCCTGCGGAGGGACTACCAAATCTTCGACGGGTGTCGGTTTCGGCATGTCGTCGACTTCCCAGCCACGTTCTGTGATCACTGACGTAAATGTAGTTTATTTGCGCATGCGTAGTGTTCCGATCGATTTGTCGCTGCAGTGCGGACAACCCCGGTGCTGGTACTTTTTTATAAACATGTCAACGTCCGGAAAGTATTATTATAAAAAGTACAGGCAATGCTTATGACGTATGAGATTTGCAATAAGCGTAAAGATTTTGATTACGATTTAATTTTAGAACAGATGTAATATAGGTCCCGGTTGGTAAGATTCGTTTCGAGTGTATAGAGCCACGTCAACATAATTATGTGTAATAAATTTGCTTTGAAACATAGTAAGTTTGAAACGTAGTGATAAAATAATAACGAAATATAAGGGATTATAGAATTAAAATGAAATACAGTTTCTTTATAAAGTAAATTTTGTCTACAGTCCCAATCAACAGGTTTTTAACATTGTTTATTTTTATACTCGCAAAACACTTATCTGTTTGTCCTTATAATATGCCTGAATAAAAAATATGTTTTCAGCAACGGTTACTATACTTGTATGACTAAATAAATCAGATTGGATATGGTAAGCAGTGAAGACTCAAGATTCATTGTTTAACTTTTTAATATTATTATATTATTCGGATATTTTTCATGTGAAATTCAAAAAGATATGAACAAATATCTAAAGTGGAATATGAGAGAATGGAATATAAAATGCACTTACCAGCAATCAAGCCTCCCGTGTTCCAATTTCAAAACAATCCGTAGAAATGTACTTCCCTACTTTATAGTACCAATTTCTGCTATAAAAATAGAAGTCTTTTATCAATATACTATTGTTTGTCACAAATGTTGAGAATATTTTGATTTTAGTTTAACATGAACAATTTTCGCGTCGACGTGTTAGTTTCTACTGGTGTGAAGTTTGTCGAGATCGCTACTGCGCAATGCGGCGTTCTTGTACCAGCATGAACTTGGTTTGTGTCTGTTTGCTGCATACAAGCTTCATTTATGTGTCGAAAATGTGTGTTGAAAAGTTTCTTTAAACTTTTCGAAGTAATATTTTTTAGGACTTAGGGATATGAATTAGATCCCTGAGGTTGATAACAATTTATTGGGAGGAATAAGGATAGGTTAAAGGAAATAAGTCAGGACATAGGTCAAATTAATCATGTTTTCCAGCTAAATTTATAATATTGGTGTCCAGTGGAATTTCTACATGGAACATCCTTCGCCCTGGGGAACGGAGAAGGGGTATGCTGGACTCCTACCGGCTAAAACCACTGGAACGGTCATCTTCGGCACCGAAGGGGGGTCAGGTCCTCGTAAGATCACACTAGAGGAGCAAGGTTTACCTAGCCAAGTCATGCCACGCACTTTGGTTAAACAGAACATTTATGTACAATTCACTTTGCGTCAGACTTAGATGGACTGCAGGACGTCTTTTAGGCTAATATGATGATGATGATGAAACTCAAATTTGCACAGTTAATGTGATAGTAATTTCCGAGTAGAGTGGAGTAAGTTTCGATAAAATTCAGGATGATAGAAATAACGTAAAAGATAAGGTATTAATAGCAGTAGGTAATAGGTAGGTCAGTTATATACACATAATTTCTAAAACCGTAAACAAATAAACAAAAAATACAATTTCAAAAACCAATACACAACAACAAACAAAATGAAGTTATGTTTAAATACATATATCTAGATCATACTAGTATGTTTTATATCTGATCTACTATATAGGACGACAAAAACAACAATTCTAATAAATTATTAATGCAAAATCTCACCGTTCATATTTTCCGCCAGGCACACATTCCAAGCCATTACGTATTTCCAATTTTAAAACTTATGTTCTCCAATAACATATATTTTTATTTCCAATGCTTGCTATATTTTCTAAACTCATTTGTTTACAATTTCCCTATTGCAGCCGGCCGGTTGATTATTGACAAACTGTTTTATCGCGTTGAAGAAAAGTTTGGGTTTGAAGTAGGTCTAGCGAAAACCGCGCATGCGAAACGTGTTGCCAAATATGTTCACGGTAATATTTACGAGGTTTGCAACGTTTTCATCGACTTTCTCCAAAATATTGCAGTTGGCAGATATATGGGGTTTGGTAAAATTTCTATTATATTTTGAACTATTGTTTATATTTTCATATTTTTAGGGGCGAACATTCGAAGGAAACAACGGCGGAAACCTTATAAGATCACTGGTGTGTCTGTCCGTTACAGCCAATTTGCTCCGAATCTACTGGACCGATTAAGTTGAAATTTGGTACACATATGGATTCTTGCGACCCAAACACGGATGAGTAACGTAAATAAATGAATTTTGAATACGGGGGTCAC
Organism: Diloba caeruleocephala; assembly: GCA_947459985.1. Taxonomy (NCBI): domain Eukaryota; kingdom Metazoa; phylum Arthropoda; class Insecta; order Lepidoptera; family Noctuidae; genus Diloba; species Diloba caeruleocephala. The sequence continues at coordinate 18,781,397 of OX381624.1, forward strand.
TTTTGGGGGGAAATAAAGAAAATTAAAGAATAATGTTTTGCTAACTGTACCGTGTAACATATGAAATTCAATTATTTAAGAAAGTAGGCGATATTTGACAGGGGCCTTATCTGCGACTAACTACTGAGGCAAAATATTTGAAAACAAATATATATATATATATATGAGCTCTTTACTTATAGATTACAGGAAAACCTATAAGAAGTCTATGGTCTTACAATAACATGGTTAATCTTTCAATATTGTGCATACAAACTTACGTGTTCAGTTGGAATGTATGCGAGAACATATTTTTCAACTACGATGCTAAGTTTGTTTTTGGGATAAGTTATTGGTACAAGACCGAATTAAAAAATAGACAATATACTTACGTTACGACTTGGGTTAGATTAAAAAAAAACATGTCGGATAAAATATTCATTTTTAAGAAAGAAAGAAAGAAACTATATATTTCCGCGACACATCGACGCACAATACACATTATAAATATAAAATCGACAAAAGGCTACATAAGCTTAGAAACTACACAATCTACTAAAACTATGAGTATAATAACATTAATAACTAACCCTTTACATTTCAATGAACGTGCTGGCAACACTGATTATAAAATGTTTTAAAATAATAATTCCTAGATGTAATAGTACGTCACACGTTTCATTGTATAAATTATGACAACATTTAGGCTGTATAACTCTGACCTTTGCCTGCTTTTTTAGCGAAACTATTATAATACATGAACGTTATAAATTATGAATGGAAAAGTAGAAATTGTGCGTCGTATCTGCGCAAAAACTTGGTCGCTACTCAGCGTAATGCTGTAGCATCGGAACGAGCCAACAGCGCTGATTTTCAGCAACAACCTCGATAAGTGACGTGATGTCGATTCATCGTACGGAACGCTCTCCACGTGAGTTCTACTCGCTCTTGTCCGGTTTTTTTGTGGTTCAAGTTGAACATATATTCTTTACTACTCCTCCGAATGAATAACAAGTTTGTGCGCACATTATTTTAAAATTCACCAAATTCTCATTCTCTTAATTTTGTCTAAATTTCCACTATAATTCTTTCTAATAGAGCTCTATGTAGCGTCTACGCATCTAATTTTGACTCCACTTAAAACTTGACTCAATCCTTGAGTAATAAAGATGTTTAAGAAACCGGAAACTGCAACTGTTTAACTTAGCATTTTACAACGACAGAGTGACAGCTAGGCAGTAAAATTTAATCAAAATAGCCTTCTATCATAAACGTAGACTTACAACATCCCATCGTAGATAATCAGGTCAATTCCTATACAATCTCCTCCCCTCATATAAAGACATTAAATACTAGTTCATATCCTTTTAGACCAGAAAAAATGGACCTGTTAGAACTAGTTAAACATATTTCTATGCAGAATGTCATCTTACTACAATTATGTGTTTCAGGATCCATGATGCTCAAACGGCTAAATGATTAAACTTAAATTTGGCAAAGAGGCAGATTGTAACCAAGATAAAAAATAAGATATAGAATACCCATAATAAAAACACTTTGCAGGGTTCGTGGTCGCAGGAAAGTGCAAAGTGTTCGAAACGTCAGAAAAAACAAAAATCTATAATATACGCGATATAATCCGTTTAAAAGTGTTTTATTATGAGTAATAATCGCGAAAACCTAAGACATTACTATATAGAATACCCTTAATAAAACAAAAATCGACGTGCAATGCTCATGGAAGCGGGCGTATGACAATACATATATTACGTGGCATTTTATATTCATCATTTCAGCTGAATGAAGTCCACTGCTGGACCTAGGCCTCCCTCAAAGATCACCACAACGAGCGATATGGGTGTATTGTGGGCTCATTGGGGGGTTTTGCCATAATCGCCACGCTTGGCAGACGGGTTGGCGATCGCAGTTGAGTTGTTAATGTACTCGAGGGACGCTGCTGCCCATCCTCCTGATAATCCCTTAGTCGACTTTTACGACACCCACTGGAGGAAACGAGTAGTATAATTTAAAAATTCACCATAAAATCATATTAAATTGTAAAATTTATTATAATAAAACACTTTTAAACGGATTCTATCGCGTATATTTTAGATTTTTGTTTGTCCTGACGTTTCGAATACTTTGCAGCATTCGTGGTCGCAGGATGACTAAGATGACAGGCGTCGTTACAGATTTTAAAAAGTTATTTTATTTTATCTACCGTACAATTTTAATCAAAACATTAGATCGATGCACGCAGTAATCACTCAAACTTTTTTAGTGCGGTATGTTGTTTGGGACTTTATTATTTTAATTACTGGATTCCAAACAGGTGGTACCTGCCAACCATCTTCTCTATTAAAATTTGGATGTTTTTTAAATTTCAATAGCCTCACGAAACATTCTTGGTACATATCGGTTCTCTTTCGCGAGGACTTGAGGTTGATCAAAACGAAGATAGTAACAAGGTTGTGAAATGGGGTGATGGTATTCTGAGCCGGCACCACACGGCTATTTATATCATAAATAATTAATGCAATCGTTAATTATAGTCCTAATAGACAATAATACACAGATACATATGTGTAATGCATAATTAATTATTTAAAATTCATGACACACAAAGATTATGTTATTAAACAAATGTAATTCTTGACGTTCCATCCTCTCCCATGAATTTCGTAAAACGGAGTAAGGGAGAGGGACTAAAGGGAGGGGCATCAGCATCCCTGCTGTCTAACAGTAGCCATACTACGCGCTCGATCCCGTCTGCTAAGCGTGGTGAGAAGGTACTGGCAAATTCCCCCCAAAATGACGACACAGTTTTGGAATGTGAAATATGGGGGAAACCTTTGTACTGCAGTGGACATTGGCTGATAAGTTACAATGATGAATTGGGGACGAAACTAATTAGGTATAACTGTCCAAATTACGAAAAAAGATGTGTTTTCAGAGTACTATATAGCCCTGTGGTGCCAGCTACGAATAGTAACAACGCGGCTCATCCCGTGGGTATCCTAAAAGGCGACTATGGGATCAGCCTAAGGATGAGCAGCGGCGCACTTCGAGTAGATTAACAACTCAACTGTGATCGCCAACCCGCCTGCCAAGCGTAGCGAATATGGCAAAACCCCCCAATGAGCACACAACACACGCATAAATGTCGTTGTGGTGAATTTTGGGGGAGGCCTGTGTCCAGCAGTGGACTTTATTCAGCTGAAATGATGATGTAGCATAATAGGTAGATCATAACTAGTAACAATCTATGAAACTTCCATTATTTCAAAACGTAGTGAACATCAGAGGGCGTAAGGGTCAACGTACAATAATAAATCTACGGCACCGTCGGTTATTGCATTATGTCGTTAGTTTGATTGTTCACTCGCAATTTATCAGTTAGGGCCTAGGCGGTGCGCACACTGTACGACTTTAGCTGTTTTGGATAGCCTCAAATTTAAATTTTGTTATTTTTATGGCAAACATCTAATGGCGTGCCTATACGGGTGTAAGAAGGGCTTCTTAGTACGTCGTGACGTGCCAATCCACCAGCCTCCTTCCGCGCCCGAAACTTTACTTGTGTGTATCGAAATCGCAATCGCAAATATATTTATATTGTACGAATTGTCAATTTTTGAAGTGAAACCTTCTTTTAGCGCGGTACGCATATTTTTAGATGAGATAAAATCTCTGGACACGCGTCACCGTTACGAGACGCATCTATAGTGTGTGCATACATGCATGTACTTAAAGAAGCCCGCGAACGCGTCTAGATAAATAAAAGAAAAAAAAAATTGACTTCTGTCGGCACTCCCGAAGTGCAACCCGTATTTTTTAATCGTTTTGTTACATGTTTCACTTCTGCCAGGCAGCCCGCAATTTACCTTGTTTACCCGACTGCCCCAGAAAAAGGGTAATGTCTTTAGAGTGTATGTATGAATGTTTTTATGTCTATTTCTTTATCACGCTCTATAGCCTAAACGGTTTGTTTGATTTTAACATATGAGGTGTCGTTAGATTCGTTTTAATTGGGGAAGTGACATAGGTAACATATATACATAATCAGCCAATTACTGTCCCGCTACTGGGCACGGGCATTTTCTCACGATGAGAAAGGTTAGGCCTTAGTCCACCACGCTGGCCTAATGCGGGTTGGTGGCCGGTACTGATGGGTTACACTATTCAAATGTGGGTATGTTATTTTCACTCAGGTATTTTATTTTTTATATGTAATGTAGCAGTTAAATACCTATTGTAAAATTAAACAGCCAAACACAAAACGCAGTATAGTACAGCTGTCCTTTAAACTGGCTTATTTGTACTCATATTAGCTGCTACCAGATTTTTGAAAAAGTTTATCTATGTAATGAATCAGTAACAAAGTTTTCGTTCAAACAATAGCAGTTTAGCTTAGAACTGTCCTGTTGAAAAATAATTTATTTCTCAAACAAACATAGGTGTACAAACACGGGGAGGTTCAAAATTCCACTGGATGGAGAGAAAGCGTTGAGCTTAGGGATATATCACTAGGAATAATATCTGTAGGGCCTTAGCCATAATAGCCCATAAATGACCAATGCCGAACACAGACAACGGTGAAGGAAAACATCGTGAGGAAACCTGCACATGAGAGGGCTCCAAAAAAACAAACGTCCTAAATGGTGTGTGTAATTCGCCTACCCGCATTAGGCCAATGAGGTGGACTATGGCATATCCTTTCTCATCGTGGCCCGAGCCCAGCAGTGGGACAGTGGGCTGATTATGATGAACACATACCTCCGAATGACCGCTAAAACTAGTACTTTCTCTAGCTGAACCATTGGCCACCAATTAATAACCCAAAGCTGAAGCTTCCCTCTAATACAGTGCACTCAAATATCTAAGAAAAAAATATTTTCTAGATTTAAAACAAGTAAAATTCGATACCATTCTTAAATGACGATAAAGAAACAACCGCGGGATACATAATGCACCTACAGTTTGTGAGGACCATAAAATTCTGTAGTTCTCCTTTTCTCAAAGCTCTTAAAGCCAGACCAATGTTGTTTTGCCCAGCAATATGACATTGCAAACTCAATAAAGATAAAATCAGCTATGCATAAAATGAATGAAAAAAATATTAAAAACTAAAACGTCGTCCCGTGTGACCACGGCGTAATAGCCGCATACACAAGACCCGCCCGGATCTTTCCAGACCTACCCACGCATTTGGCAGGGGCAAAGAACATTCAAGATGTTTATTTTAAGTGAAAGAAAGATGCCATAGAAAGTAACAGATTTTACCTGAACATTTAGTTTATGTAAAAATTACATATTATAACCGTATGGTGCCGGCTACGAATAGCACCAACCCATCTCATCCCTTGGGTGTAGTAAAAGGTGACTATGGGATTAACAGGGGGGTGGGCAGCAGCATCCTCAACTCCGGAGTAACAACTCAACTGCGATCGCCAACCCGCCTGACAAGCGTGGCGATTATGACAAAACCCCCAATGAGCACACAACACTCCCAGACCCAGATCTTTGGGGGAGGCTTGTGACCAGCTGTGGACTTTATTTGGCTGAAATGATTTCGCTATACGTTAGAAGAGATCTTAAAATTCTTTGTTTTTTTTTCATTAATTTACTATATTTTTATTGTACATCATCATCATATCATCCCAAGGGCGTGCATCGCTGAAAAAAGGCCTTCCCATAAACTACCGGTTACATTTCGTGTCGTCATTTTGGGAAGAACTTGCCAGTACTCCCCACGCTTGGTAGGCAGATTGGTGAGTGCAGAATGGCTGTTTTCCACAAAAGGGACGCTGCTGCCCATTCCTTTGGTTTAGAATCGCTTAGTCGCCATTTACGGCATCCACGGGAAGGAAATGCAGTGGTGTTTTATTCTTAATCCGGACACCACATGGTTTCATTGTACGCCAATTAGTAAAAGATATGGAAGCAGTAGCGCCTGGTACAATAGACTACAATGGGCAGTCGTATGGCACTCGGCTATTTCTCCCTGGCAACCTTAGTACCGTAGCGATACTTGAAAGAAAGAAAGAAAGAAACATTTATTTGTTGCAATACATGAGACACAATAGATTAGGTAGGTAGTAAGTATTAGTGAAGCTATACAATATTATGTATCTCACGGTTGCACCAAATAGGTGTCCAGTTCAGCATGTGCCAGGCAGCTAGTGCCAGGCGCTGGTTTTCAACTGGAACCCGCTTTGAAGATGACACACGGACGCCAAACAGAGCATACAGCCTTACTTACGTGCAAATTTTGCGTTGTAATTTGTGTGTTGTGTGTAGTGTATCGTGTGCTACATAGACTATATTGCACTTTAAGTGCAGTCAGTACAGTGAACACAATATAAACAATAAAAACATAAACAAATTAAACACTATTTAAAATAACTAGGTACTTTACTTACAGGTGTCCAGTTATAACTACAGTTACACATGGCCAACGAAGTGCAGTCCATAGCAGAGAGAAATCGAAATACAGTTTTTTTTTTTTTTACTATCTTCCCTATTCGTCTATGCCAAACTCACAAAAATTTACCTCAAACAATAGAAATATTAATATTAACGTCATTTAGCTCCCGTTGCGCATCCAATAAATATTGCCGTAAATGTTTTTTAAATGTAACAGTAGAATTAACTGCTCTCAGAGGTGGCGGGATGTTATTCCATATTTTGGACGCGGCGTAACGGAAGCTGCCTCTGAACGATGCGGATTTGTGCGGCTGTATACAGAGCTGTTTCGAGCACTGTCTTCTAGCGCATTCTCTTCTGCCAGTGACCCAGCCGAGCTTGTCATATAGGTATTGCGGCTCCCTAAATTTGACGACCCCAAAAAGAAGACATGCCAAATGTAACTTGCGCCTTGTTTTCATTTTAAGGATGGAGTTCTTACTAAGAAAGGGAGTGACATGGCTTCTATTAGGTATCGAAAAACAGAAGCGCGCACAAGCATTTTGTACCCTTTGAATTAACCGATCTGTTCGAGCTAATAAACGTGGCCCATAAACAACATCTCCATAATTAAGTTTAGCTAAAACTAAGGCTTCAACTAATTGCACCCTTAGTTCCTCTGATAGGTATGGTCTCATTTTATAAAGGACTTTAAGTCGATAAAAACAGTTTTGCACAGATTCGGCTACGTGCTTTTCAAATCTCAGGTTGGTATCTACATTCAAACCTAGATTGCGAGCTTCACCAACTCTGTCAATCGGCTTTCCCATCAAAGTAAGGTTCAATGCAGGTGGCAGTCTACTCAGCTGATTTTTTGTCCCAAATATCATATACTTAGTTTTTGCTGGATTTAAAACTAAACAATTACTGTCCGACCACCTAGTTATCCGGTCTAAATCATCATTTAGTTCCCTAACAGCACTTTGGTATTCATTGGGCTTAAACGAGATATAAACTTGCACATCGTCCGCATATATGTGTATACTTGTACTAAGTCGATTTTACCACGAGCCGGTCTTACATTTATAAAGTCCACGTATATGCTAAGTTTCAACCGATCGATCAGACGTGCAGTGACCTTGGCGTGTCTACAATTTCACAATATTGTTTAAGAAACTAGATATTTTTCTCTTCTCTATATGAAAAATATCTTGCAACCCTGCAACTTCTTACTTTCTTACAAATTATTAGTGTCTGTGAATGATTGGTAAGATTTGATTTGATTTCAAAGTCGAGAGCTGCGCAATGTCTATTGAATTTCGCAAGAAATATACCTATACTAAAAGTCTGTTTGGTGTCCGGATTAAGAATATAGCACCACTCCATCCTCCATCCTCCCGTGGGTGTCGTAAAAGGCGACTAAGGGACTCTAAACCAGAGGGATGGGCATTAGCGTCCCTTCAGTGTTTCACTGCGTAGGTAGCAACAATGCGCTCACCAACCCGCCTACCAAGCGTGGTGAGTATTGGCAAAACGATGACACAGTTGTGGAAATCTATGGGGGAGGCCTTTGTTCAGCAGTGGACGTATAAATGGCCGATATGATACCTAAACTAGTATGTATAGTACTACTTTTTTTCTAGGATATCGAAAAACTTTTTTTTTGTCCCGTATACGTTCCTATATCATCCATCCGATTGAGTTGCACAGTTTTATGTTGGAACTTGCGTGGAAGGACCTGACATAGAAAAATATAACTGAATAATTGAAAGAGGCATTACATCGCAGCATTAGTATACTATAAAAGCTGAACAATAACTAATTATTATGTTAGACTATCATAAAAAAATTACCCGGTGGAAATACATCATGTACTTCCTCCAGCCGGGGAAGTGTGGAGGGGCATGCCGGAATTCTAACAGCTAAAACCACCGATATGATCATGTTTGGCACCGGAAGGGGGCTCCAGTTCCTCGATACAATCACACTAGAGCTGCCCATTAAAAATTCTGACACATAGGTAAATACATAATAAATAAATCAGAAAAAATATTATTTCAGGCTTTACCTAGGTAGTTCCGTATGGTTGCCAATACAGAATACATCACCCCTCTCCATCCATGGGTATCGTAAAAGGCGAATAAGGGTCATTATCAAGAGGATAGACAGCAGCATCCTCTTGTGTGCTAATAACAACATACTGAGGTCACTAGTCTGCCTGCCAAGCGTGGTGATTATAACAATATCCCTGCTGTAATTATTGGGAGAACCATGTTAAATAGCGGACGTTTTCCACTGCTAAGCAAAGACGTCCCCCATATATTTCCACAATGACCAGTCACACGACGGCACGGTTGCAGTGGCTGATACAGTCGGCTGCTGCGCTCCGGGACGTGGGTTCGATTCCCGCACGGAACAAGTATTTGTATGATCTGCAGGTAGTTGTTCCGGGTCTGGGTGTACTGTATGTGGAATTCATGTCTGTACACCAGGATTTCTCCTGTGTTGTGACACAGTAGATCAAAGTTTAAAAAAAATGACCAAATAGACATGCCGCCCGCATCCACCGACTTCCAGTTTTACCAGGTCGTCTGTCCACCTTGTTGGAGGTCGTCCTGCAATGCGTTTTGCGGTGCGCGGTTTCCACGCGTGACACAGTCTGCCCCAACGGCCATCAGTTCTGTTTACTAATCCTTTCCAAACTTTAGTTCTGCGGATCTCTTCATTTCTGACTACACCTCGTAGAGAAATACCAACCTGACCTTGAGCTTTCTTATGAGGCCCATAGTGAGCGACCACGTCTCCGTATCATATGTCATGCTAACACACACTGATCAAAGTCTTTTGTCCATAACAATATGTACAAAAGAAATATTCTTCAAAGATCTATTGACAATGTGCTCGCTACTAGGGTGATTGGGCAAATCGAATCTTTGGGAAAATCCTAGGAAAATAGTAAGGCCCGGGAAGACGGCGGTACGCACGTGGTCACGTGCCACCGTGTGCGCAGCACAGCACACATCGAGGCTTGGGGAGATCCTTTACAATCCTTACCGAGAAGTGCCTGGGGGGTGACCTTTTTACGGTCCCCTTACCTCCACTTGAGGGGGTGACCACTTTACTGTCATCCCCTCCGTGATGTGCCTAAAGGCGTGGCACCAATGGGCGGGTCTAGTGTAATTTTACGAGGACCTGTAGCCCCTCTTAATGCCGAAGATGAGTGGTTTTAGCTTTCCACTGAAGACCAATAAAAAAGAAAGTGCAATAGTGAGGACCAGAAGGCAACAAAGTTGGAAAATAAGGAAAATCTTTCTTAGATTTCAAGTTCCAGTTTTTGCAAAGATTCAATTAAATAGCTCTGAGTATTACGAAAATTTGTCCTAACAATTATCCGGTCCTTTCGCAAAAATTCGATTAATCCGATTATCCTACATTTTTTTTAGGTAGATGCATTTCTACAAATACGTGCCAATACAGCGATACACATAACTAATGTGGTGAGCGAGGAGGCCCAAGTCTAGGTGGCCAGGCGGAGAGACCCGATGAGTCACGAGGCTGGCCGAACGGCACGTTGCGGCGTTTCATAGGCGCAGTTCTTAGCCCCTTATAGGCACGCCATTAAATGTTTCACATAAAAAAGTTTGCTGATGTCAGATCGATGTCGCGTTGTGTAAAGTTCTAATATCCAGCTGCATCTGGTTCAACCGGAGACAGACCCCAACATTGGGATAATTAAGGTAATTTAGGAAACAATTTTACTTGTAATCCCAATACCTACGTGATAGGTTAGGTAGATTTTGGATGAGTATATAATTTTTGCATGATCTGTAACTGTTTCTGGAAACTGGTTACCGGACCCAGAATTTAGTCAAAAGCTACGCTATACGAGTATATAGCTAAGTTGAAACATTTTTTATTAATTAGCATAATTCAAATAAATGTTGGCGACTCCACAAAATCCGCCGGCGATTATCATCAATACGTAGAATCTTGCTCCTAACTGATATATAAGCGGGTAGCCCGAAGGACTCGCCACACAACTCCTGTGCAACCACGACAATAAGCCAAAAGTACTACCAGTATTTCAAGATGAAGACTTTGCTCGTGTTATTTGTCTGCTTTCTGCTAGCACAGGTTAGTTAAAATATTGTAACCCACATACAGAAAGTGTAATGTGGTTCCGGGTAAAATAGATCACCTCTCTCCATTTATAGGCTTCGAAACAGGCGATTAAAGGTGGACATCAAGAAGATGGGCAGCAGCATCTTGCAGTGTGCTGAAAACAGCGTATTGCGATCGCAATCCATCTGCTATTATGGTTACTATATTGTGGTTATAATGGCAATAATATTACGCTCATTGTACTGATCATTGTGAGGCCTATGTTTAGTGGCGGACGTTTAGTGGCTGATGTATGTGTGTGTATACGGAAATGTTTATAATCTTTTTTTATGAAATTGCAAAATGATAATTATGTTTGGAATCAAATATCATAACCACCAAATTGAGTAAATTAACAATAAATCTTAGCGAGCAAATTATGCTATATTACTACCTAAATCAAAAATGTAAGTTGGACCAAATGTTGTCACAGTACTTTCGAGTGCGGATGTCTTATGCCCAATGTCGCAAACATTAATCATTAGTTTGAAATTAAATTTTTCGGCGCCTGTTATTTTTATAGCACAAATTGGAGGATCAAAAGTACTTTCCTAGTGGTCAGTGAAACTTTAGTCATAATTTCAATTTATTAAATTTATTTCTTTTTAAATAAAGAAATATGTAATTATTTAAAATCGATTCAATCAGAGTAAAGTATAATTTTTAAGGTAATTAAATTTAGGCTGTCAGGTAATTGAGTATGTCAGGTAAATGAGAATATGAATTTCATTGAGTTTGCTTCCGTGGGTCTTCTCGAAATTAGTTATTTATTTTAAAGCAATTTAAACTGGTTTGAAACCCTCATTACTTATACTAAAACGTTAACAAAATATATTCGGATACATAAGTCGTAGGTGTGTTTTCGGAAACGTTTCGTTTCTCTCAAATATTTTTTACGAATGCCATTATGATATTCGTGTTACGTGTTCGTATAACCATAATTGTGTCTAACCATAGTTTCACAATAAGCAATCGTTTCTAACTTCCTCATACATACAATGACCATCGTAAACTTATGGAACAATATTTTACCATCCCATATTTTTTGTCCAGGCCATCACAGATGAACAGAAGGAAAAGCTCAAGAAACATCGCACGGAGTGCCTCTCGGAGACCAAGGTCGACGAACAGCTGGTCAACAAACTCAAGGGTGGTGACTACAAGGTAATTACAAAGATTTTATTTTATTGCTTATTTCTTGCACAGTGTGGCCGGCTAAGAATAGCAGCTCCCCGCCACTTTTGGTGGGTGTCTTAAAGGCGACTATGGGATTCGCCGTGGTATGGACGGCAGCGTCCTTCGAGTTTGCGATCCCCTATTCATATGCCAATTGTTTTCGATAATGGCAATAAACAGCACACAAAATAAACTCCAACGCGATCGTTTTGGCAAAATTTGAGCCTTTATATAGCTGTTGACAATATTTTACTTATATAATCTTACCAGACTTCCTCTATAGGCAATTCAGACAAAAAATACATCAGCGCGGTGCGGCATTGTATAAGTATGAACGTTTTCACAATAGCCGATACTGACGACTGAATGAAACCGATACCGATATTAGTGGATATGGAATTTAAATGAATGAATGAACGAAAATTTTATTTGGTCATAGCACATTGAGACGACATAAGTAAACAAAAAAAATTGAGATAGCAAGATAACAGAAATAAAAATAGTACAAAAGTAAAATACAATGATATCTCTAGGTTTGTCTCAAAACTGGACCAAATAGGTGTCCAGATCAGCTTAATGTCAAGTACAAGCACTCGGCGGTGGTTTTCATCAGCACAGAGGGTGCTCCACGGATGTCAATCAGGACTGCCCGACCTATTTTAATATAAGTTTAAATTAGTTTTGATGCACGGAGTAAAAGTGTTAGTTTAAAAGTGTTTTATTATAATGTGTAATAATCGCGAAAACCTAAGACATTACTTTATACATAATCTTTTATCTGAAGTTTATGCGAATAGCATCCATTGAATTGAAATAGAACAATAAAATATTGTTTAATTTTATTTTGTAATTCAAATATTTGTGTATTAATAATATAATAATAGTATGAATGAAACAAACGCGATATATTTCCTTAAGCTATTTCAATTCCATAATTTTATATATTTTATTTACTGCCTGCCAAAACTAGACTGGCGTTCTGAGCTACATATCGCGGGTTCGATCCCCGACTCCCCGTACGGAACAAATATTTGTATGATCTACAGATAGTTGTTTCGGGTCTGGGTGTTTGTGCAAGCCATGTGTATGCCAATAATAAATTATCTATCACAGTCCATTACTCTTAGATATCCATAGATGGGTTATTCATACTTAGTATTTGTATAATAATATCGGCTACCTACAAGATGTACAGAGGTAAAGATATCTTGGAGTCGTTGGATGTGGGCGGCATGTTACCGGTCGTTGTGGAAATCTTTGGAGGAGGATTCCATGTGATGTCCCGATAGAAAATATAGCACCAATCCATCCATTCCCGTGGATGTCGCAAAAGACGACTAAGGGACTCTAAACCAGAGAGATGGGCAGCAGCGTCCCTTCTGTAGAATAGTAGCCATTCTGCGCTCACCAGCTCACCTGCCAAGCGTGGTGAGTACTGGCAAATTCCCCCTAAATTGACGACATAATTGTAAAAATCTATGGTGGAGGTCTTTGTTTATCAGTGGACGTCTTTCGGCTGATATGAGGGGAGGCCTTTGTTAAGTAGTGGAAGAATATGATGTTGATGAATAATATTGGGCGTGTAGTGACCTCCAAAGCTACGTTGCGAGAATATATTTAGCCTAGTAACTCTGTTTTTTATTATAGACGGAAAGTGAACCATTGAAGAAGTATGCCCTCTGCATGTTGACGAAGTCAGAGCTGATGACCAAGGACGGGAAGTTCAAGAAGGATGTCGCTTTGGCGAAGGTTCTTAATGCAGGTACGACACCGTATTAGATTGGTATTCACAGAAAAGCAGATCAAAGAAGAAAAGACCTATGGTCGTTTGCATTAGGATCATTTTCATTTCTTTACGGGTTGAATTTCTAATCCATCGTGTGGGAAGAGGATAGGCTACTCGCACTCCAAAATTTAACACTAGGATTTCTCCCGTGTCATGGTTAGAGTCTACAGACATAAATTCTACATGCGCAAGCACCCAGACCCGGAACAACTACCTGTAGACATATACATATATGTTCCGTGCGGGAAATGAACCCGTGACTGGCAGCGTAGAAAGCCAATTGCTTAGCCACTGCCTACACCATGTCATTATTATAGTTAAATAAGTACCATGATACCACATACGCTATCAGGCACGATGATTATAGTAATGTCTCCGAAATTGACGGTCATTGTACTGGTTATTTGGAGATGTTCACGGGCTAATGGCGTAATATTCTTAGAATCCCAAAAACTTTTCAACAAAAAAAATACCTACTGACTTCAAAAACCCTAGACGATGTAAAAATATTAATACCACTGAAAAGGAAAAAATTACTTTATTTAGTAGTGACGCCCGGTATGGTTTATACCTAGCCCCACCCGACTTCATAAATATTTTTTTTCCCTCCTTTTCAGTAGTTTTAATATTTTTATATCGTGTAGGGTTTTTGAAGTCGGTATCTTTTTGTTAAAAAGTTTTATTTGTTTCTTTTAAGTGTAAATAAATGTAAGAACATTTCCCTTTTGGTTATTATTTAACACTCAAAATAAGAATGAGGTTCTCTGATTTGAGAGGAATCGAAACTATTAACTGGCTAAACAACTACTCAATAAAATGTAATGAAATTTATATGGAACAAAATCGAAAGCATTCGGCACCTGTTAAAATGAATGAATTTCTCAAATCGGTTTACAAATTTCGGAGTAACCGGTGCACATACATTTAAAAAAAACGCATCGAATTGAGAACCTCCTCCTTTATGAAGTCGATTAAAAAAAAGTGTCTTACTGTTCCCCTCGTGTTTTCATAAGTGAAAGTAATATTTGGCAGTATAGTAGGTACGTATACATACAGCCTCATAGCTAGTTGCACTCACTAATCGGTCACGACCGGTGAGGTTAAGCAACGCTCAGCGCGGTCAGTCTATGAATGGGTGACCGCATAGTGGTGTTTGAATAGAGTGTCTCCGTGCTTCGGCGTGCATGTAAACTCTTTGGTCCCGGCTGTTGTTATACGGCAGTCGTTAAGCTGTACGCGTTTAAGCTGTTTGAATGACTCTGACACAATGTTGGCCACTAACCATAAGAAATAAGAAGAATAAAGAAGGTGGTGACTTTAAGCGACTCGATGACACCTTCTAATTTACAAAACTCTTGAGTTTATCTTTCCCGACACCTTCTATAAGTTGTAACTTCTTTCTAGCTGACAAACCCACCGTAGAGAAGCTGATCGATGCCTGCCTGGCCAACAAGGGCAACACCCCCCACCAGACTGCCTGGAACTACGTCAAGTGTTACCACGAGAAGGATCCCAAACACGCGATATTTTTGTAATTGCAGAACAACCTCAGCTTTTGGATTTTTCCTAAGAATTTTCTGTTACAGTCACATCTTTTAAACGGTTTTGTCTTGTGTACATAAAGCGTCAAACATATATTTAAAAAAATATTAAAGTTGAATTTAGAACGTTCAAAGACGTCACACTTCGCTGCGCCCAACATGCAACTGATCCAGTATAATATTGTAATTTTTGATGTAACTGGCAAAATAGATTTTCAACATCACTGACAGACATCGCTACAACTTTATTCCATCGCACCCTCTTTTTTAAAAAGTAAAAGCAGCAATGTAAAATTAAATAAATATAAAGTAATTGTACATTTGTAGCAAAAATAATGTTTAGGAATATACGGAATACAGGGATCAATTATTACGTAAAGTAAAATTTTTACTTATTTGTTACAACTAACTGCCTTAACGAATTTAATTATTAGATCATCAATAAAGAAGAATATTCGCTTTTTATGACTTTAATTTTCTAAAAATTTGTTTTCCATTCCTTGACTCAATTACTCCTTCATCCTTTGATCCATCATACATCTAGATATTCTAGCATTTTCCACCAGGAATTCTTCTGTGTCGTGGGAACAGTTATAAATCTCACATAAAGCACCCAGACCCGAAGAAACTATCTGTAGATGATATTTGTTCCGTGCGGGTAACATACCTGCAACCCGTACCGTGCAATGATATTATACCATAGATATGTTAAGGCCATATTAAATGGCGCGCAAAACTCAGTCTCGCTGTATATAGTAGGTATAAAGCTATAAATCTAACATAACATAACATGTTGTACACACCTATGCTGTAAGAAAGAAGATACAAAAACTACGAGAGTAAAAGAGATAGCTATCTAAAATTACAACAAGTTTACTCAATGTCTTTGTCGCACCTTTTCTTTGCTTGGCCTGTGTTTTGTTCCAGAATATTATTCTATAGATCATTTGAATAGTATTTTTATTAAAATATTTTATATCGTTTGTTACCCACGTGTGGTATGAGATCCCTTGTTCTTCATCTATTTTTGCTTGATAGTTTGTGCATTTTCTATACGCACGACGACATTGTTATTACTTAATTAATAAAACAATACAGATTGTGACAGTGTGTGCTCGTTGACCTGTCTTGAACGAACTGATTGCGAGGTGCTACAAATGGGGGAACTTTGGTTCTTACTTCTGGCGCGCATGTAACATATCTACTTCTTTTAATATATAATGCCATTGGTACCGTGTCATCAAATAATTACCCAGAGATTTCTATAATGACCGGCTACACCCAACCCAATAAAACGACTACCTCCAGCAGGTCGTCGGTTCATTTCGTTGGAGGCTGTCCAATACTGTATTTTGCAGCGTGTCTCCACTCAAAATCCTTTCTGCCACAACGGTCGTCAGTTCTGCGAGCTATGTGCCACGCCTATTGTAACTTCTGCTGAATATTAATCTTATCGACCATGTCAGCAACTTTAGTTCTTCTATGGATCTCCTCATTTCATATTTGATCTAATAGAAAAATACTAAGCATGGCCCTCTCAATCGTTCTCTGAGCGACCTTTAACTTTATTATGAGGCCCGTAGTGAGTGACGACGTCTCTGTGACATACGATATCGCTGGTAGCACACACTGGTTAAAGACATTCCTCTTGAGGCACTGCGGTATTGTTGATGAAAAGACGTTTCGAAGTATTGCGAAAGCAGTCGGATTCCACAATCGACTTTCTGTTTTTAAACGTTGAACCAATAATGATAAGTGAGATAAATCATTTTAGGTATTACAACCTGCAGTGTATTATGGTAGAACGCTCTAGCAAACTCATTTCTTCTTCACAATTCGCAGTGAAAGGTGTAATTTCGTACTGTTTTTACACCTTTCACAGCGAATTCAGAAGTGAGGTTGCTAGTGCGTTCTTACATTATATCTCTGCTGATGATGAGCCGAGCAAATGGCCTCGAGATGTTAGTCATTTAGTCTGATATGTCCAGTTTACCGTGTGGTGCCGGCTATGAATACCACTACCCCATCTCGTGCCGTGGGTGTCGTAAAAAGCGACTATGGGATTAGCCGGGGGATAGGCGGCAGCGTCCTCCGAGTACATTTATAACTAAACTGCAATCGACAACCCGCATGGCAAGCGATACACACAACACAAACCCATGACAGTCGTTGTGGCAATCTTTGGGTGAGGCTTCTGTCCAGCAGTGGACGTTTTTCGGCTAAAATGATAATATGCCTAGTAAGTTTAATCAGCTATACAGTGCCCTTCAAACCGGCTAACTAAAATATCTAAACTTTAGACACCACGGCTTCGCAACAGAATAACTGGAACCACAGTGGTACCTACCTAAACTCTTGGAATGAGAGTCTTGCCTCCAGTAGATGGTACTGATTTTTGAGGAAAGAGCCACAGCAGATTTAAGCTGGATACTCTTGATAAAATCTCGTTTACGACACTAAGCGATAACAAGAAGTGAGGAGTTAGCCCCTCGCCAAGCACCAACAGTATTATCTAGCACTTAAACAAAACATGAAAGGATATCACAGACTTGTCCCATTCAATAGAACACATAATAAACTAAACGACTCGCAGTTGAGAGTCCAATACAATAACTGCTATTGTAAGAGTTAAATAATATTAAACTATATTTCCTAACTGGCATAATAACTTAAGCTACGTTACCTATATAAGGTTTTGAGCAGATGCAGCTTTTTAAAACAAAATGGCCGACGACGCCACGCTTCTAAAAATTATTAGGGAGGTCCTCTTAAAGGACCCCTATATCGTTGCCAATTACGGCAACCTCCTTTCCCCCTCACCTGAGCCAGGCACAATAGTGCAGCCCCCCTATCCCGAACCCAAAAAAAGGGGATCAACCCCCGAAATTGATGCGGGCATTTCCTCCGCCCCTCCGGCAAAACCCCCCCTCCCCCCCTCCAGCTCTAACGCTACCGCATCCCCCGACGCTGATATGCCCACTCTCTCAGACATTTCGGAAATGTCAGAGAGTGATGACTCTACCCCTCCGCCCCAAACCTTATCCTGCGACTCTGCCTCAGATGAGTTTCAACTCGTCAGTGGCAACCGAAAAAAGCGGGCCCGCAAGGCCAAGTCCTCCGCCCAAGCCGCTCCCGCTAAAGCCCCTAAGACGGAAGAGGCCTCGTCCTCCGCTCCGCCCTCTGCCCCTGTCCCCACGACCACCTCCTCTCAGGCCAGCCCCGCCCCCACCCCTACCCCCGCTAACACCCAACCCCAATCCCAACCCGCTAAGGTCCCTAAAAAGGACCGGAAACCGCCCGCTATTTTTATCCAAGCGAAGGATAAATGGAACGATGTTTCCAAGATGTGTACTGAGCTCGGTATCAACTACCTCAGTGCCCGCACCACAGCCGTCGGAGTCAAAGTGGCAGTTCCCACTGCCCAAGACTTCAAGTCCCTGACCCGAGCCCTCCAAGACCGAAACGTGTACTTCCACACGTACTCTCTTGCCGAGGAACGCCCACTCCGGGTAGTCCTAAAGGGTATCCCTAAAGAAATAGACACCAACTCCATAAAAGACGACCTTCTGTCGCAAAATATCCCCGTCCTGGAGGTTCACCGTATGCACGCTGGTCGCAACGGTGAAGCCTACGACATGGTCCTCGCCATATGCGAGAAGTCCACCGACAATGATCGGAAAATATTTAACATTAAGACCGTGTGCCACCTATCAGGCATAAAAATTGAGCCCCCCCACAGATATGGTCCTCCCGGGCAGTGTCATCGCTGCCAGCTTTACGGCCACGCGCAGCGACACTGCTACGCCAAACCTAGGTGCGTTAAGTGCCTAGGTGACCACAGCACCTCCGACTGCGATCGCCCCGAAGATCGCACGCTTTGCACAGAGCCTCCAAGTTGTGTGCTTTGCGGTGAGTCGGGTCATCCGGCGAATTACCGCGGATGCCCCAAAGCCCCGCGCGCTAACAGCAAGGTAGCAAAGCGCAAAGCGGCTACCCAAGCCTTCGCGGCTGCCCATTACGCCTCTCAGGCCCCTCCCATGTCCCAACGACTCAGCCCTCAAAGGCCATCGCCGTGGAACGCGCTGAACCATCAGCAAGCGTTCCCCGCCCTGAGGCCTAGTTTACTGACCCAACAGGCGACCCAAGCGTCAGCGATTCCCTCGCTGATGACCGCCCCCCAAACGGCACCGTACCTTCCCGTGCCGTACAACCAACCCGCACCACAAGTGCACTCTCAGAGGGCCGCCCCTCCCTCACCCCAATCCACACCCCATCTCAAAACTAACGACCTCTCTGTTTGCCTCGGTCTTCTTAACTCTGTCGACCCGAACAGAGTCGCCCAAATGGCCGCAGCCATTAGGGCAAACCAAGGCCAATACGGCCTCATGCTAGTTCTCAGCGACTTCGCTGACGTATCATCCGCCCTCCTCTCCTACCGCGTTCATCCGTAATGGATTCACAAAGCAGGTGCAGAACAAAACCCCGATCCCTTAAAATAGGCATCTTCAATGCCAACAGCATTAATGGCCAAAAAGATGAAATCGCCTTATTCCTCCGCGACCACCTTATTGACATTATGTTGATACAAGAGTCCTTTTTGAAACCCTCTCACAGGAACCCTAGAATTGCAAACTATGATATAGTGCGCAACGATAGGACCCACTCCCGTGGAGGAGGCACTCTTATTTACTATAAGAGATCCCTTTATTGCATGCCCCTAGATACCCCGTCCCTTTCCAATCTAGAGGCATCTGTGTGCAGAATAGGCATGACAGGTCATCAACCGATCACTATAGTGTCGGCTTACCAATCCCCCAATGCCCAAGACGATCCAATCCAATCGGATCTCGAAGCACTCTTCGATCTAGGCGACTCCGTCATAGTGGCGGGAGATCTCAATGCCAAACATGAGTCTTGGAACTGTCTCACTCACAACCACAGAGGAAGTAAATTATACTCCCTCAGTACCCTTCTCAATTTCGACATCATCGCCCCGATGTATCCCACTCACTACCCCAGCAATGTAAATCATCGCCCGGATATACTCGACATAGCACTTCTAATGAATGTCAACCTCAAGTTGCATTCCATTGAAGTACTACAAGAGCTAGACTCCGATCACCGTCCTGTGATCCTTCACCTCACCTCCCGCTTTGGCCCCACGGACACAGGGCTACCCCCTCAGACCATTGTGACGACGGACTGGAGGAAAGTTAGGCAACGCCTCAACGACCCCTCGTCCGCTCAGTTAGATAGAATTCCCGAATGCATAACGTCAGTCGCAGACACGCTAGGCGCGATCGACTCCCTCACCGGGCATGTACAGTCCGTCGTGGACGAGTGTTCACGGCGAGTTCCTGCGATGGAAGACCATCGCATGAAACTCCCTGACGATGTACGTGCACTGATGACGGAGAAGAACGCAGCCCTTAGAGCGTACTCATCTTTTCCCAGCGAACCCAATCGCCTCTTTATGCGCCACCTGCAGCGTGCTGTCAAGGAACGTATTAAGGAATGCCGAGAGGCTAACTGGGATAAGATGTTGGGCGACTTAGAGCCAACCCACCTTGCGTTCTGGCATCTGCAACGGAAACTCAAATCCGAAACATCCAATGCTGTCCCCCCCCCTCAACCGTCCCAACCAAAGGCCGGCCTTTGATGACGACGAAAAATCCGAATGCCTAGCTGACAGTCTAGAAGCGCAATGTTCCTCAAGCACTCTACCTGTAGACCAAGCTCACCTCAAAAAGGTTGACGCTGAAGTCGAACGTAGAGCAGCTATTCCGCCTGCCGAGGACCCTGACGACCCCCTCCCTCCGGTCACGGCCGACGAGGTCAGAAATCTCGTGAAAAAGATTCACCCTCGCAAAGCCCCCGGCTCTGACGGTATCACCAACAAGGTGATTAAACTCTTCCCCGAACGTCTTATCGCCTTAATGACCGTCATCTTCAATGCGGCATTAAACAATAACCTCTTTCCGCATACGTGGAAACAGGCCACCGTTATCGGTATTCCCAAACCCGGTAAGCCCAAGTGCGAGCCTTCCAGCTATCGCCCCATAAGCCTTCTCAATTCTCTTGCGAAGATTTATGAGCGGATTATCTATTCCCGATTAAAGGATTTTGCCGATTCCAAGAAACTCATTCCCGACGAACAGTTTGGTTTTAGAACCAAACACTCGTGTGTACAACAAGTCCACCGACTAGTTGAACACATCACGTTCGGATTCTCACGCGGCATGATGACGGGAGTCCTCTTTTTCGATGTTGCGAAAGCATTTGACAAAGTCTGGCACAATGGCTTATCATATAAGTTGTATCAACTCGGAGTGCCTGACCGTCTCGTTCTCATCATACGAGACTTCTTGTCAAATCGCAGTTTCCGATATCGAATCACGGGCGCTCTCTCTTCCCCTCACCCCATTAGAGCCGGAGTCCCACAAGGATCCGTGCTAGCCCCACTATTGTTCACACTGTACACCAGTGACCTCCCCAAAAGACCTGCTAATACGACCCAATTAGCACTCTTCGCCGATGACACGGCCATTTTCTACTCTGGTCGCAGTCCCGATAATATAACTAAGATCCTCCAAGCCACAGCCAACGCCTACGGGAAATGGTTTAGGAAATGGCGGATCGAAGTTAACCCTATCAAAAGTAAAGCCGTCCTATTTTGCAAATTAGGCGACGACCACCCACGCTTCAGGGAGATCTCGATGCTGGGCCAATCGGTTCCTTGGGAACCGCACGCCAAGTATCTTGGAGTCACCCTAGACAAAAAACTGACCTTCATTCCCCACACAAAGATGGTGCGTGCCCGCGCTGCCTTTGTGCTTGGTCGCCTTCACTATATTCTGAACGCTCGTAGTAAATTATCCCTTAGAAATAAGGTGAGAATTTACACCACATGCATTCGACCCATCATGACCTATGCCAGCCCAGTGTTCGCACACGCCGAATCATACCCACTCCGTAGATTCGAAACCCTCCAAACCCGGTTCATGCGCAAGGCCACCGGAGCGCCTCTGTACATGCGAAACGACCAACTCCATTTCGACCTTAACTTGCCGACCATCAGGCAATTTATGAAACAAGCGTCTAAACGCTATCTCGATTCTGCCCTGTCCCACCCAAATCCCCTTGTGGTATCAGCCGCCGACTACGAACCCTCCCGTATCAGTAGAGTACGCCGCCCGAGGCACGTTCTGGTCGATCCAGACGATGAAATCACGTTAGATCACATGAAGAGACTCGCGTTGTCTCGTTCACTAAACACCCGACCGTTGTACCGCCCTCGCCGCCGAGGATGCCCGCCTCACCGACGTCGCGGAGGCCTATCACCGCGTCACCTTCCCGTTCAAGTTAGCACTTCTCCCTCCCGTCTCTTGCTCGCGCCGGCCCGTGCCGAGCCTGTAGCTTTAAATGTCCCCTAATACAATTTAAATAATACCGATCCAGCTGTCCCCAAAACAATAGCTTGATATCCCCAGCAACGCCCTAAGCCGAGGTCCGTGTCCCGCAGGGGGCGCCCTTAGCGAAAGTTGCTTAGTTTTTAATATTTAATTTAAGCCTGGCTGGAGGCCTCTTTTGGCTTCGCCAGCAAATGACCGGTTAAGCAACCACATTTCCCAGAAATGTATGCGAGAAGCCCAACAAAAAAAAAAAAAAAAAAAAAAAAAAAAGCAGCTTTTTAGTTACTCTTAGGGTTCCGAACGTCCGAAGGAAAAAACGGCGGAACCCTTATAGGATCACTCGTGTATCTGTCTGTCTGTCCGTCTGTCACAGCCAATTTGCTCCAAATCTACTGGACCGATTAAGTTGAAATTTGATACACATATGGATTTCTGCGACTCAAAAACGGAAGTGTAACTTAAATAAATGAATTTTGAATATGGGACGAATGCACGAAGAATACGAAGATACGAATTCTAAGAGGTAAAGAAGTTTTATTTCATAAATAAATAAAAACGTAACGTAAATCGATATCTTTACAAATAAATAAAATTTAAGTGTCTGTTTGTAATGTCAAAATAACAGATTTTTACTAAATGCATATGAAAGTATATACGGTACCTATAACAAAAAAACAATATTTTTTTTGTCTGACTGTCTATTTGTTCCTGGTAATCTCCGAAACGGCTGGACCGATTTTGACGGTACTTTCACTGGCAGATAGCTGATGTTATAAGGAATAACTAAGGCTACTTTTATTTTAGAAAAATAATTAGGATGCCACGCAAATAAAATAAAACCCTTGAAATTCAATAGATATATTCTATGTCGAAGTACTCTAAATTTCTTTTAAATTAAACGCGGGTAAAACCGCGGGTACCAGCCAGTTGTAAATAAAAAATAGTATTTTATTTTACTTTTTATGTATTTGTACACACATTACACGGTCTAATGGCGGCCGGTGCACCATTTTGTAGTGCAATAATGTTTGTGTATGGCGCGTCTATATGTAAAATGTCATTGTATTAATCAGCATAGATTATCTAATAAATCAATAGTGCAGGCTTCCGTCTTATCACACTAATGTCTACCATTGTACGTCGTTCTCGTTCCACGCCGTACTACGTTGAACAGGGACGGATATAAATACACACCTACAATTTTTATATACCTAGATAGTGGGCAATTTTTTTCTGTACAGATCATACATGAGTTTATATTTATGTCGTGTGGGTTTTATACAAGGAGGTAACATTCTAATGAAATCCTACGCACAAATGTAGTACAAGAAAATAATAACCTTTCTGTCACGGAATCTAGCCTATCTAGACTGTTGAAAGGGATATATAAACATCATTTCGACCGAATAAAGTCCACTGCTGGACACAGGCCTCCCCCAAAGATCACCAGAACGACCGATATCAGTGTGTTGTGGGCTCATTGGGGGGTTCTGCCATAATCGCCACGCTAGGCAGACGGGTTGGCGATCGCAGTTGAGTTGTTAATTTACTCGAAGGACGCTGCTGCCCATCCTCCTACTAATCCCTTAGTCGACTTTTACGACACCCATGGAAGGAGATGGGGTGGTGGTATTCTAAGCCAGCACCACACGGCACGGATATATAATAATCACAACTTATATAAACCAGCAGAGTAATATATACGACAAAAATATATAAAATGCATTCTACTATAAATATATATATATAACCAAATACAATACATAAATATATTATCATGACCGACAGGCGACAGCATATAGGGTCACGCCCCCCCCCCCCCACCCTCACCATCCTCGTAAATCTTAAGAGTTAAATTTAATAAAAAAGTTTTGAAAATTTCAATGATTACCTGTGTCCTACTTTACAGATATAAAAATCTCACATGCACAAACAGCGTTACCTTGAGACACTTCTTTCTCCAAGTATATAGCCTCATATCGAACAGCTGGCGGTCAATGGCCTCAGACGTCGACCATATGATAGAGTGGTAGATACCAAATATCTTCGCAACACGCATAATTAAAAATATAATTGCATAGTAGTGACCTGTTTTTGCAAGAGTTAAATAATATTAAACTATATTTCCTAACTGGCATAATAACTTAAGCTACGTTACCTATATAAGGTTTTGAGCAGATGCAGCTTTTTAGTTACTTTTAGGGTTCCGAACGTCCGAAGGAAAAAACGGCGGAACCCTTATAGGATCACTCGTGTGTCTGTCTGTCTGTCCGTCTGTCACAGCCAATTTGCTCCAAATCTACTGGACCGATTAAGTTGAAATTTGATACACATATGGATTTCTGCGACTCAAAAACGGAAGTGTAACTTAAATAAATGAATTTTGAATATGGGACGAATGCACGAAGAATACGAAGATACGAATTCTAAGAGGTAAAGAAGTTTTATTTCATAAATAAATAAAAACGTAACGTAAATCGATATCTTTACAAATAAATAAAATTTAAGTGTCTGTTTGTAATGTCAAAATAACAGATTTTTACTAAATGCATATGAAAGTATATACGGTACCTATAACAAAAAAACAATATTTTTTTTGTCTGACTGTCTATTTGTTCCTGGTAATCTCCGAAACGGCTGGACCGATTTTGACGATACTTTCACTGGCAGATAGCTGATGTTATAAGGAATAACTAAGGCTACTTTTATTTTAGAAAAATAATTAGGATGCCACGCAAATAAAATAAAACCCTTGAAATTCAATAGATATATTCTATGTCGAAGTACTCTAAATTTCTTTTAAATTAAACGCGGGTAAAACCGCGGGTACCAGCCAGTTGTAAATAAAAAATAGTATTTTATTTTACTTTTTATGTATTTGTACACACATTACACGGTCTAATGGCGGCCGGTGCACCATTTTGTAGTGCAATAATGTTTGTGTATGGCGCGTCTATATGTAAAATGTCATTGTATTAATCAGCATAGATTATCTAATAAATCAATAGTGCAGGCTTCCGTCTTATCACACTAATGTCTACCATTGTACGTCGTTCTCGTTCCACGCCGTACTACGTTGAACAGGGACGGATATAAATACACACCTACAATGTTTATATACCTAGATAGTGGGCAATTTTTTTCTGTACAGATCATACATGAGTTTATATTTATGTCGTGTGGGTTTTATACAAGGAGGTAACATTCTAATGAAATCCTACGCACAAATGTAGTACAAGAAAATAATAACCTTTCTGTCACGGAATCTAGCCTATCTAGACTGTTGAAAGGGATATATAAACATCATTTCGACCGAATAAAGTCCACTGCTGGACACAGGCCTCCCCCAAAGATCACCAGAACGACCGATATCAGTGTGTTGTGGGCTCATTGGGGGGTTCTGCCATAATCGCCACGCTAGGCAGACGGGTTGGCGATCGCAGTTGAGTTGTTAATTTACTCGAAGGACGCTGCTGCCCATCCTCCTACTAATCCCTTAGTCGACTTTTACGACACACATGGAAGGAGATGGGGTGGTGGTATTCTAAGCCAGCACCACACGGCACGGATATATAATAATCACAACTTATATAAACCAGCAGAGTAATATATACGACAAAAATATATAAAATGCATTCTACTATAAATATATATATATAACCAAATACAATACATAAATATATTATCATGACCGACAGGCGACAGCATATAGGGTCACGCCCCCCCCACCCTCACCATCCTCGTAAATCTTAAGAGTTAAATTTAATAAAAAAGTTTTGAAAATTTCAATGATTACCTGTGTCCTACTTTACAGATATAAAAATCTCACATGCACAAACAGCGTTACCTTGAGACACTTCTTTCTCCAAGTATATAGCCTCATATCGAACAGCTGGCGGTCAATGGCCTCAGACGTCGACCATATGATAGAGTGGTAGATACCAAATATCTTCGCAACACGCATAATTAATAATATAATTGCATAGTAGTGACCTGTTTTTGCTACTGAAAACACGCTAGACGCGCAGTAGAACCGAGGCATCCTTAACCGTATCGTAAAGCCGATTAAGATCGATTTAAGACGATTAACTTTTTTGGACGCGCTTAAACGCTCCGTCTGTACAAGTCTTTCACTAGATGATAATATTTTGAACTGAATTACCATTGTTTTAAATCATAGAGCGATATAAAAGGTTTAATAAACACCATGACATTTCATTCATCGTTTTTATTTCTCTATCTGTGATTGATTTCCACATCATAATGTTCACGACAGGGTTTAGCGTTGCGTTCATTTCAGTGTGTGTTGCCTTTCTCGTGCAGGTTTGTATATTTTATGTCAGTTCCAGTAATTTTCTTAAACTTCGAAATTATATAAAAAAATTGCAAAATACCGAAATTTATTTTTATTGAAGGAAGTGAAAATGCTTGTAAAAAATACAAAAATATCAATAAAATAATTCAGTATTTTATTTATTAATGCTTTCTAATTCGCTCCGATACACAAGTAAAGCGGTGAGCGTGTAATATAGAAACACCGTGTTTCTTACTTTACTTTATACACAATTAAACTGGCGAGCGTTGAAGCATTCAAGGTGGCGCAAGGAGACGGATAGAGCCAAAGACTCTCGAGGCTAGCCCAATGGCACGTCGCACCGCGCTATAGGACCCGCGGGCTGATTAGCTAAAAACAGCAACAGCAGACGCGATAGCAGCTATCGCGCAGCCAAGGATACACCGGTGGCAAAGCGTCAAGAAAATTGGTATTACGTAAGGCATCGCCCACCTGTCGCTATTGTGGAAGATGCATAGTTACTAGCGCCAGTAGCCACCAGTGGAACTAAAAAGAATGAACGTTTTTAGTCAATTGATTGTCCGACAGAGGCGCGTCAGAGATCTTCGCCTGTTTAGTCGCTATCGGCAAATAGGTAATACCAAATTGACGTATGACAGCGGCTTTGGAGCAATTTACGCCTGTTGCAAAGCGCCTGCGACTTAGGTAATCAGCCCGCCGCTTTTATACCCGATACGCGCACCATTATATTAGTCCCAAAAACAAAACACGAATGTTTATAATGGAATAATAATTATCTTTGCCAGACGATGATCAGTAATCGCTTATTTATAATCCCACCACATACCAATATTTGCAGCTGTTATATATTTAGAGACTGTTGTTAAGGAATTGCAGGCTATACAATCGATTTCGTGGACACGCGTTTGTGACGCGCGATACAGGATGGGCCGGTTCATAAAGAACCTGGGGCTCGCCCCGGGTAGTCGCTGGGGATTCAAGTGGCTTGTTGCCCTGACCCAAAGAGTAGTCGTAGGTGCCTTGCACCGGCTGCTGCATAATCTTGGGGGACCAAGTGAGGAAGTTCGCTGCCTCTACGGGGAAGTCATGCAGGCCGTATGGCCCGTCCGCCTGTATGCTCATCTCAATTGACGGACGTACAGCGTTGCAGAGCTAAACTCCACGTCTTCAGCGCAGAGTAGCTATATGGATTGCACCGGACGGTACAAAACGAGGCGGTAACTGTTTTAGCGTGCTTTCCACGTTTTAACATTCCGGCCTGTGATGGATGGTTGGGTCTACGATCAGACTCTCTCCACCAGATCGGTGATACCGTATTCAGGAGCATTTAATTAGCTGAGGCAGCAGGCTTGGCCGTGGACACTAGAGAAGTAGTACGAGCGCCTTTTTTATTTATCTCGGTGGAAATACATAATGTACACTAGAGCCGCCTATTGGTGCCTTGCCTATATCCCTCTAGAAGAAGGGAGGCGGATGTAAAATATCCCCAAGCACATCTCGGGGGCATTAGAAAAAATCCCCCCGAATACTTACTGTACGCACGGCGGCACGTGACCAGGTGTTTGCCACCGTCTTCCCGGGGGTCACTCGGTATGAGCACGTAAACCGACCAACTGCGCCTGCGACCCCCGAGGTTTCCCGCTATATAACGACGGCAGTGGGCTCAGGAGTGTTCGAGCTAGGCGCCGGGGAGGTTGTCACTCCGGCGCCACCTCATCCTCCTCCGTGTGGGATCGGCCCTCTTCCTATCTCACTAGAGATATGAGATGAGATCATAGCACTCCAATTTTTATAGCCGACACTAGCCGATAGAGGCCCACGCAGGGCACTCCTCGCGCGTATACTGTGCACCATACACTGTGCCGTGAGCTTGCATCCTATCCAGTGCAGGTGCACACCGAAACAACCGTGCCACGGTGACGCACTCGCTCCTGTTGAGACAGGCTCCAAAGAGCGGCAGGACGGTCTAGACGACGCATTCGGTTGCAAACTGCAACCTAAGACACTCTCGCTTCTTCTCGAGTACGCGCAGCCGAGCCAGCTGCCTCAGCCTATCGAACGCTCCTGGAAGCGCGGTGGGTGCGACTACGTTGCAGTCCCTGCCGCCTGGCTCAAGAAGAGTGAGCAGGCACCTACCATCTGACGCTGGTTATTGTCCATGGGTCCTGCCTGACAAGCAGCGTTGCAAAATTGTGTTGCAGCCTGTGCTAAGATAGGGTCTATTTTTGGATTCGTATAGTATTCTTTTCTTTGTTTCGTTAAGGTTCTTTTCGTTATTCCACACGAAAAAAAGATTAAGAAGTGTCATTATACATAATACCAACTTATTAGACGTAGCCATTCTGTTCTGTTGTAGTGCAAAAAAGAAAACGAAGCACAATTATTGAAGAGGTATCAAATGGAATGCATAGAAGAAACAAGAGTGGACCCGGACGTCATTGCAAGGATCAAGAAAAGAGATTGGAAGATAGCCCAGGTTCTTTTACTTTCCTTCTTCCAAGTGGTTATACTCATACCTGATTTTCGAACTTATGGATGCAAACCGATTCTAAAATGTTTTCACAGCAGTTGAATTTGGAATCATTAGGTACATATTTTCATTTTTCATTCAGGGGTATTTTTTATACCACTCAGTGACGATATGAGCAAGTCATTTGCCTTGTGGTAAGCGACTTGCCTTTTTTTATTGGTGTCCTGTGGAAATTCTACATGAACTTCCTTTGCCCCGGGGAAAGGCAAAGGCCGACTCCTACCGGCTAAAACCACTGGAGCGGTCATCTTCGGCACTGAAGGGGGGCTCCAGGTCCTCGTATAATCACACTAGAGCCACCCACTGGTGCCAGACATCTCTGGAAGTGTGACTGTAAAGCGGTCACCCCCCCAGATATATATATACCTATAGATATAGATCCCTAAGGGATCCCCCGAAGGTCTCTCAGCGCTGTGCTATGCGCACACAGCAGCGCGTGACCACATCCGCGCCACCATCTTCTCGTGGGTCGGTCGGTGTGGGCACGCAGATTTCCCAATCTACGCAGCGGAGCGGAGCCTCTGGGTTCGCACCCACAGGCTCCCCGCCTCATAGCGATGGTAAGGGGTTTCAGGCATATGGGAATGAGGGAAAATTTTGAAGTCCTCTCAGATGTGCGGGTTTCCTCATGATGTTTTCCTTCACTGTTAACGCAAGTATCAAATTCTGATCCGCACATGAATTGAAAGGCCGGGAACGAATCTAGACCCTAGTGTATGGAAGACAAGCGTTCATCTATTAGGCTACCTATCACTGCTAACACATAATATTAAGCATTATTGGTGTCTAGAAAATTGTACCTACCCTAGGTCATCATTTTTAAATACTTATACATACCAATAATTATATTACAGAAAGATAGTCAACCCGTTAGGAATTGGGCGCTATGCGTTTTTTTGAAAACTGGGCTAATGACCAAACAAGGAGTTTATAAAATAGACGATGCTATGAATAAGGTACCGGATTATGGTAAGAAACGGTAATTATATCTAATATAAAAATATCTGTGGGGATATAAGATTACCTACATTGTTCACTTTTTCTAATTTCAGCAAGAGAAAGCACCGAGAAGTTAATAGATTCATGTCTCAGCCAGAAAGCGATCCCAGCACCGGATATTGCGTTTAATTTTGCAAAATGCTATCAAAAAGCTAAGGGAAATTATACGGTGTCCATTATATAATTATTCTTATTATAACGTCATCTAGTAACACTGCGCAGTAACTATTTTTGAAAACAGTGAAATAAGTTTTATATATGTATGAAGGGCCATCTAGCGATCAATGTATTATTAAATTTGTCATAGCTTAACGCCATCTAGTAACAAAATATTAAACGATGTTGCAAAATCTTACAGTGAATTGTGGCAATTAAATTAATTCAAACGGTAATAATATAAAACACAGTTTATATTATTTTGAATACCGCAAAATGGTATTTTATAAGTTTCCATAGTACAGCCAATAACATTGTATCAGTACCAATTAAATTTTGTAGTTTTGTTACCTTCTTTAGTGCATAGTTCTGTATAAGTGCAAGAGATGGCGTTATTTTATACTGCCTTTACAGTGATTTTACAATGCTTTACTGTGCCTTGTTATACTAGAAAGGAATTATACAAATATATAATGATCGCGTTTGTGTTAGTCGAAAATTCGAAGTCGAACGTGGAAATAATTCCACGGTGACTTTCATTTATCAACTACGAAAAATGCTCCCATTGGCCATCAAGGAAGATATCACGCCATTCATTATTCTTCCCGTTGTTTTTATCAATTTGGGGTGTGAAGGTATTTACTCAAAGGTACTGTATAATTGCAGTCGCCTAGCATATCCGAATTTTGATCGCGACACGTATTTTCTTAGCTATGTGATGAGTTGTCATTTGGAAGAGAATTTGCCACTACTCACCACGCTTGGCGGGCGGGGTTGGTGAGGCGAGGTCAAGCACAGGGTTGGGCAGCAGCGTCCTTCTGTGGAGCAGTGGCAAATTGCGCTCACCAACCCGCTTGCCAATCGTGGTGAGTATTGGTAAAATCCCCCCAAAATGACGACACAGCTTTGGAAATCTACGTACGGTAAGGAACAAAGGTCAGTAGTGGATGACTTTAGTCTGATATGATTATTGCATCAGATATAAAACGTGTTCTTCAAATGCTTCGTAAGAACCTTCTCAAGAAGTATGATAAGATATGAACTGACTGCTCGAACGCGACAACTGTTACTGCTACGGCTCAAGATTGGCTCGCTCGCCCTGCTACCGAGCTGGCTCCCACTCCAATGCTACGTCATGGTAGCAATGTTGCCAGCCTAAACACTGGGTTGCTAACACTACCTTTTTTTATTGGTGTCGGCTGAAATGATGATGACAATGATTGTTCTAACGCTATTTTGAATAAGGGGGAGGCCTTTGTTCAGTAGTGGGTGTCCTGTGGCTGATATGATGATGATGAAGATGATTTAGAATTAAACACATTAATATATTAATTTTCACATAAAGCTGCAATGTAAATAAAAACTAAACAGCTGTTCGCTACAGTCATGGATGCGGTCATCGCTCGCATTAGCATAATAATATCATATCATAGTACAATAATCACATAGCGTTTTGATCGCGTTGTTTGCCATACATTGCGTGGTGAAAAACTGTGACCTATTAAGTATTTCCGAGATAAATGACTTTCCTATTTAATAGGGCTAAGTGTAACCACTTTCCAGTTTTTGGCAGTTTATCGTTTCCACCCTTAATAGTTTCTTCCGGATCTTCTCCATATGATCAACAACTTGGAACGGTGCAAGTACTTAAATTCTGACTATGGCCTGTAAATGATTAATATTAATAAAAATCATTACAGTGGTCGCAGGATGACTACCTGCAGGGTTGTGCACAAACATAAACAGTGCACATTGCAGGGTTCGTACCCTGCAATGTTCGAAACGTCAGGAAAAACATAAATCTATACGCGACGCAATCCGTTTTTTCATTCATTTCAGCCGATTGAAATCCACTGCTGGACACAGGCCTCCCCCAAAGATCACCACAACGGCCGATATGGTGTGTTGTGTGCTCATTGGGAGGTCTTGCCATAATCGCCACGCTTGTCAGACGGGTTGGCGATCGCAGTTGAGATATTAATGTACTCGAAGGACGCTGCTGCCCATCCTCTGGTTTATCCCTTAGTCGACTTTTACGACACCCACGGGATGAAATGGGGTGGTGGCATTCTGACCCGGTCTTTTATTACAATGATTTTTATTAATATATAGGCGACAGGACAGGCGTCGTTACAGATTTTTAAATGTTGTTTTATTTTATCTACCGTACAATTCTAATCAGAAATTATTTCGATGCACGCAGTAATAATCGCGAAAACCTAAGACATTACTATGTGAATAAAAATCATTGAATTTGAATTTGGGAGTAATAAAATACACGGTCGCACGAGTAACTGATTAGATTGCATGATGTTAAAGTGATCCTGGGTACTTTACTCCCCGTGCTGTTCGCCTTGTCTACCTTTTTGCCCTGTGACTGAATGTTAATAAGCATAAACATAGAAAAACCTGTCGGAACAATTAGGCTGGGGTTCTGCCTGCCTCAGATATATTTCACACTAGCTGGGACCCGCGGTTTCACCCGCGTTTAATTTAAAACAAATTTGGAGTATTTAGACATAGACACTTGACATAGAATATACATATGTATTGGATTTCAAGGGTTTTTTTTTTTTTTGCGCGGAACCATAATTATTTTTCTAAAATAAAAGTAGCCTAAGTTATTCCTTATAATATCAGCTATCTGCCAGTAAAACTCCCGTCAAAATCGGTCCAGCCGTTTCGGAGATTACCCGGAACAAACAGACAGGCAGACAGACAGACCGACAGACAGATAAAATTAAAAAAAAAAAATTGTTATATGTACCGTATAAACTTGAATATGCATTTAGTAAAAAGCTGTTATTTTGACATTACAAACAGACACTTCAATTTTATTTATTTGTATATAGATTATAGCGACCTAGCGCCACTGGGGTAGAAACTTGTTTAAAACATTGATTTGCTTCCGTATATATGCTGAATTATAGGATAAAAAACTTTATTTATATTTAAGTCAACAGTTAACCGTAGAATACATGAAGAAATCGCGTAGTCTCGTTCACTAAACAGACCATTATACCGCTCTCACTGCCCCGGAGGCCTGTCGCCGCGACACCATCTCGTTTTAATTTCAAAATACCCAACGGAACTCTAAGGAATACAGTCGCGTAGCGGTAGGTTTGTTTTCAAACTAGACCGCATAATTGCAGGCATGGTTTTTGCAGTCTTAATAAACACTCCATTGTTCTTATTCAGAGGTGTTCAGTTATTCAAAATTAGCGCTTTATATACATGCCTGCTGTTATAACATGAGATCTTTGTTAGTTGATTTATATATGTAACTTGAAAACTTACGCGACTTCTTTCAGGGATCTAATAATACAATAAGAAGACTCTATGACATAATCTCTGTGAAATTTCATTTGAATGCGTTCAGCCATTTGAGTGTGATTGAGGGACAAACAATCAAATCCTTCACATTTATATTACTACTAAAATCTGTGTGGTGTCCGGATTAAGTATGTATATAGCACCACTCCATCGCCTCCCATGGATGTCGTAAAAGGCGCCCAAGGCTCTAAACCAGAGGGATGGACAGCAATATCCCTTCTGATATGATGAAAACTGATTATCCAAACATTGTAGTAGAATATATTACGTGTGTTATCTGGATTTAGAATAGAGCACCACTCTTTGTTCTCCCGTGGATGTCCCGTCATGTTAAATTAATGTAATTGGTGTAGCTTTGTTAATTAATTGGAAGAAGTAAATAAATTTATGTCGTAAAAGGAGACTAAAGAACTCTAAGTGTTGGCGACAGCATTCCTTCTGTTAAAAAGCAGCCATTTTGCCCTCAATAACCCGCCTGCCAATCATGGTGAGTACTGGCAAATTCCCTCCAAATGACGACACACGGCATCTAGCCGGTTGTTTACGAGGAGGGCTTTGTTCAACAGCATTTTGTATGATACGATAATGGTAGTAATTAATAAACGATTCATACTTACAATAAACACTTCTACAAGCTTCTCAAATACAACACCCGGCTTCCGGCACAGATTCAGATCGAGGTATTTATGACAATTAGGCGCCCGAGGACACGGTTTACCTTCAGCCTTATTCTTAATGCAATTAAAAACAAAATAGAATTGATCATTAACCCTAGAACTGCACTGTTTTTCTGTCCCGTAATGGAAAACCGAGATAATTTTGTACCCCACGCGTTTGACGTAATTATAATCTATATAACTCGCATAAAGTGACTTATTAAGTAGGTACAAGATTTTCATAGTTTATTCGTGATGAAAAAAGTTTAAGAAACGGGAATTAACGCGATATTACCTCTGCATTGGTTGACGCTTTGACCAGGTTACACCGATCGTGGGCACAAGCAGACTGATACAACCAGGACGAAACCAGTGTTGCCACCTGATAAAAATTAAAGTTACCAGATCAACGCCAAAAGTCACTAGATTAAGCTAAATTCGAAGCATAAAGTCATCAGAAATCCAAAAAACAATATTATAATGCTATCTGTCGAGGTATCTATCATACTGGACAGGCCTACTCAAGCGGCAATACATGTACACATCGCCGATTTGAATACAATGTCAAAAGTCACCAGATCTAGTGACAAAATCGCTAAGTCGCTAAACGTCTAGCTATACAAAGAATATTTTTGCGTTAATTACCGTTTTTATCATTATCATGCAATGCGAAAGTTTAAGAGGTAATAAAAAAGAACATTAAAACCTATAAAAAACCCAAAATTTAAGTTGAAAAAAAAAACGTTAAACGTTTCCAACCTTTTCTATAACTTTAAAATCGGCGTGGGGTACGAAATTAACCATGTGTACCGTTTTAGGGTTAAATATACTATACTGATCGGATTCTATGAATCAATTTGTAAGATCGAAATTATTAGTATATTACGATTAAAATTAGTTCTTGGTAAGTTTCAACCTAGACAGAAGACAGGTAAAAATTGCAATAATTGGTAGATAATATAAATATTCCTTTTCGAATACCTTTATAGAACTTGTATGAGGAATTGAGGATATAGATTATTAACTTAAATACTTCCAATTAAACTGCTTCTATGGTCTCAATGCCACGGTTTGCACAGATCCTTTTCTTTATGTCCAGTGGAAATTCTACGTGGAACTTCCTTCGCCCCGGGGAAGGGCGAAGGGGTATGTTGGACTACTATCGGCTAAAACCACTGGAGCGGTCATCTTCAGCACCGAAGGGGGCTCCAGGTCCTCGTAAGATCACACTAGAGCCGCCCATTGGTGCCACGCCTATAGGCACATCACGAAGGGGATGACTGTAAAGCGGTCACCCCGTCTAGCGGAGGGAAGGCGACTGTAAAATGCTCGCCCCCTCCAGGAACTTCTCGGGGGGATTGTAAAGGATCCCCCCAAGCCTCGCTTTGCGCTGTGCTGCGCACACGGCGCACCACCGTCTTCCCGGGGGTCGCTCAGTGTGAGTACGCAGACTCCCCAATCTGGGCACCCGCGACCCCCGTGGCCCCCCACCATGTAGTGACGGCAGGGGGTTGCACAGATCCTAACCGATTGTTATTCCACGCAACAGGTAGCTGGGTCGAGCCCGAAATAAATATGTGTATGTGTCACAAATAGTTGTTCCTGGTCTGGGCAATCATTATACTGGAACCTGACCTCAATATAATTGGGAAAAGATAAGGACGTGTGGTGCCGGCTCAGAATGCCACCACCCCGTCTCCTCCCGTGGGTGTCGTAAAAGTCGACTAAGGGATTGGCCGGAGGACGGGCAGCAGCGTCCTTCGAGTACATTAACAACTCAACTGCGATCGCCAACCCGTCTGCCAAGCGTGGCGATTATGGCAAAACCCCCTAATAAGTCCACAACACGCCCATATCGGTCGTTGTGGTCATCCATGGGGAGGCCTGTGTCCAGCAGTGGACTTCATTGGGCTGAAATGATGAAGGCTAATGATAATGATAAACTCTAAAAATGATTACATTAATGAAAGTGAATCGCTCATAGTCAGTTACACTCAATGATCGGTAAACGATCGGCGAGGTTAAGCAACACTTGGCGCGATTCATCTGTGGATAGTGCGACCGCATAGTGGAACTGAGCATCTCCGTGCTAAGAGAGCACGTAAAATCGTTGTCAAAAGGCAGTCGGTAAGCCAAGTCTCGGGGTTTTTGGGAGGCTTGACCATCTCTGACACCAGGTTCGTCACGACACAAACGAAGAAAAAAATTGAGTGGTGAAGGTCGCTGGGAGTCGTTGGATGAGAGCCGCATGCGACCGCTCGTTGTGGAATTCTAAGGGGGAGGCCTTTGTTCAGCAGTGGACGTCCTGTGGCTGATATGATGATGATGACGAGGCGGGCTTATTGCTATTTAAGTTAAAGCCTTGGCTTGCATCGTAATTTTTGCCCAGTTAAGCAGCTATATCCCCCTTGGGATGAGTGCGAGAAGCCCATCATAAAAAAAAAAACTTGCATCGTAATTTTTATTATTTACAAAAATTATCACTCTTTTAAGAACACGTAGGTATATAAATAAATGTTACAACTACCGTACAATTACAATAAGGTAAGTACATATATCTCACTCTATGTATAACACAGTAGGTAGGTATGTGATATTTTTTAACCAGGTCGGAACAATTGTCGGAACAATTACCGGCAATCTAAACTACCATCGGCTTTGTATGGTGTTTCATGGTGTTGTATGAGTACATACGTATGTGTATGTATAGTATTATCATCGCTCCACAACTATAATGTATATTAAATTATTACTTATTTATGTGTCACGGTGAATGTACGATTTAGGGACACGATGGAATGTCTATTTTAGGCATAATTTAAATAGGTTTGCTTTTATCAACATTGATGTCATCATCATATAAGACAATGGACATCGACTGTTGAAAAAGGCCATTTGGGTTCATTCTAGTAATTATAGAATTCCACAACAACAAAAAATTTAAGACGTACTCTATGCAAACAAGTATATTATTAATTAGATGATTATCTTATAGACAAAATTAATGTTTAGCAGAGTACTGGTGCTGCCAGCTCTACAAGACTAAAAATACACGTTATGCGTTTTTATTATGTTGACATATCGACGGCATTACATTACATTACAATAATAATTGACATTAATATTATTGACATTTGTATAATTGCAATTTTACTTTTTTGACATTTCTATTATTGGTATTTGTTTTTGACATTAATGTTAATAATTATTTTATTAATCTATGACTTTATGTATCACTATTGTAAATGTGAGTGGGATGTAGCCATCTCCTCCCATGGGTGTCGTAAAAGTCGACTAGGGATTAGCTGGAGAATGGGCAGCAGCGTCCTTCAAGTACATTAACAACTCAACTGCGATCGCCAACCCGCCTGCCAAGCGTGGCGATTATGGCAAAACCCCTCAATGAGCCCACAACACATCCATGCTGGTCATTGTGGTGATCTTTGGGGGAGGCCTGTGTTGTCCAGCAGTGGACTTAATTCGGCCGAAATGATGATACACCCATTTGGCACTAGCGTTAGTTGTAGATTGCCTTTATCTCACATAATGGATTGCCATAAAAACATTGTGAGATAGTTAAAACATTTAGAAAATTTTAAAACAGACCGACCAAGTGTTTCTTTCGACATATCATCTCAGTTTGCCATGGACTGGCAATGCCCTCAAAATAATTTCCTCCGTCATTTGAATATGATGTGTATGGCCCGTTATGACCTAACTACAGAAATAAAATAAAAAAACGTGTCGTCATTTAGGGGAAATTTGCGATTAGAGTGTCGATCTTCATCAATCAAGAATCGCTCTGACTTAGGAGAAGGAAAGATCAGAAAGAAGGAAACTCCTTAATTTTATTCAAATTTGTGAAGAGTGGCGTCCGTATTAAGAATATAGCACCACTTCATTTCCTCCCATGGATGTCTATAAAGGCAACTAGGTAACAATATAGCACACTAGGATTTCTCCTGTGTCGTCGGTGAATGATGAATTCCACATATAATACACCCGGACCCGGAACAACTATCTGCAGATCATACAAATACTTGTTCCATGTGGGAATCGAACCCACGACCCGGAGCGCAACAGCCGACTTTATCAGCCATTCTGCACTCACTAACGCGTCTGCCAAGCGTGCTGAGTTCTGGAAAGTTCCCTCCTAAATTATGAGACCATTGTGGGAATCTATGGGAGATGCCTTTGTTCAGCAGTGGACGTCATTGAGCTGATGTGATCCATATTCTAAGGTAAACGGTTGTCAAACTTTTGTTGATAGATTATATACCTTGACATTTGACTTGACTCAGTTGAAATTACATATTTTTTTATGTTATTTACTTAGATTCAATAACTTGACATTATCTTGAACAAATTCATTTAAAATTTTATTTCTATTAATTTTAGTTTCTTATACTTAATATTATGACATTGACTATTAGTTATTGTTAATATTGTTCTTGTAACATTATATTATAATATTCATACGAAACAATGTGTGAGAATCATGTAGCCATTGATATTATTTTTAGTACTTATATTGATTGTCTTTTGCCTGGCTGTATTGGTCTGTCATACTCACTAAAATGTCTTGCTGGCGGTGGCGTTGTGTATCAGGTCGTCCGGTTCCCTACAATATGGTTGAGCTAAGCGATGCTGATGCATGCGTCATGCTCGTGGACGGGTGCCGTCTGTTGGGACTGGTCAGCCGTTAACTGCCACGGCAAATAATTTATTATTATAATATTAATGTGGTATGTTCCATCTTTACACATTGTCCTACATTTTTCTCGGTATATATATTACAATAATTTGTATCAATCAACATTGTAATCTCAATTATTTTAAAAGAGTATCCATGGAGTTTCTTGCCGGCTCTTCTCCACGAGATCAACTATTTGGAACCGTGCAACTTAGATTCTGACGTTTCATAAGTGCCAATATTTGGTTTATTTGAAATAAAAAACTTTGACTTTGACTTTGAGACTTACGGATTTTTCGCTAGGTAACTAGCGGTCAGGCTTGGTGGTTATGGCTAAAACACAAAAATACTAAAACCTGTGACCCGTCTTCTTGACATCACCACTGTCGCCTATTACTACACCCAGGGGTAGACAGGGGTGGTCATTTATTTGCCGAGAAACACGTGCTACTACGGTTTACAAATAACTTTAGTATCCACCTATTTTATTTAGTATTAAAACAACTGTAATTAATAAGTATAATTTATATTCTGTTGGTATAAATTAATAATTGACGTGTACTGGTAATAAGTATGTTATATAAGATGATTACGGTGCAAAAGTTACACGTTAGAGCACGTGAGTCAACTACCAATATTTTAATAACTACAATAAAATTGCGTGATGTGGCACGCAGCTGAACCACTTCATATTTATCTTCTTTCCTAGCAACGATATGAATAATAATAATATAAATAGAGGCACTAGATTATAATTACTCCATTGAGTAACTCGTAGGTCTTAAAAGGCACCTAAGGGACTCTAAACCAGAGGGATGGGGAGCAGCGTCCTTTCTGAGCTCACCAACCCGCCTGCCAAGCATGGTGAGAACTGGCGAATTCCCCCCAATATGATGACACAGTTGTGGAAATCTAGGGGGGAGGCCTTTGTTCAGTAATGGACGTTGTATGGTCGATATGATGATTATACTGTGGCAATACAATACAGTACAATACGGCTCTTACGTAGTATGTTTTCTCTGATAAAATTCAGAGTTTCACATCGCAGTGGACGTTTGCTGGCTGTCATGAAAGCAGGTGAAGTCAGTTAAGCACTTAATTGCGCTTGGAACTTAATAGCTGGTTTAAATTTCAGCGGTTATGAGCAAAAACAAAATAAATCTTTTACTCAAATTTGTCTTAATAGTTCATTTTAAGGTCAACATTTACAAGAGATAGGACTTATCATTCTATTCAAGAAGAAACGCAACATAACGGCGTGGTTGGTGGAGTGGCTGATACAGTCGGCTGCTGCGCTCCGGGTCGTGGGTTTGATTCCCGCACGGAATAATATTTGTGTGATCTGAAGGTAGTTGTTCCGGGTCTGGGTGTATTTTATGTGGAATTTGTGTATGCAAACGCACCCACGACAAAGGAGAAGACAAGGGTGACAACGTTTAAAAAAATAGCACAGGCAGAATGGCTTGTTAGATATGTTTTTTATACAACTTGGTGACCAAACGGGCTGGCGGTAAGCGTCATGCCTGCCCATGACAATTGTAATGCTACCCAGGACTAGACCTGCGTGGCACCACACTGCGCTCTTCACATAAAAATACTAGTTATTTAGTCTCTTATGCCCAGTAATTTCACTAGCTACAGTGCCCTTCTAACTGGGGCACAGGAATGTCTAAAGTTAAAACACTACTACGACGCGAACAATATCTGGTACTTTTATTATTAATATATATAATTAAATGTATAAAAGTAAACAAGGCTGTATAAATCCAATATTAATGAAAAGTGTATAAAATAAATGAGGTCAGATATGTATAAATACAGAATTTATTGATCTTCAGTGGAAATTCTTCATGAACAACCTTCGCCCCGCGGCAGCGCGTTGAGGTATCCTACCTGCTAAAACCACCGGAGCGGTCATCTTCGGCACTCTGTAGGGGGTTTCAGGTCGTCGTAAGATTGGTAGTAACTACCTTTTTTTTTTATTGATCCGATGGAAATACCTCATGTACTTCCTTCGCCCCGGGAAAGGGCGAAGGGGCATGCCGGACTCCTACCGGCTAAAACCACCGGAGTGATCATCATCGGCACCGAAGGGAGGCTCCAGGAATTCGAAAGATCTCCATCTAGAGCCACCCATTGGCGCCACGCCTTTAGGCACATCTCGGAGGGGATGACTGTAAAGTGGTCATCCCCTCTATGGAGGGAAGGCGACTGTAAAGCGACCCCCCCTTGGCATCTCTCGAGGGGATTGTAAAAGGTTCCCTCGAGGCCTCACTATGCGCTGTGCTGCGCACACAGCGGTACGTGACCACATGCGCACCGCTGTCTTCCCGGGGGTCGCTCGGTATGAGCACGCAGATTTCCCAATAAGCACGCTCGCGACCCCCAAGGCCCTCCTATAAAGACAACAGGGGGCTCAGGCGTCTTGGACACGGGCGCCGCGGCGGTTGTTACCCCGGCCCCGTGTCCTCCTCCTCCGAGCGGGATCGGCCCTCTCCCGATCTCGCTCTGCGACCTCCTTCTGGAGCATTACGCTCTCACAGAAGGAGACCACAGCACTCCAATTTTCCTGCTTTGCCAGCATAGCCGATACTACTGCTGGCAAAGAGAGATCTTGCCCGATCCGATCGACCAGGATCCGCCGCTCGGCAGTCCAGGCAGGGCACTCTTCGAGCGTGTGCTGTGCGGTATCCTGATCGTCTCCACAGTGGTGGCACTGTGCCGTGACCTCGCGTCCTATCCTGTGCAAGTACCTAGCCAGACTTTGCAATAAGAGACATTCCAGTAAATTTAAATACTGCTCTGCGCCACTTTTGTGTGTGGAAATCAGGTCTATAAACGCACCCACGCCACAGGAGAAATACTAGAGTGGGGCAATGTTTAAAAAAGAAAACACTTTCACTAACTAAATCTATGTTGAAAATCATAATACTAATCTTTCTTAAAATTGTAAAATAAAAAAAAGGAATACGCCATTTGCTTTACGATCTATATTTCAAACTTTGTCCGCTACATAAATAGTCCAGGAGACATGTACAATTGTACATATCGATACTTATCATACGCGATGCAAAAATAGTGTATTTTACAAAACCTGACAGTTCTATTTATCATGGTCGCTAGATTTATTATAAATTGCCTCATTTTTGTTATTACGCTACGTAATTGCTGTAATTTGTACTCTTGGTACTAATATAATACACTGTGGGGCGGAAAAATATTGTAGCAAAGAATACTATGTTTTAGGTATTTCCATAATTATATTATAATACATTTAACCCAGGTTTTATTTACATCGTCATCAACATATCAGCTTGAAGATGTCCACTGCTGAAGAAAGTCCTCTCCCATCGATTTCCATAATTGTGTCGTCATTATAATGGGAATTTGCCAGTGATGAGTACTGGCAAATTCCTCCCATAATGACGACACGATTGTGGAAATTGATGAGGGAGTTGTTAGTCCGGGTCTAAATTAAGTAAAATGGTATGTGAATTTATCAGTGACGTGATAAGCTCATCAAAATCCTTAATAATCCTAATTTGAAGTTTATTTTTTCTAAATGTAAAACGCAAAGCGAAATTCGAGCAAAATTGTGCGTGTTCGTGCCCGATGTGTAGTGCTGAAGTCGCTGATAATTCCGTTGACCTCTCGGCGAAAAGCGGAAACTATATACAGGAGAACCACGTTCCGAAAACTCGGCAATAGCAAACAATGAGACGCGCGTGGAAGACGAGTTTGACGAGTGTTTACGAGTATACTCACGCAGCTGTACGTGCTAGGTGTGATGCCATGCCGGATGGCCAGCCTGCATGGCCAATGCTTATTGTAATATTATATTTTGGGCCTCGTCGGCAGTGAACATCTTTAGGCTTTAGGTAGACACTTCCTATTCTTCTACTTTAAAAAAAATAACGTTGCCCCACACTAGGATTCAGAGAACTGAGTCAGATAGACATATAAATTAATGTAATAGATAAAATCAATTTTTATTTGTTTATTCAGGTATATTTTGTTAATTGTAAAAAGATGTTATTTTGACATTACAAACAGACACATATATAGATATCTATAGATTAGATATATAGATTATCTAAAACCTCTGGAATCGAAAGAAAGAGAGAAGATATTTATTTCCCCACAGATACATGTTACACAATTATGTTATTTAATGTGACTTGCCTTAAGCTGATCAAAGTCAAAACGGTATTATACTAACATTTCAAAATGTCACATGTACTAAATTGTCATTAAATAAACGTCAAAATTGAGATTGGAATGAGACTAGATGGAGACTATACTGAAATCCGACTGAACTTTAAGAGAAGCAGTATGCCATTTTTTCGGTCAATTCATAATATAATCTCAGTTCATTCATGTTTCAGTCATAGTGTAAATGAATTACGAGAATTGGCCCGCTGTGCGTATATTGACTCGATCAAGAGTTCGTCGTGCATTGGAATCAATATCTGTAATTTAGACGCTGTTGGTATAAATTAATAATTGATGTATACTAGTAATAATTATGTTATATGAGATGATTATGGTGTAAAAAGTACACCGTATAATACGTGAGTCAATTACCAATATTTTTATGTCCACCATGAAATTGTGTGATGTGGCACGCAGCTGCATTTCTTTTATTTGTGTTATTTTCATGCAACGAATTATTAATGACTTAGTTGGTATTTGAGAGTTTTGAGTTGAGATAATTAGTTGTTCCGGGTCTGGGTGTATTGTTTGCGGAATTTGTGTTTGTAAACGTACCCACGACACAGGAGAAATCCAAGTGGGGAAATGTTTTACATAAAAGTAAGTAAAGTAGTCTATGTGGTGACGGGATTAAGAATATAGAACCACTCCATCTCCTCCCGTGAATGTCGTAAAAGGCAACTAAGGGAATCTAACCCAGAGGGATGGGCAGCAGCGTCCCTTCTGAGAAACGGTAGCCATACTGCGCTCACCAACCCGTCCGCCAAGCGTGGTGAGTATTGGCAAATACCTCCCAAAATGATGACACAGTTGTGGAAATCTATGGGGGAGGCCTTTCTTTAGCAGTTGACTTATAAATGACCGATATGATGAAGTTAAGTGTTAATATACAGAATTTAAGTGAAATCTCCATGTGGTCCGGAATCCGGACGATTAAGAACATAGCACCGCTCCAACTCCTCCCGTGGATGTCATAAAAGGTGACTAAGGGACGCTAAACCAGAGGAATGGGCAACAGCATCCCTCCTGTGGCACAGTAGCCATATCGCGCTCACCAATCCGACAGCTCTATGGGGGAGATCTGTGTGCAGTAGTGGATGACCTTT
Organism: Diloba caeruleocephala; assembly: GCA_947459985.1. Lineage (NCBI taxonomy): Eukaryota > Metazoa > Arthropoda > Insecta > Lepidoptera > Noctuidae > Diloba > Diloba caeruleocephala. Next base: position 18,825,854 of record OX381624.1, read on the forward strand.
GGTTTATTAACTTCCAAAATCATACAAGCAAAATTTCAACTATTTCTCTGTAATGAAATCAATTCAGCTACAAAATTATGTTAGTAGTACGAAGTCTAAAGACATAATGTTTTTAAATGTAGGTTTTTTTTTCTGTTGAGCTTCACGCATACATCTCAAGGGATATGTGGATGCTTAACCGAGCAATTGAGGATGCCTGAAGAGCCTCCAGCCAGGAAAAAACCTGCCTGATCCTGAGTGCGTCCCCTAAGGGACACTGACCTCGGCTCAGGGTCGTTACTGGGATGCACGCATGTGGTCACGCGCTGCCGTGGGACGCTTTGGGGGATCCTTTGGAATCCCCCCGGGGGGGTGACCGCTTTACAGTCACCCTCTCCGAGATGTGCTTATAGGCGTGGCACCAGTGGGCGGCTACAGTGTGATCATACGAGGACCTGGAGCCTCCCTTAGGTGCCGAAAATAACCGCCCCAGAGGTTTTAGCCGGTAGGAGTCCGGCATACCCCTTCGCCCTTCCCCGGGGCGAAGGAAGTTCATGAAGAATTTCCACTGGGAACCAATAAAAAAATAAATGAAAAAAAGGACTGCTGGATCTGTAATATTTGACTTTTAAAAGGGATAGTTAAATTATTAATAATTAAAGTCTTGTCAATGCCCACGTAGTGCCCATCCCAATATCCGTTGGGAGCTCTGTTCTCGAAATTGTTGATGAGTATGTTTACCTGGGAGAAACTGTCCAGTTAGGTAGGTCCAACTTCGATGCGCAGCACAGCGCAAAGCGAGGCTTGGGGGGATCCTTTACAATCCTCCCCGAGAAGTGCCTGAGGGGGCGACCTTTTTACAGTCGCCTTCTCTCCGCTAAAGGGGGTGACCGCTTTACAGTCATCCCCTCCGTGATGTGCCTAAAGGCGTGGTACCAAATGGGCGGCTCTAGTGTGATCTTACGAGGACCTGGAGCCTCCCTTCGGTGCCGAAGATGACCGCTCCAGTGGTTTTAGCCGGTAGGAGTCCGGCATACCCCTTCGCCCTTCCCCGGGGTGAAGGAAGTTCCATGTAGAATTTCCACTGGATATCAATAAAAAAAAAAAGGTCCAACTTCGAGAAAGAGGTCAACCACCGAATCCGACTCAGCTGGGCAGCGTTTGGGAAACTTCGCAACGTCTTTTCGTCAGCAATAGCACAATGCCTCAAGATGAAAGTCTTTTACCAGTGTGTGTTGGCCTTATAAGAAAGCTCAAGGTCACTCAGCGAGCTATGGAGAGAGCTATGCTTGGTATTTCTCTACGAGATCGAATCAGAAATGAGGAGATCCGTAAAAGAACCAAAGTTGTGGACATAGCTGAAAGGATTAGTAAACTGAAGTGGCAATGGGCGGGGCACATTGCTCGTAGAACTGATGGCCGGTGGGCAAAAAGGTTCTTGAATGGAAACCATGCACCGGAAAACGCAGCGTGGGACGACCTCCAACGAGGTGGATAGACGACCTGGTGAAGGTCGCTGGGAGTCGTTGGATGAGAGCGGCATGTGACCGCTCGTTGTGGAAATCTAAGGGGGAGGCATTTGTTCAGCAGTGGACGTCCTCTGGTTGATAAGATGATGAAAAGGGATCTTTTGTTTTCAAACAAGGGTCGGAGGGAAATTTTAAATGCAGGAGCGCGCTCTGCATTTAAAAGTTAGTGAAAGAAAGAAAGAAAGAATACACATTTATTCAGCACAATAAAACTGATAGCACAAAATGAAAATACAACAGCCATATTTATATATACCTAAATAAAGACAAACGTACCATCAAAATGATCATGCCGAAAGGGTTACCAACTCAGAATTTGCTGGACGTTGCCCGGCGCTGATTTTCAGTTGGCGCCCTTGCAGTAACACACGGACGGAGGAAACGTAATATTAAGTTAATAACTATAACACATAAAAAATAATAACTATAATGCAGTGAGAAATAACATGTAATAAATATATTTAAAATTAGAACAAAAACAGTCAAAAATATTTAAACGTAGTGAGTATAATCGAAAAGAAGGTTTATTGCTTTTCAGTAGCAGACAAAAAATATTCATATATATATACACGTACATATGGTGGGGGTAGTTTACGAAACGACAACGTTATGCTATTAGTATATAATATTATAAGGGTATTCTAAAATGTGTCCATCTCGCTATGGATAGCAAGCATGTATCTATTGAAATATTTTAGACGGCACGGTTGGTGCAGTGGCTGATACAGTCGGCTGCTGCGCACCGGGTCGTGGGTTCGATTCCCGCACGGAACAAATATTTGCATGATCTACAGGTAGTTGTTCCGGGTCTGGGTGTATTGTGTGTGGAATTTGTGTCTGTAAACGCACCCACGACACAGGAGAAATCCTAGTGTGGGGCAATGTTTTAAAAAAAAAAAAAAAAATTCAATGTACTTATATTTAGAAATGTTAGTTATCCTGTCTTGGTCCCTGTTTCTGTCACGAATAGGGCTGCCCTATCTCATTCCGTGGTTGTCGTAGAAGGGGAACAAGGAAATTGGAACCCAGTGCGTACCACTAAGCACTTTGGGTTACCCGCAGGTGGTGGGTAAACCAGCAACACCAGCATACCCAAGAGGGTTGGTGTGAGGCAGGTGGCCGACTGTAAAATCCTTATGCCAAAACCTTCGCAATATCAACCGACCCCAGTAACTTGGAACCAGGCTACGAAGAAGATTGCCGTGTGCTGCCGGTTAAGAATACCAACGCCTCATCTCATCCCGTGGGTATCGTAAAAGGCGACTATGGGATTAGACAAGCGAGGCGATTATAACCAAACCCCCTAATTACCACACAACACAAACCCATACCGTACCGTCGTTGTGGTAATCTTTTGGGGAGGCCTCTGTCCAGCAGTGGACGATTTTCGGCCGAAATGATGATGATGTTGAGGGTAGGAAGAAGGAATTTAGAATGTGTCTTCTATCTAGAAGCTGTTTCAAAAATTTTGTAAATAGATCTTGTAAAATATATTAAATGTAAACCCTTAATTGTAAACGATTAAGTCTTAGGCTTTGTAGGTAATTAGGTACACATTACAAAAAGAAAAACTCTAAAAGGATATGTAAAAGATGAATTGGAAAAGATGTTAGCAAAGAATAGATTTTTATTTTATATAAAAACACGTATCCCTGTATTTCTTTCCGCTTTGCTTTTCAGCGGTTGTCATGTAACAAAATGGCCGCCGTTATATTAAGACGTGAGTGTCTGTTACAACCTTATTGCTAAATAAATTGAATCGAAAAAGAAAACATTCAAACAGCGTTACAAATTTCTTTAGGCCTTGCGTGCAGTGTAGTTGTTTCGATTCGGTTGTAAGATAATAAAGATATGAATGAAATTCTCATCAAAATTCACCCAGCTGTTTTCATATTAACTGGTAAATGTTTATAACAAAAAATTACAGAAAACAAAACATTAGTTTTTCTGTTGATCCATCAGTCACATGAGATTTAGAAAAGTACTTGCTTTCACACGCTATTGTAGAAAACACGATCTAATACATCATGATTATTATCAGCGTGTTATTATGTTTCACCGCTGAATATAGGTGGTTGTTCTTACCTTTAAGTAAAACTTCTTTGAGCGTAATGAGAGTAAAATTTCAAGGTCAGAATTGAATGAACCGTTTTGTGAAAATTCGGAAACCCAAAAACTACCAGCCCTGGAGCGGTCATCTTTGGAACCGAAGGGGGGCTTTATCCTCGTAAGAGCACTCTAGAGCCGCCCATTGGATCCACGCCTTTAGGCACATCTTGGAGGGGATGACTGTAAAACGGTCACCCCACCTAGCGGAGGAAAGGCAGCTGTAAACAGACCGCCCCCTTTTTTTATTTTTTATTTGGCCCAGTGGAAATTCTTCATGAACTTCCTTCACCCCGGGGAAGGGCGAAGGGGTATGCCGGACTCCTACCGGCTAAAACCACTGGAGCGGTCATCTTCGGCACTTAAGGGAGGCTTCAGGTCCTCGTATGATCACACTAGAGCCGCCCACTGGTGCCACGCCTATAGGCACATCTCGTAGAGGGTGACTGTAAAGCGGTCACCCCCAGGGGGGATTGTAAATGATCCCCCAAAGCGTCCTACGGCAGCGCGTGACCACATGCGTGCTACCGTCTTCTCTTGGGTCGCTCGGCGTGGGCACGCAGATTCCCCAATCTACGCACCCGCGAACCCAGAGGTCCCCCACCTTATAGCAACGGCAGGGGTTTTCAGGCGTATCGGAATTAGGCGCCACGGCGGTTGTTACCCCGGCGCCGTCTCCTCCTTCTTCGAGCGGGATCGGCCCTCTCCTGATCCCGCTCAAACAGGCCGCCCCCTAGGCACTTCTCGGGGAGGATTGTAAGGAATCTCCCCTAGCCTGATTTTATCTCTACCCAATGTTGTGTGGGATAAAATTACTACCAATTAATTGACTCGAAGACGAACGATTTTCTATTGAAAATCCATTCTATCAGCCAAGCAACAACAAAACTAATCTGTGTGAGTTCTTAAGAGGCAAGAGTAAACCCATCATATCCCATGTGATTCAGCCATGCAAAATTACTGTCCCACTGTTGGGCACGGGCCTCTTCTCACGATGAGAAAGGTTAGGCCTCAGATCGCTAGGCTGGCATATTGCGGGTTGGCGAACTATATTATATACTAGCTGGGACTCGCGGTTTCATCTGCGTTTAATATAAAAGAAATTTAGAGTAGGTACCTACTTCGCCGTAGACACTTGACATAGATATATATTGGCATTCAAGGGTATTTTTTTTGCGCGGGACCCTAATTATTTTTCTAAAATAAAATTAGCCTAAGTTATTCCTTGTGTTACGCCGTGTGGTGCCGGCTAAGAATGCCACCACCCCATCTCATCTCGTGGGTGTCGTAAAAGGCGACTATGGGATTAGCCGAAAGATGGGCAGCGCGCCCGCCGAGTACAATTATAACAACTACGATCGCCAACCCGTCTGCCAAGCGTGGCGATTATGGCAAATCCCCCCAATGAGCACATCATGTTTCGGGGAGGCTTCTGTCCAGCAGTGGACGTTTTTCGGCGGAAATGATGAAGTTATTCCTTATAACATCAGATATCTGCCAGTAAAAGTCCCGTCAAAATCGGTCCAGCCGTTTTGGAGATTACCCGGAGCAAACAGACAGACTTTTAACAAAAACATGTTTTTCGTTATATGCACCGTATATACTTTCATATGCATTTTGTAAAAAGCTGTTATTTTGACATTACAAACAGACACTTCAGTTTTATTTATTTGTATAGATATATTTATTGTGAACATTTTGGAGCACTCTCAGATGCAGGTTTCCTCGCGATGTTTTCCTTCACCGTTAACGTCAAATTCTGATCCGCACATGAATCTCAAAAGTCAGAGGTGCGAGCCGGGATCGAACTCAGACCCTCTTGAATGGAAGGCAACAGTTCGATATGGCAAAACCCCCAATATCCACACAACACACTCATATCGGTCGTTGTGGTGATCTATGGGGGAGGCCTGTGTCCAGCAATGGACTTCATTTGGCCGAAATGATGATGATCATCATGATCACCCTATAAATCCTATAAAATCATTCCAGTGATAAAGGCTTTGCCCCGACTGCCAGCGTTTTAATCTGGTTTTAAACGACAGTGTCGATGGTACGTCCCTTATCGGCCCCCCTTAGGTGCCGAAGATGACCACCCCAGTAGTTTTAGCCGGTAGGAGTCCGGCATGCCCCTTCACCGGGGTGGAAGCAGTTCATAATGAATTTTCATTGGAATAAATAAAAAAATCCGGTCAAGTGCGAGAGGATCTCGCTTGGAGAGGGTTCCGAATTTGCTGAATATGTTGTCTATTGTTGAGTTCGGCCTTGTAACAATAACTTATCCCAAGAACGAGTGTACTTGAAAACATGTTTCCCATCCCATACATTCCAACCACAAACGTAAGTTTGTACGCACAATATTGTAAAATTTACCATATTATTTTAAGACCATACACTTCTTATAGGTTTTCCTGTAGGTAATCTATAGGTAATTAGCTCTTACCTATATTCTTTTCAGAATTTTTGGAGATAAAGGGGGAAGTAGGAATGGGGAAGAGTAGGAGGGGGAATGGTAAAATTTCGTCTACTTTCTTAAACAACTTTAAAACGATATGTTTAAAATTATAAAATAAATACATTTTAATCCCTCACAACAAGCCATTCCGTAGCCATAGCCTCCCATTTCATACCTATGTTACACGGTACAATTTGCAAAACTTTATTCTTAAATTTTCTGTATTGCCCTCTAAAAAGGACGCCTATATTCAAAATTCATTTGTTTACGTTACGCGTACGTGTTTGGATCGCAGAAATCCATATCAGTACCAAATTTCAATTTAATCGGTCCAATAGATTCGGAGTAAATCGGCTGTGACAGACGGACAGACAGACACACGAGTGATCCTGTATGGGTTCCGCAGTATTTTCCTTCGTAAGTTCGGAACCCTAAAAAGGACCTAATTACTGATTAACTGATAGGACACAGAAGAAAGAAAGAAGAAGAAAGAGAAACAATTAATTTTGCGGCAAATATCGACGCACCGATACACAAAGACATTGTAATTCTACATATATTGTGGCATGACTAACTAAACGCAAACTAAAATCTACACTCTCCACGTATTAACTAAACGCTTAAAAACTAACACTTCATAACACCAAACGCTGGCAACACCGAACTTATTACTTTAATGGTTTTTATTATCTGTGGTTGAGAATCAGTAAGTCTTTTTTAGGTCCGTTTGTCCTTTACAGGCAGGTAAAGGGATCTGAGCCTATACAGCCAAACACCAGAAAGTGATAGACTGTACAAATACCTACAAAAATGTAGGTACCTACCTATTCTAAAATATACCTACCAAATCCCATCCAGCGTCTAACCTTGCCTACCACTTAACTAATTACTAACAACCGCAGTAAATTCAAGGAATTCATAAAAACTGTTCCAAAAAACTTGTTTTTATCATCGTAATCCTACTGAACCCAACATAAGGAACCAATTTCATCAATCTATTTGAACACAGGAGCCGACCCGCCCATTACTGCACCCGGATTGGCTACCAGTAACATTGTTAGATAAGTATCAACAAACGTATATCCATCCCGCTCTAACTGACTAAATCCTATATCCAAACGCTCAAAGCTCCTTGTCATTCGTACTATACAAATTACAGATGGCTTAGCGTTTTTCTACGCGTTCGCTGTAATAAATTTTTATGGCATTCTAATGCATATACCGTGCGATACAAACTAAATTCTATGGCTATAGTCGTAGGAACTACTTCAGTTCGACTTTTTGTAGTCGCTTACGACCTTTTGTAGTCATAATGACCAGGTATAATTTTTAATACAAACATTTTTCGCCAAACGGTGTATAATCGTTATACTTACTTATAATGGCGGCCGCTGTGTTTTTTTTTAACATTCGTTCGTTTCCTCGTGGACGGGTGTTAGTAATTATCCACATATCTAGATTTTAGATAAAACCTGTTTTGTTTTTAAATACTTTGTAACTCTGATGTGTCCTTCCGCTGCATAACTTGTATATTAACATCATGGAAGATCGATTGGACGCGTTCGTAATTATGAAAAAGCTTAAGGCATTTTCATTAATGTTTAACGGTCAACTGTTAAGGAAATGCATGTTCGCTAATGGTTACGTTATGTTTGATTGAGTTATAAAAATAACCGTCTTACAAGTGACCAATGAAGAATTTACTAAGGAATTACATATGAAATGAAATAATGAAATATGAAATGAAATAATGAAATATGAAATTAAATGAAATAATGAAACATGAAATGAAATATGAAATGAAATGATCATTTATTCAAAATAGACTAAATTATTAGTTCTTTTTGAACGTCAACATTAGACAGCACTAATGGGTGCTGTCTAATGTTGACGTTGACGAGCCCACCCTTCACCGCTTCCTAGTGTTTAAGCTGGGGTGAAGAAATGGCGCAACAAACTCGCCAGCAACAAGTTAGTCTGTCATACACATTTTTTTAAGTACATGTTTGCACAAAATTACAACAATTCTAAAATGTACTTATATGTCAAAATGTATGCAAATTAAATGTCACAAATATAAATAAAACGTAGGAATACTAATATAAATCACATGTCAAAAAAAAACTATACAAATTCAATGTCAATAAAAAGTGTATAAAATAACAGATGTCAGTTTATGTATAAAATAAAAGATGTCAGTTTATGTATAAAATTAAAAAAAAACAATGCTAACTGTACCTAGCGAGCAGCTCAGTCCCAAGCTTTTTTATCCTCAAGACTAATCAGAAATCTTATAATATCCTTTATTACAGAGTTTAAATTTAATAAAAGTTTTACATTTCTGACTTCAGAGGGAAGTTTATTGTAAAAACGTATACTTTGACCCATGAACGAGTTGCTTACTCTCTGGAGACGAGTACAATGTACAGCTAGATGTGTTTATACCTGGTGTTTACACGGTGAACATCGGAAATTTTTACAAAATTTGAGGTGTTTTTGTGCACATACTTACAGTAAATTTTCACATATATATTGCGAAGCTACAGTCAGAATATCAGTCTCAGAATATACATCTAATATTAGGTATACTTACAATAGTGTTGAGCTAAGCGATGCTGATGCATGCGTCATGCTCGTAAACGGGCGCCGTCTGTTGGGACTGGTCAGCCGTTAACTGCCACGGCAATACATTATTATGTTATTGTAGTATGTTTCATCTTTACACATTAACCTATATTTTTCTCGTTACCTACCTACCTACCTATATATAGAAATAGAATAGAAAATGTTTTATTTGGCACAGGACATATTTTACAGCACATAATAAAATACAAGTAAAATTAAACAAACACATTTCAAAATAAGTGTTCTGCATCTACATGCCGAAAGGGTAACCAATTCAGAATGTACTGGGTGTAACAACCAGCGCTGGTTTTCAGTGGGCACCTCGCAGTGACACACGGACGAAGGTAAAGGATAATAATAAAATCATCATCATCATTTCGGCCAAATGACGTCCACTGCTGGACACAGGCCTCCTCCAAAGATCACCACAATGGCCAATATGGGTGTGTTGTGGGATCATTGGGGGGTTTTGCCATAATCGCCACGCCTGGCAGGCGGGTTGTTTATCGCAGTTGAGTTGTTAATATACTCGAAGGACGCTGCTGCCCAGCCTCCGGCAAATCCCAGACAGCAGACGATCACTCTGATCCCTTGACCCGCGCGTTTTGTCCCCAAACGGCTCAAAGACAGCTTACAACATAGTTAACAAAATAACTATATTTTAATAGATGAGATTTTTTATTCGACGTTGCTTGACATTCTAGCTCAACTAGAAACTTTTTAGTAATGCCTCAACTAGAAATTGAGCATAAAGAGTAAATAACTACCTGACCTACTTATCAAAATGTGTAGGCCAAAGCATTCTGCAACATTGATATCTTTAGCCAGTCAAATAACCGGTTTCGGTACATCAACATTAAATAAACGGTTTTATTTATTTATTACAATAACAGTCATAGTTAAAGATCATATAACAAGTTGGATATTTCTTTTTACATACATAAATAAGAATACGATAAACTTAAAAGGCATGCCGGCCGCCTTTTAAGTTTTGTTCTAAGAAAAAACCACAACTAGAACATTATAGTACTTTTTATTGTTTTTCAAAGTATTCACCACGTAGCTTAATACACTTTTCCATTCGCTCAAACCAGTTATTATAACATTTATTCCACTCTAAGGTGTGAGCGTTCAATATGGCTGATTTGAAAGCGTGGACTGCTTCTTCACCGGACTGGAACCTTTGACCACGAAGACTTTTCTTAATTTTAGAAAATGTAAAGAAATCGTTAGGGCTTAGGTCAGGACTGTATGGAGGATGGTCAAGAATTTCTACTTTTTCCTGCTTCAAATACTCAATCGTTTGACGAGCGCTGTGTGAGCTTGCGTTGTCGTGGTGCAGGATGATGCGTCGCTTTGAGTTAGAGTTTCGGAGTTCGGCGATAACTTGTGGTAAACAAACTGTGTTATACCACTCTGCGTTATCCGTTCTACGATCTTCAAGTGCAATGGTCGCAACATGGCCGGTTTTTCCAACGAACGTGGCCACCATCTTCTTTGAAGTGCTTCGAGAACGAACAACTTTAGTCGGCTTTGGCTTGTCTTGAAAGACCCAGATTGTAGATAGTTGTTTGGAATCAGGATCGTAGGCATAGATCCAAGATTCGTCACCACTGATGATGTCTAAGACGTAATTTGACTCTCCTCGGTTGAACCTTTGCAGAGTTTTCTAACACCATCTGACGCGGGCCGCCTTGTGGTCGTCGGAAAGCAGATGCGGTATGCAACGGCAAACTAGCTTTCTCACACCAAGCGCTTCATGCAAGATCTTCTGAATAGTACGATACGTCTCGATATGTCACATGACGATCTTAGAGAATTAGTTGTCTCAAAACACTGAAGCCGTGTCAGGCCTCTTCTAAAGTTGTAGAAAATTATTGCACGAACATTTTCTTAGAAAGATTCATTTTCGTACGTAACCTTGTGACGAAGTCATCTTTTATCTTCATTTCAATCAACCTCTTTCATGACTTCATACCTTTTATTTCCATCACTGTCCACCTCACGATTCATTCTTTATTCAAATCAAAATTCGAATTTGTGTGACGTAGAGTCGCTCTTCATATTTTGATCATCATCATTACACATTGGATTCTGAACGCTAGTGGTTCGACACACAGCTGTCGCTCTGACGAATAGTCTCCTGCAATATTCCAATTACTTATTTTTAACCAGCTTAAATATTGTGTTAGTAAGCTATATTTTAAAATTTATACAACCATGAAGATACAGTGTTGAAGTTGTGAATATCAATATACCATTATAACAATATATATGTTACGTTTCATTGTATCACAATAACTGAACTCCGTTACTTGCTGCCGTGGAGAGAGCCTCCTAGTCGAGCTAACCGGGAAGGAAACACGGAGGGAGGCACTCCGCGACAACCTGACAGATTCCAATCGACGCTATGACTAAACAATACCATTAATCCTAATACTTTCAACTGTTTTGTGATTCAAAATTTAAACACATTCGAATATAGAACAGTTCCAAATTCATAATTGCCGGGAAATATGGAAATGACAGAACTTAAAAGGCATGCCTAGTATCTAATTCGAAAATGGAACCAGTAAAACGCGGAAATTGAAAATGTTGTACCTATTTTGAATATGTTAAATTTAATTCTTCCTCTACGACGAAAATATACCTACTACTTAAATAATAGTAATCCGCATACAAATTTTCAATTGCAATTACAAATAGAATAACAACATAAACTTTATAAAATCTGCACACTTCCTTCAGTCAGCTACTCTTTCACAAAAAAGTATTTCTTCTATCTTGGGCCTTCCTATACGATAAGATTAACGCTAGTATTCCAGTCTTTAGCTTATCATATCATGAATGTAAAGCAGCTGTACGGTCTTTTCTCCTCAGCAAAAAATATGACGAAACAGAATCATACATTATCTCATTGCTATGATTTTGTCATCATCTAAACACACACGCACACACACTTACACACACTCACACATGCACGCACGCGCACTCAGGTGTACACTCACAAAACCTTGTGCCTACAAATTAATCACCTAATCTATACAGATAGTACTTACTGCATTTGTTATGAAACAACACCGTATTAGTTTTCATCCCCAAGGATATGGCACTGTTTCTCCTTAATACAGGCTATTCCGTGGCCTATCTAGGAGGACAGTACTTTACCCATTTAGTGTAGTATACTTAAGTGTTTGTTACTATTTTATTATGCACAATATTGTATAACATTGTACTACAGCACCATTTATAAAATAAAGTTTTTCTTTTTTTTTTTTTAAAGAATCTTTGCCCCACACTGGAATTTGTCCTGTGTCTTGGGTGCGTTTACAGACACAAATTCCACACACAATACACCCAGACCCGGAACAACTACCTGCAAATCATACAAATATTTGTTCCGTGCGGGAATCGAATCCACGACCCGGTGCGTAGCAGCCGACTGTATCAGCCACTGCACCAACCGTGCCGTATTATTATTATTTATTTATTACCGAGTAATTAATGAAAGCCAGTTTTTAACGCAATGAAAAATACCCAAACGATTGAATCGCATGCATGATCAACATCGTCTGCATATACACTGCTACATTACATGGTCACTTGGTTTGAGTGCAACGCTTTAATTCTTTTGGGTTCTGTAGGTCAGTTTCGGACTCGGGGCCACGAGCGCGTAGATTGGGGAATTTGCGTGCGCATACCGAACGGCCCCCGGGAAGATGTGGTCACATGCCACCGTGTGCACAAAACATCGCACCGTAGGCTTAGGGGAATCTTTAACAATCCTCCCAAAGATGTACCTTGGAAGGTGGCATTTTTACAGTTGCCTTCCCTGCGCTAGAATGACTTATTTTCAGTCATCCCCTCCAAGATGTGTCTACAGGCTGAGCTCCAGTGTGATTGTTTACGAGTTCTTGCAGCATCCTTCGGTGCCAAAGATTACTACTCCGGTGATTTTAGACGGTAAGAGTGCAGCATTGCACCTCCTCCCTTCCCCAGGCTGGAGGAAGTAGGTAAATAATTATTTCCACCATGATGATAAAAATAATGTCATTTTAGGAACATAGGTTTAGAACTTAGGCACTGGTTTACCGTTGGAATATGCTAGCCAACAGGTTTGCACGATATACAACACCAAATAAAATAGTTTTCAAAACGTCGTATCAGTCATTCTACACCTGAAGCCTGTTGGTCAGTTTTACTCAGGGGGCATAAAGCGACCTGCATGTTCAGTTTAATAATGCACACAAGGTTTCAATTCAATTCATTTATTCTTTGCATAAAATGTGGTAATAAGATGGTACATTCTAGTATATAGCAAACACATTTTGCCATGATAAAATAGCATGCAAATTGAAATGTAAGTATAACAATATTAATTACAGGTACTAAAATTAAATTTAAAATATGACAATCATAATAATAGTTAAAACAATTAAAATCAGAGCACATGTCAATAACATTATCAATAATAAAATCGTTACAAGCATTAAAAGAGAAATGTTGAAATTAGTGTGTGTCCATCTATGACATTTGCAGTAGGAGCAAGCTTAGTTGACGCTACCATGGCGCTGAGTCAGGGGTGTTTGCGGAGACATTTTGATGGTTTTGGAGCCATCATGAGAAAAATCACCGCTTCCCTACTGGCACGTGTCCGTTACAGCACTAACAGTAATTTGAATGTGTTTTCTGCACGTGTCACGAGATCGATTCATGGACGGAAAATTTAATGAGCTATGAGCTACAGACAGTTTCAGGTATGGGTGTGTATGCACGTGGAAAAGATATCTCGATAAAAGGTACCACAACAGATACTCGCGGAACCCTAGATGAGCGCACGTGCGCAAGATTTTCTCTATCACAAAAACTAGCAGTACCATGTGCAATACCAGGAATATAATTACAGTGTTTGCATACGCTAATTGAGCATTATCGGGAATATCTTGGTTCAGCCTGCGCAATGGACTGAGGAATTCACAACGGGAATGGTGGAAACTTCATGCAATGTATGTCTGGGCTTCTAATTAAACCACATCATTTGATAATCAGAGTACAGAGAAAAAAAATATTCCGTGTTGTGTCCGGATTAAGAATATATCATTAAGGGACTCTAAACCGGAGGGAACAGCAGTAGCATCCATCCTGTGGGATAGTAACCATACTGCGTTTACCAACCCACCTTTTTTTTATATATCTCCAGTGGAAATTCTTCATGAACTACCTTCGCCCCGGGGAAGGGCGAAGGGGTATGCTGGACTCCTACCGGCTAAAACTACTGAAGCGGTCATCTTCGGCACTGAAGGGCTTCCAGGTCCTTGTAAGATCGCACTAGAGCCACCCATTGGTGCCACGGTTTTAGGCACATCATGGAGGAGACGATTGTAAAGCGGTCACCCCCTCTAGCGGAAGGAAGGCGACTGTAAAATGATCGTCCCCATGCACTTCTCGGGGATGATTGTAAAGGATCCCGCCCAGGCTTGCTGTGTGCTATCCTGCGCACACGGCGGGACGTGACCACGTGCGCCCCGCTGTTTTCCCGGGGGTCATTCGGAATGCAGCAAACCGCCTGCCAAGCGTGATAAGTACCAGCGAGTTTCCCCCAAAATTACGACACAATTAAGAAAATCTATTAGAGAGACCTTGGTGCGGCAGTGGACGTCATATGTCTGATATGGTGGTGATGATTTTAAAATGAATAGCGCTTCTTAAAGCAGGTGATTGCAGATTCAAAGGCTAGCCGATGTGACTTTGTCAATGTTACAAGTAAGCAAGTGTGGGGATAAATAGTCGTTGCTTCTCTGTGTGAGAACCTTTGCTGGGCAGTGGGATAGTTACACCATTCATCATTTTAGCTCCACCGTTGAAAAAAGGCCTCCCCCATAGATAGGTATATAGATATCTATGATACCACAACGGTGTCCTAATTTTGGAGGCAATTGACCAGTACTTATCACGTTTGCAATCGGGTTGGTGGGCGCAGTATGCCTAGAGCTCCACAGAAGGAATCCTGCTGAGAATTAAATTGTATTAGGAACGATTACTAACCCATATAAGTCATGAAAGATCAGCGTGGTATAAATTTAGCAACATCATCATCTTGGTAGGTTGTCGCCGCAGTGCCGTTAAACTTTAGACAGTATTGTGTTCCGGTTAAAAGCACTGTAACTAGTGATATTAATATATAGAGATACTAGATAGCTATAGAGACTAGATAGTTAGTGTGATCTTACGTAGACCTGGAGCCTCTCTTCGCTGCCAAAGATGACCGCTCCAGTGGTTTTAGCCGGCCCAGCATGCCGTTTCATTCCCCGGGGCGAAGGAAGTTCATGATGAACCTTCGGCTAATATGATGATGACATATGATATATTGGTGCAGTGGCTGATACAGTCGGCTGCTGCGCTCCAGGTCGTGGGTTCGATTCCCGCACGGAACAAATATTTGTATGATCTGCAGGTATTTGTTCCGGGTCTGGGTGTATTGTATGTGGAATTTATGTCTGTAAACGCACCCACGACACAGGAGAAATCCTAGTGTGGGGCAACGTTTTCTTTTGTTTAAATACAAAAAAAAAACACTTATTACACCCAGAAGTGGAGTGTATGGTCGTATCCTCATCACGCCGTTGTTTAAAATTCTTATATTAATAAAATTGGACCACTGATATCATAAAAGGCAATTGAGGGACTCTTATCTAGAGGGAGGGCAGCAGCGTCTCTTATGTGAAACAGCAGCCATTCTGCGCTCACCAACCCCCCCTGCCATGCGTGACGAGTACTGCCAAATTCCCCCCAAAATGACGAAGTTTATGGGGGAGACCTTTGTTCAGTAGTGGACTTCTTTTGGCTGATATAATGACGTTGATGATTAGATTGGAAGCGCCTAAATATAGCTGAGTTAAAGCAGATAGAAGTCAATCGATAGGGAAAATCATAAGGACACGCACACACCTACAAATTATACGGTCAATTTAAATGCTCATCATAAAAATGTACACACTGTTAATAAGATAATGTGTCGGTGAATCTTTGACTATTTGACATCTGAAAGTTCACCAGAATCCTAGACCCCTGCTCCACAATATCCGATACAAAAATGTTTCTAGATTTTCATTGGTATGGAATGTCGGAGATCAATTTGTGTTGGATGCAGTATACTGGTTTAATTTAGTAAATGAGTATGAAGAATCGTTCAGTGCGGCCCCTTTGATGTTCAAAGCGGGTGATACAAAGGAATCGTATAATTGGTGTCGACGGTTTTGGGTTCTGTAAGAAACAGTCGTGGATTCTGCTAGATAAAAATGTTGCTATTTTTTACAGTGTGCATTTTATATTCATATTTAGCTAGGTTTTAAGAAAATTTGCCGTGTGGTGCCGGCTCAGAATACCACCACCCCATCTCCTTCCGTGGGTGTCGTAAAAGTCGACTTAGGGATTAGCCGGAGGATGGGCAGCAGCGTCCTTCGAGTACATTAACAACTCAACTGCGATCCGCCTGCCAAGCGTGGCGATTATGGCAAAACCCCCCAATGAGCCCGCAACACACCCATATCGGTCAGTGTGGTGGAGGGTTTGGGGGAGGCCTGTGTCCAGCAGTGGACTTCATTCGGCTGAAATGACTAAGACATTTAAACAGAAAATTGCAAGTTGGCTCCGAACTGATTTAAAAAAATCTTCTAAGAGCTATTTTCTGCTCAATTAATATACCAGTACCTTTTGTTTCACCTCCTCGAAATCCATCATGATCCTCCACCGGGAGAAGTACGTGGGTTAAACCAGAAGGATGGACAGCAGCGTCCCTTTGTCTTCTCTGCCATTACCAACAACGTTATCGCACTAACCAACCCGCCTGACATGCATGATAAGTACTGACTGATTTCCCCCCAAAAAGACGACACACAGCATGCAACCGGTCGTTCATGGGGAAGGCATTTGTTCAGCTGTTGACATATTTTGTTTGACATGATGATGATATGATATATGTACGTTACCGCCTAAAACCACCTGAGTTATCGTCTCCGGCACCGAAGGGATCTCGAGAACAAACGTACTGGAACTGTCCGCTTGTGCCATGCCTTTAGATTCTTTTTAGAGGGAATGGTTGTAAAGTGATCTACCCCCATTAGCGGAGAGGTGACTGTAAAGAGGCTGCCCCCCAGACACATCTCGGGTGATGATGACTGAGCACTTAACGGTAGAGTCACGAGATCACCGGAGCAAAATGTTAGAGAGGATAAAGGGACCCACCCAAGAGAAGACGGTAGCACGCGTGTGGGCACGCGCTGCCGTAGGACACTTTGGGGTATCCTTTACAATCCCCCCGGGGGGTGACCGCTTTACAGTCACTAGGAGTAGATACCCCTCAGAGCGGGATCGGGAGAGGGCCGATCCCGCTCGGAGGAGGAGGACACGGGGCCGGGGTAACAACCGCCGCGGCGCCAGTGTCCAACATGCCTGAGCCCCCTGTCGACTTTATATGGCAGGGGGCCTTGGGGGTTGCGAGCGCGCTTATTGGGAAATATGCGTGCTCATACCGAGCGACCCCCGGGAAGACAGCGGTGCGCATGTGGTCACGTACCGCTGTGTGCGCAGCTCAGCGCATAGTGAGGCCTCGGGGGAATCTTTTACAATCCCCTCGAGAGATGCCTGGGGGGGTGGCCTCTTTACAGTCGCCTTCCCTCCACTAGAGGGGATGACCACTTTACAGTCATCCCCTCCGAGACGTGCCTAAAGGCGTGGCACCAATGGGTGGCTCTAGATGGAGATCTTTCGAGTTCCTGGAGCCTCCCTTCGGTGCCGACGATGATCACTCCGGTGGTTTTAGCCGGTAGGAGTCCAGCATGCCCCTTCGCCTAAAAATAAATAAAAAAGGAGTAGATACCCCTTCGCCCTTCCCCGGGGTAAAGGAAGTTCATGAAGAATTTCCACTGGCCACCACAAAAAAAAAGGATATATGGACCCTCTCAACTTGTCTATCTCAGCATAAACTAGAATAAAACGAAGTTTATTTTCAATCCACGCGTGCGGTGAAACAGTTTTACATTGAAGGGACGGCGCCGGTGCTTGAAGTCGTGGAGTATCTTATACGTTTCATCATTTCGGCCGAATGAAGTCCACTGCTGGACACAGGCCTCCCCCAAAGTACACCACAACGACCGATATGGGCGTGTTGTGGGCTCATTGGGTTTTGCCATCATCGCTCGCATAACGCTTGGCAGACGGGTTGGCGATCACAGTTGATTTGTTAATGTACTCGAAGGACGCTGCTAGCCATCCTCCGGCTGCTGCCCATCCTATCTATATCTTCTATCTAATACGTTTAACTGGGACAATTTATTCAGCTCAGTAGGCACAACTTCGAGAAAGAAACCGACCGTAAGACCGTTTGGGCTGGACAGTTTAGTTGCAGGTTCATCATATCAGCCATCCACTGCTGAACAAAGGCCTCCTCCATAGATTACCGCAAGAAGCGGGAACATGCTGCCCGCATCCAATGGCTCCCAGTGTTTTCCAGGTCATTTGTCCACCTCGTCCCACGCTGCGTTTTCCGGTGCGCGGTCTCCACTCGAGAACCTTTTTGCCCCAACGGCCATCAGTTCTACGAGCAGTGTTGCAGGTTATGTGTGTCTTAATAACTTAGGTGTGTATGCAGGGAGATAATCATATCAGCCACAGGACGTCCACTGCTGAACAAAGGCCTCCCCCTTAGATTTCCACAACGAGCGGTCACATGCCGCTCTCATCCAACGACTCCCAGTGTCCTTCACCAGGTCGTCTTTCCATCTCGTTGGAGGTCGTCCCACGCTGCGTTTTCCGGTGCGCGGTCTCCATTCGAGAACCTTTTTGCCTCAACGGCCATCAGTTCTACGAGCAATGTGCCCTGCCCATTGCCACTTTAGTTTACTAATCCGTTCGGCTATGTCGACAACTTTAGTTCATGGAGATTTATTATGTTCAGGGAGATAAATTATGCTTAAAATCTAAACCAATAAAATTAAATAGAGTACCTGGCTGCGGTTTCAAAAATAACTCCAATATGTATTTCAGTGAATACTACTATATATACAATGTCTAATCATGACAGTTTCTAGAATGTTTGTTTGTCTGTCTGCAAGTTTGTCTCAAATAGGCTTCGAAATGGCCCAACGGAGTTTAACTTGCTGGCTGGCATGGTTTTAGTGGCTAACGGCTAGTCGATAATAAAATATCGGCCTACTCAAAGCCAGGGTGCGCGCAGGGCCCTACATGCAGTATCTCTGCCGGATTGTATAGTGTGAATGTTTGCAGAGCCGATAAATATCGATAAATTTCTTGTTTCAGTTAGAAACCGATAGTTTTATAATATTGCATTGAACTTTGGAACATGAGGTAGACAGTTTAAAAAAACCAAGACGGACGGACCTATATTTTTTTAATAACCCATTTTATTGACACTAACTTTTATTGCTATGCAAGCGATCGCCATTTCATAATTATTGCTTTGCCCTAATTATTTGTTGAAGATATTTAACAGGACCTTTTAATTAATATCGTAGAATTTTATAACTTTTTAAAGTAGCAGTTAACTGATAGTATATTTTAATAACCTAGACATTGTTGCCCGGAAACGTTATTTGTTCGACATTTATAGAGAATATTGCCTTCATTTTTTATAGTGTAGGTCACTTATTGCAATAGGCTAGGTAGGTACCACCATCCCTCCGTGATGTGCCTAAAGGCGTGGCACCATTTGGCGGCTCTAGTGTGATCTTACAAGGACCTGGAGCCCCCTTCGGTGCCAAAGATGATCGCTCCAGTGATTTTAGCCGGCCGGGCGAAGGAAGTTCCATGTAGAATTTCCACTGGACATCAATAAAAAAAATGGTGCTATTCTTAGCCGGCACCACACACACTTCGGGTCTGTGTTTTGTATAGATTAAGAATACGACTACGAAGCTCAGTGCAGTTTCACTATGATTTCACTACATTCATAGTTTTGACGTTTATCTATAGACGAGAATACCAATTTTGACACCTGTATCAGTTTTGAATGATATTAAATACTGTTTTGGCTTCGATCAATTATCGATCGCATCACAATGTAAGTTTACGTTTGACGTTATGTGTTAGTTTAGGAGTTCTACTTATGACATTGAGACTAGATCGGAACTACTAATTATAACATTTCAATTTTTTATAGGTCTCCAGATGAAACAGTGATCAAACGCAAGCGTATGGGTAGATACTATATATTATATATATACTAGCTGCCCGCCCCGGATCCCACGGGCAGGTACATGCAAACCAGATTGCAGTGACACCTACCGGGGCCAATCAACCCAGTCAACGAATTACCTTATACCGCCATCTGTTAAAGTCTTATCGAACTAACAGATAATTACGACTCTTTGTCAGATAATAAACAAATACTTCGCAATAAAATAATACTGCGATTATTAATTGAGATATAAACTATCCTATCTTTTAAGTTGGATAAAACTGCACACAGTGTGCAAAATTTTATTAAAATCAGTTCAGTAGTTTAGGAGTTCATAGCGGACAAACAACGTAACACGTAGTTTATATATATTAAGATATTATACATATTTATTTTAAAAAATGCCTGTTCGGACATATTGCCTGAATAAATGATTCGGCATCTTGCATATAGTATATGTACAAGTAAGGCCAGTCAACTTATGGTGTCCGGACTAAGAATATAGCACTACTCTATCTCCTCCTGTTGAAGTCGTAAATAGCGACTAAGTAACTCTAAACCAGAGGGATGGACAGCAGCGTCCCTTCTGTGGAACAGCAGCCATTCTGCGCTCACTAACCTGCCTGCCAAGCGTGGTGAGTATTGGCAAATTCCACCTAAAATGATGACAGATTTATGGAAATCTATAGGGGAGGGCTTTGTGCTACAGTGGGCGTCTTTTGGCTGATATATGATAAGAATAATTAACAAATAGTGGGCTAAATAAATTTAAGTCAACAAAACATGTATGTATCGAGATTTTTAATAGAATAGACTATAACTTTATTGTACACCAAAATAATAGAAATAACTATTTGTAACAGTTAGCGTGGCACAGTGGGCAGTCTTATCGCTAAAAGCGATCTTTTACAGACAATATTTAACAGGAGCTACCAAACATACAACACATAAATAAAACTCTAACATAGGGATGGATCGTACAATCAAACGGGCCTTTCTCCGTCTGTGTGATCTCATGCCCTAACCTATGCAGTATAGCAGTGGGATGATGATGATGGTATTTATCTGAACAAATGATCCTTTCAACCATACTCCATAATTTTTTATATATCAAATACACGGATTGAGACAAAAAAATATAGTAATAAGTATAATTATAATATCTTATACATACAAGAAATTACACCTTATGGGCAAAGATACATATATACAAAGGTACAACTACCCCAATTTGCATAATAATAGATACATACATACAGCAAATAAATAAAATGCTCTAACCGTATATATAAGTACATCGCTTAACATACGAAACGCATCGCCCTTATAATACATTTCTTGCAACCAAATAATTTCAAAATTAACACAACCAATTAAAGTGCACTTTATTAATCTTGATAAATCGTAATATCTCATTACTAAAACCACGAGTGACGATTTTAAACATTGTCATATCTGATCGTGAACGCAAGCTGACAATGCGAACAAATTATACGAAAGATTTGCGATTTTTAAATTTCGAACACGGAAGAGGCGTTTTTTAAACGTAACGGTTTTTTTGTAAATGTGTGTTAGGTAAGGAGAGGTGAATTAAAGTCTCATCATATCAGCCAAAGGACGTCCACTGCTGAACAAAGGCCTCCCCCTTAGATATCCACAATGAGCGGTCACATGCCGCCCTCATCCAACGACTCCCAGCGACCTTCACCAGCTCGTCTGTCCACCTCGTTGGAGGTCGTCCCACGCTGCGTTTTCCGGTGCGCGGTCTCCACTCGAAAACCTTTTTACCTTAACAGCCATCAGTTCTACGAGTAATGTGCCCCACCCATTGCCACTTCAATTTACTAATCCTTTCAGTTATGTCGGCAACTTTAGTTCTTCTACGGATCTCCTCATTTTTTATTCGATCTCGTAGAGAAATACCAAGCATAGCTCTCTCCATAGCTCGCTGAGTGACCTTGAGCTTTTCTTATGAGGCCTATAGTAAGTGACCACGTCTCTGTTTCATATGTCATCACTGGTAATACACTCTGGGTAAAGACTTTCATCTTGAGGCATTGCGGTATTGTTGACGAAAAGACGTTGCAAAGTTTGCCGAACGCTGCCCAGGTAGGGTTGAATAAATATTATACCAATAAAAAAATGTTTATCTAGTCACGGGTTATCCCCTACAAATAGGAACTCGTTCTTTTTAAAGGCTTACGCGGGGACAAGAGTCCAACACGCACCTTAGAGAATTTTAGTCTAAAGTAGAATGAGACACTTACCTCATTCCTGAAAGAATGAAGTCACTGATTATCCCTGGTGGTGTAGGACTATTATATGAGATGGAAACTATAATGATACGGTTCATTGCAATGGGTGCTATATGGAATAAAAAGTTTAAGAAAAACGAGAACAAGAGGCGTCTATCATTCAACTTTTAAAGTGAAATTCTGTGGCAGACGGTGACTTGCCAGTCACAAGATTGACCCCCTAAATGGCCACCACTATAGGCGACAGGGGACAATACCAGATTATTACCATTATTCCATCGTATACCTCATCCATCGATTTCCATCAGGCAATATCTAGGTAAAGAATGTACACATTCATGAATCAAAAAATAAAATATAGCGACAAATTCTCCAAGACATAAGTAGTATTGGCATTTCACCTTAGAATGGTATAATAACAATAACTAGTAAATTTTATTAGTATAGTTTGACAGGTGGCACTAACTGTATATTGAAGGAGGGTAATGCCTAGTCAAGTGCTTGTAGAAGATAAGCATATAAGCTGTCAAAATCAACAAAATTAAAAGTGCTTAGGGTTGACCAGGGGCTTGAGGATAAGTTCCGTTAATTCCCAGATTAGAGGCTAATTACTAGTATTAATGGAAGACCAAATGTTAAGCGCAACATCTTTCTCGTGTCAAACTATTGAAGGTGTTAAAACTACTTAAAGCCGATAACACCGCCATACGCACACTAATGCTTTTAAAAATAAAGACAAAAGCTGTTTATTTTAAAGTTCAATGATAATCGAATCGCTTTTATCAATATAAATGTGTTTTTGAAGTGTTCAAATCGAAAGACAAAAAGTATTCATATTATGCAGACTTACGTTAATTGCTTAAAATTTATGTTTATACATTGTCCTTTAATTTATGTTACGCTAGGAATTCGTGATGCATTATTAATATATGTTCTACCAACAGCTAAATGTGTGTGTACTAAAATGGATTTATAGGATGTTCCAAAGTTGGATTCAAATTAGCGACCTTTTAGTCGGGAGCAGGACTATTGTATTTTACTATTATAGTTGATACTACGAATAAAACCATTAATTATTGTTGCTTTCTACGGTCAGCATGGATAATAAAAACAAGATCATTGATGATTCGTTTGATGCTATATCCCATGAAGGATGCCACATGAGATGTAACGTGTCGTTATGAAAAACTATGGGAGGCCAGGGAAGGAGGCGGATCACAATATGCTTATGTGTAAATTGCGGCTCTACGGAATTCATGGATGAGCTCAGGAACTTGTATTATCCTACCTTTCCAAAACACAATAGTAGGTATATATGGTATAACATCTTCGGGGTCACCAGTACAAATAGGCGTGCCACAGGGTGCAATTATGGGCTCTTTTTTGTTCCTAGCCTGTATAAATGATCTCCCATATATGATGTCGGTATAATCTGATTCAATCTTCATTTAGTTTTAAAATAAATAAGAAGAACAGTGAAGTAGTAACGTTAATTATAGTTTATCTTCTTTGTCTGAATGGTTATTGCAAATAAAACTCTCATTAAATGTCAACAAAACTAAATATTTGAGTTTTCGTTCCCAAACATGCCTAAAATCGGACTGAAAATAATTCTTGAAGTTAATAAACTCGAGATAGTAAATTAAATCGTGTTTCTAGGTCCCGGTAGTTCCCCATTGTTACTAAATAACAACGGGGTCCTCATATGAAAGCCCTATCCAGTAGGTTAAGTTCTATAGCGTAAGCAGTCAGAACAATTAGGCAACTCACTGACGTAACTACGGCCAGACTTGTTCATGTTGCGTGTCTATTTCCACACCATAATGTTATGACATTCTACTGTCGGGAGCAGCAGCTGATGTGATTGTTGACAATGTTTATAGATGTTGATTGCAATCCATGCAATCAACATGGTTGGATGGGGTATGAGTTCTCGCGAATCCCTTAGAGATATTTTAAAAGAAATTGATATATTTACAATGCAATGGCATTCATATGAAAAAATATATTATATTTCCTTATGAACCTGCTAATATTTAACGTTTAAACGATATTCACGAGTGATGTAATGGCCCACGAGTTCCATTATTAAGACACTGCTTAAAACAGACACGAGGTAAAAGAGTTATTTTTGATAACACGTTAACGAAATCGTCTTATTTCGAAATCAAAATCTAAGTAATTATTGAATTAGCTTTTATAACTCATTGGTTATCTATATTTTTTTCATTAGTTGGACCGTAAACTTACAGTTTGGCAGACAGATAGATTGTATTTTTAACACGGTTCTATTAAATTCACTTGTGAGTATGTAAGAAAATCATGGAAGTCGATATTAACCTACTTTAAACTTAACTACGTTTAACTGTCGTATCGATTTGAAACTTTGCAAGTATAATCCGATGTACAATACAATAGTCTCGTACCATCGAACTGATCTGATGATGAAGCCAGGAGGTGTATAGTGGATCTCTTCAATGGCTACTAATAAATCCCTTGTGTTTGGTCTTATTTGGTTTGTTTTAACAATTCCTATATATTACACTTTGTTCCATGTTCCATGTAGTGTCCGGATTGCGAATATATCACCGCTCCGTCACCTCCCGTGGATGTTGTAAAAGGCAATTAAGGGACTGAACCAGAGGGATGGGCAGCAGCGTCCCTTCTATGGAGCTGCGGCCATTCTGTGCTCACCGACCCGCCTGCCAAGCGTGGAGAGTATTAGCAAGTTACCTCCAAAATGACGACACACGGCATGTAAAGGCCTCTCCCATAGATGTATGGGGGGGGGGCCTTTGTTCAGTAGTTGACTTCTTTTAGCTGATAAGATCCATTATACTCGGTGACGGGGGTCTGATGATGGAGCCGGGAGGTAAATAATGAAACAAAGCATGTTTTTAATCTTTTATTACGATTGAATAAGACGTAAGTTGTACTACGTTATCGAATTCCCATAAGGATCTAAATATATTACCTTGCGGACGAAGTCGCAGGTTCTAGGTAGAGGTACAGCATGATTGGTGCAATTCTCTAAGCTCAAACATCCATACATCCTTGAATACAGAATTGAAATAACGGTGATAACCCAATTTGGTATTCGCTTAGGCTGGTCCTCATGCCTCACTGTCGGTAACGTATCCTTGAATAGCTTCACTCATGTCTTAGCGAACAACAAATTGGTTTTGCACCGTTATTTCGATTCTGCATTTAAGGATGTATGGATGTTTGAGCTTAAGTAATTCCACCCCTGATATTAAACCGACGATGCGCTCGACGATCGTATACTCTTGCCTAGAAGATACCTGGGGTGCAATTCTCTAAGCTCAAACACCCATACATCCTTGAATACAGAATCAAATTAACGGTGTAAAACCAATTCGGTATTTGCTAAGACATGATTAAAGCTATTCAACGACACGTTGTAGCAGGTAAACCATGGGGACCAGGCTTAACGAATACCAAATTGGGTTATCACCGTTATTTTAATTCTGTATTCAAGGATGTATGGATGTTTGAGCTTGAGGAATTGCACCCCTGTTCGCTTGTGACTTGAAAATTCACAGGTTAGAACTAAATTAGAAAAACAGCTTTGACCCTTTATTTTTACTACATATCGCTATCACTAAAATGTAGAAACAACCGTTCGAATCGCGTGCGCCATACGCATGCCACCGTACGCATTCATTCTTGGAAGCATGCGTCATCGATTAAGATGGGTATCATCACAGCGAACCGTTATTAAATGTAAGCAGAAGTATTTAATTTTATACTCTTTTAATTCAATCGGTTTATGAGAGACATAATCATTTTTGTTTGTGGCAGTTTTAATTGAGATAGTGATCTTGTTGATGTTTCTAGAATGTTAGTTTATAGCGGAATCGGACAAGTTTCACTAGTGGTAAGTCTTTTATTGCAAGAGGCAGGTACCACCCCAGCCCTGTGTTAATACGAGGACCTGGAGCCCCCTTTCGGTGCCGAATAATATCGCTCCGAGTCCGGCGTGCCCTTCCCCGGGGTGGAGGAAGTTCATGATATTACTGTTTCGGTTTGAAGGGCACTGCAGCTAGTGAAGTTACTGGGCATAAGAGACTAAATAACTTCCCGTCTCGAGATTTGGAGCGAAGTGTGGTTGTCACGCAGGACCAGTCCTGGGTAGCATTACAATTGTTATGGGCAGGCCTGATGCTTTCCGCTAGGCGAATAACTTGTTTTTCTCGACTAGAAAGTATTAAAAAAAGTTTGCAATGCCACATCTTTTTAAACAAAACCATGCTCCACACTATTATTTCTTTTGTATCGTGGGTGGGTACTTCATTTTCCCCTAAAAATATCGGTATGAGGCTGTTGCTAAAAATCAGCGTTGATGGCTCATTGTGATGCCACAGTATTATGCTGAGCAACAACCTATGTTTTGCGAAGATGCGACGCACAATTACCGTGTAATGATCATGGAAGCGGGCGAATGACAACTAGTTTGACAATACATATATTATGTGGGATTTTATATTCATATTTTCAGCCGAATGACGTCCACTGCTGGACTCAGGCCTCCCTCAATGATCACCACAATGACCTATATCGGTGTGTTGTGTGCTCATTGGGGGGTTTTGCCATAATCGCCACGCTTGGCAGTCGGGTTGCCAATCGCAGTTGATTTGTTACTGTACTCGGAGAATGTTGCTGCCCAATCTCCATTTAATCCCTTAGTCGGCTTTTACGACACCCACGGGACGGGATGGGCTGGTGCTATTCGTAGCTGGCACCACACGGCATTACAATAATATTATTGCAAAAATAAAAATTGGAAATATCAACACTATTTTACTTCATTTTCTCCTGCTGATGGCTCATTGTGATGCCACAGTATTATGCTGAGCAACAACCTATGTTTTGCGAAGATGCGACGCACAATTGCTCTATGACCGTAATTTATTATGATGTAACCTTTGTACTCTGTAGTGTAGGCATTGTTTTATTTTGGTATTTCTTTTTTCCTTCTGGTATTCAACCACAGCCAAAAATGTGTACTCTTTGGTCAAAATATTGTTGCTATATTTAGCCTGGATACTAAGTCTTTTGCCTATTTTGGCGAAATATAATAACAGCGTTGCCAGCGCGGATCCGCGTTTGGTTTCATGTGGTGTTAGTTTTTAAGCATATAGTTATCCTACTGTAGTTTCGATTTTAGGCATTTTGTTAGTTATGCCATATATGGAATTTTGATCTTTGAATCTGTACTTGTGCGTCGACGTTCGCCTCAGAAATAAATTGTTTTTCTTTCTTCCTATTCTTATAGGACCCTATATAGTGTTAGAAGGTTCTTCTCTGGGGCTCTGACCACCGGTATGTGGAACCATATGCCCAATATCGATGAGGTAATGAGTTATTGAGTATCATCAATATTTAAAAATGAAATTGAAAAAAAGTGTTGACTGTAATTGCAAGCAGTTCTTATCTTGATAACTGGTAATACCTTAAATGTTACTTTATTAATTTCAGGTATATTTGATATTATGTCCGATAGGTAACACTTAATTAAAAAGTCGCATTTCATTTTCGCAGAATATAATATAGGTTTTTCGTGAATTATTTTGCTATTAATATATTAATAGCAAAATAATTCCCCTCATTTTTCAGAACTAGCACGTGTTTAATTAGATTAGACGAGAGATATAAGTCGGCAATTTATTATTTATTGTCTTTTAATTTTTATAAATAGGTTTACCTTCAGTAACCTTTAGAAAGCCTTAAACATAAGCCAGTTTTGACAAACATCGTAAGACTATAAAAAGTCACGTAGATTCATGAATTAATACGCCCATTTCGATTCTCTTTGTCTTCCACTATTACATAGGCATCGTGTTCTTGTAAATAGATATTTAGGGACCAAATAAATACCAAATAAAATTATTTATAAAGGTGAAGTTTTAAATGTAAATGATTCGAGTTTATTGTATGAAAGGTTCGCGGCAAGACGGCAGGAAATCGGTCCGGTTCCACCGACTCCACTCAACTCTTATCGCGTAGTGATTGCAAAACAATAAAAACGCTGTAAGAAGTCTATACATAAGAATGGTACCTTAATATTTTGCATACTAGGACATTCTCATAAGTAAACAAATTAGCCAGTGGAAGAATAATAAAAATCGGTTGTATAATTTCTGTAAAAATAATGACGAACATACAAACATACGAGGGGAACACAGAACCTTCCTTTTATTCAAATAAATTATTTTTAATTCAAATTCAAATTTCTTTATTCACAATTGCACACATGCGCATGTGTGCAATTGTGAATAAAGAAATTTGAATTTGAATTCAAGGACTGCTCCTGCATAGCATTACAATTGTTATGGGCAGGTATGATGCTTCATCATCATCAGCCTATATCAGTCCACTGCTGGACGTAGGCTTCTCCTAGCATGCGCCACAACATCCGGTCATCAGCATTCTGCATCCACGCTTACCACCAGGTAAATGACTGGGTGGTCCCGTCATTGGGTAGTTGAAAATAAACCTTAATTATATTTATTATTCGTATTATATAAAATAGTATTATATAAAAACTGCACTAATTTTCAAAACTGAAATGTCATAGTAATTCGTCACATAGTTATAAAATAATTGGGTACAACGCGCTCTTATCGAGTGCATGTACTTTAAAAAAAAGAGACATTGATCCTACTGAAAACTTATTTCAATTTAGTAACTTGCTCTCAGTCAGGAAACTTCACATCACACAAATTATATTAAAAAAAGGTCTCTTTCCTATGATGCTGGCATACTGACAAAAAGAAGGAAAGATATATATGAAATATCCCTAGGACAACGACTTTGCTTGCCAGTATGCAATTTAGTAAACGATCTGCTGTGCTGTATAATTAAATCAATAAACACATCTATAGTTATCCCAAAAACTACTATGATAGTAAAATATATAATGGAATGCATTCAAACGCTTACCTACAATGATACCGAAACACTTCTGAAACCTTAACACATACTCACCTTCACACTCGTGTACTCTCAGTCACGCC
Organism: Diloba caeruleocephala; assembly: GCA_947459985.1. Taxonomy (NCBI): domain Eukaryota; kingdom Metazoa; phylum Arthropoda; class Insecta; order Lepidoptera; family Noctuidae; genus Diloba; species Diloba caeruleocephala. The sequence continues at coordinate 18,855,034 of OX381624.1, forward strand.
TACAGATTTTTGCTCACATACTACTCCCACACATACACGCACTCACATACTTACACTCACTCATACACACATTTGATTTAAATTAAGTTAATGTATGTAGTTTAGCATAAAAATTATACGTTTTGCTTTTTATATAACACGTCTTGCTATGGAACAGCGGATTCTCCTAATACAGGCACTACCTGCCTAAAAGGAGGATTCAACAAACAATTTTTATTTTTTAATCGTAATAAATATACACAAGCAGTTCTGGCTGAATTTGTAAATTCAGTATAAGAAATTCAGTAATTGAGAAACAGTAGATATTTAAGGCGTATCAAGTTTGAGAGTTCGTGAAAATAATAAGTGGACTGCATTCCATATCCATAATATATTACATATATATATCCAGTCGCTTATCCACTGCAGTATCCATGCAGTCGAATGTTATTTGTACTTTAAATAAAATATGTTTTATGTAATATATTTCTATCTAGTAAGATACGTTTTTATTACTTACTACGTTTTTATTTACTAGCGTTCTTGTATGTCTATTCGGGTGCAATTTTGTGATTGATTTTAAACCCCAGTGAGCTAGAGACATGACATTTTTAACATAGCTCAGAATTGGACGCAGTGCAAGAAAATTACTACATTTCTCATTCTAAATGTTACAAGTATTTTGATAGCTAATTAAAAAAATATAAGAGACATTTTTCAGGAACACCTGTAAAAGATTCGGAATCTATATGGTGTTTTAAATCTTCATGGGGATTGGAGAAATTAATTTTTATTTAATAGTTCATTAAAAACATCGTTTACTTCATTAACAGGCTCAATGCCAGACACAATTAAAGGCGGACTTAATGCCATATGGCCTCTACCAGTCAACCGTTGGGTTAAAAAGAAACGTATCGAAAAGAGAGGTACAAATCTATATTACAAAAATTAAATAATGAGATATTCATACATAGAAATCTACATACTATAGATACGGTCAAATACAAAGGTTTAAAATATACTACATATAAAACATACTATTTATCTAATAAACCTATTTAGAGGATATAACGTCAGTGTGGTATCCGGATTATACGTGTGGTGTCCGGATTATCCGTGTGGTGTCCGGATTATCCATGGGGTGTCCGGATTATCCGTGTGGTGTCCGGATTAAGAATATAGCACCACTCCATCTCCTCCCGTGGAGGTCGAAAAAGCGACTAAGGGACACTAGCCACAAACAACTTACTAGACACTAACCAGAGGGATGGGCAGCAGCGTCCTCTCTGTAGACTAGTAGCCATTCTGCGCTCACCAACCCACCTGCCAAGCGTGATGAGTACTGGAGAATTTGCCCCAATATGATGACACAGTTGTGGAAATCTATGGGGGAGGCCTTTGTTCAGCAGTGGACGTTGTATGACGAATATGATGATGATGATGATAGAATATAATAGTAAAATAAAAACATCATCAACATTTTTTTGCTGTCGTTACCAGTTATTATGTTGGCCGGCCTTATTTCACAAGTTGCCGCTTTGACGGTAGCGCCATCACTCAGTACGCTACGATAACGCTGCAACTTCTAATAACTTTTAACGTACTAAAATAAAGGTCTAGGGTTTACACCTGTGCTATCGTAAATATTCGCATGTCGGACGAGCATCACTTGTTACAATTAAGCTCGCCATCCACCTCAGTTAATATGGTGGCTACAGTGTCTCGTAATGAATGATCTGTGAGCTAATAATGGTCTTTTATGGGGTCGATGGTTACACAGCTGACCTGGGAAGTAAATATTATTAGAATCTACGAATTGGCTGTGTACATATGTTATGTATATGTGACTACCTTCGTGTAGTGTCCGGATTAAGAATATAGCACCACTCCATCTCCTCCCGTGGATGTCGTACAAGGCGATTATGGGATACTAAACCAGAGGGATGAGCAGCAGCCATGCTGCGCATACCAACCCGACTGCCAAGCGTGGTGAGTACTGGTAAAGCCCCCCCAAAATTACTACACAATTTTGGAAATCTATGGGAGAGGCCTTTGTTCAGCAGTGGACGTCCTTTGGCTGATGTGATATCTGTGATGACAGCTTGGGTGGGATACATTGAGCAAATTAGAAGACATTTTAAAATCATCTGAAATTCCACAATGTCTAAAGAACCGCCTCTATTACCAAAGTGTTCTACCCACCATGACTTACGATCTCCAGAGTTGGATACTCACGCAGGAGGCTGTCGAGGTTTCCCACCGTGTGCGCAGCACAGCGCATAGCGAGGATTCGGGGCATCCTTTACAATCCCCCCAAAGACGTGCCTGGCCAGCGGCCTTTTCACAGTCGCTGACCACCGCTATAGGGGGTTACTACCCTACAGTCATCCCCTCCAAGATATGCCAAAAGGCGTGGCACCAATGAGCGGCTCTGTGTGATCGTACGAGGACCAGGAGCTCCCCCTTAGATGCCAAAGATGACCGCTCCGGTGGTTTTAGCCGGTAGGAGTCCGGCACGACCCTTCGCCCTTTTCCAGGACAGAGGAAGAACCTGATGAAGTTCCACAGGGATAATCAAACAAGGAAGCTGTTGAGAGTTGCACACAGAGCTATAGAGCGTTCCATGCTAGGTATAAAGATAACAGACCGACTTCCAAACGTAGAGTTCCAATAACGCACTAAGGTCTTAGACGTGGGAACGGTAGCACGCATGTGGTCACGCGCTGCCGTGGGACGCACTGGGGGATCCTTTACAATCCCCCTGGGGGGGTGACCGCTTTACAGTCACCCTCTCCGAGATGTGCCAATAGGCGTGGCACCAGTGGGTGGCTCTAGTGTGATCATACGAGGACCTGGAGCCTCCCTTAGGTGCCGAAGATGACTGCTCCAGTGGTTTTAGCCGGTAGGAGTCCGGCATACCCCTTCGTCCTTCCCCGGGGCGAAGGAAGTTCATGATGAATTTCCACTGGGCACCACTAAAAAAAAAAAAAAGGTCTTAGACGTGGGAAAACGAGAGACGTTGCTCAAATACAATTGGGCAGTACACCTGGCAAGGTGTATCGATGATAGGTGGAGTAAAGCAGTGACCGAGTGGGGCCAAGGGCTGGAAGAAGGAATGCCGGTCGTCCGGCGGCGAGACGATATTGTTGCCATCGAGGGAACCTGGATGAATCTAACACGAGAGCGTGGAGATTAGTACTCGCAGAGAGAGGCCTATACCGAGCAGTGAGTGAAGTCAGGCTGTGGATGATAATGATGATTGGCTGTGATGACGCTACTTTGTGACGAAACGAGCTGGTCGTTCACCTGGTAGTGACCATCACGTTTTTTATTTGATATGCGCACGAAGCTTATTTTTAAATGTACATTTTTAAATTATTTATTTATGAATTGAATTAATCATTTAAATGAATTTACCAAAACTTTTAAATTCTAAATAACATAAATTTCATTTTCCTTCTGTTGCTTCTCATCGGTGTCATTGTGGTGAAGCTGTCGTCGACCTCGGACACCATGACCTATCTTGTAGTAGGAGTGCGGTTCGCATATTTATGACACGCAAATTTTATGACATATTTCGTCGAGCTCTTGTCACCTCCGGCGTGCCAGATGTATAAGAACCCAGTGGCTTGGCACGTGATGATGAGAAAAGACCACTATTGCCATTGAAGTTGGGAAGGCCTCTGGTGTGAGATGCAACTTTTGTCGACACCCTTTCTCCATTCCATCTTTCAGAAATTTCGATTCTCTCCTTATCATGTCACGTGGCGTGGTGTGTCACGAGTGTTGTTCCGTCCTCTAAAGTATGTGTTAATAATTACAATTTCAGGATGACTGTGTGCGTTTAAGAATAAACGTTTTTCTTTCTTTCTTTCTAGATCTGCTCACAAATAGGGCTAGCCCATCTCATCCCTTGAGTGTCGGAGAAAGCGACTAAGAAAGCTAGGAACTTGCACCCTGATTAGCTAACAGCGATAGCAGACGCGATAGCAGCTATCGCACAGCCAAGTGTCTACTGGTGGCAAATCGCCTGGGGTGCAATTCTCTAAGCTCAAACACCCATACATCCTTGAATACAGAATTGAAATAACAGTGATAACCCAATTTCGTATTCGCTAAGACTGGTCCTCTTGGCGTACCTTCTGCCACGTGTCCTTGTATAGCTTCAATCATGTCTTAGCGAATACTAAATTAGTTTTACACTATAATTTCGATTCTGTATTCAAGGATGGATGGATGTTTGAGCTTAAGGAATTGCACCCCTGAAATGAAAGGCGATGATGCAGTTTTTAGATCATTGATCGTGTGAGTCAGAGAGTGTGCGTCAGAGATCTTCGGCTGTTTAATCGCTATCGGCAAATCCGTAATACCAAAATGACGTTTGACAGCGGTATCTGCGTTGACCAGTATTTGTAAACTATAAATACATTTTACAAAGACAAGTGTCTGTAATCTGTACACAGGACACAGGAGAAGCAGTATGGGGCAAAGGTTACGAAATAAAAATTGTGGCTCAGAATTACTCCTGAAACAAACCCGTTTTATACATATAAGTAAAAAATAATACAAACTTTCTTTTTGTAATCGGCTTGCGTCCACATAACAGGGGCACGTTGCATAAGCCTTAATTGCATGCATTAACATCCTACATATTTTCACGAGTAGCCATTTGACGTGAAGTTAGCATAATTATTGTTGGCAAAGTACAGTCGGTAGCAGTTATTTATGAACTATTAAACTATAATAAAGATGGTTGAAGAAAAAAATTGTATCAATCATGTAGACGTCCAAATTGATTGATTGAATGAAGCTTGTATCTTGAAACGACACATGATGCTGGATATTTTAGTAACACTCATAGCTTTGGAAGAATCATTTTTATAGTCAACTGCTTTTTTGTATCAGCAAACAAGATCCAGCACCCTTTTTTTATTTTTTTATTGGTGCCCGGTGGAAATTCTTCATGAACTTCCTTCGCCCCGGGGAAGGGCGAAGGAGGACTGCCGGGCTCCTACCGGCTAAAACCACTGGGGCGGTCATCTTCAGCACCTAAGGGAGGCTCCAGGTCCTCGTATGATCACACTGGAGCAAGATCCAGCACCCTGATTAGCTAAGAACAGCAACAGCAGACACGACAGCAGCTATCGCGCAGCCAAGGAGTCACCGGTGGCAAATCGCCTGAAATTGAAAGGCGAGGATGCAATTTTTTGTTGATTGATCGTCCAACAGAGTTTGCGTTAGAGATCTTCGCCTGTTTAATTGCTATCGGCAAATACGTAATACCAAAATCACGTTTGACCGCGGCGTCTTTACGTCTTACGTCTGCGCGATTTACGTCTGTCGCAAACCGTCTGTGACATACGTAATTGAGCGTATATGTTTGTTGTTGGTGTATGAAAATCGATACAGATGCAGTCTTATAATAAATCATAGTGTAGATGGATACAATGAAAGCGCGTGCGAATCTCGCGGTAGAAAGAAAGCCAAAGCCGTCTATCCGATACGCTAAATACGTGACGGTGACTAAGGGCGAAAGAAAATATAATAACATATTAACCACATAAGTTTTTAAACTGACATGGTCACTGACGCTATTATTAGAACTCGAAACGAGATATTTACCATGTTTTATATTTGATTTGAGTTGCCGATATTTCGGAACACAAATCAAATATAAAACATGGTAAATATCCCGTTTCCAGTTGTAATCATAATATTAACCACAGTTTAAAAATGGACCAAATGTATAAAATAATTCAGACCACACACAATCTCTTATGAATCAGTATGGGTTAATAATATAACCGTGTGTTGTCCGGATTAAGAGAACAGGAGCACTCCATCTCCTCCCGTGGAGGTCGTAAAAGGCGACTAAGGGACTAAACCAGGGGGATGGGCCACAGTGTCCCTTCTGTTGCACAGTAGACATAATGCGTTTACCAACCCGCCTGCCAAGCATGGTGAGTATTGGCAAATACCCCCCAAAATGACGACCCGATTGTGGAATTCTACGGGGGAGGCCTTTGTTCAGCAATGGATGTATAAATGACTGATATGATGAATAAATTTGCGTGGGGCTAGGAGAAATTATTTTATACTTTTTACAGACATAAATTATACATCCACCAGCACCCAGACCCGAAACAACAATCTGTAGATCATACAAATATTTTTTCCGTGCGGGGATCGAACCGGCGACACCTAGCGTAGAAAGCCAGTTACTTAGCCACTACGCCAACCGTTCCGTCTAAAGATTATACTGTATCAATGTTGGTAGCACAGCTGACTGCTCTAGATGCGCCGGACATACATAAGTTGGATCATTTTTTTAATTTTTTTTTTAATTTTTAGGGCTTCCCGCATACATTTCTGGGAAATGTGGTTGCTTAACCGGTCATTTGCTGGCGAAGCCAAAAGAGGCCTCCAGCCAGGCTTAAATTAAATATTAAAAACTAAGCAACTTTCGCTAAGGGCGCCCCCTGCGGGACACGGACCTCGGCTTAGGGCGTTGCTGGGGATATCAAGCTATTGTTTTGGGGACAGCTGGATCGGTATTATTTAAATTGTATTAGGGGACATTTAAAGCTACAGGCTCGGCACGGGCCGGCGCGAGCAAGAGACGGGAGGGAGAAGTGCTAACTTGAACGGGAAGGTGACGCGGCGATAGGCCTCCGCGACGTCGGTGAGGCGGGCATCCTCGGCGGCGAGGGCGGTACAACGGTCGGGTGTTTAGTGAACGAGACAACGCGAGTCTCTTCATGTGATCTAACGTGATTTTATCGTCTGGATCGACCAGAACGTGCCTCGGGCGGCGTACTCTATTGATACGGGAGGGTTCGTAGTCGGCGGCTGATACCACAAGGGGATTTGGGTGGGACAGGGCAGAATCGAGATAGCGTTTAGACGCTTATTTCATAAATTGCCTGATGGTCGGCAAGTTAAGGTCGAAATGGAGTTGGTCGTTTCGCATGTACAGAGGCGCTCCGGTGGCCTTGCGCATGAAACGGGTTTGGAGGGTTTCGAATCTACGGAGTGGGTATGATTCAGCGTGTGCGAACACTGGGCTGGCATAGGTCATGATGGGTCGAATGCATGTGGTGTAAATTCTCACCTTATTTCTAAGGGATAATTTACTACGAGCGTTCAGAATATAGTGAAGGCGACCGAGCAAAAAGGCAGCGCGGGCACGCACCGTCTTTGTGTGGGGAACGAAGGTCAGTTTTTTGTCTAGGGTGACTCCAAGATACTTGGCGTGCGGTTCCCAAGGAACCGATTGGCCCAGCATCGAGATCTCCCTGAAGCGTGGGTGGTCGTCGCCTAATTTGCAAAATAGGACGGCTTTACTTTTAATAGGGTTAACTTCGATCCGCCATTTCCTAAACCATTTACCGTAGGCGCTGGCTGTGGTTTGGAGGATCTTAGTTATACTATCGGGAAAATTGGATCATCACTCGTGGAAGCTCTTTTAATACAAAATGTTGTTTACATTAGTGGGTACTCTAAAGCTAGTAAATTGGGAAATGTTTTACCCTATTGATATGATCGAATGTGAGTACAGCAAAAATTGCAATAAATCTTTTGCAAGTATCAAAGTTTCGTAAATATACTGGATAGTTTTTATATCGTTAGCTGGTATCAGTACCATAATAATAAGGTTCAATATCGTAACTCTCTACTTAGCCAGCTAATGAGTGAGAGTGGGTAAAAACTTATGTACCTAATGAAAAAAGTGACGACCTCACTCCAGAATGTCATATACCGGTTATTTATCAATTGTTTTATTTGTATATAGTTTTGCAATTGGTTTACTCGGCAGTGGGCTGGCTATATCTATCGAGGGACTGATGGCCGTAGGAGCAGACAAGTCTCAGAGTGAAGACCACGAATCAGCTAACGTAATGTGGTCGAATTTGCATCATTTGTGCTAATTTGACAGTTCTAGTGACTTTGAGTAATGGGACATTCCTCCGACAGGATGGCCAACTGTTAGCAACCCAGTATTTCGGCTGACAACACTGCCGCCATGGCGTGGCGTTGCAGTGACATGGAGCGAGGGAACAAGCGGTAGCGGCCGGCACCAATACATCCGAAGAATACAGGTGTACGATTAGTACAGAGTGTTGATGGGTCAGGGGTGACTTTAAGGGGAGGTTGGAGGTCACCGGGGCGTTAGCGCCAATATTTTCACATTTAATTACCTAATATGTTAATACCATAGAGATACTGGTATAAAGTGTCGCAGTCGCCATTTATGACGTCCACGGGAGGAGATGAAGTGCTAATGTATTCTTAATCCGGACACCGCACGGACTTATAATTGCAGTGTGGCAATATTAGCAAAGAATAACAAGCAGGTGACAATGATCCCGCATTAACAGATAACCAAAGACAATTATGATACAACGGAACAAGAAACAATTGTAAGTAATCATGCGCATACCTAACAATTATCGACCGATCAGTTTTTTATTATAATTTGTCCTGACTTGATCAAGGTTTAATAAACCAATTACATGTTGACAGTAACATATACTTTTGCAAATAAAAGAGGGTAAAATTACGCTGATCGAAACAGAATAATAGTTTGCTTTGTATTGAGTTAACACCTGCTACCAATAAATGTCTGATAATATGTGAAAGACTTCTACGAGAGTGATTGCAACACACCTACCATGAAAGTTATTCATAATATTCAGAAAACTGGTTTGCTTTGGTGGATAGACACTCACAGAATCCCTAGTACGAGTTTCTTTTCATAATCGAAACATAAAAGTAAACTACACATTTACTTCGTGTGGTGCTCGGCACTCTGATTAGGTATAATCAGCGATAGCAGACGCGACAGCAGATATCGCGCAACCCAGTTCCACTGGTGGCAAATCGCCTGATATTGAAAGGTGAGGATGCAATTCATAGTTCATTGACAGTCTGACAGAATGTGCGTCAGAGATCTTCGCCTGTTTAATCGCTATCGACAAATACGTAATACCAAATGTAGTTTGACAGCGGCGTCTGCGCTGTCTGATTTGTCGCAAACCGTCTGCTACATACGTAATCAGCCCGCCGATTAGTTGAACAGTTTGGAGCGGGCTAATTTCAGCGCCGAACGCGGTAAACGTGTGATTTCCCATTTATGCTTCGATTGTGAACATAGGGCCAAGTGTAAGTTTCTTTTCGTAATCGAAAGGTAAGCGTGTGCGACACGTTTACCGCATTCGGTTTTCAATTTGCTAAGGAGATTCAAGCGGCCGAATCTCAGCGCCGAACGTGACAAACGCGTCGCAAGCGTTAACGTGTCGAGTGTGAAAATAAACTCACACTTGGCCCTCACTGCCCTTGTACGAGTTACTTTTCACAATCGAAACGTAACAGTAAACTCATACTAGGGGTACAGAAACTCGTACTAGGGGTGCACAGAATGTTTGTAAAGTACATTATGATTCTGCTTAGAATAATAAAACCTATCAGGACTGTCGGCAGATGCAATGCGTACCATTTGTATGGAGATAGATATGACACCATTCGCTGGGCGACCCGTTAGCGCTCATTTCCTTGTGAGCTCTGGTCCCGAAAATAACTAATTATGATGATTCATAATACGACGAAAACGGCAAACGACATATTATAACAAAACTCCTTAATGTATGCGCTCGTGTATGTAGCGAACCTAAACGCTGTTTACGCACACATTAATAGTTTGTAGGTTACGCGTTTTCGACAGCGCTCCGCAAGAGACTATCCTTCTAGACGTTATAATTGAAAGTGTTTCTGCAGGCTGTGAGCGACGATTACTAGAAGCCTACGGCATAAATTGGCAACGCATCAGCGACGCCTATGGTGTGGCGAATGTTTAGGCACAGTGGTGATAGCTATCAGGTGAAAGGCAAGCTTGTTGGTCATCATCTATAATAAATCAAATATTTGCTTAACATATTCAATTTTAGAGACAATAACACCCAACCAAGAACCAACTAGTGTCATACATCTTGGATAAATAATAAGGTTTTCTGTTGTTGGGCTTCTCGCTTACACTTCTGAGAAGTGTGGTTGCTTAACCGGTCGTTTCTGGCGAATCCAAGAGCCTCTCTTTCCAGCCAGGCTTAAAATTAATATTTAAAACTACGTAACTTGCGCTAAGGGCGCTCCCTGCGGGACACGGACCTCGACTTAGAGCATTGCTGGGGATAACAAGCTATTGTATTTGGGACAGCTGGATCGGTATTATTTAAAATGCATTGGGGACATTTAAAGTTACAGGCTCGGCACGGGCCGGCGCGAGCAAGAGACGGAGGGAGAAGTGCTAACTTGAACGGGAAGGTGACGCGGGCATCCTCGGCGGCGAGGGCGGTAAAACGGTCGGGAAATAATAAGGCTTCTATTTATTTATTTATCACTTCATGCATTATTTTGACATTTTCTACCAGTCGACCTTATGACCTTGACGTTCATCTATTATGACATTTCAACTTCTGGAACGTTCAATGTTAGCTTTGGGCTTAGGTATTATGGCATTGTGTAACAGCGGAAAAAGCAACTGTTCCAGTGTTTGTTGTTATTTACTAAAATAATCATTTTAAACTGCTTTAAAAACTGAGTAAAATATTGACATCGATTTGATGCACTATGCTTTGCTCGCTAATAATAAAATAACTTCCATGATGTCCAATATTTACGTCAAAATAGGAAACAATTTGAGGTGTCGTGGGACACCCGACAGGAGATAAGCTTATAAGCCCTTACAATGTGCGCTACACAGCCAATGAGGTGCGTTGCATTTCCGCGTTCGTGTTTGCGTTCGCTCGTTTCACATTTTGTTTATAAAATCCCTATCCTAGTACGTAAAGAAGTTTCGCTTCAAAACAACATATTCCGTTACAATTTCAAAGACCTCACTTAACCTTGTTTCATAAACGATTGCCACCGGCTGTACCACCATAGGCTAAGAGTACCACAATTAAATCTAGCCTATATTTATCCTATACTTACTGGAAAACATTTTTCTGACTAATTACTTTATATCAAACCGTTATATAAGTATTATTATGTGTACATTTCCTTTGTGTTATTTTTCAAATGGTAACTAACGGCCGAAACGAAAACAAAGCCTCAATCCCAAATCCAAAGATTTTGGATTAGATTGATTATTAATTTTGGCCGTAAGTAAATTAAGGTCACATTGGTCAAGCTATTGCATTCTGCATTGTGCGTGTATCATAAATTCGCCCGAATGAAGTCCACTGCTGGACCCAGGCCTCCCCCAAAGATCACCACAACGACCGATATGGTTGTGTTATGGGCTCATTGGGTTATGCCATAAACGCCACGCTTGGCAGACTGGTTGACGATCGCAGTTGAGTTGCTAATGTACTCGAAGGACTCTGCTGCCCATCCTCCGGCTAATCCCTTAGTCTATTTTTACGACACCCACGGGAAGAAATGGGGTGGTGGTATTCTGAGCCGGCACCACACGGCAAATATTTGTATGATCTACAGATATTTCTTTCGGATCTGGATGTTTGTGCATGTAAGATTTATGTATGTGAACTGTACAGATGACACAGGAGCAACCTTAATGAGAGTCAGTAAAAAAAGTATGAATGTACAGTGAGGAAGAATTACTGAAGTAATTATGCTTCTAAGGTTGGTTTTTTGGACTTTATTAATTTTATTGGACTTAATATAATTATCGTTCCACGGTCGTTCACCGACTGCTGGTTACATGCACAATACAATGCAAACAAAATGACTGGTGTCTAAAATTATGAAGGTGATGACCTAAAAAGCAAATACTGCAATAACCTTTAAAAACGTTATCGAAATGTCGATTAAGCTTGTGTTTCTACTCACCTAACAAGTGAAAATAAGCATTAATGTTAATCATAGCGATATAATTTAACATTTTTATTCCGATAACACATCATAATTTATCGATTTTTTATACTAACATCTTAAAACCATCCATTCGCATGCAAAAACAATATAAAACACGAACACGTTAAACTTCGAAATTCGAAGAGCGCGCGGAACGGTCAAGTTTTTAAATTCCGAATGCGTGGTTATTGGCCTGCGCATCTGCGCGTGCGATGGACACTTGTCACTTTGACACTTCAATACAAACTGCTGCATTCGCCTCCATCGGTGTGTAAGTTTTTTTGTTTATCTTATCTTCGGCATAAGGGCTGTGCCGTAACTTGCTAGTATTAAGATATTTATTTTCATTTTTGTTTTTACTAATAATGAGGAACACGACGAGGTGCAATGCGAAAGCATTGGATTTAATATTTAACAAAATTACTTCGGGTTTTGCATTGAATTTTTGAACATGTTTATTTATATATTTAAACTTCTATGTACATTGGTGGTACACAATAATTAATGCCTGAGGCATTCAGTACCAGTAAAAAAAAACAATATCGGAAGCTAAATAAAATAACACATTTGTAATATTCAGGTTCCGTATGGTGTCCGGATAAAAAGTATAGCAAATCAAATCAAAAATCAAAAACGTTTATTGCACTCATGTGGGACCACCACTCCATCTCCTCCCGTGGATGTCATAAAAGGCGACTAAGGGACTCCAAACCAGAAGGATGGGCAGCAGCATCCCTTCTGTGAAAGAGCAGCCGCACTACGATCACCTACCCGCCTGCCAAGCGTGGTGAGTACTAGCAAATTCCCAAACCTAAATGTCACCGGTCGTTTATGGGGGAGGCTTTGTTCAGCAGTGGACGTCTTTGGGCTGATATGATGATCATCATCATGAGCCAGCTTATTTAAGAAATGAAAATAAAGTAGAATTACCAGATAAGGTTTTTTTTATTTTGGACATCTAAAGAAAAACTAGTTCGGGTATATACTCCTTGATATTTCCCATGGTTTAGATTTAGAGCATTTCATATATTCAAAAAGCATATCTTACAGTGTGCAACAACAAAACTATAAACAAACACTTCATTTGAAATTATTTATATTACACCATTGACTTCAATGAGATATCCCATGGTCGATAAAAGCAACATTTAACTCATGTCGTATATTAAAGAAAACGTTATGGATATCACATTTATCTCGAGAATGTTAGCGTTGCGAGTTACGCCGTTATTAATGTGATAACCTATTGTAGGGAATGTTTTATTTAAGGGTGTTACAACACCAAGTCTAGATGGACATTTACATGTTTTTTTTAACAGTGTGGCTGGACGAGCATCTGTGTTATAAAGTTAAATTGTTTTTCTTTCTTACTTCTGAAGTTAAGCAATCATCACCGCTTATTTATTTATACTTTTATGCACAATGATGGTACACAAGGCGGACTTAATGCCATATGGCATTCTCCACCAGTCAACCTTTGGGTTAAAAAGAAATGCATCGAAAAGAGGTACAAAAAAGGTACATGACAAAAAATGTATTATAAGACATATACATACATAAAAATCTATATACTATAGATACGGTCAAATACATAGGTTTAAAATAAACTATATACAATACGTACTACTTATCATTTTAACCATGCCCGTAGTTTTCAATTAGGATTCCAGCGAATTCAAAAAGTATTCCCGAACTTTGCGTTTGAAAGAAAATTTACTTGGCGCTTTCTTTATATCAAGGGGAAGCTCGTTCCATATTTTGATTGTTGAGACAGCGAAGGATTTAGAAATAAAACCTGACTCGCGGCACATACGCGTAAAGACCAAAATTAATGCTCTCGCAGTCTTAGTTAAGGACTGTGCATGATTTCAAAACTGGTCGACCATTTCTTAAATATACACGTAAATAAAATCGAAAATAATTGAAATTAGAACTGAGTAATGTTATAATAAAACATTTCACCATCATTGTCATCATATCAGCCAAACATCCACTGCAGAACAAAGGTCACCAAAGACTTCCACAATTGTGTCGTCATTTTGGGGGGAATTTGCCAGTAAAAAGATAAAAAGTGTGTGAGTCAGCTCGGACGCACGGCTGGAGTTTACTCCGTAAGTACAATTGTCTCAGTAATTAATAGGCATTGAAGGGTTAAAAAAAAGTGTGTGTGTCAGCTCCGACGCACGACTGGAGTTCACTCCGTGAGTACAATTGTCTCAGTAATTAATAGGCAGTGAAGGGTTAAAACAGTGTGTGTGTCAGCTCCGACGCACGACTGGAGTTTACTCCGTAAGTACAATTGTCTCAGTAATTAATAGGCAGTGAAGGGTTAAAAAAGTGTGTGTGTCAGCTCCGACGCACGACTGGAGTTTACTCCGTAAGTACAGTCGCAAAAATAAAAAGCACGGGTATTAAACAGATACGAGGGCGGCACTGAAAATTTCGGGAATCAAGGAAGTGACACAACATTACTATTTAAAAATGTATTTATTGATTTTCGAAGTATTCTCCGCGAAATTTGACACATTTTTCCATACGATGGAACCAATCATTGAAGCAACCATTCCATTCGGAAGTTGGGGTCTCCAAAATGGCCGTTTTGTAGGCGTCCACAGCTGCTTTAGGTGATGAAAATCTCTGTCCACGCAATTTATTCTTTATTTTAGGGAAAGTATAGAAATCATTAGGGCTTAGGTCGGGGCTGTACGGCGGATGGTCTAATAATTCTATGTTTTCTTGCTCTAAAAACTCTTTTGTTCTGTGCGCAGTGTGAGAACTCGCATTGTCGTGATGGAGGATGATGTGGCGGTTGCAGTTCTCTCTACGGAGTTCAGAAACGACATGTGGCAAACAAATGCTAGCATACCATTCTGCATTAACCGTTCTTTGTCCCTCAAGAGGAATAGTCGTAACATGGCCGGTTTTGGAGACAAACGTGGCCACCATTTTTTTTGCAACACTCCGTGAACGAACAATTTTTGTTGGTTTTAACTCATTTTCGAACACCCAAACTCGTGACTGGTTTTTTGTTTCGGGTTCGTACGCATATATCTAGGATTCGTCACCTGATACGATGTTGTATACAGCATTTGAGGATCCTGCGTGGAATCTTTCGAGAGTTCTGACGCACCAAGTAACGCGAGCCGCTTTTTGCTCTTCACATAGCAAATGCGGTATCCATCGGGAAAACAACTTTTTTACACCTAATTGTTCATGCAAGATTATTTGTATTTGACTCATGCCAATGTCTAAAGTTGCCTGAATTTCGCGGTATGTCACATGTCGATCTTCCTCAATCAGCTTACGCACAGCATCAACGTTTTCTTGGGTGACTGCAGTTTTTGGACGACCTTGACGAGGATCATCACTGAGCTTGACACGTCCACGTTGAAATTCAGCAAACCAGCGATAAATTGTGGTTTTGGATGGGGCTTCATCACCAAAAGCAGAAATCATCCGGTCAACACACTGTTTTTGTGTTAAACCACTTCGAAAGTCATAATAAATCATCGCTCTTGAATTTTCTCGAGTCAATTCCATTTTCTTCTTCTTCTCTTAGATTATGGCTTCTGTAGAATATCTTCCACAATTTCGCCAATGTCAAGTATAAGGCAACGTCGTACGGTATTTAGATTGATAAATATTTACATAATCATAAAAAAAATTTCAAAAATGAAAAATTCTAAAACATATGTCGGCAACGTCGTACGGTTCAATTCAATTTCAATTCCATTTTCTCAACGACTAAACAAGTTTGACAAAACCTTGTGACAAGACCGTGAATCTTTTTTTAAATAAATAAATGGTATTCGATTTGTAAAACCAAGGAGTTTTCAATTAAAAAGATTTTAATATGACAGGAACAGTGGAAATATTCCATTCCCGATACTTTTAGTGCAGCCTATGTATGTTACGTCGATTGGAAATGGTTATTAGAGCCGCATGCGTTGGTAATAATTATGTAGAATTTAGTTCAAAATAGTGTGGAATCTCCCAACTACATCATTGTTGTGTCTTGACAGGATAAGTAGAAGTATTAATGGTGCTATTATAGTAAATGTTAGGTATTCTATGAGTAATGAATGCAATGTTACACGTGGCGCGATGTATAATTGTTCAAGACATTAGACATGTTGTAATTTACGGTGAACGCGTTACCTAATGCATCTTTGTGTGCCAAAGGTATTTGGTACTGTAGGTATATAAGGCCGGTAGCACGCATGTGGTCACACGCTGCCGTGGGACGCTTTGGGGGATCCTTTACAATACCCCCGGGGGGGTGACCGCCTTACAGTCACCCTCTCAGGGATGTGCCTATAGGCGTGGCACCAGTGGGTGGTGTGATCATACGAGGACCTCTCCAGTGTTTTTAGCCGGTAGGAGTCCGGCATACCCGTTCGCCCTTCCCTGGGGCGAAGGAAGTTCATGAATAATTTCCACTGGGCACCAGTAAAAAAATAAAATAAAAAAAAGTTATATAAGGCCATGTGTGGCTCTAGATGGAGATTATTCGAGTTCCTGGAGCCTCCCTTCGGTGCCGAAAATGACCACTCCGGTGTTTTTAGCCGGTAGGAGACCGGCATGCCCCTCCACCCCCTCCACCACGATATTTTCCATGGCACTCTTGGAAATGCTAAAGACCTAATTTGCGTTACTCCACTCTAGTGAAGCCCGACAGGTTTTATTTTAAAACCTTCCTTAAATAACGTTTTCATCATCGTCTATTGCTGGACGTAGACCTCCCCAAAAGATCACCACAACGACTGGTCCTGTGCTGCTCCCATCTAGCGGATTCCCGCAGCCTTCACCAGGTCGTCAGGCCACCCATTCTCCGGTGTATCTACCCACGCTGTATCAGCCATCCGTTCTGCGAGTAATGTGCCCCGCCCACTGCCAGTTTAGTCATTCTTCCGGCTAATTAGGTTACCTCCGTTTTTAATGCGTAACTCCAAGCATACCTCTACTTTTGTCCTTGAGCGTTCTTATGAGGCCCATGGTGAGCGACCACGGGGAACAGCGATATACCGAACTATATCTTTCCTCGGGCCACGTCAGATCTGCTCGCGCTTACGCGCCGTGGAACCTGCGGCCAGTATTGGCTCGTGATGGCCTATCTTCAGGCGTGTTACCACGACCCGTGGGAAGCGACTTTCATATTCACAATTCAGCTCCAAATAAATTCGCGTATAAACGTAAAGTGCGTTAATTCTTCCTGAAATTGTTACAATCCTGATCAGTTTTGTCTTCGTCATTAGAGTTAATATTTATATCAGCTATTTTTATGTATTCAATTTAACTTTTTATAATTATGTAATATCACATAGTATCTATTTTTATATTAGTATATGTATGTATTCCTATTTTTAATTCGGTCTTTTTTAACATTATCTATGTAGCTTTGTTTTTGTACCTCTAACGAAGTGATTTTTTTAACCCAATATTGACTGGTACAGAATACCTCATGGCATTAAGTCAGCCTTGTGTACAATAAAACATATGTATATAAAATGTACATAAAAGTTTAAATAAATAAATATTCGTTCAGAGAAAATTATGAACGGGCATCCCTTTTTATTACATGTGGATTATATAAATAAATAATTTTAATCGCAACTCTGCGAATAGATATAATTATATCATCAAACTTTGCATGACACTAGGATTATCTCTTCTTTAATTATTACAAGACATCTGTGTAACATTAATAATGCCAGGTGATTTTATGAAAGCTCGTACTTGGAGCTCATTTGGAGCTCATTTTGAAAATATTTTCCTGTCAAGCATTTTAAGAACTTGGCGACTCTAAGGTATACACGCGATCAACTTTCATTCGAACTGAAACAAGCAACAGATTTTTGAGGGTTTGAAATGGGAACATTTTTCGTTACTGCCCATATAGGACACATTGTTCATTGTTTGCTCCTTCCAGGATATTATTTATAATAATATCAGTATCCATTAACTGGCCCACTGCAGGACAAAAGCCTCTTTTCATAGAGAAACGCAACGAGCATTGATGACCATGCTTGCTCACTGCGTGTTGGCGATTTCAGATCATTGGATCTAGGGTGCCTCAAGCTAGTTTTCCTTTACCTAAATGTCTTTACCTAAAAGAGAGGGAACTATGATATAGCGATGGAACGTAGACGTGGAACAAATAAATAATTTGTTTTTCATGTTTTCATGTCGTGCTTTACACTGAGTGCCGATTTAATAACCAGAAACCTTTGCCCCTGTTTCTGTACCGAAAACAGTAAAATGTTGTACCATAATTTTTCACCGAAATATCCACTTATCATTGGTACCAATGATATTATACCATAGATATGCTACGTCCATTTTAAATGGCGCGAAAAAAACAGTCTCGCTTGCACAACTATGTCGTGAGAAAGAAGATACCAAAACAACAAGAGTAAAAGAGATAGCTGCGGACCGATTGAGAGGTGCTACAATTGGGGGAGTTTTGGTTCTTACTTTTGGCACGCATGTAACATATCTACTTCTTTTTAATATCATTGATTGGTACTATATCGGTCAATGACCTCATGCGCCCATCATGTCATCGAGTAGATACCAAACATATCCGCAGTGCCCGCCTCGGGCTCTGTCATTGTAGTTATTGATTTTTATCGCAGTATTATTCAAATGTGCTATATTATGTGCCATTACCATTAACGGCCGTGTGGTGCCGGCTCAGAATCGAACCACCACCGCATCTCCTGCCGTGGGTGTCGTAGAAGTCGACTAAAGGATTAGTCGGAGGATGGGCAGCAGCGTCCAGCGAGTACATCAACAACTCAACTGCGATCGCCAACCCGTTTGCCAAGTGTGGCGATTATGGCTAAACCCCCCAATGAGCCCAGAATACATCCATATCGGTGGTTGTGGTGATCTTTGGGGGAGGCCTGTGTTCAGCAGTGGACTTCACTCGGCCGAAATGATGGTAGCTTGTTACATATTTTTGTAGACATCACCAAGGGACCCGAGGAGTGCATAGCTAGTCGAGACGTTGGTAGATTTAATCTATTTTTGTGTCGAAGTATAATTTTGGTTTGTATGTTTTCACGTTTATATATCCTTCTGTATACAGTAAACAAACTGCACTCAACTGCAATGTGTAATCAATAAATTCCATCATAATACAACTGTAGGAAAGTACACCTCTTTTAACCCCTTGGGGCATGGTGGGCGTGTGGCAGTTTAATATTAAACTTTGTAATACTCATGAGGTCTGTAATACTCATGAGGATACTTCGTTTGTAATTGATACCCTTCATGTTCTTAATTGTATTTAAAGTGAAAGTAATTAATGAACCTACATAACACCAATTTGTAATGGTTTTAAGCGATATTGTAACGAAAACGGATACCATGGATTCAGTACTTGGTTCTGGAACATAGCCTTAGAATTTTGCGTCAGTCTAGTATTCAGATATATTTTTCAGTTTATTTAACTGATTTCAGTCAAAAATTTGAATGCCATTTCATCCCGTGGGTGTCGTAAAAGTCGACTAAGGGATTAACCGGAGGATGGGCAGCAGCGTCCTTCGAGTACATAAACAAATCAACTGCGATCGGCTACCCGTCTGCCAAGCGTGGCAATTATGGCAAGACCCCCCAATGAGCACACAACACACCATATCAGTCGTTGTGATGATCTTTGGGGGAGGCCTGTGTCCAGCAGTGGATTTCATTCGGCCGAAATAAAAATAAAAAAGTCTAAAATAATTGTCTTCGTCTATCCTTATGCCATTTGGAGTAAAAACACGATAAACTATATATTTTCACATAAAACTGCAATGTAAATAAAAACTAAAGGTCTGTCGTTTTTATACAGTTCACGGATGAGGTCATCGCTCGTAGTAGCATAATAATATCATAGTAAAATAAGCGTAGCATTTTGGTCGCGTTGTGTACGATACATTGCGTGATCAAAAATGACAAATACCGTAACCTATTATTTGTAAGCTAAATGGTTTTCCTTTTTTTTATAGACTTTTTTATAGTTTACACTTAAGTTATCTCTTCATAATGTTTTCAGTAAGTTGTCACAACCTGTACTAATCATAGTTTAGTTAGTTAGTTAGTTCTTCCAAGTTAATGCCACTGATACTACAAACTAACTAAACTAAACGTCCACTGATACTAGAAACAGTTTCTAGAAGCTATTGGCGCTGCCTCATTATTTTTATACACATAGGTCCATTGTCTTCGAGATGTGCCTATAGGCGTGGCACCAGTGGGCGGCTCTAGTGTGATCATACGAGAACCTGGAGCCTCCCTTAGGTACCGAAGATGACCGCCCCAGTGGTTTTAGCCGGTAGGAGTGAAGAATTTCCACTGGGCACCAATAAAAAAAAAGCTTGGCTACTATACTCTTTATTTTAGAAACGTTTGTGAACAGTGTCAAAACCAGATGATAGAAACATAATTAAATACTGTTCTGATTCAGAAAAAAATGGATTTGATGCAAAATAAGACGGTGCAAGCAATTTGAAATATTGCAAATGTTCAGCGACTTACGGCGCTGACCGTACGTCGTTTGCCTCATCTATATGCATCAAATCCAATTTTTTCTGAATCAGAACAGTATTTAATTATTTTTCTATCATCTGGTTTTGACACTGTTCACAAACGTTTCTAAAATAAAGAGTATTAACGGAAAAAAATATATAATTATTCTGTGAATTTCATCGTAGACTGTAACCACACAGAAAATTTATTAACTTTGCAAAGTACAATATCACGTTATGCATAGTCATAAAAACTATTTACATCGTTTTATCATCAATTTTGATCGAGTGCAACGTAAGCTAAATATAAATTTTATTCTGAACCATACCCCATAATGCATTATTTCATTCATATTTTTATTGTAGTTTGTAAAGACCTATTTGAATTACAATTTATGTGTGTTTTATTTGTATTTTGAGATAAATTTCTGTGGTTTAATAGTTTTTAAATGTCGCATACGTAATATACTAGGCATATACCGGCTATGTTAGTGTTTTCTAGATAATTTAGCAACTTGTAGCCATCAACTTTAATTTTAAATATGTTTAAATAACAATGTTTGTAATAAATCGTAGCGTAGGTAAAGAAAGAAAGAAAATGTTTTATTTTGGGCTTGTACACAATGATATTGCAAACGTATTATTAATAAAATTTATTATAGGTATATGACTACAGTTGACCTGTACGAGTCCAAAAAGGTCTCTATCTCAGTTTAAGCTGCAACAGTTTATGCTGCAGCGGTGGTTTAGATAGGGCCCTTAAAGTAATATACATAGTAGGTAAACTAGAATGAATGTTTAAACCTTTAGGCTAAATATGTTTAGGGTCATATCATTATCACCGTATCAGCCGAAAGACGTCATCTGCGTAACAAAGGCCTCCCCCATAGTTTTCCATAATTGTGTCATTATTTTGGAGGGAATTCAGCAGTACTTACTGTCCTTGGCACGAGGGGGAGTGAGTACAGTATGGACACTGTTCCACAGAAGGGATGCTGCTGGACATCCCTCACCAGAGGGACAAAACATGATATTAAGTTTTTTCCGTGTGGTGTCCGGATGAAGAATATAGCACCACACAACCTTCTCCCGTGGAGGTCGTAAAAGGCGACTAAGGGACTCTAAGCCACAGGGGTGGCAGCAGCGTCCTTTCTGTGGAACAGTAGCCATTCTGCGCTCACCAACCCGCCTGTCGATCCTGGTGAGTTCTGGTAAATTCCCCCTAATGTGATGACACAGTTGTGAAAATCTATGGGGGAGGCCTTTGTTCAGTAGTGGACGTTGTATGGCCGATATGATGATGGGGTGATGCTCCAGGTCACCACTCTATGTCTCTTTAGAGCCTGGCACAGTCGTCCACGTTACTTATCGCGAGAGACAGCTTGAGTTATGTTATGTCTGTAAACTTTACCTGCAATACAGGAAAAAAGCGGTTGGAGGCAACGTTTTAAGAAAACAGCCCATAACTCGCTTATAAAGCAAGTTATGACATGCGGTGCGGTGGCTGATACAGTCGGTTGCTGTTCCGGGTCGCGCGTTCAATTCCGCACGTAACACATATTTGTACGATCTGCTGGCAGTTGTTCCAGGTCTCGGTGTATTGTGTGTGGAATTTGTGTCTGTAAACGCACCCACGACACAGGACACATCGTAGAGTGGGGTAACGTTTAAAAAGGGCCCTCTACAATATATGGCGATTGCCATAATCACAATAATTAACAGATGATTTGGTGATTAATGAAATATAATACATATCGTAAAAAAAAAAATACACATTTAAATTGCCTACACAAGTCATCATTTAGATCATCATCTACTAAACAAAGGCCTCTCCCAAAGATAATCACAATTCAGCCCTCAGTTTGGAGGGAATTGTCAGTACTCATTACGGATGACAGGTGAGTTAGTGAGCGCAATATGGCTACTGTTCTATAGAATGGACGCTACTAACCATTCCTCTAATTTAGAGTCCCTTACGGCCGAATACTCAAACGCCATTTAATGTTAAGTCCCCGCTTAAACAATTTGAGGCGGCCTGTTTTGTACTAAAAACCGGTTTCTCGAATAGTTGAAGCGGGGGACTTAACTTAAATGGCGTTTGAGTATTCGGCCGTTAGTCACCTTTTACGACATTCACGACGGACAAGACGGAATTATCTCTTTTAAATCTAGTTTATGTGTTCTACTTCTGTTAAGTGATAACGCAAAATGCTAATAATTCTAAGTAAATTTCTTAAAAAGGCAAATACTTATAATCGTCTTGAACTGTCGATATCTGACTCAAAAACACACACAAAGACTAATACATGTCTATAAATTAGATTGTTACATTTAAACACTTATTTACCTTGTTATTTTTTTTTGTGTCGCTCGCTGACAGCCTCTTACAGCCGAAAAGTCTTTCGATTTGGGATTAAGGATTTGTCAGATTTATGTGTTAAATGTGATCTAAACACAAAAAGGAATGAATTACAAAATCTCAAATCTAAAGAATTTGGATTAGATCAATTATTAATTTCGACCGTTAGTCGCCTTTTCCGATATCTACAGGAGAAGATGGAGTGGTGCTATATACTTCATCTGGAAACCACGTTGATAAGTACGGAGCACAAAAATAATAATACAATATGCTTAGTGCATCCCTTAAAACTGGTTGGTAGTGAAAATAATGATAAAATATGTATATTTCATAAAACAAATCACAATTTTTTCATTTCGGCTGAATGAATACCACTGCTGGACACAGGCCTCCCCCAAAGTACACCACAACGACCGATATGGGAGTTGTGGGCTCATTGGAGGGTTTTGCCATAATCATTATGCCATATTTAAAAAAATAATTAGGGTTCCGTGGTAAAAATAAAACCCATGAAATCCAATACAGATATGCATACTCTATGTCAAGTGTCTATGCTGAAGACAAAAATAAATAACCTAAATTATATATGAATAATCCACTTTTTTTTAAATTAAATGGCGGCTGAAACCGCGGGTCCCAACTAGTAATTAACTAAATGATTAATTCTCCATGTATCTTTCGATATGCTACATGACCTTATAGATGTATGTGTTATCGTATTTTTTTATTGCTTATAAATAATCTAGCCTCTATTATCATTATCGTTATGATAATTAAGGCATTAGTGAAGACCAAAGTAGTGTAAATCGGTTGGATGTAGAATCAATAGGAATAAAAAGTTATTGTATACCTACTTTAAACTACAATCACTTTAGTTGTTTAGGTCTAGTTTGTTATGTAAGATACTACAATGTTTATCTATACAAATAAATATAATATGTCTGTTTGTAATGTCAAAATAACAGCTTTTTAATAAATGCATATGAAAGTATATACGGCACCTATAGCAAAAACTCAATTTTTAAATATTTTGTCTGTCTGTCTGTTTGTTCCGGGTAATCTCCGAAACGCCTGAACCGATTTTGACGAGACTTTCACTGGCAGATAGCTGATGTTATAAGGAATAACTTAGGCTACTTTTATTTTAGTAAAATAATTAGCGTTCCGAAAAAAAAAAAACTAATTGGATCATTTATAAATATGGGTTTCAATTTTTTTGCGAGGAACCCAATAATTTTTCTAAAATAAAAGTAACTTAACTTATTCCATGCCAGTGAAAGTCCCATAGAAATCAGGCCAACCGTTTCGGAGATTAGCGGGAACAAACAGACAGACAGACAAAATAAGTTCATATATACTTTTTGCTGTAGGTATCGTATATACTTTCATATGCATTTAGTAAAAAGCTGTTATTTTGCAATAGTATTATGTTGCCTATTTCCTTGTTCCGAGATTATGCATCTCTAACTGAATAATTGGAAAAAATGAAATAAATGTAGAAAATATCAAATAAATCTGGCAACACTAGTTTGATTATTGTGCCAACCAAAACTGCAATACTGCCCCAGTCGAGGTCGGAACCTAGAACTTATACGTTACACTTTTAACATGGTCCCTGGCGCATGGGAAACCTCTCCATCGCCCTGGTAACTTGGTTCCTTCTTCGTTAGCATTACAGGCGGAGCATCACTTGTTATTTTATCATAATATTTACTCAGAAGTAGAATTTGTACAGAAAACCATTCGATAAAATCATGATCCATTATAGTACTTCTATGAAGTGTTTTATGCGACTCTCCATTTTCCTAATCATTTATAATGCTTTACTTACTTTTTACAACACATGAAAGCGATGGAGCTGTCTAATCGGAACCGCAAGGTAATTAGCAATGATACATATTTTATTATGCCCCTTATACGGTTTCCATTAGATTGCAAAACATAATTATGCATGTCTACCACTTGCTAATTAATCCCTACTGACAATTACAACTTTACCACAACAAAATTTATAATTATATTTTGTCTAAGCTGAGTTTTAGTTACAAAGATAAATAGCCAGGAGTTCCTTTTCCGCTTAGATATTAACACCATTTATTCTTAACACAGTATTAACTACACTATATTTTTAAACTGTCTTTTGAAGTGAAGCTGCTTTTGGGACGGTGTGAATTGGATTTAATGAAACGAAAATGTGTAACGAAAGAGAGACAACTATAAATGTTATATATTTATTTATTTTCAGGCAACAATGGCCCATAGGTTTTCGCATGGTGTCTGGATTAAGAATATAGTACCACTTCATCTCCTCTAGTAGATGTCGTGAAAGGCAACTAATGGCCTCTAAGCCAGAGGAGTGGGCAGCAGCGTCCCTTCTGTGGAACCATAGCCATTCTGTGCTCACCAATCCGCCTGCCAGGCGTGGTAAGTACTGGCAAATTCCCCTTAAAACGACGACAGATGGAATGTATCTTCTTATGAGTCACGAAACCGCCTGCCATGAGTACTGGCAATGTCCCCCCAAAAACGGTTGGTGCAGTGGTTGATACAGTCGACTGCTGCGCTCCGGGTCGCGGGTTCGATTCCCGCGTGAATCAAATATTTGTATGATCTACAGGTAGTTGTTCCGGGTCTGGGTGTATTGCGTGTGAAATGTATGTCTGTAAACGCACCCACGACACAGGAGAAATCGTACTGCGGGGCAACGTTTAAAAAAAATTGTTGCTGAGTTTCGTACGGTGAGTGACGAATATATCAGGCCCATCCTTCAAAAATATAGCAGACATACGACATGGCATGGGGGCCAAGGAAAAATATTGTAATGTCTTACCTAAACGTCGGAAACACATCCGCGGCTCCTCGGGTTATAACGCTTTTTTCTTACGTGACATGTCTACCAGTTAACTCTACTGTAAGCCGCGTAAAAGAACTCCAAAAAATAGTTTGATCGGGGCCTCCGTCAGGAATGAAGTTCCTCACTTGCAATAATGACAATATTAATCCAGTGTGAATTAAAACAATAACAAAAATAAGTTAATATAATATTTATACGTGTTTAGAATTGAGGTTATACAGATGACCGCGCACAATGCTTGCTGCTCGAAGCTCGATAAGCGCACGAACACACATATACAACCGTATACAATTGAAAGAGACAGAGAGAAAGGGAAAGAGAGGGAAAGGTCATAACGATTTTTGCTTACGTGATGATTTCTACCAGTTCACTCTACTATAAGCTGTGAAAAAGAACTTCGTAACAAAAACTGTAGCATAAATTTCAGTTATTAATTAAACTCATGTTTCTTCTGCACACAACTTGGGATTTAATTCTCATTAGAGATTTTCTGTTTGCCCACGGCTCCTTTAAGCCTAGACGTAAGCCTTGCCATTTACTTCAAAAACATTAAAAACATTACATTACGGCCGTTTAACACAAACAAATTTTTAATTTTTAATTCTTTATTGTACACATATCTTCAATGTACAAACAAACAAAAACAAAATGACGTAAATAGGCGAGCTTAACTCAATATTGAGTTCTCTAACAGCAAACCTTTGAGCGATAGAGTTATATGAGGAGAGAATCGAGTGTACAACACGAATAAAGTGTGATTTATTATCAATAAATATAATAGGGATAAGCTTAACATAAATTAGCTATATAAATAACACGTGGATATAGTGTTGAGTAGGACATACAAGAGGCAGTACATTTGTCCCGTACATGACACAATATTGTAAGAGCGGCTCAACATTATAACATGTACCACTTCAAATTTTATGTCGCGTTACTCTACTCCTCGCATATGAACTGTAGGGTGAGAGAGAGAGAGAATGAGGCACATGCTTCAAAAGCACGTCGTTTTATTCAACAGACATTATCGTGACTGCAAGAGACAACATGATGTTTTTATTCACTCTATTACAAATGTACTAGTTTAAAGTACAAGACGCGACAGTTTTAGAAAAAAAAGATTTCCTGAATGCCTGATAAATACCTATTTGTTTTGCTTGTGTTGCTGTTATTATGGATTATTATATTACATCTCTAATATATTATATATATTAGAGTATGCCTGTGTACTGTGTATTAGGTATATTTTAAATCAAAATCATGTTTTACAAATAAGTCGCCTGCACAATAATATTACAGTGGCTAATAAGTAAAATTGTCGATACAATTGTCATTTGTCTATAATCAATCGCTTCTTATTACTTTTCTTTAAGTATTACGTCAATCACACTTTGTAAGACAGGGCAGTACAAATACAGCAACAGTACATGAAATACTCGTTCTTTCAAATGTACCGCCAAGCTTCAGGTCATGACGCCAAGCTTCATGTCATGACGCCTCGCCTCATTTGAAGCGGGACATTGTACTGGCTCGGTACAAAAAAGAGGCTACTCTTACAAACTCATTTTTAAATCGTGTCCTACTCAACACTACGTGGATATAAATATCCAATACAAGATATTACGTATGTGATAAATAAATAGAATAAATATATCTATATAATACAATAGTACAATTGCGCCATCAATTTACAAAAATAACTTTTTACTGGTAATGTAGATAAAGAAATATGCTCAGGTATCCGACGTGCAACGATTAAAGTGCAGTAATGCGTTTAATTACGCAGCAAACATTTACTTTCATGAAAGTTAGTCAACTAGGATGAGTGATGTTACGGGGGAACTAGACAAATGGATTTGCGACATAAATTCTATGTTGGTTTAGAATGTTTTGATTAGTGAAAGATTCATTATTCAATTTTTTGTTGTGAGAAGGGAAAAAGGAAGGTAGTTTAATTATATTGTACTTTTGTTTTTGTTCATTATCACCATCATTATCAGCCAAAGGACGTCCACTGCTGAAAAAAGGCGTCCCGCACAGATTTCCACAAAGTCTGGTTACATGCTACACGCATCCGACGGCTCCCAGCGATCTACACCAGGTCATCGTACCATCTCATTGGCGGTCGTCCTATGCAGCATTTTCCAGTACGCGGTCCCCACTCGAGAACCTTTATGCCCCAACGGCCATCAGTTCTACGAGCAAAGTACACATTGCCGCTTCATTTTACTTATCCTTTCAGATATGTTGGTAACTTTAGGTCTTCTACGGATCTCCTCATCCCTGATTCGATCTCGAAGAGAAATACCAAGCATAACTCTCCATGGCACGCGCCATGTTTTCATTATGTAAAGTAATAAACTAAGATAAATATTTTAAAAAATTGCCGTGTTGTGCCGGCTGAGAATAGTAAGCCATCTCATTTCAAGGGTGTCGTAAAAGGTGACTATTGGACTAGCCGAGGGATGGGCAGCAGCGTCCTTTGAGTACCTACATTTACACCTCGACTGTGATTGCCATCCCGCTAAGCGTGGCGATAATAGCAACCCACCCTGAGC
The DNA here is from genome assembly GCA_947459985.1 of Diloba caeruleocephala. NCBI lineage: Eukaryota > Metazoa > Arthropoda > Insecta > Lepidoptera > Noctuidae > Diloba > Diloba caeruleocephala. The sequence continues at coordinate 18,883,168 of OX381624.1, forward strand.
ACACAACATAAACTCAGACGTTGTTCGTTCTTTAGGGGAGATCGAGTTGATTTTATATTCGCTAGAGTTAAAAATATAAAAAAAGTTACCAGTGATGACATATGGAACAGAGACGTGGTCACTCACAATGGGCCTCATAAGCAAGCTCAAGGTCACTCAGCGAGCTATGGAGAGAGCTTTGCTTGGTATTTCTCTACGAGATCGAATCAGAAATGAGGAGATCCGTAGAAGAACACATGCTCACACATGGGCACATTGCTCGTAGAACTGATGGCCGTTGAGGCAAAAAGGTTCTCGAATGGAGACCGCGCACCGGAAAACGCAGCGTCGGACGACCTCCAACGAGGTGGACAGACGACCTGGTGAGGGTCGCTGGGAGTCGTTGGATGAGAGCGGCATGTGACCGTTCGTTGTGGAGATCTAAGGGGGAGGCCTTTGTTCAGCAGTGGACGACCTGTGGCTGATATGATGATGATGATGAGAGTTAAAAAGGCACCTAGGCCCGTATTACAGATCGAGAATCAATAATCAAGTAGAACTTGAGTCGAGATTTCATAATCATTCATCATTCATAAACAGCCTATTACTGAGCCACTGCTGAGCACGGGCCTTTTCTTATGATATGAAAGGCCTACCTTTGTCCACCACGCTGGCCTAGTGCGGGTAGGCGGACTACACACACCAGTGAGAACATTTTGGAGCCCTCTCAGGTGTGCAGTTTTCCTCACGATGTTTTCCTTCACCGTTAACGCAAGTGATAATCACATTATGATCCGCACATGAATCCGGAAAGTCGCGGGCCGGGATCGAACTCAGACATAAATAGAAGGCGTTTCAACAACTAGGCTATCACTGCTTTTTTAGGGGTCGAGATTGCACCAATCCAATATGAACCCCACGTAATAGGTCCAGCATTTATATTAATTGTTCCTCCAATTCTACTTGAGTTATAAATGCCGATCCGAGCCTTAGTAAAGTAAACAACTAGAATTTTATTGTTATCCATAAAATTGTAATAAAATATTTTTGTACGATGAGCCAGCTGTTTAATTGTTGTAAAAGTTAAGTGTAAAGTATGTGCCGTACAGTGCATAAGTAACATGGTGCAACTTAGTAACTTAGTGGTCATATTTTTTTCATTATCCTAGTTTAATACCCATTATGAAGACATAACGAATGGTTTGCATATAATTGGTTAATTAGCTTCTTTTAATGTTGTATTAATGCTCACTTAAATGTTACTATCATCATAACCATATTTTTTCCCCACTACCATCGTATGGATAAAGGGTTACCACGCAGTATCGATAATTCTAGGATACTGATGTTTTTTTGGCATGGTGAAATCATTATGAACTTCCTCCCAAAAAAGGTGGAGGTGCGTGCCAACCTCTTCGGCTTAAAGAATTTTATTTCCCAAAAGAACATTACATAGTTCACTTAATATGAGAAATTTAATTAAAATATATTTAAGTACATCACCATTTCGGCCGAATGAAGTCCCCTGCTGGACACAGGCCTCCCCCAAAGATGTCCACAACGACCGATATGGATGTGTTGTGGGCTCATTGGGGGGTTTTGCCATAATCGCCACGCTTGGCAGACGGGTTGGCGATCGCAGTTGAGTTGTTAATGTACTCGAAGGACGCTGCTGCCCATCCTCCAGCTAATCCCTGAGTCGACTTTTACGACACCCACGGGAGGAGATGGGGTGGTGGCATTCTGAGCATACAGTAGTACATAGATGTATTCAATCTGCCATAGTTAAACAAAGTCAAATTATTAATTAGGTACACCATCAATTCCTTTTTAAAAACATTAACAGATACAGAGACTTTTTTTTTTTCGGTAATTAATTACATAGCTGAGCTCTCTCAATCTGTATGTTTCTCTTTCCTTCCAAGGTTCTGATCATAGGTAGTTCTATGTTGTGCCCACACCAAGCGACCCAAGAGAAGACGGTAGCACGCATGTGGTCACGCGCTGCCGTGGGACGCTTTGGGGGATCCTTTACAGTCCCCCTGGGGGGGTGACCGCTTTACAGTCACCCTCTCCGAGATGTGCCAATAGGCATGGCACCAGTGGGTGGCTCTAGTGTGATCATACGAGGACCTGGAGCCTCCCTTAGGTGCCGAAAATGACCGCTCCAGTGGTTTTAGCCGGTAGGAGTCCGGCATACCCCTTCGTCCTTCCCCGGGGCGAAGGAAGTTCATGATGAATTCCCACTGGGCACCAATAAAAAAAAAAAAAAAAAAGCTAGTTCTATGTTATCTCTGTTCCTGGTACAGTGATGATGTGATTTATGTTTAAATGTGATGTTTGACTGAATGTTATTCGTAAGTATTATCTTTTTTTTTTTTTTAAACGTTGGCCCACTCTTGTATTTCTCCTGTATCGTGGGTGCGCTTACAAACATGAATTCCACATACAATACACCCAGACCCGGAACTACTACCTGAATACTGGCTGAAGAGTTGAGAAATACTTTTTTTTATTTCACCCAATACATCATATCACATATCCACACGGAAAGCTACGAACAATAAACATTCTGCTATTTATTTGTTAAGCCGGAATAAAATTGGTAACTCAGAACTTTCCCAAATACCACATTTTAACCGCAACACGGTAACTGCTTGGAGAAACACAGGCAATTAATAATTCTATATTCCAAGCCAATATGACATTTACATGAGGTATAGTTGATTTATTGTGTGCACGCTCTTGAAAACATAAATTCATTACTAAGCTGTGTTGGCGAATGACATTTTAGTATTTTTATCTATAATTAACGCTTAATTATGCTTTAGGTTAATTCACAGAACACGGACTAATTAGGTCTCTAAGCGTTTGAACACTCAAACTAATCGCTCGTTTGTCAGTATGTGTACCACAGAAATAGGAAATAAGGAGATGTGTACGGGGGCGTAACCGCGCCACCGCGGCTGGATAAATTTGGGCCATCCGGAAAAAATGGCCGTTTCATAACATCAGTTGAGATTCGATCGCGTAAGTGAAACTGTTAAATTGTCGTATTGTTCGGGGATAACAATAAAAAACCGAAGCGAAAATAATAACTTTATCAAGGAAGGAATCGTATACAATATGCAAGTCAAGGAATTTTCTTGTATTTGACTATAAAGAGAGTAAATTAAAAATTATTGTTTTCTTTATTATGTTACACTTGGATTGATGGAGCTAAACGACATTATTATTTTTGTACAAAATACAATGCTTCTTATCTACCACTTTTAACTAACAATAGGTGTATAACAAACGCAGTGAGTAGAACAGCGAATGGTACTCCCAATAAACTTACGCGTTGCGTGGTACGGCTGTCGTTTGCGGTCTGTACGCTCGGTATGATTGACTATCTACAAAGTCAGGGTGTGTTTTAGTATGAGAAGCCAATTATAATGTTGTGTTTATTCAGTTCATTGGATGAGACCTTGTAACTGTGTGCATTAGTGTGCTTTTATGAAGAATGGTAGTGGGAAAATGGATTTCTAGGCTCGCATACATTTTGATCTACATGGCATATCTCCTTTCTTCCAATATCTTTGATGTGTACGCTCGGTTTTAGTACGCTACTGAGATAAAACGGACGCTGCCTTTTTTGTTTACTTGTCGTTTGTTTTGTTTCTATACTTGACTAATAGTTTCAATAGAGACGTACGATGGTATACTAACGCCGCCATACCGACCTGTACCTAGTATTCTAGTACGAGTTTCTTTTAACTATCGAAACGTAATAGTAAACTAAACCGCGATCGGCGCTGCGATTGGCCCGCTCCGAACTCTTCAACCAATCGGAGCGCCGAACGCGGTAAACGTGTAGTTTACTATTACGTTTCGAAAGTTAAAAGAAACTCGTACTAGGGGTACAGTTCTCATCCTGTGCATGTCAGGAAGAACTAATTGAAATGTTGGCGTTAGTCAAAAGTTTTTGGTACTTACCGAATTTTTCAAACGATACCGCTTCGACTTTTCAGCAAGTGGCGTTATAAAAATAACTTTAGTTATTTCTTAACCGCAGGACCTGTTTTTCTTCAGTTATGTGTACTATTATCATGATTTTCTTGACCAATGTTAAAATCAAACGTAGAACCACATGGCACTTTGTTGAACTACAGATTTGTTGTTTGTAATCTAAAGAAAGAAAATATGTTTATTTTGAGTCCTCATTCACACACAGGTTGCACATTTTATATACAGTAAATGAAATATTAATAATTAAATTAAAATAGTTTCGTGTGGTGTCCAGACTAAAAACATAGCACCACTTCATCTCTTCCCGTGGATGTCGTAAAAGGCGGCTAAGTGACTAAGCCCGAGGGATGGGCAGCAGCGTCCCTTCTGTGGAACAGTAACCATACTGCGCTTACCAGCCGGTCTGCCAAGTGTGGTGAGTATAGGCAAATGCCCCCCAAATTATTTTCACAATTGTGAAAATCTATGGGCGAGGCCTTTGTTCGGCAGTGGACGTCCTATAGATGACGATGATGATGATGAAATACGATAGCAAGTGATTGTGAATGCATGAGGCCAACATTGGTACCTATCTCAGCTAGTGTTACAGCAAGGAATATGCTCCAGCGGAGGAGTACTTGGACGCCTAAATGCGCCCCCCTTTCTCATAGCTTCATTAAAAAAAATTGTGTTTAGTTACTAGATACTTGGGGAACAGGGTGTGGTGTTCCTCCATAGGGACGGGAGGATCCTCCAACCAGGCGGGTGTTATGCCTGGCGGGCCGAAGCCCAATGATGGGCGTCTGTACTTATGCAGCGTTGCGCGAATTCTTTACAAGTGTGATTCAGGATTCTTTGACGTCATCGGAGAGTTGCAATTATTATTAAAGTAGATGTCGCTGTAAGTTATACTTGTATGCTTGCAATGTAGGTGTCGCCACACTAGTGTAGAATGTACATCCCATTAGCTTATAATAATTAAGACAAAGTCTTGAATTGCATAAAAAATGAATTGCATAATTCCATTAAATAACAGTAGTATAAATAACATTTAACACTTAAAATGACCGACTCAACTTTTATTCAAAATAATTAAAGCCCACACAAGACATGTAAGCTTGGCAGGTGCTGCCTTTGATCCAGGACTAATGATAGTTTATTGCGACCTAATACTCGCGACGTGTTGGTAATTAATTTAGTATAATTACGTAATAAATGCTCTAACGGGATGTTTATCAACGATAAAATATTGCTAATATTACGTATATTCATTAATAGTCCGTGGTCCACGTTGTCCGATGATCCGTGTGATGTCTGGATTAAGAATATAGCACCACTCCATCTCTGCCCGTAGATGTCGTAAAAGGCGACTAAGGGACTTTAAACCAGAGGAATGTGAAGCAGCGTCCCTTTTGTGGAACAGCAGCTATGCAGTAAAGCCACCAACCCGCCCGCCAAACGTGGTGAGCAAATTCCCCCAAAAATGACAATACACGGCATGTAACCAGATGTTTATGGGGGAGGCTTTTGTTCAGCAGTGGACCACTTTTGGCTGAGAGTTAGGATGATGATGATAATTCACTAATTGCATAGCGTTTTAGTAACTATTGGTGTCGTCCTCCGATTAAAACAGATGGAACTGTCTCACTACAGGGCTTTTCTCATACGAAGAAGGTATGGTAGCCTGAAGGTATACGGACTCACTTCTTAAGCTCAAGTTTGCGGATTCAAAACCTAGAATGTATCAATAATAACAAAACACAATAGTCATCCTACAACACGAACGGTGCAGTGTTTTAAACTTTAAAACTATCATTATTATAAGCGATATAATACTGTATAATACGTGTCTGTCTGTATATCATAATAAATGGCAAAATGTAAGTGAATACTACTATTTAAACTATGTCTAATCATAAATAATCGTTTTTAGAATATCTGATTATCTGTCACAAAGCCAGACATAATTAAAAATCTATTGTGTCTCGCGGCTGCCGGCAATTAACAGATTAGCGGATATAATAGACTCCGTAATGGCTTAACGGATTTCAATGAAAAGCGAATGAAATGGGAATTTTTACACACATTTTCGTGTATGTTTCATTTCGATATCTTTCAGGGTTCAGAAGATACGAATGTCAATATAATTTACGGCTAGCGAAGCGGGCGGCTAACGGCTAGTGAGTGTCTGATAATCGCAAAATCCTAAGACAATCATCATCATTTCGGCCGAATGAAGTCCACTGCTGGACACAGGCCTCCTCCAAAGATCACTACGACCGATATGGGTGTGTTGTGTGCTCGTTTGGGGGGTTTTGCCATAATCGCAATTGAGTTGTAAATTTACTTGATGAACGCATCCGCCAGCTAATCCCATAGTCGCCTTTTATGATACCCACGGGATGAGACTGGTTGGTGCTATTTGTAGCTGGCACCACACGGCAGGTATATTATTAAAAACATAAAATGTCTTAAAAATATTAAAATACTACAGCAAAAAGTACTATAGTGAAGTAGACGAATTTAGACGATGTCACTTGAAATCGGCTGCAAGGCTGTCAAATACCTCATCTCTTTCTAACTTGTGACATACCTTAACAACAATTTTCTCACTTGCACACTTTGTTAGGTGGGTAGGTATCCTAAGTTTATGATTACAACATTATACGTGTTTGAAAGTCCGGTAGCGACCTCTATATTTTATCATTCTGACTTAAAAATGAAGTAATTTTGAATTACACATTTAAAAAACTGCTTAAATACACCTTGGTAATGTATTACCTCTTAAACAGGTAATATGTATTCAACACAACAAAGTATGGAAGAATTATTAATACTTAATTAATTATTTCTATAAAATTATTAACGTCTTGTTTGTATTTTGGAAGCCTCTGAGGTATAATTTTGAAGTCATAGTAGTACCTTTACAATGTTAGTATAATGTTTTTGTTTAGGGACAAACTCATCTATAAGGTTCGAGGCAATTTGGAAATACAAAAAACAGTTTAATATTCAGGTCTTGAAGGTCAAATAGGATATTTGTAAAACATATATACCATTTGGATAAATAAAGATAAAAGATAAAAACATTTTAATTCGTGTAAACCATTTACAGGCATTCATGAATATATATACACTTTAGGTGCTACGTTCTGAGATGTAAATTATTATTTTTTATGGAGAAGAACGATCACGAAACTGATACAATGTCTAGACTACATTGTAAACAAAATGAATGAAGATTAATGGACGACAATTTAGGAGAAAGGAGTGTACACTTCTATAAGTTTACATAACACAAGCCTGAATATTGATATAGATTTTTGACAAAGTGATCAAAAAGTTGACCAATCCCAAGAGACGGTCCGTTAATGGCTATGGACTTTGCATCAGCATCGCTCAGATGGTTAAGCCATATTGTAAGAAAACGAAACGAAGCGATAAACGACGCCACCATAAGCAGGACATTTGAGTTAGTATGACACACTCAAACTGCTGGACAACTATCGCCTCAATTTTAATCATCATATGTCGATAATTTACGATGACCGATGGACGGTGACCAAAATTGACGGCACGGTTGGTACAGTGGCTAACACAGTCGGCTGCTGCGCTCCAGGTCGCGGGTTGGATTCCCGTTCGGAACAAATGTTTGTATGATCTGCAGGTAGTTGTTCCGGGTCTGGGTGTGTTGTGTGTGGAATTTATGTCTGTAAACGCACCCACGATACAGGAGAAATCCTAGTGTGGTGCAACGTTATTTTTTAAACAAATACAATAAAAAATATTCATTTCCGGAGAGTCTGCAATGAAAACAGTGGCATGTAATGGTGGCACTTTTAATAAAAAGTATATATAACTAGTTGGTTATAGGGGTGAGGTATGAGGGGTTAATTTCAAAAATAATAATTTTAATTTTTTATTTGTAGTATTAATTATGTACCTGTTTATAAATAAAATTACTATTGGATAAATTTCGTTTCTTATGTTAACATTTTTTAAAGTTGGTGGTGTTCTTTATTTGTGTGCGTTTCGTTACAAAATGATGAAAATCATGCATTGTTTTTAATAAATACTATTCCTATAACATACTGATAGTCCCCTTGAAACAAAGCTCACTTTTGTCGTAGGATTCTATATAATTAAAATTAATTAAAAATATAAAATTTAAATTGACACAACAAATAAAAAATATGTTGCTATTTAAATAAGTACGAATGACATACTTACATATATCTAAAAAAATACATGAAACTGAATTTAAAGCCTGCAAAGCATTGTTAAATATCTTACTGAGAACCGGAAAGCAAATTTCATTACTTAAGATATTTATTTATGAATGAGTACTTTAATAGTATGTGAAAATATCATATTAGCGGCTTAGTTATTATGGATTTGCATAAATAAATAATAACAATTTTGCATGATTCCTAGAGTGTATAATCATTTACCTAGCTCTCTGCATGAAATTTCTAATGGTAATGTATTAAAAAAAGTAAACCTCTTTTAGAAAAGGCATATTATTCGATAAGGGAATTTCTTGAAGATACATTTTAAGATATATAATACCACCAGGATTTCATTTCGGCCGAACGAAGTCCACTGCTGGACACAGGCCTCCCCCAAAGATCACCACAATGACCGATATCGGTGTGTTGTGGGCTCATTGGGGGGTTTTGCCATAATCGCCACGCTTGGCAGACGGGTTGGCGATCGCAGTTGAGTTGTTAGTGTACTCGAAGGACGCTGCTGCCCATCCTCCGGCTAATCCCTTAGTCGACTTTTACGACACCCACGGGAGGAGATGGGGTGGTGGTATTCTGAGCCGGCACCACACGGCACAGGCACAGGCACCATGATTTATGACTGGACTATTCATGTCATTAAAAAACGTGTACGTCGTGTAATTAAAGTGTGTCATTACGATATTTGATTTATTAATTTGTAATTGTTTATTCAATACGAGTAGTGATCTTATTTGATCTCAACTGAATCATTAATTTTGACATTGTTATTAAATGTTTGCATGTCATGAGCCTCACTATGGCAATCTATGTTATAATATAACTATTGTACCTGCCCATACTGCGCAAATAAAGAGTATCGAATTGAGTACGAGGGCGGCACTGAAAATTTCGGGAATCAAGGAAGTGACACAACATTACTATTTAAAAATGTATTTATTGCTTTTCGAAGTATTCTCCGCGAAATTTGATACATTTTTCCATACGATGGAACCAATCATTGAAGCAACCATTCCATTCGGAAGTTGGGGTCTCCAAAATGGCCGTTTTGTAGGCGTCCACAGCTTCTTTAGGTGATGAAAATCTCTGTCCACGCAATTTATTCTTTATTTTAGGGAAAGTATAGAAATCATTAGAGCTTAGGTCGGGGCTGTACGGCGGATGGTCTAATAATTCTATGTTTTCTTGCTCTAAAAACTCTTTTGTTCTGTGCGCGGTGTGAGAACTCGCATTGTCGTGATGGAGGATGATGTGGCGGTTGCAGTTCTCTCTACGGAGTTCAGAAACGACCTGTGGCAAACAAATGCTAGCATACCATTCTGCATTAACCGTTCTTTGTCCCTCAAGAGGAACAGTCGTAACATGGCCGGTTTTGGAGACAAACGTGGCCACCATTATTTTTGCAACACTCCGTGAACGAACAATTTTTATTGGCTTTAACTCATTTTCGAACACCCAAACTCGTGACTGGTTTTTTATTTCGGGTTCGTACGCATATATCCAGGATTCGTCACCTGATACGATGTTGTATACAGCATTTGAGGATCCTGCGTGGAATCTTTCGAGAGTTCTGACGCACCAAGTAACGCGAGCCGCTTTTTGCTCTTCACATAGCAAATGCGGTATCCATCGGGAAAACAACTTTTTTACACCTAATTGTTCATGCAAGATTATTTGTATTTGACTCATGCCAATGTCTAAAGTTGCCTGAATTTCGCGGTATGTCACATGTCGATCTTCCTCAATCAGCTTACGCACAGCATCAACGTTTTCTTGGGTGACTGCAGTTTTTGGACGACCTTGACGAGGATCGTCACTGAGCTTGACACGTCCACGTTGAAATTCAGCAAACCAGCGATAAATTGTGGTTTTGGATGGGGCTTCATCACTAAATGCAGAAATCATCCGGTCAACACACTGTTTTTGTGTTAAACCACTTCGAAAGTCATAATAAATCATCGCTCTTGAATTTTCTCGAGTCAATTCCATTTTCTCAACGACTAAACAAGTTTGACACATGGTGCTTTCACTCTAAACAAGGTGCTCGGTAGATAGTTTAGCTGATTTTAGTAGGCACCGTTGTGTGAATGTTATATTAAAACGAATCTAATATTCAATTTGGATGGCTTATAATATAAAAACTTTGCTTCATAAACCAGGAGATGTCGTTGTTTTTAAATTTGCATAAAATAATGGTTTTTTTTCGTTCGTTCTCCCGTCCCGTCTATTGACCATACTCCCTGCCTGTCGTTAATTAATTCTTTCGTTTTGTTTGCATATTTTAATGTTTCTGTAAATCAAACCTTATTAAATTATATTGAAAACAAATCATTCAGAATTTATATTTTAAACGCATTTTAAATAAATAAAAATATATATATTGATCTGTTATTGATAGTGAACTTAATATCTTATCTGTGCTCGATGCAGAATAATTACTCATTAAACGCAGAATTTTCAATAGAGATATTGAGAAATATACATGTTTTATGACTTCTTTTCTATATTAATTCCAGTATGATATTTATTTGACATAACATTTAAAATAGAATTAATGCTTTAAGACAATTTAGTTGAAAAAATTATCTTTAGAAAATGGATAATGGGACGTGAACGCGCCGTTTTAAAAGTTATATGTCTATGTATAGAATATACAGCTGACAGCAATCATCATTGCTTTGACATTTCTTTTAGTGAATTCAAAATACTGCAAATCGAGTTATCCGAGCGGATAATCCATAATCGATCCACAAAGTTATTTGTTACCCAACTCGAGTAGGAAGAACCGGATATATATATTATATATTGTCTTTTTATGCAGCTAATAGGGGTACAAATGTATGCTCGCGTTTATGGTGTAAATTAGTGTAGAAGAGCCGCTACGAAGTGCACGGTCAGCGACATAAGTCGTTGAACAATAAAAAAAAAAACAATTCGCGTGCACGTTCTCGTTTTGCATCATAGCCATATTTTTTTATCAAAACAATATTTAACTATGTTGCTATTATCTGGTTTTGAGAATGTTTACCAACGTTTTTAAAATAAAGAGTATTACCGATAAAAAAAAATCAATTGTTCAGGGTCTTGTGTCGCTGACTGCACCAAAGTCAGTTTCAAAGCGGGATCTGTCAGGAAATTGTAGTTGTAGATATTTAGCACATTTACTCGAGTTACATACAAGAAAAACCAGAATCTCAGAATCTCAAAACGATTAATTTTTGGGGAAAAAGCTACATAATTTTTATGAGCATAAATAGTTTAATAGTCTTTTGGTGCCAGCTACGAATATCACCAACCCATCCCATTCCGGTGGTTGTCTTAAAAGGCGACTATAGGATTAGCCAGAGGATGACAATCTTATTTAAGACGTAAGGAATAATTTTGACTGTTAATAAGAATATCCGAACGGTTGTCAATTGCCCGCAGCCATGTAGACACAATACATTTTTAATTTCGTTTTGCGGCAGTTAATTAGATACTACATATTCACTTCCTTCCAACCAACTTCCTATAATTTTGAAATGATCGTAAATTTCATGACTTCCCCTTGAAAATAACATGTCAAAAAGAAATGTACTCAAATCTGACTTTCGACCCATTCGAATAAGGCGGCGCGACTGTGGTTCAAGTTGAACTCATAGCACCACCAAGTGAGCGTGACGTAGCGAACGCAATCACGTGAATTCGAATTAGTAAAAATCTAACTCGAGTTGATCGAGTTAACCCGAGTTGCCAACAAGAGTTGCCAATCTCTAATTTCCTTTTCTTTTCTGAAACGAATGGATGTGATTTTATTATTTGTGCTGTTTTCACCGTATGAATTGGCTTTATCTGGGACACTGACGATTCTGCTCTCATATTACTAATCCATTGTTTTCTGATTTCCCTATACATTTAACTCTACTCACGCTTTAGAATTTGGACATCGTTTTGCCTTGTGTTTGGTTTGCTCGTTATAATGAACGAAAAAAGTGTTGTGTACCGGTTGCAATAGAACTCGTGAGTACCTGCTTACATATTCCTATGTGGTTTTTATACCGATACCTAGTTAAGATATATTCCTAACACAATTTCACCTTACACAGTTTTGCATTTTATCGTGTACTAGCAGTGCCCTGTGGTATCACTCGCGTTCCTTTTAGTCGTAGCGTAATGTTCTATAAAGTAATATCCTTAAACAAATCACTCAAAAATATGTTCTCTAATTAGACATGTCCCGACAAACAGCTTCTCGTAAAGTTCTTACCAAAACAGAAATTCAAAAATTGCCGCGCCCTTTCACGGTCACTTCACTCCGACTGAACGAAACGCATACTTTAGTGTATTTGTTGTACCTAATTCTCACCAAAAACAAAATACGGCACGACACAGAATCAAAGCAGTTTCTTCATAAGAAGAAAGCTCACAAATCAGAATACAGTAGCAGAAGGATGTTTTTATTATAGAATGAGAAAGATAACGAAAGCGGTAGGGTATAATATTATTCCCGACAACGACCCTAAAATCCCGACATTTGAAATTTTGCCCTTAATGTAGTCTTCCCATCTGGTAACCTAGCTCCACCCCTAAGCAGACACTGACCTATCACTGACCCATTCAAACATATAAACTCTAGCTTTTTAATATTAGTATAGATTATGTAAAAACACAACTATCTTAGGAATTAAATGATTAGGGTATGAAGTTTCATATTTTGTTTTATTTATAGGAGCTGACAATACTGTCTTGCATACATTTCCGAATCCTAATAAGGAAATAAGTAGATTTACTACATGGATAAATGCAATTGGAGGTGATTTAACAACTATGGATCCTGACCGTGTGTTTTCAAAGCTGAGAATTTGCCATGATCATTTTGAATCTCGATATCACACATGAAGAGGCTCAGCCCTAATGCAGTTCCAACATAAAGTTTAACAGGTGAGTACAATTAGCGTCGTCGAGGCTATCCTGCCACTCTTCGAAGCCTGGCTCAGAAGGAGCGTGTGCGTCACCTAAGCGGCGGGTCCTGTCGATCGGATCGGGCAAGATCTCTCTCTGCCAGCAGTACTGTCTAGGCTTTGTTGGCAGAGCATGAAAATTGGAGTGCAGTGGTCTCCTTTTGCGACAGCGTCATGCTACAGAAGGAGACTGCAGAGCGGGATCTGGTGGGCCGACCCCGCATGGAGAAGGACGATACGGCGCCGGGGTAACAACCGTCCCGGCACCCAGGTCCAACACGCCTGAACCCTCTGCTGTCACAACATGGTGGGGGCCCTCGGGAATCGCGGGCGCGCAGGTTGGGGAGTCTGTGTGCTCATACCGAGTGACTCCCGGGAAGACGGCGTCGCGCACGTGGTCACGTACTAACGTGTGCGCAGCACAGCGCACACAAACATATATGCAGTAACTAACTGTAAAATAAGTTTTAAGCATAGATAGAAAATAACAATATCTTTAAGACTTATGTTTTATCTTTTCACATTGGTTATAATTTTAGGATTCACAATTTTGTCGGAAAGAAGGCCAATGCAAGACTTAACAAATAGGAATTTAAATGAAATTGCGAAGATGGACACTATTCAAGAGCCTGCAGCCCAAGAAAGTAGTATAACGTACCAACTTTCTGCAAGTACTTCAACTTTAGTCCAGCCAACTGTAATAATGGAAACAATTCTAATTCGAGAATATTTAAAAAACAAAAAGTTGTTGACCTACCATAGCATTAACTTAATTAGATGTTTTTCGAAAATTCAGGATATTACCATAAATAATATCAGAAAAGACAGCAAAAAAATGTGTATAAAACAATACATCCGGACAATTTGCTCAATTATGATCGATTGTGGAAAACAAATTTAATTAATAACATATAAGTCTAAATTCAGGAAGCAGGAAGCTATAGACAAACTTGTTGTTCCTGCTGCTAGGCTCCAGAAGATAAGCAATCCATTTAAATGTCAGTCTGTACGTTTTTACAATAAAATCCCAAGTCATATTCAAAATAAATTCTCAATAAATTCAAGTCCATTATAAAACAGAATCTATGTAGGAAAATCTGTAACTGTACTGATAAAATTACAGAATATATGATATACGACAAAAACGCTTGGGGTTGAGATTTGTTATGACATTAATTATTTGTATCATTGTTATTTTTATTTACTTTCATTTTATGCATTTAGATTTGATTATGACTTTATTAGTGCAAATACCATGTGGGTTATTCAATTATTTTGTTTTACTGACGTAATATTTGTGTAGCAGTTTAGATATATCATTCTCACTCAAGTGTCCTGCTAATGGTGGCGTCTTGTATCGAGTTGCTAAGTTTCCCTACAATATTGTTGAACTGAGCGACGCTAATAGCTGTTTAGTTTAGACTTTAAGAAGTTTAGACTCTTTTTCTTGCATTATCCTCACGTTAACTTCATTTAGAGAAAAATGTAGTCAAAAAATATTGTATTGAAAAAGGGTAAGTAACCATGGAGTTGCTTGTCCATTCTTCTCCATGGAAAATCAACATCTTGAAACGTGGCAACTAAAGTCTTGACTATTCATAAGTCCTATAGATAAACGGTTTAACGTGAATAAAAACTATTTTTTATCTTTAACTTTAATAGATCTATTTCAAGATATGACAAAAGCTTACGATAAAGTATTACATAAACGACTACTAGAAAAATATACGCGGCAGGTATCAGGGGTACGGTTTTAACTGCTTCTAGTCTTTGTGACACAAATAATACGAAGAGATAGAATATCATGATGATAAAAATAATCAGATTTCTGAGGTAGGATAGGATAGAAGCTGACAGTAGAATAATCAAACACTCCATCCTTCAGGGTAGCGTCGTTACGTGTGCCCTTTTTTATTATACATTAATGATTTACTTAAAATAATTCACACATACTATGTGTTATTTATGTAGATGGTGTCTCCCTGTTACGTACGGCAAACATTGCCTATATTACATTTCAACCCCTTTATAATAGAAAACAATGGCTAGAAATACTATTTTAACTTTTTATTAAAATCAAAACTTAATTCTGTATACTGTACAAAGTCATGGGTAAAATGCTCGCACCCAGTTGCACTTTATCTGGGTACATGTACATGCATACTTAGTAATAATTATTTTATATATAAGACCTATTAAATTATAATGTATGTACGTGACTGTAACTTAAAATAAACAAATTATTGTAAATTCTCAATGATTGTTTTATTTCTATTTTAATTAAAAGAAACGAATAATTTCATTAATAGAGCCTATACGTGAGCAACAGTTGACATTCACAAACCAGCAGATGTCGCTCTATTCGAGATCTTTAACTGATAACTATATCTCAGATTTATAAAAGGTACTCTGTGGTTTGACAAAACCTTGTGACAAGACCGTGAATCTTTTTTTAAATAAATAAATGGTATTCGATTTGTAAAACCAAGGAGTTTTCAATTTAAAAGATTTTAATATGACAGGAACAGTGGAAATATTCCATTCCCGATACTTTTAGTGCAGCCTATGTATTGTGTCCATCAATAATATATATATATGTTTTTTGTATATATATATATATACAAAGAGAGGGTCAATGCTCTTCTGTGGCTATGTAACATCACCTCTTTGCATCTGAAGTTGGTAAGGACAGAATAGTTTGAGCTTCAAACAAAATCAAAAATTCAATAAAAAGAATTGGCAGCATTTTACTCTCTTACACTTCTCTGCATACATAAGTTTGTATACACTAAAAGAGGATCAGACTAAATAAGAAAGGTGGAGAAGGTTAAAAAAAATATTTGTAGATGTTATTTCTTCCTCATCAATACAGATATAAATAACTTAGATTCTTCAACCACGGTTTGTTCCTAGCTGGTTGAATTCTTTCGATCATCATATGATCAGAAAATTCTAATAATGAATATATTTCTTAATACTTTTTGTTCAAGATCTGGCCATTTTACCCACGAATAAATGGGCATAAATAGAATTGAGAAAAGTATTTTAAAATTAAATAGGTAGGTATAATAAATTCTAATAACGAAATTATAAATTCCTGAGGCTATTAATTCGAGACCGCAAATTCAAATTCAACGAACATATGGAACGTGAAAATTCCGTCAATAATCGTTCAACTAATTCGATTCGAATTTTAAATTGTTGCCGAATTTGTTCGGTTTTTTTCCCCTGCCGTCGGTTCGACGCCGACGCGATCCGAAAACTGTCAATCAAACCATTGCATATTATTATTTAAGGGATTGTAATTCGAAAATAAAAGAAATTTTGGAATTTCGAACATCGGCCCGTTTGTGTTTTTAGAGTTCTCGATTTCAAATGATGAACGTCTTATAGATCCGCAATGTTCTCAGGCTGGATTTTTTGTCAGGATCTAATCATAAGTTTAGAAGGTAATGTTATTTCCCGTCAAAAAAAGATAACTAATTTTAACTGTTTAACAAAGCAATAAAGAAATATTTTTCATATTTTCGCTGTACCTATTGATTAAAATTTTCCAATTTGATAATCTGTTCATCAACAGGTCTTTTAAAATATATAGTTCTAATTATAAATAAGAATGTTAATTACCAAAGTAAGAAAAATGGAGCCCATTTTGTAATGTACTCAAAATAGGAAAAACTATAAATAAACAAATAAGCTAAACATAGTATTGCAGAACTTATAATAGCTAAAGCAAGCACACACTTGACCGTTTTATTTACCAAAAACCTAATTGTAGTGTGTCTCGCGGCTAAAATCGTGGACCGATGTAAAAAGTCACTTATCGGCCCCGGAGGTTCTTAAAAAATTGGACTTATCCCTAATCTTATATTGACACCGTAATGAGACCAAAATATTGTAACGTCCGAGATTAGTCTGGAGAGCAGTCGAGACGACACGAAATTAAATATTTTGGGGATTAATTCAAATTGCTTTTGTCTATTTGCATTGTTTTAAAAATGTTTATGAACGAGTTATTTTAGTAACAGAAAGATCACAGAGTTATTACATAAATACAAACATGAATTGACAAACAATAAAATAGTGAATGGACGGCACGTTGAGCGCAGTGGCGAGGGTTAGATTCCTGTACGGAACAAATATTTGTATGGCCGACCATGTAGTTGTTCCAGGTTTGGGTGTTTGTGCATATGAAATATATTTCTGTAAATACAAGTAGTATCAGTAGTATTGTACCCATGATATAAGAGAAATCGACGTATGGGGAAACGTTTAAAATAAAGTGTAATCTTTGTAACTTACGTCGGTCACACTGAACAAAAACCAGATTAATTAGAATAAATAATTTAAACCATGGGTGAAAAGGCTTTAATATGTAGTGACCTCTGTTGTCAGTATATTGACAACTTGTCTAAAAAGAGACACATTATTTTACTAGGCATCGTAATAACCTGTCGTCGCTATAAGACTGGGGGCCTCTGGGTTCGTGGGTGCGTAGATTGGGGGATCTGTGTGCCCACGCCGAACGACCCACGAGAAGACAGTGGCGCGCATGTGGTCATGCGCCGCCGTGTGCATCACAGCACAGCGCACAGTGACGGTTCGGGGGATTATTTTCAATTCCCCTTGACCGCTTTACAGCTTACCTCTTAGCTTTACCCTCTCCGAGATGTGCCAATATGCGTGGCATCAGTAGGCGGCTCTAGTGTGATCATACGAGGACTTAGGTGCCGAAGATGGACAGTGGACGTCCTTCAGCTAATATCACGATGGTGATCATGAAATAAAAACTGAATTTAAAAAAATATTTTGCCAAACCTATTCAACAGTCGTCCCTGTTCCAGAACAGCCACCGGCCGGATTTGGTTCCGTGAAACTAATCAGTTTAAATAAGTAAATTGACGATAGACCCGGCCATTCGTCACGCGACGGACAAATTCAGTTACAAAGCGTGTTACGGGATGCAACTTTGTACCATTGATGTTCTCTTTAATACATACCTAAGATAAGTTGAGATTTTACCAAGGCCATCGTAAAATATGAAAGGACATTTGAGCCAGTATATTGGAGATATCCGTGCAGTGTCCATATAAAGAATGTAGCACAGCTTCATCTCCTCCCGTGGATACTAAGTGACTCTAAATCAGAGGGAAGAGCAGCATGGAACAGCTGCAATTCTAGGCTAACCAACCCACCTGCTAAGGGTGGTGAGTACTGGAAAATTCCCCCAAAATGACGACACACGCCATGTAACCGGTCGTCTATACGAGGTTTTTGTTCAGCAGTGGACATCTTTTGGCTGTTATGATGATGAGCGGAGTCCGCTTTCAGTCTAAATAAATGCGGTGACAGAGTGACTGCTATGTTTCACAAATTCAAAAGATAGAAGAGATATAGTAAATGTTGCTTCATGTTGCCGACATAGCTAAAAGTCTTAGTAAGCTAATAGCCGTTGCAGCAGAAAGGTTGTTGAGGCGCTCGGCCACACGGCACTCACACGCGCGGCCCGCATTCTTATAGTGGAGGAGCTGGACCCATTCCGTTGTTCTGCCCTGTCCCACCCAAATCCCCTTGTGGTATCAGCCGCCGACTACGAACCCTCCCGTATCAGTAGAGTACGCCGCCCGAGGCACGTTCTGGTCGATCCAGACGATAAAATCACGTTAGATCACATGAAGAGACTCGCGTTGTCTCGTTCACTAAACACCCGACCGTTATACCGCCCTCGCCGCCGAGGATGCCCGCCTCACCGACGTCGCGGAGGCCTATCGCCGCGTCACCTTCCCGTTCAAGTTAGCACTTCTCCCTCCCGTCTCTTGCTCGCGCCGGCCCGTGCCGAGCCAGTAGCTTTAAATGTCCCCTAATACAATTTAAATAATACCGATCCAGCTGTCCCCAAAAACAATAGCTTGATATCCCCAGCAACGCCCTAAGCCGAGGTCCGTGTCCCGCAGGGGGCGCCCTTAGCGAAAGTTGCTTAGTTTTTAATATTTAATTTAAGCCTGGCTGGAGGCCTCTTTTGGCTTCGCCAGCAAATGACCGGTTAAGCAACCACATTTCCCAGAAATGTATGCGAGAAGCCCAACAAAAAAAAAAAAAAAAAAAAAAAAAGAAAACCATTCCGTTGTGTTCAGTGGATTAGCACGAATATTTTGATGTATACAAACGTAACCGTAACACTAGTGTGAGTGAATTTGGAATGAAATTTATATTCCTTTATTTTAAATATATACATATAAATTACATTTTTAAATACATATAAAAAAAAACAATATATATTTAAAAATATAAAAAATAGTAGCCCACCGGCATCGGGCACAAGGTCCAAGCTACCGGTGGTTAGGGCTCCAGAGAGAGGAACCTCCTAACAATACGAGCCGTGTCCAGGAGTACCGCTTTCTGTATCAAGCCCTTGACCCAGCTGCCTAACGAGAGCCTCTTAAGGTGATAAAAATAAAATATAAATAAATAAAATAACTGTGATAACCCATAGTTATTTCAATTCTGTATTCAAGGATGTGTGGATGTTTGAGCTTAAAGAATTGCACCCCAGCTCAACCATATTGCAGGGAACTTAACAACTCAGTACACAACGCCACCGTCAGTAACACATTTTAGTGTGCAACGAAGTTATCAATTAACTCAGCCTATCGTAGTCCACTGCTGGACATAAGCCTTTCCCAAGCAACGCCACAACACCCAGCCTACACTACTCATAGTTCTAATTTTGTTCATTCTTCGTTTTATATTCAATCCATTCTTCTCTGGAATGTGCTTCCTCAGATATCAGGATGGCCACGACTAGGTATGCATTTAAGCGGAAAGTTCGGAATTACTTGCTCAACAATACCTTAGCAGAATCATAATAAAATCTTTTCTGTGACTTAGATAATAATTATGCATGTATTTATTGCTATTAAGTATATATGTATGTACTTTTTTTTTTAAACGTTGCCCCACACTATGATTTTTCCTGTGTTGTGGGTGCGTTTACAGACATGAATTCCACAAACAATACACCCAGACCCGGAACAACTACCTGCAGATCATACAAATATTTGTTCCGTGTGGGAATCGAACCCACGACCCGGAGCGCAGCAGCCGACTGTATCAGCCAGTGCACCAACCGTGCCGTCAAATATATTGTAACAATATGAATATTTAAATATATTGTAAGAATTATGAAATTGTATAATTGTCTTAAACATATTGCGCGTGCCATGTCATCTCTTTATCACCCTATGGTTGACTGGTAGAGAACGCCTAAGGCATTAAGTCTGCTTATGTGCTGATATGATGATGGCCGTGTGGTGCCGGCTCAGAATGCCACCACCCCATCTTCTCCCATGGGTGTCGTAAAAGTCGACTAAGGGATTAGCCGGAGGATAGGCAGCAGTGTCTTTCGAGTACATTAACAACTCAACTGCGATCGCCAACCCGTCTGCCAAGCGTGGCGGTTATGGCAAAACCCCCCAATGAGCCCACAACACACCCGTATCGGTCGTTGTGGTGATCTTTGGGGGAGGCCTGTGTCCAGCAGTGGACTTCATTCGGCCGAAATGATGATGTGCTGATACTGCATAAAGTTTAAATTAATAAATAAAAAATATCTAGACGATTTTGTATGAGCCTGACGTAACCACTTGGAGCTTTCAGTTTGTCTACCAAGTCCCCATATCCAGCTTATGGATTTCTGGCGTGCAAGCAATAAGTCACATTATCACGTACATGTATTACTATCTACAAAAATAGTGAATTTTATTTCAGAAGAACAATCAGAACCAATCGATTGCCTTAATTAAAAAATAAGTTGAATCGAAATATGCGGATGCTGTTGGCGTAAACTCCAGAAAATGTTATAGTGATAAATATAACTGGTGGTCGCCTAGGGGCCGAAATTCAACCGTTTTTGTTACCAAAATTTTAACTTTCTGCACTGCTCCTCCATATGAACTTTAACTATGCCAAATTTCACTCCTCCATGCGCGCAATGTGCTTAAAATGGAGTACAGAGATTTTGTTCACTTAATAATATATTATAATGATATGTACAATACAGTAATTTTGTTTTGCCGTGCTTAGAATACCACCGCCCCATCTCCTCCCGTGGGTGTCGTAAAAGTCGACTAAGGGATGGGCAGCAGTGTCCTTCCAGTACATTTAGAACTCAACTGCGATCGCCAACCCGTCTACCAAGCGTAGTGATTATGGCAAAAAACCCCCAATCAGCCCACAATACACCCATATCGATCGCTGTGGTGATCTTTGGGGGAGGCCTGTGTCCAGCAGTGGACTTCATTCGGGCGAAATGGTGAAAGTAACTATCCGACCACAGAAACGACGCTGGTTCCTTTCTTTTTCACCATTTTATTCGAAAACGCACACAAATAAACACCGTACACCGCTGTAATCAAATTCAAAGAAAACCTAGAATTTACAGATCAGCTGAATAAAACTCACAAAACAGTATGAAACTGATTGAACAAAATTACAACATACAACCTACAGGCTAAGTTCCAAAATTCAAGTAGGTAGCACATATTGATTTTTCCGTCCACCCTAAAGCTTTCAAAAGCTTGGTAAGAGGCAAACGACGGTACATCGAAGTTCTAACTTTACCCAAAAGATGGCACTACACGCAAACAGATTAAACAATACTATACTAAAACAATAAAAAAAAGAAATACGTTCAATCAATTGTTATATTCCGTAGCTGTGGATATAATTGTTAGAATGGACAATATCAACATGAGGGTGTAAATATCAGGCGTTGGTGCGCACTTTTAAATTCCTTAAATTGGCCGTCGCCTGGTCATACAAATCAGATAAATATTTTTTGCATTACCCTTATTTATATATATTCTTTATTGTGCACCACATAATACACAAAGATAAATGTTTGAAAATAAACATGTACAATGGGCGGTCTTATCGCACAGCTGATCTATTCCAGAAAACCTTTACTTTTTACCCTTCGACAGTTCAAACAGCAAGTCCATAAAATAACTGAATAATATGTAAGTAATAGGTAACTAGTACAAGATTGACTCTTCTTCTATATTGTAATGGATCTCTTTTTAACGGTTTAGAGTTCCTTAATCGCCTTTTACGACATCCACAAGAGGAGATGGAGTCTTATTATAAGGCTGATACTGTGTTGTAAAGTGTTTACATTAAGCGGCGTCTGGTTAGACTGGAGGCTAACCTTAACATATGGTAGACTGATGATTTGACAGATGGTTTGATAAACTAAAGCAAAGTCAAACGTAACATAACACATATGTGACATCATGCTAACTAGAAGATATAATTTTTATACGACATTTAAATAATAAAAATAAATATGCGCGCTTTTATGACCTCACTTGTAACCTAAAATTTTACTAGTCGTGCTGTGGTCCAAGTGATGAATTGTAGAGTATTTTAAGTTTTAAATTTTTTTTTTCTGCGCTAATACAGTTACTGACAATGTACCGAAAACTTTGGGAAAAGGTTACATTTAGGCCTATAATAAAAATAGGAAAGCCATTTATCTCGGAAATAACAGGTGACAGGTATTGTTAGTTCGAGCAGGCATTTTTTTTTCTCTTTTTATGTCTATTGTTTTCTCTGTTCAATCCTTTAGAAAACCATACAGTACTAACTCTATTGTATTCTGTGGTTCAAATCTCGGCAAGAAATTTTCAGCATGTTGCAGTATTGCCTGTTTTAAGCCATCCACTGCTTAAGGATTCTTCTTTTTTGTTTACCAAGGAGTAACAAAAGTTTGTCAATATAATTTAAAATAAACAAGAGTATGGCTACATAGGTACCACCGCAATACCTTCGGCTTCAGTAGGATCCTATACAATCGCCTCCGCTAGATGGGCTGGCCATTTTACAGTCATCTCCTCTGAGATGTGCTTAAAGGTGGGGGGCATTCTCATTCTTGAGAATCTGAAGCTCCCCTTCGGTGCTAAGAATGGTGTCAGCCGGTCAGTGTCTGGCTCCTCCACTCTTCCCTGGGGCAAGAGAAGTCCATGATGGAAGATACTCTGCTGCTAAGCAGTAGTGTTTAAACTTTAGACATTACTGAGTTCCAGTTAGAAGGGCACTGTAGCTTGTGAAATTACTGGGCATAAGAGACTAAATCACTAATGTCTCCAGATGACGAGCGCAGTGTGGTAGTACGCACGACTAGTCCTGGGTGGCATTACAATTGTTTATGACAGTTTGTAAATGACTTACATAATCAGCTCCTTACTGTCCAGTAGGACAGTAGCAGCAGTAGCTGGTTACGGGATTTTGCTTAGGATGAGAAAGCTTAAGTCTATGTCCACCAGGCTGGCCTAGTGCAGGTTGGCTGACTACACACAAAATTAAGAACATTTTGAAGCCCTCTCAAGTGTGCAGGTTTCGTCACGATGTTTTCCTTTACCGTTAACGCAAGTGATAATCAAATTCTGATCCGCACGTGAATCCAAAAATTCAGAAGCGCAGGTCAGGGTCGAATTCAGACTCTCTTGTATGGAAGGCAAGCGTTCAACCTATCTATGGCTAGGCTATCAATGCACTGAATGACTTACGTGTATATAACTTGGTTGTGTGCAATGATATTTTACATATAGACGCGCCATACACTAACATTATTGCACTATAAAACGGTGCACCAGCCGCCATTAGACCGCGTAATAAAAAATAAAACAAAATACTACATCGATTTATGTTACGTATTTATGAATTAATATGTATTTTTCTCTCACAGTTGCAGTGTACTTTGTGCATCGTTTACATATACAGAATGGCAATATTTTTTCGCAGTTCATTACTGAATTACGCTTACGATTGACGTCAAGCCGCGACACTGGTCGGTGCGTGACTAAGTGAACTCCGGGCAATTACCTTGCTTTCATGTGACCATCGTAGGGCGCGGGCAATGCATCAACACTTATAAAACATCTTAGGTTGTATGTACAACATTTTCTTTGTTAGTTTATAACACAGACGTCATTTACACTTTAAAAAACGCAACATTATTACTTGATTCGAGGCCAAAATCTAATTGTACTGTTAAATTAACGCTTGATTGCAAATTGGACGTACATACCAATTAAAATTAACATCGTGATTATTAAGCTCCATTACTCATTTCCGATTCATAGATTTTGTTTAACAACAAGCAGTGGCAAATTGTTGCGTCTATGGAGCGGATCTTGGACAACGTTGAGGAAGCGTTCGGATGGAAAAGGGAATGTTTAGTATCAATATAGAGATATCTATGATCTTTAGCGTACTTTTATTTGAAATCGGAATATACAGGTCAATGATTAATTCATTTATCTTTGTTTGTATACTCCCTAGTGACGAGACCAGCCAGTCATTCACCTGGTGGTAAGCTTCACCTCGTTTATTTTATTGATCCAGTGGAAATACATCATGTACTTCCACCTCGGGAAAGGGCAAAAGGCATGCCGGACTCCTACTGGCTAAAACCACTGAATGGAGCCTCCAAGAACTCGAATAATTTCCATCTAGAGCCATCCATAGGTACCACGCCTTTAAGCACATCTCCCCTCCGAGACTGTAAAGACTGATCATCCCCTCTAGCGGAGGGGAGGCGACCGTATAGAGCCACCCCCCCAGGCACCTATCGGGGGAATTGTAAAATATTCCCCCGAAGCCTCGCTATGCGCTGTGCTGCGCCGTCTTACCGGGGGTCGCTCGGTATGAGCACGCAAATTCAAGCCTCACCCCTACCCATTACAATAGTTGACGGCACGGTTGGTACAGTGGCTGATACAGTCGGCCGCTGGGCTCCGAGTCACGGGTTCGATTCCCGCACAGAACAAATATTTGTATAATCTGCAGGTAGTTGTTCCGGGTCTGGGTGTGTGGATGTGTGAAGTTTATGTCTGTAAACGCTTCCGCGACACAGGAGAAATCCTAGTGTGAGGCAACGTATTAAAAAAACAGATAAAGAATTAATTAATTGAATTAATCGTTCGTTGTTATTCACCTGGCGGTAAGCTTCACGGCCCCCTAACAATTGTAATGATCAGCATTTCGCCTCGCCCAAAGATTGCCACTACGACCGGTATGGTTTTGTGTTGTGGGCCCATTGTGGGGTTTTGGCATAATCGCCTCGTTGGCAGACGGGTTGGCGATCGAAGTTGAGTTATAAATGCTATCGAAGGACGCCCATCCTCCAGCCAACCCTATAGTCACCTTTTACGACACCCACGGGATGAGATGGGGTGGTGGTATTCTTAGTCGGCACCATACGGCAAATTGTAATGATACCTAGTACTAATCCTGTGTAGCAAAACACTGCGCTCGTCACCTCTAGACATTTTTTCTACTTAAGATACCGCAACATCGTATTAACTTTCCTTCAACAAAAATAAATGAATAAGTAAGTTAACAGATAGGCTATGAAGAAAAAAAAACTTAGTTGCATGTATTTTTTTCTGTTTCTTGGATTCTTGGCTAATATAACATTTGTATGATCATCATATCAGCCACAGGATGTCCACTGCTGAGCAAAGGCATCCCCCTTAGATTTCCACAACGAGCGGTCACATGCCGCTCGCATCCAACGACTCCCAGCGACCTTCACCAGGTCGTCTGTCCACCTCATTGGAGATCGCCCCACGCTGCGTTCTCCGGTGTGCGGTCTCCATTCGAGAACCTTGTTGCCCCAACGGCCATCAGTTCTACGAACAATGTGCCCCGCCCATTGCCCCTACAGTTTACTAATCCTTTCAGCTATATCGACAACTTTAGTTCTTCTATGGATCTCCTCATTTCTGATTTCCATCTCGTAGAGAAATACCAAGCATAGCTCTCTCCATAACTCGGTGAGTGACCTCTAGCTTTCTTATGAGGCCCATTGTGAGTGACCACGTCTCTGTTCCATATGTCATCACTGGTAACACACACTGGTTAAAGACTTTCGTCTTGAGGTATTGCGGTATACGCTACTTGAAACGTCTGCAAAATTTGAAGTCAATCGGACATCTATAAGTGGGTGAAAATTGAATTGTCAGATTACATTACATTCATACATTGTTACATACATACCTATATATATTATGTCAAGCTAATATAAGTGTGATGCCTGATAGATTGATCTGGAACATCGAAATTTAAAGTACTTTAATACATAAAAATATGTCATTTAATAAAAATATGTTTAAACGAAATATATTTTAAAGATATTTAGATAAATAAGACGGATAACAAACAAGGTTTATGTGACAACATACCCAAAGCTTTGGGAGAAGTTTATGCATTAGCCTATAATAAAATTAGGAAAGCCATTTATCTCGGAAATAGTAGGTTACACTTTTCAGTTTTTGTAGTTTTGAGCACGCAATGTATCGTAAACAACGCGATCAAAATGCTACGTTATTATTGTACCATGATATGATATTAATATGCGAGCGATGACCTCATCCCAGCAAAACAGCCGTTTAGCTTCTATTCACACTGCAGTTTTCTGTGAAAATAAATAGTTCATTGTTTTTTTATTCAAATAGCGCTAGGATATGCGAAAAAAATTATTTTGTACATAAATCAGTTAGACTGAAAACAAAATCCAATCATTCATGAAGGAGCCGACGCAAAATTCTAACGCTGAGAGATCCAGAATCATATTCTCAGTTTTTGTTACGATGTCACACCCGTTGTATATTTCTACTAAATTGATGTAGATACAGAGTGGAGAGCGTGGAGTACCGAGTCAACGCTGCTGGCGGAGACAGCCGACG
Source organism: Diloba caeruleocephala (assembly GCA_947459985.1). Classification (NCBI taxonomy): domain Eukaryota; kingdom Metazoa; phylum Arthropoda; class Insecta; order Lepidoptera; family Noctuidae; genus Diloba; species Diloba caeruleocephala. The sequence goes on from OX381624.1 coordinate 18,910,069, forward strand.
AGTCACGAGTCTGGCCGAATGGCGCGACGGGGTTTCTTAAGAGCCGTTCTTACCAACTAAAGCCGCGCCATCAGATATTTCACATTGATAATTAAACGTAGCTTTTTGTTCACAAGCGACCTCTCTTAGCTTATACCACAACAGACACAGATATTCGTAATGCGTGAGTTTCGGCAGTTCGTCTGTGATTTACAGTTAGCAGTAACAGTGAGGGGTGCGGGACTTCAATGTAAATCATAGCGACTCATATTTAACGATTTTGAGGCTTTTCGTACGGCTTGTTTACTTGAATAACGTATGCGATTATGTTTCTAAAACCATGCACCACATAGGTATTTCTACAATATCATAGGGTATAGCTATATACATAAAACTCTCAAAGTACCTGTATAGAGCAAAACAAAATATTATTTTATACTTATATATATTACTCTTAGAACTGATGGCCGTTGGGGCACAAATGTTCTCGAATAGAGACCGCGCACCGGAAAACGCAGCTTGGGACGACTTCCAATGAGGTGGACAGACGACCTGGTGAAGGTCGCTGGGAGTCGTTGGATGAGAGCGGCATGTGACCGCTCGTTGTGGAAATCTAAGGGCCTTTGTTCAGCAGTGGACGTTCTGTGGCTGATATGATGATTTCATAATATAGAAAGTTTTAGGTTTTTGCGATTATTACACATTATCTTAGAACACTTTTAAACGAATTGCGTCGCGTATATTATAGGTTTTTGTATTTCCCGTCGTTTCGTACACTTTCATCCTGCGACCACGTACCACATAGGACATAAGTAACCGTTAGGTGTCTGGATTTAGATTACAGCATCACCTCCCGTGGATGTCATTAAAAGGAGACAAAGGGACTCTTAACCAGAGAGGTGGGCAGCAGCGTCCCTTCTGTACAACAGCAGCCAGTATGTGGTTAGCAACCCGCCTGCCGAGTGTCGTGAGTACTGGCAAATTTCCTCCAAAATTATTACACACGGCATTGCGTTGTGGAAACCTATGGGAGAGGCCTTTTTCAGCAGTGGACGTACTTTTGACATGATTATAATGAGATGTTTACAGAAGCTCCGACAGCTTTTATGCTGCCTATGCAAGTAGCGTGTCACTACTATCACGGCACGGTTGGTGCAGTGGTTGATACAGTCGACTGCTACGCTCCGGGTCGTGGGTTCGATTCCCGCAAGGAACAAATATTTGTACGATCTGCAGGTAGTTGTTCTGGGTCTGGGTGTATTGTGTGTGGAATTTGTATCTGTAAACGCACCCAAGACACAGGAGAAATCCTAGTGTGGGGCAACGTTTTATAAAAAATAAAAAAAACAGTCAGTTGTTTTGGCTGAGCAGCGCCACAGTTGAAGTCATAACGCGTAAATAAACTATCACAGTGTATACGTGTACATAGCGTACTGCAACAATAGATGTGTCTTTTATAAAGACAAGGTACACATCAGCTATACAAAAGCTGTACAAGCTGATCTCGCATTGTATAGGCTTTCAGTATGATGAGAGGTCAGGTGGTTTTGTATAGCTTAATGTGTAGCCGTGTGTACTAGGATCTATAGCGTGAGGACTTGGAGCCCCCCTTAGCTACCGAACATGACTGCCCCAGTGGTTTTAGCCAGTAGGAGTCCAGCATACCCCTTCGCCCTTCCCCGGGGTGAAGGAAGTTCATGAAGAATTTCAACTGGGCACCAATAAAAAAAAGGATAGAACCACCGGGTCTTCCGGGTCTGGATGTATTTGTGTACGCACCCGACACTAACAAAACGGTTATAAAAAAAAAAACGGAATTCTGTTTACTTCGTTGTAAAATCTCCTAAATGGATTACTGTATGCAAAAGTTCCCTCTCCGCATTTTTGCACGTTTCATCCTGTCCCGCAAAATTCGTAGTTTGGCGCTTGATTACCCCTTATTCTTTTTAAAAACATTGCCCCGCACTCGGATTTATCATATGTGGTGTGGGTACAGTTTAAACATATAAATCTCATATGCTTTGCATAACGTTTTGGAGCCCGTTCATGTGTGTGCAGGTTTTTCACCGGTAACTCAAGTGGTAATCAAACTCGGATCCGCATGTGAATTCGAAAAACTCGAGAGGTGCGGGCCGGCATCAAACTTACGACATACAAGCGTTCAACCTCTAGCCTAACTCTCTTGGGGGTCGCGGGTGCACAGATTGGGGAGTCTGCATGCTCACACCGGGACTTCCCCCCGCGCATTCGTACGGTGCAGTGTGGGTCTAATTCGCTGCTCATTATAATTACGATTATATTTTTTCGCGATCGGATTCTGGCTCGTGATTTGTTTCTGGTTGTGTGCTATTGTGTTTAGTGCTCGTTTCGTAAGTTTTTAACGTCCCATAAGTAATTTATTGTGTTAAATAACCGAATTAATTTCTCGGTAAGTACATTTATTTTTGTTAGTACTGAGGGTATCGTGAAATAATACTGCACCCGTTATTTGGCGCTCGTCTATTGTCGCGTTAACCTTGTTATTTATAATTAAAACCAACTTTTGATATAATAAGTATGTCGACGAATAATGATGACCCGCCCGACCGTGGTGGGGAAATATTTCATAGAAGCAATGTAACTAACAGGTCTCCGACCTCCGTGAACACAAAACGTTTATTTAGCGAAATTTCGCCATCATATATTTCACCCGAGGATAGGTCCAAGCGGCTGCAAAAATCGGAATCTATTGAAAAAAACTCGTCAATTTTAAATGTTAGCGACGCGAGCCAAGCTGACTATTGCGAACTAGTATCTGAGGCATCAGCGTATTTATCAAAAATTAACGACCTTGTTAATGATCAGGGATCCCGCATAAACATAGCGAATAAATCCGCGATCATGGATATTACTCAGCGAGTAACGGCTATCGTGTCTTTACTAGCGATTAAATCGTCATGTAATGAAACAAAGCTAGCGAGAACGGAACGGGAATTGGAAAAAATTAAATCCAATACGTGTGATAATAGTAAGCAATTAAACAAGGTATCATATGCCGATTCATTAAAACTCCGTTTATCAAAAGTTGCTCCGCCCATGGAGTCGCGCGTACCGCTTCCCTGTGTAGTTGCATATCCGACCGCCGAGCGCTCAGCTGATTATGCGTCATCGTCCGCTACGAAACAGGCCTTAATGAAAGCGATTAATCCTAGCGACGACGGTTTCCAAATCGTAGGCGTTAAAAAAACCGCAAAGTCAGGCGTTGTATTGCGCGTCGCGAATGAGAAACAACTCGCAAAGCTTCAATCGGTCGACGCTATTAGATCCGCTGGCTTACGGCTTGAAAAGCCAAAAGGTCGCAAACCGCGTATTTTAGTTAAGGACGTCCCTTCTTCAATGGAAGACCGCGCTTTTCTGACCGCATTATACCGGCAAAATATTAAGGACGAGTTGTCAGTTGCAGAGGATGATTTTATCAAATCAACTAAAATCACTCGCAGGCGTTCCTTAGAAAACGGGCGGAAGTGGATAGGCATAGAAATTGAATCCGAAGTGCGTAAACACTTGGTCACTACCAAGGATAAATTGTTTATTGATTGGGCCACTTGTCGTTTTATCGATGATGTCGAAGTAGTCCGCTGCTTACATTGCCAATATTTCGGCCACGTTAGAAAACATTGCGTTAATAAAACACCTACCTGTGCTAACTGTGCCGAGGCACATGAAACGATGGAGTGCCCTCATAAGGACAATTTGGAGCATTCACCAATATGCGTGGCGTGTAAACGCTTTAAAAAACCGTGCGACCATCGTTGCGGGTCACAGGATTGTCCTACCTATAAGCTCAAGCTCGAACAGTTAATCCTAAATACTAACTACTAAGGATGGCTTACACAGTAAATAATCTTACCGTTGCACAATTAAATCTTCATAACGATAGGGTGGCCACGTCGGAGTTAGATAAATTAATTTTAGATTATAACTTAGACATTGTCCTTATTCAAGAACAATATCAAAATGCAAGCTTACGTCAAAAAGTAGTACAACTAGATGGCAGGGCACGAGCTGGAATTTACGTTTCGCGTTCTACTAGTTTTTCAGTGACATCGTTACAATATCTTATGACGCCACACTGTGCTGTCGCGGAGGTTTCAACGGCACTTTATAAAGTTTACGTTGTGAGCTGTTATTTTCAATACTCAGATCCTGTTGCCCCACACATACATAATCTTCGCCACGTTCTGCGGTCGCTTGCAGGCCGCAAAATAATCATTGGCGCCGACGTTAACGCGTCATCATCACTCTGGTATGGCAAAGTACGGTCCACTGATTTTGAACGACGTTGTGCTGTCGAGGATTTCATCGCTGAGATGAACCTATCAATACACAATACCCCTGACGCACCACCTACTTTTTGCAGCCAAATGGGCGAGTCTTCTATTGACGTCACACTATCTAGTGCAGACGTTCGCTTGGACAGGTGGCGCGTCCTTCCGGACGCGTCGTGTAGTGATCACCGCCTGATCGTGTACGAATTTGTACCTAGATTGACACAAAGTTATCAAAATATTGGATCAAATTTTAGATACAAATCTAAAGGGGCGAACTGGGATTTCTTTAGCTCACTTTTTGCATCTCATGCCAAAGACTTCACTCGCGATGGGTTGTCAGCAGAAGAAAGTGCTAAAATCATGTCAGACACATTTACATACTGTGCTGATGTTGCTGTAGGTCGCGGATCAATAACCAACACTCGTAGATGTGATTGGTGGAATAGCTATTTAACTGAACAACGTAAACGTTTTCGCAGAGCGCGCAAAAAACTAAACAAGCTTAAAAAACAGCAAATCACGGGAGACATATTTATTGATACATTAAATAGATTCAGAATTGCCAGATCTAGTTATAGAGCCGCGGTGGCAAAATCGAAGGGAAATCTGTTACAGAAGGTAGTGCAAACACTAGATAGGGAGGGTCCGTGGTCTCCTCTGTACCACGAGTTTAAAGCCAATAGATCAGTCGATCTTGCTTATATCCAAAATATTAAAATTAATAACATGCATACCACTGGTATTGAGGAGACCACGGAGGCTCTTCTCAATACTCTTATACCTGATGATCTACCTGGAAATGATAACGAGTATCATCAACAGATTAGATCATGGGCTGCTGAACCGCCGGAATCCCCAGCGTCTGACTTACCATCCACTGACGAATTCATAAACGTTGTCAATAAACTACCACTTAATAAAGCATCTGGAGAAGATAAAATATCGAATAGAATGATTAAAGAAGCTTGTAAAATATCGGGTGACTCTATACTGACCGTTTTTAATCGTTGCATTGCTGAAGGCATTTTCCCTCGTATATGGCGTTCCGGTTTTATACGCATAATACCAAAAAGTGGTGACAACCCCCCGGATGATCCTAAATCATACCGGCCTATAACTTTACTACCATCTTTAGGGAAACTTCTCGAGCGCCTTATAGTTCCACGTTTGCTGCCAGATGGACCGAAATTTCATAATAACCAATTCGGCTTCACAATAGGAAAATCTACTATTGACGCGGCAATCTCTGTCAGGAAAGTAGTAAATTCATCTGAACATAAGTACGTGATAGGCATCTTCCTTGATATCTCTGGTGCCTTCGACAACGCGTGGTGGCCAATGCTACTACTTAAAATGAAAGTCCGCGGTTGCTTCAGAAACATCTACACTCTCGTTTACTCATATTTTGCACACGGATCTGCAAAACTTAAACTTGGTCATCACGCTGTGTCGAAGGAACTCACGATGGGATGTCCTCAAGGATCCGTTATTAGTCCTTATCTATGGAACATGGGTTTCGATGATTTTCTAGCGATTCCATTACCATCCGGCTGTTCATTGACTGGTTACGCAGACGACGGCCTTCTGCTTATTCAGTCAAGTACAAGGGCGAGCCTTGAAAAATTGGCGGATACTTGTTTACGTTTAATCTCTAGTTGGGGCGAACGAAACCGCTTAATGTTTGCACCACAAAAAACCTTTCAACTAATTTTAAAAGGCAATCTTAAGACATCACCGAGCATTAAATTCAATAATGTTACCGTAAAAAGAAAGGAGTCCGTGTGCTACCTTGGTCTTGTATTGGAGAGAAATTTTTCATTCGTTGAACACATAAAATCTGTAGGTGAAAAAGCTAAAAGGAACTTTTATGCCCTGACAAGGATATCAACAGCTACATGGGGTCTTTCATTTTATACTTTGAAAACTATTTACGGCGCTACCTACTTAGGTTGTATTTGCTATGGTTCACCTGTATGGGCCGATAGGGCTACTATCGGCGCGGCAAGACGTAAACTGCTCCAAAGCCAGCGCTTAGCGTTGATATTCTTGTGCAAGGCATATAGGACAGTAAGTACTGAAGCTCTGCCTGTGCTAGCAGGTGTTTTGCCAGTCGATCTTGAGATACAGCGACGTGCTGCAATGTACTACTCAACTAGAGAAAACATGGACGCGGAATTTCTGCTACAACGCGATCGTGTTAGGATCTGCAGATTGTTTAGACCACAGACTGGTGTTTGGGAGGAACTCTTGGCCGAATGGCAATGCAGGTGGGACACGTCTATTAAGGGCCGTCACCTATACCAGTACTTTCCATCCATTCGTGAGCGGTTGGCAAGTGCATGGTTGGAAGTTGATCATTGCGTGGCTCAATTTCTCACCGGCCATGGTAACTTTAAGAGTAAATTGTTTAGCTTCAAGCTTGTCACCTCACCATTCTGCAAATGTTCAACACCGGACTGTGAATATGAACAGTCTGCACATCATATCCTGTGGGAGTGTATTCTTTGGCAAGATGAACGCAATATTATGTTTGACAGCATGCAAGTTACATCCGGGGTTGTTTACTATACAGATCTTGTTGCGACTAGGACGAATTTCCGTGCGTTCAAGTGTTTTTGCCATACCTACTATTGGAATCAGTCACAATAGCTCACAACATAGGACCCGTAAATAAAAAAATTGTACCCGTGGTGCTTGGCAACTGGGCTTAACCCTGTTGTAAACTCCCATTTATTGTGCCTATGGCCTATCGTTTTTCTCTGTCTCCTGCTTGCAACGGAGGGAAGTGGAACGTATATTCTTTCATACTCCTCCTTTATCCTTTCTGATTAATTTCGGTGCGGGTTCCAAGACAGTTATTCATTTCTCTGGGACACACCGAGCTTCATTGATCGGTGTTCTTTTCGGTGGTCGCCATTGTAGATCCTGGCTTACAGGAGTTGCAGTGGTTGGGAATGTGTGGCGGGCTTGTCCCAAATAAAAAAAAAAAAATGCTCACACCGAGCGACCCCCGGGAGTTACAGTCGCCTTCCCTCCGCTAGAGGGGGTGAGCGCTTTACAGTCATCCCCTCCGTGATGTGCCTAAAGGCGTGGCACTAATGGGCGGCTATAGTGTGATCTTACGAGGACCTGGAGCCCCCCTTCGGTGCCGAAGATGACCGCTCCAGTGGTTTTAGCCGGTAGGCGTCCGGCATACCCCTTAACCCTTCCCCAGGGTGAAGGAAGTTCCATGTAGAATTTCCACTGGACATCAATAAAAAAAAGGCTATCGCTGCTATCTCAAATGCAGAAACAACTATCTGTAGATCTATTTGTTCAGGGCGGGGATCGAACCCGCGACACACAGTGTAGTAAGCAAATCGCTTTGCTGCTGCACCAATCGAGCTATCAATTTTCGTTTAACATGTCCTGCTCACATAGAAGTGACGTTATCTAAGCTCTCTGAAAGTTCAAAGACGGGGCAATTTGAGTTGCGTGTTCTCATTCTAAGGTTAGGTAGCGCCACTGACCCTGAAGCCTTAACGAAGTGCCAATTTGAGTGGCGTGCTAACGTAAATATCAAATAGCTGGCTTACGCGTTTCCTATGTTCCTGTATCCATATCCATCCATATATTCCAGTGTAGAATATACAAAGGTAAAGATTGCACATTTAGTGTTGCTTGGTCGCTTGGCTTACTGCATTGCGTGTCACAAGTTCGATTCCCGCATGGAAAATATATTTGTATGAAGTGTGAATTCAGGTTGTTCCAAGTTGTATGCGTCTTGCAAAGATGAGAAATCAAAGTGAATTGAAATGGTGTAAAAAATCAATGTACTGCTGCTTATTGCTGGAATATTCTATATATATATATTCGGTTGGTGCAGTGGCTGATACAGTCGGCTGCTGCGCACCGGGTCGTGGGTTCGATTCCCGCACGGAACAAATATTTGCATGATCTACAGGTAGTTGTTCCGGGTCTGGGTGTATTGTGTGTGGAATTTGTGTCTGTAAACGCACCCACGACACAGGGGAAATCCTAGTGTGAGGCACGTTTTTAAAAAAAAACTTAATGCGCTGGTCAGCTGGGACAGAGATAAAATTGTAGGATTTTTTTTTTGAACTTTGCCTCAAACTAGGATTTCTCCTGTGTCATGGATGCGTTTACAGACATGAATTCCACACACAATAACACCCAGACCCGGAACAACTACCTGCGGACCATACAAATATTTGTTCCGTGTGGGAATCAAACCCACGACCCAGAGCGCAGCAGCCGACTGTATCAGCCACTGCACCAACCGTGCCGTCTAGAGAAGAATAGAATTTAGAGGACTCTTAAAAAGTATTTGCGTATTATAATAATATAACATTAAGTCGTGCTCTAACCAAACGAATAACACATTTTCCAGCGTAGTATCTATTACCTTGCTACCTTAAGAATATACCATCACATCATGTCAGCCAGTGGGTATCGCAAAAGGTGACTAAGGGACTTTAAACCAGAGGGATGGGCAGTTGTCCCTTCAGTTGAACAGTAGCCATATTGCACTCACCATCCACCTGACCAGGGCCCCAATTCTGCTAATTTAATTAAAATGACACACAATTGCCATTCCAGCGACACTCTATTGAGAGGCCATTATAATTGTGACAGATTTGGTAGTCGTTGGATGAGAGCGGCATGTGACTGCTCGTTGTGGAAATCTAAGTGGGAGGCCTTTGTTCAGCAGTGGACGGCCTGTGGCTGATATGATGAAGCTTATTGGGTCGTAATATTCTTTTTTTCCCGTTTTTTTTAAACGTAGCCCTACGCCGTGATTTCTCCTGTATCGTAGGTGCATTTACAGACATGAATTTCACATACAATTCACCCAGACTCGGAACAACTACCTGCAGATCTTACAAATATTTGTTCCGTGCGGGAATCGAACCCACGACCCGGAGCGCAGCAGCCGACTGTAACAGCCACTGCACCAACTGTGTCGTCAAATCAATATAGGCCCTAATAGGCTCTTACGAAACGTCAAGTTAAGTGCACGGTTCGGAAAAGTCGGTCCTATTGAGAAGAGCCAGCAAGAAACTCCATGGATATACTCTTTTCAAAAAATTGAGTTTGAGTTTGAAACGCAAAAGATACAATCAATATAATTACTAAACATATAACTTTAATGGCTAGATGATGCTCATAGATTATAGTTTTTTATGAATATTATGAGTTAATGTCACAAGAACAATATTATTCTTTACCTCCTGTACGGCTAGTGTTCAACCTTGTATCACAATTGTTCAAGCTGCCCAAAGACCTCCAACTTGGCTTAACGATTGGCGTCTAATGACAACCGGGTCCTACGATTTTAAGTGCCCTCTGAAGCACGGAGACGCTCAATTCAAAGAACACTATGCGGTCACCCATCCATAGACTAACCGCGCTAATCATTGCTTAATCTCACCGATCATTTATTGATCAGCGAGTGAAACTAGCCATGATTATAATTTGCTAGGTTCAACAATTAAGGGAAGTTAAAACAGCTGATTCCAACTATGTGGATATTTAATTTCTTTATATTATTATGAAAATTAAATTTTCTTTTAAACGTTCAACATATTCCTACTATCAACACTGCCACCTCACAGTTTTAGCAGATAAAGGTAATCGAGCATCAGTTACTTATATCTTGCAAGACATCCAATTCAGCATTAAATAAAAATAAAAAACATAATAGGGTAGAGTCCGTCCATCTGTGTGAACGGTCGAGGGGAAAATGCGAAAACTCGCCCTCATCCGGCGGCCATATTGTGACGTCACCGCTAACCGCAGGGGACGTATTTAGACCTGACATATTTTGCGAAATAACAGGTTAGTTTTTGTCCATTTATTTGGGAATTCCACTTTATTTATTTAACAGACAATAAGTACTATGACTTAAAAATATTTGCTTTACCTTACCTACCATTGAATATTGATGGGATTTTTAGATTAGATTTCATATAAGTATGTAGTATTAAAAGGTACAAAAACAGAAAATAATAATCTACACTTAGAAGCACTTATACATTTTTATAACTCCTTTTAGAATTTAAGACGTTCATAATAATTCGAACGGTACCAATTCCTGAACTAAATAAGTTAAATTTTTCACAAAACTTAAAAACTAATGCACTTTAGAAATGCCAGTTATCCTTTCTCCTGAACGTCGACATTGCAACTGACATTGCAAACAAAACCTATACAATTTAAAACAAAACTATACTAAAAAGGCGCAAAAGAAAAACTCGGGCGCAATTGTTAAGAAAAATAAAAATGTACACTCAGTACGTCCCCGTGTGCGCTTTGATGATGCCGGGCAGTTTTGATTGGTGGGTTAAGAACTGGTAGGCGCGGTTTGTTGAAGCCCCTCCCACCTCTGTTAAGGGTCTTAGATTGTGAGGCTCCAAACGTCATCGGGCGCTTGCCGGCTGCGCCACGCGTACTCACATATCATAGCATAACCTTTTAACACGTGCTCTCCTTAAGAAATTTAATAAACCGGTAAAAACATCCGTGCAGTGACAATGTGGTATATTTTAATGTGACTCGACTAAAACATTTAGCCCAAACTGTGTTATGGGCTAAAAATATGATATAAACAACTGATGTTATGAAAAGTGTGAAAACGAATGTTTTGTGTTTAGTGTTGTGGGATCGATCGGCTGAAAAGTGACCTCTGGCGGTTGAAATTGGCCGACTTATATAAAACAGTAACAATACAGCTATTTTGTGGAGTGATATGTTCAGTTGATCGAAGTTTTTTTTTACGTTTGAGCCAAAAATCTTCCTATTAGAATCCAGTTCGTTGAAGCTCAATGTATTCTTCCAAAATTTTTAAACTTGCTCCTAGACCTAATTCAAATTTCTCCTATATTTTTTTCTTTTAGAGATTCTCCACAGCCCTTTTAGGCTTTATATGTGCAATATTGAAACAAAGATATCTTAGAATAAAACGAGTGTACATAAAGGCTCATTTAAGATCCACTGTAAGTGTAAATAATAGTCTCAATATTAGTGATATTTTAAATCAATTAAATATTAATGAAAATCAAAACAGTGGTGATGATAATGCTAAAATTATAAATAAATTCGCAATCATATTGCTGCAGGATTATACTGGAGTGAATTATACTGGAGATCTCAAATACTGAATAACAGACAAAGAAACAATTATAATTTACATTCGACCTTTACTGACGGACGAATTAATTGCTATCAAACTTAATTCGCAAGGAACATCTAATTCGAGGTCTTTGTATACGAGTTTCCAATACACTCAAGATTTTTAAGTGCCCACAATTAAATTTGGAGTACATTATACAGAAGACTTATCATTTTAATCGATGCAGAATTTCGGAATTCAATATTAAAAACAGTTTGATTATAATTGGAATAAAAATACTGAAATTATACAATCAAACGCTTCTTTATCATCGCGAACCCACCATAATATTTGGGGTTAAACAAATTGAAATCATCATCAAGGAAGTCTTAGCTGACTAAACCACCTTCAAATGCTGTTGCGTTAACTTGGCCATCATTGACACTAAAGCCGTCCAGCTCTACCGTGTGGACTGCTGCACCCAGTTCATCAGAACCGCCAACCAGATCATTGACACAGTGTGCTCCTCTACCAAAACAAAATGCATCATTGACCTTATGTCGTTGCCCCGCCGATCTCATTAACTTCGGCGTGCACATATCTGGTGTGGAGCATCAAGCCGTCAAGATAGCCACTGAATCGAAGCTGCAGCTGTGCGGGGGCTGGAGTGGGCAGGCTAGCTACGCGCTGGATGGATGCGTGGACGCTGGCCTGCTCAGACCACCACCGCAGCCGCACTCCAGCCAACTCGGTACTGTTTATGCCACGAAAAGAAGAAGAAGGAATGGGAAAAGGTTAGTCTTTAGATTTTAATTGCTGATCTTTTGTTTCTTAATTCGTTTTTATCGAATTACGGTAACTATCATGTGCAAGTGATGATAGTGTATTATTAAGTAGTGTATAAGCTGTTACACTATTATACACACGTCCTATCTCATCAATACTATTAAGCTGCAATAAATCTTCATTATTGCGACATTTATATAGATGAATGTCTAATGTTTGGAGGAGACGTTGTGAACTTCACAGCCGTGCTAATGCGGGGTGGTATGGTAAAAATCTCGATTATATGTATAATTAATGGTATTTTGGAGTTGTATTACCTTTTTGAGTTTAACTATTTATTTATTTTATTTATATTACTTGCCGTACTTATAATGTTCACCAATGCGTAGCAAGCCTTGGAAATTACACACTAAAGAAACGAATACTCACATTAAGGACTAATTTATAATTAGAGAAAAATTAAGTAAAAATTGTTATTGGTAGTTGTGTGAAATAGCTGAACACATAGATCTTGTAATTATATTGAATGTAGAATTTGGTTTTAACATTCAAGTTAAATGAGTAATGGCAGTTATCGTAACAGAGTGACAGTTCACAAATAAATAACAAGTTAAATCTAAATTTCAAATGTCCGTCCATTGGTGATTTAGCTAAATATTGTAGATATAATAAATGTAATTTAGTCACCGACATAATAATGTTTATAATTAATTAATATATTAGTATTTATTGGATATAAAATCTTATTAGATTATTTCTGTAGCCCTTTTTAATGATATTGAATTTTTCATGGTACGTATTTGTTCACAATAATAAAACAAAGATAATTCTAATTATCTACCAAAAATAATTTACGATAAATACTACATTTAAAGAATACTTATTTATAAATAGAAAGCAATAAACCACGATCTTAACACTTCTAACACTATAGTGCCGGATGTATGATATATAACAAAAAAATAAAGTTCAATAATCGTAACAAATCGATTTAAAACAATTAATAATTTCGGAAACAATGAAATTCTCAACGCGTTTTGCCCATACCCGGACGAATTTTACACAAATTTGTACTTTGTAACCTTGGAATAAGGCCATAAGTTGATTTTACAGTGTCATGTTAAAATTTGATGGACAAGCTCACATACCACAGAATTTGAACAGCTAAAAGTGTCATATAAATAGGAGATTACAATTTCGATTTTAAAGAAAATAATAATATGAACTGCGCGTGGTAAAATGGTAATATTAAGTTTAAACTAAAGTTTCCTTTACTCTGCTGTATTTTCTCAAATTGGAGCGAAATTTTCATAGACTATTTTAATAATGGTAGTTTTAGCAGCGACATCCTCGTACTGTTATTAACTGTAAAGTAATAGTTATTTAATGCTATTTTCATGGTATGTATGTATGAATATTCATACCTTAGTATGAGTCTTCTTCCTGCCATGGTCCAAAGTTACTTCGAGTCGACGCAATATGTTAGTCATATCGCAAAGGTTTTGCATTCAGCCACCTGCCTGACACTAACCATGTTTGTGTGTTGGGGAGTTATCCGTCACCTGCGGGTAACCTTAAGTGCTGAATAGTAAGCGACCAAGAGAGTCCAGAACCGAGTGCGTCTACTGCGGTACCCATGGAATGAGATGGGGTGGCCCTATTCGTGACCGGAGCTACACGGTTTTACCTTAGTATCGGTATCGCTTACAAACAAATAATTATGACTAACATATTACCTTCGATAAAAAATACAGACTTGTACACAAAGTTACAAGTTTTAGTTTGGCAATATTCATGTTACTATATTGAATTATCGTTATTTAAATAATGCGGTATTGGCGTCGTGTAATAAAATACATAATTTTTCTAGACTCCACATAAACCGTACAGTTTTATATGACTCTGCTGGAGAGCGCTTACGTTAGAACTTAGTAAAATATTCCAATCATATAGTTTCAACAAATAAAAATGCCTATAATCATTCGATGAAGATACTTATTTGGTAACAAATTCAAAAACATTTAACGGTAGGTATGTACTTATACGGATTTCCTAAAACGGTGAGACTATCTTTACGCTTAACAACAATGCATTAAAAAATAAACTCAATTCACCATCATTTATTTTAACCAGAAATATTAAGAAGTATAATGAAATAAAAGGAAATGATAAAAAAACAACTGCAGATAGAAATAGGTATGCAAGTTTTACAATAACTCTTACACTCGGAAAAAACATGTATTTCTTTGTTATCCTTGATTTAAGCATACTATATTAAATAGGTACTTCCTACAAACTAAACAAATGATTGAAAATGCATGATGCAACCTATGCAATGTTGAGCAATTATTGCACCACCCGCCAAAAATATTTTAAGTACCATTATTTCAGCTCAATAACCTCAAGATATCTTTAACCTTTTTAGATATTTTTTCAGATATCGTACCATTTTCTTGCCAATAAAATTTTATATTCAATCACATCTAGCAGATTTCTACATCCATAAAACCAAGAGCGTTTCGAATGGTGCGTTCAAAAATCAGTGCTGGCCTATTAGGTTGATTCGATTATTAATTTATGAGGTGAATAATAGCCGTGTATCGATACAGTTGAATCGATTCTATTCGGTATGACCGTGGCGATTGATTCGTATAACGGATTTTGAATGTGTTAAATTTCGAATTTGTGATTTTTCTTTACGCGATCGATTGAAGGGAAATTGTAGATGGCTACTTTAGCACAAGCTATTTAATGAACAATTGCAGTTTTTTTAAATTGATATTTCATATTGCTTTTTTTTTTCGGCATTAGCCCAACGGCTAAGGCATCAAACTGTTGATTGAGAGTGGGTGCGATTACCACTGCTTGCACTAACATGGAACCACACCACTGGGATATTATGCCTCTACATTTATTTTTTAGAATAATATGTACTTAGGCGTCAAAGTCAAATTCCTTGTGTTGCTCCTCATCGGTGTTACTGCGGTGAAGCTGTTGACCGCCTCGGACACCATGGCTTGTCTTGCATTAAAAGTGCAGGTCACATAGCACGGCATGCCAATATTAACGACATTATTCGTCGTGCTTTTGTCACTGCCGGCGTGCCAGCTGTTTTGGAACCCAATGGCTTGGCACGTAACGATGGTAAAAGACCGGACTGTATGTCATCACTGCCATGGAAGATGGGTAGGCCTCTGGTGTGGGATGCAACTTGTGTCGACACCCTTGCTCCATCCCATCTTCCAAGCACGGCAAGCTGTGCTGGCGCTGCCGCTTCTGCAGCTGAAGACCTCAAACGGCGCAAATACAATAACCTTATTGGCAGTTATTGTTTTGAGCCATTTGGGGTCGAAACGCTTGGGTCATGGGGTCCGAGTGCACGTCAGCTTTTCAAAGATATAGCTAGACGGTTGGTCGACACTTCGCGTAATCAGAGGGCTGGCCTTTTCTTTGGCCAAAGAATAAGCATTGCCATTCAACGTGACAATGCTGCCAGCCTTCTAGGAACATTATCAGCTGACAGCGATGAGGAGTTATTGTTTGACGCCTAAGTACATATTATTCTTTATATATATATATTATATAGATAGTTATTTTTTTATGTTTAGTGTAATCATAAATAGTGTATATATATTAAGTTTTAATGTGTATAAAAGAATAGATATTAATTTAAATCTGAATAAAAATCTGCGAGATGTAAAATTGGAAGGGAGGAAGAAGTTACTATGCATAAAAAAACTATTTATATTAAAACACTTTTTTAGAAAATGTTAATGAACGATTCCATACATAATCAAATAACGTAGGTATTTTGAAATTGTTTTAATTTCAAAATACCTACGTTATTTTCATTCAATTCATTTCAAATTTCAAATTGTAATAGAATCATCGTCATCATCATGTCAGCCAAGTATACGATTTATATTTATAGATTACGAAACCGACGGGTGACATGCTATGTGTAGTAATTGGCTTGGCATTCGGGATGGTGTGCGCAGAATGGCTGCTGATCCACATTCTGTTTCCCATCTCTCTGGTTTACAATCTCTTAGTCAGCCTTTAAGACGTAAGACATCCACGGGAGAAGATGAGTGGTGCTATATTCCTAATCCGGACACCACACGGAATCTAATAATGATGTAATACGGTACGGTTTTTGATCAAATCACGATTTTTAGAAATAAAACAAATCAATTTAATAAGTATACCTAGAAACAGAATATAACATAAGGATTCATTTTTTTTCTCGCAACACCCACACACTATTGCTTTCTGGATGTAAGCAAAAATGGCAAGACTATTTGAAGCTATATAAGGTAGGGGGTAAAACAGAGAATTTTGTTTCAAGGCGACTTGACGTAAGGTCACATTTATAAAAAAACAAATTGTATTAATAAACAGTAATATTTAATAACTCCTAAACAAAGTGGCGATTCCAGTACTAAGAACATATTTTTGACTATTTTGTCACAAAAACGCATAAAAATATATTTAAATTCCAAAATTAATTTATTTCAGGTACCACATATCCCATATTAGATGGCATCTTTAAATTATTCAATAATAGATACAAAATCACACATAAATAAATACAAACGAAGAAATACAAAATTACCTACCTAACCTAACCCATACCTTTTTTTTTATTTGTGTCCAGTGGAAATTCTACATGGAACTTCCTTCGCCCCGGTGAAGGGCGAAGGGGTATGCCGGACTCCTACCGGCTAAAACCACTGGAGTGGTCATCTTCGTCACGAAGGGGGGCTCCAGGTCCTCGTAAGATCACACTGGAGCCGCCCATTGGTGCCACGCCTTTAGGCACATCTCGGAGGAGATGACTGTAAAGCGGTCACCCCCTCTAGCGGAGGGCAGGCGGCTGTAAAAAGGGCCGCCCCCCAGGCACCTCTCGGGGAGGACTGTAAAGGATCCCCCCAAGTCTCGCTGTACGCTCTGCTGCGCACACGGCGGCACGTGACCACGTGCGCGCCACCGTCTTCCCGGGGGTCACTCGGTATGAGCACGCAGACTCCCCAATCTGCGCGCCCGTGACCCCCCAGGCCCCCATCATGAACTGATGGCAGGGGGCAACCTAACCCATACCTACCAAGAAACAAAGAGCACGCTGTATTAAAATGGTAAAGATTTTTTTGTGCATGAATCTTAAATAATTTATTATTGCAAAACCCATAATCGCTCAATTTTAAAGATTTTATATGTTCAAGTATTAAAAAATTAGCCGTGTGGTGCCGGTTCAGAATACCACCACCTCATCTCCTCCCGTGGGTGTCGTAAAAGTCGACTAAGGGATTAGCCGGGGCATGGGCAGCAGCGTCCTCCGAGTATATTAACAACTCAACTGCGATCGCCAACCCGCCTGCCAAGCGTGGCGATTATGGCAACACCCCCCAATGTGCCCACAACACACACATGTCGGTCGTTGTGGTGATCTTTTGGGGAGGCCTGTGTCCAGCAGTGGACTTTATTTGGCCGAAATGATGAAGTATTAAAAACAAAATATATTATTAATATTTATTTTATTTGCGGTTAGATTTCCACAACGAGCGGTCACATGCCGCTCTCATCCAACGACTCCGAGTGACCTTAACCAGGTCACCTGTCCACCTCGTTGGAGGTCGTCCCACGCTGCGTTTTTTCGAGAACCTTTTTGCCCAATGGCCGTCAGTTCTGCGAGCAATGTGCCCCGCCTATTGCCACTTCAGTTTACTAATGCCTTCAGTTATGTCGACAACTTTAGTTCTTCTACGGATCTCCTCATTTCTGATTTGATCTCGTAGAGAAATACTAAGCATAGCTTTCTCCATAGCTCTCTGAGTGACTTTTCTGATTTTATTTATTTGTATAGATTATTGCAGTAGGTTGATTTTTTTTTTATTGAGTTCATCGTTATCATTATAATCTCAATTTTAAAAGAGTGCATACAGTTTCTTGCCGGGTCTTCTCCATAAGAATGTTGGAACCGTGCAACTTAAATTTTTGGGCTTCATAAGTGCCAGTAGTTATTGGTTTAATGTAATTATAATTTGACGACTGACTATTACCTACCTGATCGCAGCATAGGCAGCTTAACCTCGCGAACCGATCTTTCTACGAGATAGCCATTTAACCACAGACTACACCTATAAAAATAGAATCTACTTTCTTATGCCCACCAATCCCAGGTCCCAGATAAGAACAGCACCACCCCATTTCATCCCACGGGTGTCGCTTAAAGCAGCTATGGAATAAGGATGGGCAGCAACGACCTTCGAGTACATTTACAACTCAACTGCGATTGCCAACCCGCCTTACAAGCGTGGCGATTATGGGAAAATCCACAATGAGCACACAACACAAACGGTCGTTGTGGCGATTTTTGGGCTTTGCCCAGCAGTGGACAATTTCGGCTGTAATGGTGAACAGAATACTCCTACTAGTATTTCTCCTGTATCGTGCGTGCAGTCTACAGAAATAAATTTCATATACACAAACACTCGGATCCAAAACAGCCATCTGTAGAAATATTTGTTTTAAGTGGGGTTCGAACCCGTGACACGTACCTCAGAAAGCCCAGCGCCAAATGAGCCGTTGGGTTTTACTATTATGTCGTCAGCTGCCTTCAGTTTCAGGGCATTTCGAATACGTTTGCCACGCCTTAACGACTAAGGTTTACCGAGTGATAATGACCTTAATGAACTTTCATATTTCACGAGAATCAACGAGAATATTATAGTGTGTTGTCCGGATTAAGAATATAGCACCACTCCACCTCCTCCTGTCGATGTCGTTAATGGCAAATGAGGGTCTTTAAACCAGAAGAATGGGTAGCGTACGTTTTGTGGTACAGCAGCTATTCTGCGCTCACCAACCCACTTGCCAAGCGTGGTAAGTACTGGCAAATTCCTCCCAAAGTGACAACCATATTTATGGGGCAGTGCATCAGCAGTGGACGTCGTTTGGCATGACATCATAATGTACAAGAACATAGTTCTTAGGTGTCCATATAACTCCTTAGTGGTAGTCGAGTTTTTCTGAGTGTCGTAGTCGGGTAAAAAATGCATACATAATCAGCCCATGACCTTTTCACACGATGAGAAAGGCTAGACATTAGTCTACCACACTGGCCTAGTCTGGGTTGGCGGACTACACACCATTTTGCACATTTTGCACATTTCAGAGCCCTCTCAGATGTGCAGGTTTCCTCACGATCCTCCTACGGAAGTCAAGCGTCACTATCACTACCACTGCCCACAAATATAATAAATACGGCCAACAAGACCAAAAAGAGGTGCATGGTGTTCTACTATTAAGACAACATCACTTATTATAACATTCAAGAAGAAAAAGATGGCTCATTATTGCATCCCTCGTCCCTTTCTACCCATATGTGTCGTTAAAGGCAATTAAGGGTTGATTTCAGAAGGATGGTCGGTAGCGTCCCCTGGTTTGCTAATAACAATATGTTACGAGCACCCATCCGTCTACCAAGCGTGGTGATTATGGCAATATGAGGACTATTTCTTGTAGCGCTCAAAGTCAAAGTGTTTTATTTCAAATAAACCAAATATTGGCAATTAGGAAACGTCAGAATCTAAGTTGCACGGTTGCAAATAGTTGATCTCATGGAGAAGAAGCCAGCAAGAAACTCCATAGATACTCTTTTAAAATAATTGAGATTACAATGTTGATTGATACAAATTATTGTAAAACATATACAGAGAAGTTGGGAGACCTATGTTCAGCAGTGGACTCAGGCTGATGTGATGAGAGAGAATGACAGTCAGGTAGACTTGAATCGTTGTCAAAAATAGAGAACCACGTTAGCAGCTGGTGCTATGTAACCATCATGTTTGTGGAGACTATTGGTTTAAAAATCTTAGATTGAAAATATTACATCGATTATTCCAAACAGCATTTGCTTTTACAGGCGCTTAAGAATAAAAACATCAGCATCATAATCATGTCAGCCAAAGAACATCCACTGCTGAACAAAGGATTCCCCACAGATTTACACAATTGTGACGTAATTTTGGGGGGAATTTGCCAGTATTCACCACGCTTGGCAGGCGGGTTGGTGAGCGCAGTATGGCTTGTGTTTCACATAAGGGCGCTGCTGCCCATCCCTCTGGTTTAGAACCCTTAGTCACAATTTACGACACCCATGGGAAGAAGGAGTGGTGCTATATTCTTAATCCGGCACCACACGGATTTAAAAATATTTATTGTGAAATAATACAACTTAGGGCAGTAAACACATTTATCCTAAACCACAGACTGGATAAATAAATAGCTTAAGCTTTTGTAAAAAAAGTATTGTCTATTACAATGATTCTCAAACAGAGGTTGACGGAGTTTTTAGGGACTCTATCAACGTCGAAAACAAAAGGTAGAGCCCAAAACGTCTAACCTTCACCGCTTTCTAGTGTTTAAGTTCTAAAGATCAATTTAATTATACTAGATAAATGTAGCTCCTCCGACCATCTTTCTTAGACAAAACCATCGTATTAACCTGGTTTAATGATGTTCCTGGTCAAAGAGGCAGAAACACTTCACACAGTTCCAACACTTTTAAAACACTATTCGTGACGTATCCGTGACGTAATGATTACGTAATTATCTTCGCTCAAACCGTAGTTTATTAGACAACTATTGTGTTTAAAAACCATGGAACCATAGTATGTAATTTATTCATGTTCGCACAGAGTATTTAATTGGTACTTTTTCATGGCATTGAGTGGTACTTTGTAAGATGTATTGTAAGAATTAAACTGGACTTCTAATTACTAGCCCATTATTATTATGTCACATTAAAACAAGACTTGGTGTATCAGTATTGGGTACATTTTCTGTTTTCACCGATGTCCTTTTTTTTCTTTTTTTTATTGATCCAGTGGAAATACCTCATGTACTTCCTTCGCCCCGGGAAAGGGCGAAGGGGCATGCCGGACTCCTACCGGCTAAAACCACCGGAGTGATCATCGTCGGCACCGAAGGGAGGCTCCAGAAACACGAATAATCTCCATCTAGAGCCACCCGTTGGTGCCACGCCTTTAGGCACATCTCGGAGGGGATGACTATAAAGTGGTCATTCCCTCTAGTGGAGGGAAGGCGACTGTAAAGAGGCCACCCCCCCAGGCATCTCTCAAGGGGATTGTAAAAGATTCCCCCGAGGCCTCACTATGCGCTGTGCTGCGCACACAGCGGTACGTGACCACATGCGCACCGCTGTCTTCCCGGGGGTCGCTCGGTATGAGCACGCAGATTTCCCAATAAGCGCGCTCGTGACCCCCAAGGCCCCCCGCTATATAAAGACGACAGGGGCTCAGGCGTGTTGGACACAGGCACCGCGGTGGTTGTTACCCCGGCCCCGTGTCCTCCTCCTCCGTTCACCGATGTCCTACCCTAGGATTTCTCCTGTGTCGTGGGTACAGTTTACAAACATAGCCTACTTATATTTTTGAAAAATAATTATGGTACCGCGCAAAAGAATTAAACCCTGAATGACCCCTATTTATTTAAAATTAAAGGGCGGGACTCAGATAGTGTGCAATAGAGTCGACCAGTAATTACGGGCTATGGATCAATAAATATGTCACTGTTAGCATATCTGTGCCACCAACGGTCGGACTCTCCGTTCACCTCGGCGCCTCCGCACTTCATCTTATCATCATTCATGTATTCTAGTTTAAAAGGCGCTGTAGCTAATGAAATTACCCATGGAAATTACCCCTCACCGACGTCGTGGAGGCCTATCACCGCGTCACCTTCCCATTCAAGTAAGGAGCCCCCTGCGTTACCAAAGATGACCGCCCCAGTGATTTTAGCCGGTTGGAGTCCGGCATGCCCATTCGCCCTTCCCCACGGTAGGAAGTTCATGTTGAAAATTCAATGAGCACGAATAAAAAATAAAATTAAGAAATACGTGTTTCTTTAGCAGTTAGGCCCTATCGATCTTCGCTCTAGTCACTTTTCCGCGAGCCCCTCTAGTCTCGACTAACCACAAAGATATATTTTACTTCTACCGTGACAACACAAGAAAAATACACAAGAATTTCCAGAAAATTCCAGCATCTTTTTACATACACCACCCACATTGGTATCTCATAAATAATACATACAATTTCTAGTGTACGCTTTATCATTTTTTACTTACATTTGTTTAATAAATTATGAGTGATAAGAAAAACTGCCAACTCTACTGATAGCTAGTTTCACTAAAAGTTGTTCACAATCAACCGTCGTGCTGTTTTCTCTTGGCGAGGTGAAAGCATCTGCATAATGCAGGGTTGGGGCAGTGGCTAAGCAATTGGCTTCTCTGCGTGACGTGTCGCGGGTTCGATCCTCGCATGGAACAAATATCTGTATGACCCACAGATAGTTTATTCGGGTATGGGTGTTTGTGCTTGTGAGACTTGTGCCTGTCTGTGTGCACAGGAGAAATCATAATGTGGATGGATTTATAATAAAACAATTTTAAACGGATTCATCATCATCATTTCGGCCGAATGAAGTCCACTGCTGGAAACAGGCCTCCCCCAAAGATCACCACAACGACCGATATGACTGTGTTGTGGGCTCAATGGGGGGTTTTTCCATAATCGCCACGCTTGGCGGGTTGGCGATCGCAGTTGAGTTGTTAATGTATTCGAAGGACGCTGCTGCCCATCCTCCGGCTAATCCCTTAGTCGACTTTTACGACACCCACGGGAGGAGATGGGGTAGTGGTATTCTGAGCCGGCACCACGCGGCAGAGTGATTAAATGAGATTATTGATTTTAAGGCAGATGAAGATAAAGATAGGTTGGTTCATGTCTTCAGTATTATTTATAAGGCTGATCTATATAGTACTTATGCTTCAATGCATGAATAATTTAAAATTGTCATTACAGGCGGCACCCCACGGCAAAACGCTGAAACGGATTACATCGCCTATATTATAGATTTGTATTTCCTGGCGTTTCGAATACTCCGCAGTTCAGTCACCCTGCAACCACGAATGCTGCAAAGGCTGAGCCCTTTGAGCGTATTGGACCTGGATGCCAGGGCAGTTGTTACCGCGACGCCGTCTCGTACTTCTTCGAACGGGATTGGCCCTCTCCCGAACCCGCTCTGCTGTCTCCTTCTGGAGCATGACGCTGTCACAAAAGGAGACCACAGCACTCCAATTCTTATGCTTTGCCAGCATAGCTGACACTACTGCTAGCAGAGAGAGATCTTGCCCGATCCGATTGACTAGGATCCGCCACTTGGCGGCCCACGCAGGGTACTCCTCGAGCGTATGCTGGTCGCTATCACAGTGGTGGCACTGTGCCGTGACCTCACGTCCTGTCCTGTGCAGGCAAATAAACCTAGTCATAAAAAACCTTTAAGCCGTACTAAACTCAAATAGCGAATACACTTAAGTAATATTTTAAAATAAGTGTAAATAAAACTTCTTCGCCTTTCAACCCTTTTCACGTACAGGACACATAGATCTCTACCTACCCCATACATAAACAATAAAAAACGACCACCTAAACATTCTGCGCAATCGTAAATTCAAATAAAACCGTCGAAATTGTAGAAAAAACGAGCAATATATACCTACGAAATTGCGCACGCGCAGCGTTACGGAACCACCTGCGCGCGCAGATGGTTGCCTGTCAGTTTGTTAAATAATAAGCTTGCCATTTGAACCCTAAAGCGTGGTAAATAAGACATGCGATTTTTTAGTTTTCAAAACTGAAATGTTGTGGTATTAATTTTGTGTGCTGACATAATGTAGCTGTCAAGGTGGCTATGAGCATACTTAGTAGCATGTTGATTACGAGTATACGAGTACTGTTATTAGAAATGCTACAAACATCTATCGAAAAATATCTTCGTTTATTTATATATCCTGGCCCCTCAGTAGGATTTCGCCTGTGTCGTGGGTGCGTTTACAGACATGAATTCCACATACAATACCCTCAGACCCGGAACAACTACCTGCAGATCATACAAATGTTCGGAAATCGAACCCATGACCCGGAGCACAGCAGTCGACTGTATCAGCTACTGCACCAACCGTGCTACCCAGGACTAATCCTGCATGGCACTACACTGCGCTCGCCTGTTCATGACCTTAGTTATTTAGTCTCTTATGCCCAGTAATTTCACTAGTAACAGTAACCTGCAAACCGGAGCACAATTATGTCTGAAGTTTAAACACTACTGCTTGGCGGCAAATACAAGGGTTGGTTTCCAGTTTAAAAAAAATTAAATGTAATTTCTTATGTGCAATCATCGTCCTCCTGCCCTGGTACCCAGTTACTTTGGATCAGCGCAATATTGTTCATATTGCAAAAGAGTTTTACAGTCGGCTGCCTGCCTGAAACCAACACTCTTGATCCGCCCTGTGGGTAACCCAAAGTACTTAACGCACCGCGCTCCAAACTCTCTTAATTGCCCTGAATTGAACTGAAGATACCCCCTAGCCCCTATTTGTGACCTGATATTTTTTATAATAATGTCAATAAATCATGAGTACAGTTTACATACTTAAATCTCACATAGACTAACATCCAGACCCGTAACCACTATCTGTAGGTGATACATTTATTTCTTCCATGCGGGTATCAAACCCGTGACCCGCAGCGCAGAAATCCAATCGCTTAGCCTCTACGCCTACTATCAGTTGGTAGATACATATATTTATGTTGTGAAAGGCGAATGCCCATCTGTTATACAAAAAAATGCCTCATCATATCGGCCATGCAACGTTCACTGCTGCGCAAAGCACCTCCCTCATAGATTTCCACAATTGTGTCATCATATTGGAGATTTTGCCAGTACTCACCACCCTTGGCAGGCGGGTTGGTGAGCGCAAAATGGCTACTGTTCCACAGAATGGATGCTACTGCCCATCCCTCTGTTTAGAGTCCCTTAGTCGCCTTTTACGACATCCACGGGGCGAGATGGAGTGGTGCTATATTATTAATTCGGACACCACACGGAAGAAATGCCTGAGATGAACAAAAATCGGAAAAGGAACCAATACCCGAGAGGGAGTACAAAACGTATTTGAAGAGTTTGTCGCCTCCCGTGTATATCAATCATTCAAGACCCTTAATATCCTCATTATAGGACGATCGAATTCAATATAAAATAATAATTATATCTACTTTTACCCTAGTAGTTAAATAAACTTGAGAATAATTAAATTATTCTTAATATTTTATCTATACAAACAAATAAAATTGAAGTGTCTGTTTGTAATGTTAAAATAACAGCTTTTTACTAAATGCATATGAAATTATATACAAAAAATTATTTTTAATTCTTTTGTCTGTCTGTCTGTCTGTTTGTTCCGGGTAATCTCGGAAACGGATGGACCAACTTTGACGGGACTTTCGCTGGCAGATAGCTGATGTTATAAGGAATAACTTAGGCTACTTTTATTTTAGAAATATAATTAGGGTACCACGCAAAAAAATACTATGATAAAAAAAACCCCGGGTCCCAGCTAGTTCTAAATATAATTTTGGACTGTCGGTAGTTTCTGTACATTTCAGGCATTTAATGGGAATCCCCCTGTAATTTGTAGGTTGATATATGCATATATATAGAAGTCCGTGGACAATAGTGATCTGCCCACCCTTCGCAAAAACCAGTGTGAAGCATCGCGATACTTATGATCGCGTTGTAATGAGGCGCAAACCCCTGATTATCGGGCGATACCGATATGAGATCGCTTCAGGCGAAATGCGCCTATAATTTTGCCAGAGACGCCCAGTTACGTGTCGCGTGACCTTATCGAGTGTTCCATTTATCAATGATAGCCGTGATGTGTAGTTGGGCTTTAATTGGTTCATTATCATCACCATTATCACGGGCGATTTGTACACAGCTGGACATAGGTGTCTCCCAAAGATCGCCACAACGACCGGGCCTGCGCTATTTGGATCTAGTGGGTTCCCTCAACCTTCATCAGATAGTCGGTCCACCTAGTGAAGTATCTGCCCACGCTCCATCTTCCGGTACGCGGTCACCACTCTAGAATTTTTTGGCCCATTGGCCATCCATTCTACCAGCAATGCCCGCCCACTGCCACTTAAGTTTAGCAATTCTTCGGGCTATGTCGGTTACCTTGGTTCTTTTGCAAATCTCCTCATTTTTTATTGGATCTCGCAGGGAAACTCCAACCATAGCTCTCACCGATCTTCAGACTTCTTATGAGGCCCATAGTGAACGTCCACGTCTGAGTACCATAAGTTATCAATTAAATTAAATTAAATGGAGTCATCATCATTTCGGCCGAATGAAGTCCACTGCTGGACACAAGCCCCCCATTGATCACCACAACGACCGATATGGGTATGTTAAGGCTTATTGGGAGGCTTTGCCATAATCGCCACGCTTGGCAGACGGGTTCACGATCGCAGTTCAGCTGTTAATGTACTCGAAGGACGCTACTGCCTATCCTCCGGCTAGTCCTTTAGTCGACTTGTACGAAACCAACGGGAGGAGATGGGGTGGTGGTATTCTGAGCCGGCACCACACTGCAGTGTGGGAGTGATTAAATGAGATTATTGATTTTAAGGCAGATGAAGATAAAGATAGGTTGGTTCATGTCTTCAGTATTATTTATAAGGCTGATCTATATAGTACTTATGCTTCAATGCATGGATTATTTACAATTGTCAGTACAGAGTGTAAGCATCGCAAGAAGATGCTACTCAGTATGCCCGTGACCACGGTGGCTCCAGTGTTCAAAACGTCGAACGAATTCAAGAGTAGTATTTTATACTAGCCTTTGCCCACGGCTTCGCACACGTGGAATTTGGAAATCTACATCATGGATATTTTTCATACAAAATTGGGGGGTGAGGCAAGGTGAAAAATACTTTACGACCTATTTTCATACCTAGCAAATACACAAAAAACAGTCATTTAAATCGGTCGAGCAGTTTCGGAGGAGTGTGACCACAAACACCGTGACACGACATATTTATATATTAGAGGTTGCATCCATTTATGCATCTTCTATACGTATGTGTTTGATTGCATATTGCACGTATGTTTCAGGTATTTATTATGAACAAATGTAAGTATATAGGGTAGAACATACAATATTGTTTTGTTTTATAATTCATATATTTGTGCGTAAATGATATAATAATTGTATGTCCTACACATGCAGCACGTAACTTTACTACAAGTAATTGAGATTCATTCATTCGACGGCATGGTTGGTGCAGTGGTTAATACAGTCGACTGCTGCGCTCCGGGTCGTGGGTTCGATTCCCGCACGGAACAAATATTTGTATAATCTGCAGGTAGTTGTTCCGGGTCTGGGTGTATTGTGTATGGAATTTCTGTCTGTGAACGCACCCACGAGACGACATGAAAAAAAAAAAGTACTTAACGTCTTTCTTCGATCATTTTATAGTTTTTTACTAATATAAATTATTGTTTAAAGTTACCCCAAACAAGTATAACTTATGTAAATAGTTAAATGTTTTTTTTCCAGTAATTAACATACATACATAAGTTGTTTTTCCTACTTATGTAAGTAACCAGTATGCGGATTTAAGAGTTGTAACCGACCCCAACGAAGGGATTTTTTATTCATTCATTCGTTGTTGTGTTACATGCAACATACAAAGTCAAAGTCAAAGTATTTTATTTCAAATAAACCAAATATTGGCACTTATGAAACGTCAGAATCTAAGTTGCACGGTTCCAAATAGTTGATCGCGTAGAGAAGAGCCGGCAAGAAACTCCATGGATACTCTTTTAAAATAATTGATAACACAATGTTGATTAATACAAAATATTGTTAAACATGTAACGAGAAACATGTGTTAAGACAATAATATAATAATAATAGTTTATTTGCCGCGGCAGTTAACGGCTGTCCAGTCCCAACAGACGGCGCCCGTTCACGAGCATGACGCATGGATCAACATCGCTTAGCTCAACCATATTGTAGGGAACCGAACGACCCGATACACAACGCCACCGCCAGCACGACATTTTAGTTACAGACCTATACAGCCAGGCAAAAGACAATCAATGTAAGTAATAAAAATAACATTGATGGCTACATGATGCTCACACATTTACAGTTTTGCATGAATGTTATAATTTAATATACCATCCATACCATCAAGATGAGAAGAGATATTATTGCACTACCCTATAATATACATTCTTCCCACCCCTCATTTGCTATGATAATGACCACCTAGAAAAGTTATTAGCTCGTTGAAAAGAATTCCAGAAACAACTCAGTAAATTTTCTTTTTTTTTTGGTATAGTATACATAAGTAACTCTCTTCAGGTGAGTCAACGGATCAGTCATGTCCAGCTTTGGGCTTTGACAGACTGAGTACATTCGTTCACGCGACGAATAACAATCCAACGATTCCCACACCTAGAACCCACCTCAATAAAACTAGCGTTAAAAACATTAATTATAAACATGCAACCGCATAATCATACTTGCGATTATCAGCCATAATTAAAACATGGTTCCTTTACATTTTTAACGTATCGCGTCAGTATTAAAGATTTTTAAATGTCCGGTAACAAGGTTGTTTAATTTGACGCAGATGCGTTTTGGAGGCGCGTTTGAATCAGCCTGTGAACTTGAAAGGTGTTTAGTACTAGACTAGGCAAGTGTACTGAGATATAGTGAAAAATGTGAACTTTAAATCACACTAATATTATAAATGTAAAACAGTTTCGGACGCTGGATAGACTTGAGCCTTCAGCGGCAGATTTTACAGGCGATAAATTGGGGACGGTTTTTTTAAACGTACAATTATTGTGTATATTATTGTACATTGGTCTCCGGTACTGGCGAATTTCCGCCACGCCTGGCAGGCGGGTTGGTGAGCGCAGAATGGCTACTGTTTCATAGAAGCTACTGCCCATCCCTCTGGCTTAGAGTCCCTTAGTCGCCTTTTACGACATCCACAGGAAGATATGAAGTCATGCTACATTCTGAATCCGGACACCACACGAATAACATAATGAACTGTGCGATAAGCTTATAAAAATGAGAGACTAGAATGAATATCGGAGAACTTTTTTCTTGTTTAAGAAAGTTACGGCGCGTGGCTCTACGTAACTTACCTCATCTCTTCTCTTCAGTCCATACTGCTGAATATGTGCCTCTCAATTACCACTACAATGAACGATCATAGGGGATATTGCCATAACCACCACCCTCAGCAGGCAGGTTGGTGATTGCTGTCTGATATTATTGGCACACACGAGGATGCTGCTGCCCATGCTCGTGATATCTACCCTTAGTTGCTTTTTACGGCATCCGAGGATGGAAAGGGGTAGTCGCTGTTTTGCCAAGAACCACATGGAACGCAGAATAATCACTTGTCGACATTTCACCATAAATTTGTAGTTTATGAAACGGTTGCATATTATAGTAATAAAACACGAATATGTGTTTAAAAACCGAGACCTGGACTCGGTTTTTAATAGTACCACATGAGTGTTTTCATACCTAGTTATGTGCGGTTTCATACTCTACTTTGTCTAATCTCATACATTGGGATTGAGCTTATTAAATAAAAGATCAAAGTTAAAAGAGTAAGAATGGCGCGCTCCGCAAGTGTTCCATTAGAGAAAAAAAACGATGGAATCTCCTTGGTGATATTAACTTCGTGGATTTACCCTGTATTGTAATGGAAAAAAAATAGGTATTACACAATGATATTATATATTAAAAGAAGTAGATATGTTACAGGCGCGCCAAAGGTAAGAACTAAAACCCCCCCAATTGTAGCACCTCGCAATCAGTTCGCCCAGCACAGGACAACGAGCACACACTGTCACAATCTGTATTGTTTTATTAATTAAGTAATCAATGTCATCACGCGTATTGAAAATGCACAAACTATCAAGCAAAAATAAATAAAAAACAATGGATCTCATACCATACGTGATTAACAAACTATATAAAATATTTTATTAAAACTACTATTCAAATTATCTATAGAATAATATTCTCGAACTAAATACAGGCCAAGCCAAGAAAAGAGACAACACATATATTCTATCACAGGTGCGACAAAGATACGTGTTGTCATTTTAGATAGCTATCTTTTTTACTCTCGTAGTTTTTGTATCTTCTTTCTTACAGCAAAGGTGTGTTGTTTCATAGCTGATACCTACATACAGGGAGACAGAGTTTTGCGCGCCATTTAATATGGACGTAACATATCTATGGTATCATATCTATGGTATAATATCATTGGTATTACAACATTATTTTGTTAAAAAGAAGTATTATAATTTGATTCTATTTTTAAATTTCGGTATTGTGTTTATAGACTATGTCAATATAAACTCGTTTTGACGTTTATAATGTGAACTTTACGATATGAGAGTATATAAAAATGGTAATAAACTTATTCATATAAACAGGATAGCAATATAAATTCCTTTTAAATACTATCCCGTAAACTAGCACACACAAACGCAGCATAGTTTTTGCAAGCCGCGCATGCGCACGTGACCGCCATGTCGATTGTCCTAATTAGATCAAAGGTGACCGACGTAAACCAGTTATGATAAGAATTTTAATTTCACACTAGTGTAACAGTTGCACGGACCTAAAATAGTAAAAGAAATGCTGAAATTAAATGTGGTGGGGAATTGTTTTTTGGGGCTCTGTAGTCGAGTGGCAAAAACGGCACCGCTGTAGTTTTATCACTCTTTTGCTGTTCTTAGCAAAAGGATGGGGAAATCCAAAATTTTCAAATTTAAGATTTTGAAATTCATCCGTTTGGTATTAGAAAGAAAAGAAAAGAGAGAAACATTTATTTCTACGCACCAGACAACACACTACACCCATCATAAAACAATCAATACAGACGAGATATACTTAGAACTAAATAAAAGCAAAATGTTACTACTCCACAAACAAACGAATAATGTAAAATTAAAACAGTAATAAGCATTGTGTTACGATCACATTTATCACAAAAAACAGACATATTCGTAATCCGATATGCAGAGATTTTGGATTAAATCGATTATTAATTTCTCCGTTAGTCACCTTTTACGTCATCCACGGGAGGAGATGGAGTCGTGCTATATTCTTAAATCGGGACTCTACACGGAAAGTAGGCAAGTGTTTGCTTAATGTTTCGGACTTCACTCTTGAATAATACAATCATAATGAGATAGTTTCTTTGTATCAAATGTTATACATTTCAAGGCTGGCCAACTTGGTCACTTGTACGAGCAAATTAGTAACTCAATTAACATATAATTAGGTAGAAAAACAATTGGTTATTTTTTATAACATGTGCCATATAGAATGGGCAGATGAAACCGATCAATGACTTATTAACAAGATGCTTAAACAGGTATATAAATATGAATGTTGTGGATAATTATGTTATAAACGGCACGTTTGAAGCAGACGCTAATCTGGCTGTCTGCGCTACGCGTCGCGGATTCGAAAGAAACAAATAATTATTCTTATTATTTATCTTCTCACTTTCAGTATCTTTGTTCCAACCATGAAAAACGTCTTCGTTCTACTAATAATTATCTTCTTCGATGTCCTACTCATCACTCTGACTTTATTCATCCTACCTTCTTTGTTCAATCTATTCTTCTGCGGAATACGCTGCCTCTCGGATAAGAATGGTTAACAGTCAGCATTGATTTAAAATTAAAGTTCGTAAATACCTACTCGACAAGACGCCAGCAAATTCATCTCCGATCCGAAAAAGTATGTGTATTCATTTAATAATAAGTGAAATATTATGCATTTATCCTTGCACGTATTTTCGGTGACGTATTTAAATTTCTAGAATGCGCATGACGTCGTACTTTATATTATTTTCTTATTAATGTAAGAACGTTCTCAAACGGGTACTCGATCGCGTCTGAAGTCAATTGCACTCATGCACTCGTTTGAGTGATGACCTATTTAGAGCGTTACAATGTATGGTAAATGTCTATCTAAAGAAATAACTTCAAGTAGCACTTAATAAATACAACCGATCAAAATGTCGGCAGACCGAAAAAAAATCACACAAAATTATGTCATTCATTTTTTCATAAATCCGTTCAATGAACTTCCGCTTTGTCATACTTTTCCACTTCACCTGTAAATCTCATAAACCAATTCATATCTTGCCTCGTATATCGCAAAGCACATAAATGTGTAAACTGTTATTTCCTAGGCGTCACAAAAAGCTGTTCATCCGTGTCAGTTATGGCACTCACAGCGCGCCGAGCCAATAAAAATATCAGTAATTCGTTCTTGAAACATACGGCATAAAATTGCGTTCGGCCACGCCGCGCTTTCAGGGTCGCTAAGAATTATTAAGAGCTATTATGCTGTAACAGAAATCCCTGCGAGATAACTATTTTACTATAAAATTATCTGAATTAAAGTAAAGAAAGAAAAGAAAGAAAGAAAAAGTCTTTATTTCTACGCGCAATTGACACACACAACACTTAACACAAGACTTATAACTAGACTTTCTTCAGCCAAAATAATAATATCATTATAAAAAAAACAGAAAAATAAAAAATTGTAGCACGGATTATAAATAAAACTTCTCAGTCCGTAAGAAATGAGATCTCTGTTAATCCAGTTTATAAAGTTCAATGGATCTGTATTATCTGTGGTTGTGGTTTCTCGATGTAATAAAAAAAGCAAAAAAGTAGTATGTCTAAGTAGCCGACATAGCTCAAATGATTAGTAGATTAGTAAACTGAAGTAGCAATGGCACATTGCTCGTAGAGCTGATAGCCGTTAAGGTAAAAAGCGCACCGGAAAACGCAGCATGGGACGACATCTAACTAGGTGGGCAGACGACCTGGTGAAGGTAGCTCGAAAGTAAGAAAGAAATATAATTTATTTATGCGACAAACGTCAACGCCTAAAGTAAATATACATTAGAGTCGTTGGATGCGGGCGGCATATAACCACTCGTTGTGGAAATCTTTGGGAGGTCTTTGTTCAAGTATTGGCAAATTCACCCAGAATGACAACACAATTGAAGAAATATATGAGGCAGGCTTTTGTTCAGCTGTGGACGTCATTTGGCTGATATGATGATGACAATTATCGTATCTACATTAAAAACTTGGATTGGTGAAGTGAATCTCATTAAATAGACAACAAGCATGTAATGAAAAAAACACATCCATCCATTAATTAATTTAGAAACTTCAGCGCGCCCGCTGCAAATATTTCCCCGTACATTCCACTCGCGGCTGTATCTAAAGGAAACGTCGTGCAACAATGGCGGCATGGTATCAGCTCTCATGGTTGTCACCTGTCGTAATTACAATAAAAACTGGTGACACTCACATGTGATTATACTTACTACGCGTGGCTTGGAGTTCCGATATTTTTTTTTAAGTTGAGGAGATTTTTGAGTGAGAGGCGGGAGCGGATGCGGCGCCTCGTGAATGTAACACTTGACATTTCTTCGTCTCTTTATTTATGATATGCCATGTGGCTGCTAAGCATAGCACTCACCTCATCTCATCCCGTGGATATTGTAAAAGAGGACTATGGTTTTAATCGGAGGATGGACAGCAGCGTCTTTCGAGTACATTAATAACTGCGATCACCAACCCGCCCCCCATACGTGGCGAATATGGTGAAACCCCCCAATAAGTACACTAACACAATCAGGTCGTTGTGGCCATATTTGGGGTGACCTATGTACGTTTTTCGGTCGAAATGATGGATATCCATCATATGCACCTCATATTATTATGGGTGCTTGCAACTTATGAAGCGTTCGTCACCCGGTGTTACCTGCCGCCGATATCGGTGGCCGGGCCGATTGAGTAGCTGACTGCTTGATCGTGTCGATTTAGACACCTTAAACACTACCGCATTGGACAGAGCACTTATCCCATTAATAATAATAGAACTTGATTTTATACTCATACCAATAAAAAATACGATAGTGTAATTAGTATCCAACCATAGCACTTGAAGCTTACATATGTATCAGTCTCGTACACACGGCTACACATAAAGCTATACATTACCAACATAAACTGATCTCTCATTGTACGGAAAGCATATACAGTGCGATATCAGCCTATACTTGAAATGTATAGCTTGATACGTAGCCGTGTATATAGTGGCCGAGCGCGAGGCGTGCACTGCAGCGATTTTTGGCACCTACCACCCGTAAATATGGTAGGCACATAAGCTCAATGACCGCTAGCTGTTTTGGATTGACTCTGTATTAGAAAATAAATAGATATTTAGGTAAAAATTAAGATACTATTTTGTTATTGATTTGGGTATAGAATCATGGACTGATTCACTTTCGAAAAGGTTACACGTGATTAAATCCGCATCTAAATAATAACCTCCACCATAGAGTAGTTGCCGTTAGCTTTAGAAATGGATAAACGCACGTAATAAGAAATAGATACGATCGTTGAAAGTTTCACTATCGTAGTAGAATACTGTCAAAATTCATACTATTTGGGAAATTAAACCTAAATATCGGTAAACGAGTCAGCACGGCGATGGGTAAACCGTCTATCGCAGTGGTTAGGCCATGTTCAAAGCATGTGTTAATCGTCTCGACCACCCATACAGTGACGGCAGGAGGCTCAGGCGTGTTGGACCTGGGTCGTTGTCTTGTCCTTCTCAGTGCGGGTTCAGCCCTCTCCCGATCTCGTTCTGCAGTCTCTTGACGCATGATGCTCTCGCAGAAGGAGACCACTGTACTCCAGTTTTCGTGCTCTGTCGGCAGAGACAGATCTTGCCCGATCCGATCAACCAGGATCCGTCACTCGGCAGCCCACGCAGGGCACTCCTCGAGCATGTGCTGTGCGGTATCCTGGTAGCTTCCACAATGGTGGCACTGTGCCTTAACCTCGCGGCCTATCCTGTGCAGGTACGCACCGATACAACCGTGACCGGTGAATACCTGTGTCAGACGGTAGGTGACGCGCTCGCTTCATCTGAACAAAGCTCCAAAGAGCGGCAGGATGGCTTCAACGACGCGCTTGATCGCGAACACCAAACGTAGGCGATGTCGCCAAATCTATAGTGCAAGCCGTCGAGCCAGCCGCCAGTCTCCGTCCAGTCTCTCTCTCTCTTGGGTCTATGACCAGACAGTCTCCCTCCGCCAAAGCAGCAAAAGCGTTCGATAAGTCTATCTTTTGCCGCTTTGGCGGAGGGAGACTGTCTGGTCATAGACCCAAGCATCGGTCTCCGCCTGCAATAAGAGACCTATCACCATGATTTTGATTAACAAATCTCTAAATAGTTGTATGTGTCGTTGTTGATGCGTCTCTTATAAACAGAACATTTAATTCAATATCCCGCTGTCTCCCAGCCCCCAGTTGCAGACTTAAACCACCTTCATACTAATAACAATAATAATGTTAGCTCACTATTAAGCGATCCAATGACATGGTATGAAAATTGTAAGCTATGGATCACTGGCATTCGCTACAGTTTAATCAAAATTGTACGTGGCAAACGACCGGGTATCTGAGGCTAATTACTGTCTTCAAGGCGTAATATGGTAAGTTTTAATGATGGTAATTTATCGGCGAGTGACATAGAATTATTACTTAAAGAGAAATTTATGGTTGTTTTGATGAAAATTGTGATAGCTTGTTTTTGAATGTCGGATATCTTTTTTTAATTTTTTTATTGATGTCCAGTGGAAATTCTACATGAACTTCCTTCACCCCGGGGAAGGGCGAAGGGGTATGCCGGCCTCCTACCGGCTAAAACCACTGGAGCGGTCATCTTCGGCACCGAAGAGGGGCTCCAGGTCCTCGTAAGATCACACTAGAGCCCCCCAGTGATGCCACGGTTGGTTCCCTCGAAGGACTCCCCGCTGGCTAACACAAGAGTGTCGTCAGCGTAACAGACCAAGCTGACGCCAGCGGGGAGGAATGTCGGATACCTATATCAATATATTCTGTGGTGTCCGGATTAAGAATATAGTACCACTCTCTGATTCCGTGGATGTCGTAATAGGCGACTAAGGGACTCTAAGTCAGAGGGATGGCCAGCAGCATCCTTTCTGTGGAATAGCAGCCTTTCTGTCTCACTAATCTGCCTGCCAAGCTTGCACGCTTCATCTTACGATATAAATAAATAAATCTGCTTGATAAAATAATCACAGTAAATTCGAAAATAACCTGAATTCAAAGTTATCGTTGTCATCGTCATGCCAGTCGAAGGCCGCCCACGCTGAACAAAGGCCTCCCCCATAGACTTTCACAACGACCTGTTACATGCCGCCAGCATCCAACGGCTCCCATCTATCGTTACTAGGTCGGGTATCCATCTCGTTGGAGGTTATCCTACGTTGCATTTTCCATTGCGTGGTCTCCACTCGAGGTCCT
The DNA here is from genome assembly GCA_947459985.1 of Diloba caeruleocephala. Taxonomy (NCBI): domain Eukaryota; kingdom Metazoa; phylum Arthropoda; class Insecta; order Lepidoptera; family Noctuidae; genus Diloba; species Diloba caeruleocephala. The sequence continues at coordinate 18,946,609 of OX381624.1, forward strand.
TTCTGTCCCAAAAGCCATCAGTTATCAGTACAGTTACATTAAAAATTTCAATAATATATTCATACATAGCCACTACTACAAAGATAATAGAACCAAAGTGCCTGGTTTATCTGGCTTAGAAATCGTCTTCTAGTACGCTTGTACAAGAAGCAATACTAACTTATTAAATAATTTTTTTGAAAAAATTGTTGCCCCACACTAGGATTTCTCCTGTGTCGTGGGTGCGTTTACATACACACATTCCACACATAATACACCCAGATCAGGAACAACTACCTGTAGATCATACAAATATTAGTTCCGTGCGGGAATCGAACCCACGACACTGAGCGCAGCAGCCGACTGTATCAACCACTTCACCAACCTTCGGTGTGATTAAGAATATAGCACGACACCATTTCTTCCCATGGTGGTCGTAAAAGGTGACTAAGGACTTCTAAATTAGAGCGAAGGACAGCAGCGTACCTTCTGTGGAACAGTAGTGATACTGCGCTCACTAGCCCGCCTACCAAGCGTGGTGAGTACTGATAAATTCCCCCAAAAAGGTCGCCACCATTGTAGAAGTCTATGGGGAAAGACTTCTCTCTGGACTCGTGGATGTTCTTTGGCTAAAATTCCATGAGGATTTCCTCGCAATTCGCAACCCTGTGCGCAAGAAGCGAGTCTATAAACCATCGGACTACCACGACTTTGAAAGTTAGAAATTTCACTATAATTTATAATGTTATCAATCTGCTAGGTTTTAGACAGACCAGACCCGGAACAACTGCCTGCAGATCACACAAATATTTGTTCCGTGCGGGAATCGAACCCGCGACCTGGAGCGCAGCAACCGACTGTATCAGCCACTGCACCAACCATGCAGTCATCATCATCATCATTTCGGCCGAATGAGGTCCACTGCTGGACACAGGCCTCCCCCAAAGATCACCACAACGATCGATATGGGTGTGTTGTGTGCTCATTGGGGGGTTTTGCCATAATCGCCACGCTTGGCAGACGGGCTGGCGATCGCAGTTGAGTTATTAATGTACCCGAAGGACACTGCTGCCCATCCTCCGGCTAATCCCTTAGTCGACTTTTACGACACCCACACAAATGCCTCATGATCTTCCCCACCGGCTTAAACCACTGGATTAGTCATCTTCGGCACTGAAGGGGGATTCCAGGTCCTCGCAAGATCACACTAGAGCAGGCATATCTTGCAGGCTATGACTGTAAAGCGGTAACCCCTCCAGTGGGTCTGGTGACTGTAAAAAGGCCGCCTTCAATGCACTTCTTGAGGGGGGGGGGGGGGGGGATAGTAAAGGATCCCCTTGAAGCTTCTAGTGCGGTATGCTGCGCACACGGTGGCATTTAGCTTTATATTATATATATTTTTACTGGTTGTCATCCGTATAACACTATGAGCTCCAGCTGAAAATCAGCGCCGGGCTGCATTATGCTGAGCTGGATATCAGTTTGTCTCGGACATGGGACTCGCCATGATAGTATGTACTTTAATATTGAGTTACAGCATTAAATTAAAAGACAAGTCACAATTTTATTCACAGCTATGTTAATGTAAAGAACATTATAATCGTGTCACTCGTTATACATGTAGTTCAATAAATTCTTTTTTTCTTTCAAATAGAACACAGCAATAAAACTCAAAACATGACTTTCTAGAATCGAATACCCCAATACGTCACACCATGGCCGTCAAACTTTCGCATGCGCATTCGGGTAAAATCGCTGCGATTTTTAAACGTTAGTGTAACGGTTTCATACGCTTATTAACTATTAATCGCTTCACGCGCAATTTTACTTAGACATTTATTGCTGAAGACAATGGAAAACTATCGATGTATGGTAATAAAAGCGTGAAAGAGAAAAAAAAAGATGGCATGCTGTATGCAGAGATCGAAGGATCGGGTTCCGTTTATTCATTAGAGTAACTCGTAGAGGTCCACTTCTGAATAAACCTTTAAGTTTTTAACTTTCCAACCATCATGTTGACAAATTTCCGTGTCGGGAACCGTTTACGAAGATCGATTTATTTGGTAGAATATGAACAGTTCTAGTAATGTAACTGTTATGATAGGTATAATGCGCTAGTTGTTAATGGGTGGACGAGCAGGCCTCTACTACCTGTAACATGGATTCAATCCTAGCACAGGTATAGCTGATATTTCTGTTGACCCGCTGAAATTAGACGTAGCTGTTTGATTCCTTGCGTAATGCGCAAGCAGGAACAACTGTAGCATGCGGGATGTAACAATTTATATTGAATAAATATATTATTATATAATAATTAGTTACGATAAAAAAATCTTCTTTATACAAACTTATTAAATAAACTTCCGAACGATTTTTAATTTGAAAATACTTTAAATGATTATAAAAACAACAAAAAAACTAAGTGGCGTCAGAAATAAACATTTATTTTGAATTTTAAGAAACATTAGCTGCGCAATATTATGCGTGGATATCAATATGACAGATAGGGATGTGATATTCCAAGCATGTGGTCACGCGCTGTCGTGGGACGCTTTGGGGGATCCTTTACAATCCTCCCGGGGGGGTGACCGTTTTACAGTCACCCTCTCCGAGATGTGCCTATAGGCGTGGCATCAGTGGGCGGCTCCAGTGTGATCATACGAGGACCTGGAGCCTCCCTTAGGTGCCGAAGATCGCTCCAGTGGTTTTAGCCGGTAGGAGTCCGGCATAACCCTTCGCCCTTCCCCGGGGTGAAGGAAGTTCATGAAGAATTTCAACTGGGCTCCAATAAAAGAAAAAAAAGGGGTGTGATATTCAAGAAACATCGATTAGCAATAAAGGATTCATTCATTCATTCATTTCGGCCGAATGAAGTCCACTGCTGGACATAGGCCTCCCCCAAAGATCACCACAACGACCGATATGGGTGTGTTGTGTGCTCATTGGGGGGTCTTGCCATAATCGCCACGCTTGGCAGACGGGTTGGCGATCGCAGTTGAGTTGTTAATGTACTCGAAGGATGCTGCTGCCCATCCTCCGGTTAAATCCCTTAGTCGACTTTTACGACACCCACGGGATGAAATGGGGTGGTGGCATTCTAAGCCGGCACCACACGGGGAATAAAGGATGTTCAATTATTATTAAAACAAAATATCAATGTTCGATAATATCGACGATAGTCTATCATTGAGTTGCATATTATCTCTGAAGACATGTAAAGTATATACACATTTAGATTAACTCCACTGGAACCTATTGGTTCCGTGTGGTCCCGGCAAATAATAATTTAATCACTACGAGCAAGTTATTCGCGGTAAGTTTAGTTATTTAGTTTAGTTATTTGTTTATTTCTCACCACAATAAAAGTTACAGTATTATTCAAATTTACTGTGGGAGACTGGTGCCTAAACTAGGCTGAAGCCTGTATCTCAGGTCACCAGGCCTTCCACCCCAGAAGTCCAATTTTGCTCTTTCATGAATCTCGACGACTTCGTGTATCTGATTCCATCAAGTTGTTTCCTCTTATTAAAGTTCTGTTGAATACTCTCCAATAGGTTGATATAACTTTATCAGGCCACGATACTGTTAGTTTTGTCCTTTATAATCCAGTTAGTCCAGGCATCCAAAGATTTAAATCTCTTTGCTTGCATCCCACGAATGCGCATTTTCGCTGCATACACTATCTTGATAACAATAAACTCGTTGTTCTAATAAAATGTGTATATTATGGCTTTGATATACCCAATAATTTAATAAATTATTTTAAAATTTTCATAGCTTGTTTTACTTGACACTTGACATTTCAAAGTGTCCTGCCTGCTCATAACAATTGGAGTTTGACGACACGGTTGGTGCAGTGGCTGATACAGTCGCGGCTTCCATTCCCGCACGGAACAAATATTTGTATGATCTGCAAGTAGTTGTTCCGGGTCTGGGTGGAATGTGGAATTCATGTCTGTAAACGCACCCACGACCCAGGAGAAATCGTAGCGTGGGGCAGAGTTAGAAAAAAAAATTGTAATGCTACCCAAAACTTGTCCTGCAAGGCACCACACTGCACTCGTCTCGACGAGACATTAGTTATTTAGTTGCTTATACCCAGTAATTTTACTGGCTACAGTGCCGTTCAAGCCGGAACACGTTAATGTATTGTTAAAGTCTAAACTCTACTGCTTGACGGCAGAACTTCTACTTTCGGCTCGTGTCGATACGAGAGCTGTTCCGTCATCCATCCTACAGAACTCTAAAGACGCGTTATTCTAAACCATGTTTCAGATAGATTCTATAACGACTAATAAAAATTATTAACAGCTATTGTACCCCGATCACACGGCTATATAAAATGCTTTTTTGTGTGAACGCCGCGCGTTATAAACCTGACAGGTTTTGAATGAGCTGATGCACTTGTGAAGCGATTAATTTAGCTCTTGTGATTATTAATTAGTGTAAAGTAGATGAGACAGGCTTGGCAAATACTAAGACATTTTCTATCTTTATTATTTCATCATCATCATTATTTCGGCTGAATGAAGTCCACTGCTGGACACAGGCCTCCCCCAAAGATCACCACATCGACCGAAACGGTGTGTGTTGTGGGCTCATTGGGGGGTTTTGTCATAATCGCCACGCTTGGCAGACGGGTTGGCGATCGCAGTTGAGTTGTTAATGTACTCGAAGGACGCTGCTGCCCATCCCCCGGCTAATCCCTTAGTCGACTCTTACGATCCCCACGGGAGGAGATGGGGCGGTGGTATTCTGAGCCGGCACCACACGGCTAGCCGGTACCACACGGCTTTATTATTTGTGTGTTTAGTATTGTGATGTATTTTTGTGCACCGTCGACTGCTCCATTTCTTGTCCATTTTCGTTTTTTTCTGTCATCATGTGACAATGTTTTTCGCCCCCCTGGACCTCTTCTGCCACCTATTTAATACATATTTCTATTAATATAATTTCCCTCCACAGGCCAAAAGCTGTGTATGCTCAAGAGTTAGTCTCCTTGTTCTTTATGTACTAGACCAGTAGCTAGCCGTGTGGTGCCGGCTCGAAATACCACCACCCCATTCCCTCCTGTGGGTGTTGTAAAAGTCGACTAAGGGATTAGCCGGAGGATGGGCAGCAGCGTCCTTCGAATACATTAACAACACAACTGCGATCGCCAACCCGTCTGCCAAGCGTGGCGATTATGGCAAAACCCCCTAATGAGCCCACAACACACCCATATCGATCGTAGTGGTGATCTTTGGGGAGGCCTGTGTCCAGCACTGGACTTCAATTAGCCGAAATGATGAAAAAAACTGTTGATGAGACCAGTAGCGTGTTTGTATCTTTTACTTATTGATTAACCAAAAAGACTATAATTAATGTACAAATAAGAAGAAAGAAGTAGTATATAAGTGCCTCTTCTGCTTCGTCTTGCTCAGTTAATATTGCGGAGAGCTTAATTTTGAAGTCTTTGTCTAAAAATATACATTCTCTTTGTGTGGATGGAGCTAATGAATCTCTAAACCATTGCGGCCACCTGCACCGGTGCGCTCCACTGGAGATCCTGTTACCACTTCGTACCTTAGGTATGTATGGAGTGCCCAGCGCTGCAGAACCAAAATTCACGGTCTGCAGCGCAGAGTGGCTATCCGGATTGCACGAGGATACCGAACGGTGTCCTACGAGGCGGCAACTCTCCTGGCGCGTTTTCCGCCTTTTGACATCCTGGCGGAGATGGATGCGTGGGTCTACGATCAGACACGCTCCCTCCGCCAGAGCGGCGAAGGCGCGCCTCCAGGGGCGTTGGACAGGCTGCGGCGGCTAGCTCGGCGGCGCGCACTTGTAAAGTGGCGTCATCGCCTGCGGATGCAGTTTGCAACCAAGCGAGTCGTCGAGGCCGTCCTGCCGCTCTTTGGAGCCTGGCTCAAAAGGAGCGAGCGCGTCACCTACCGCCTGACGCAGGTGCTCACCGGGCACGGTTGTTTCGGCGCGTACCTGCACAGGATAGGACGCGAGGCCACGGCACAATGCCACCATTGTGATAGCGACCAGGACACCGCACAGCACACGCTCGAGGCGTGCCCTGCGTGGGCCGCCGAGCGGCGGATCCTGGTCGATCGGATCGGGCAAGATCTCTCTCTGCCAGCAGTAGTGTCGGCTATGTTGGCAGAGCACGAAAACTGGAATGCAGTGGTCTCCTTCTGTGAGAGCGTCATGCTCCAGAAGGAGACCGCAGAGCGGGATCGGGAGAGGGCCGATCCCGCTCGAAGAAGAAGGAGACGGCGCCGGGGTAACAACCGCCCTGGCGCCTAATTCCGATACGCCTGAAAACCCCTGCCGTTGCTATAAGGTGGGGGACCTCTGGGTTCGCGGGTGCGTAGATTGGGGAATCTGCGTGCCCACACCAAGCGACCCAAGAGAAGACGGTAGCACGCATGTGGTCACGCGCTGCCGTGGGACGCACTGGGGGATCCTTTACAATCCCCCTGGGGGGGTGACCGCTTTACAGTCACCCTCTCCGAGATGTGCCAATAGGCGTGGCACCAGTGGGTGGCTCTAGTGTGATCGTACGAGGACCTGGAGCTTCCCTTAGGTGCCGAAGATGACCGCTCCAGTGGTTTTAGCCGGTAGGAGTCCGGCATACCCCTTCGTCCTTCCCCGGGGCGAAGGAAGTTCATGATGAATTTCCACTGGGCACCAATAAAAAAAAAATAAAAAAAAAAAGTTATGTATGGAGTGGTAACAGGACCTCCAAATTTGTGCAAAAGATGGCAAAAAAGGGTATGGCGTATAGACAAATAAACAAACAATGGTTCAGCTGTGGGGCATACAAAAATGGTTTCTTGTGCTTTTATTGTAAATTGTTTTTTCTGTTTACGTGTCCCATATAGTCTATGTCAAAAAAAATATTTTCTTTCTATTAAATTTGAATTACGAAGCTGAAATTATATCTGCTACCACATCAAAAAAGTTTTTAATTTAAAGTCTTTAACCAGTGTGTGTTACCAGTGATGACATATGAGACAGAGACGTGGTCACTCACCATGGGCCTCATAAGAAAGCTCAAGGTCACTCAGCGAGCTATGCTTGGTATTTCTCTACGAGATCGAAACAGAAATGAGGAGATCCGTAGAAGAACTAAAGTTGCCGACGTAGCTGAAAGGATTAGTAAACTGAAGTGGCAATGGGCAGGGCATATTGCTCGTAGAACTGATGGCCGCTGGGGTAAAAAGTTTCTCGAGTGGAGACCGCGCACCGAAAAACGCAGCGTGGGACGACCTCCAACGAGGTGGACAGAGAAACTGGTGAAGGTCGCTGGGAGACATTGGATGCGGGCAGAATGTAACCGCTCGTTGTGGAAATCTATGGGGGAGGCCTTTGTTCAGCAGTGGATGTCTTTTGGCCGATATGATAATGATGTTGAATTATTCGAGCATTTATAAAACATTGAATACAAATGAATGACCACTATATTACGATATCAAATAAGAAATGCGAGTCTTTCTCACAATTTTGACTAGCTAACGCCGTTGCCACTTTGCCAGTTGCAATGCCTCTTTCAATTATTCAGTTTTTGTTTCTGTCATAATCTTTAGTGCCAGTAACATCTACAAGATTTCAACTCAATCGGATGAATTGTATAATAGAATGCAATATGCGTTCCGCATACGGGACTAACAAAGACGGGAACATTTAAATTTCTAGTCGTCAATAATGTCAATTGTCAACCATAAAAAAGAAAATTATAGTTTTATTATTTTTGGTCTGGAGTCCAAGTCTTTTGGCCACAAGTAAATTAACACTTGTTTATGTTAAAGATTAAAATGGTATATATAGATTTAAGTGTTTTGTTAAAAAGTACACATTTAAGTAGTCATGCCTTTGTCGAATATTTTCTTTACTGTGTGTTTGTGCGTCGACTTGCCGCAAGAATAAATTGTTTCTTTCTTTCTTTCTATTTAAAAAAATATAAAGTCGATGTCCCACTTTGGGATTTGTCCATGACGTTTCTTTTTCTGATTTTTATTTTTAATCTTTTCTTCACTTTAGGATTTGTCCTGTGTCGTGGTTCCGTATACAGATATTAATTCTACACACAGTACACCCAGATCCGGAACAACTTGCAGATCGTACAAGTATTTGTTCCGTGCGGGAATCGAACTCACGACCCGGAGCGCAGCAGCCGATCGTATCAGCCACTGCACCAACTGTGCCGTCTATGTATATCACATATCACACATAATATCACATGCACAAACATCCAGACCCGAAACAAGTGTCGATGAATTATATAAATCTTTGTTCGGTGTAGGGTTCGCACCGGTGACGCGTAGCGCAGAAATCCAATTGCTCAGCCACTGCGCATACCGTGCCGTCGTTTATATAGAAGATAGGTTGAAGTAAAATATTTGCTAGTTATCCATATAATTTCATTGAATTTAAGTAGAACGGTACACGTGCCTCCGTGTGCGTAGTACAGCACACAGCGATGCTTCGAGGGGATCGGCCTTTACAGTCGCTTTCCCACCGATACAGGGGACGACCGCATTACAGTTATCATTATTGGAGGGGTCCAAGATGTGACTAAAGGCTTGGCACCAACAAGCGGGTCTATTGTCACTGTATCAAGGACCTGAACCGCCCTTCGGTGCCGAAGATGACCGCTCCGGTAGTTACGGCCGGCAGGAGTCGTGTGCCCCTCCTGCGCGGCGCGGAGGAAGTCCATTTCCACTGGAGATCAATAAAAAAAAGTGTTTCAATAAAATGTGTGCGGTTGCCGATTTGTATATATTATTTTAGGAATAAGATGCAATACACAATATAGGCTACAAATGCAAGATGAAAATAAATACATCTTTAATGGAAATAAGTGCTCCATTATGGCCATTTTTTGCAAATATTATCCGGCAATATTTGCTGCACTGCGTTATATAGTTGGTTACACTAAAACTGATTTTAACACAAAATTTGTCAATATAAAGACCAATATGTGTGATCATAGACCCGAGCCATGTTTGTAACGAATACCCATTGTTGAAGTCCAATTATATGACAGTCATTCAGTATTTATCAGTAATGTTTATGGGCCGGATTAAGGTAGACAAAAAGCGGAATAAAAGAATATGTTCCAAACATATCAGACTTTATAAATAGTTGTTGTTTATTTTTATATTGCGCTAGACACTTAAATATTTTTTGTTATTAATTATTAAAACTGTACTTAGTAAATATGTTCACTATTCTAGTCGTAACTGTCCGTGGCTTCACTATAATCAGGTCCTATCAGTAAACCAGCGCTGCAGCATTAGATGTTGCAGTACAATGTTGAGATAGGAGCCTATTCTGGCCTCGTATCATGTTTCCTTATTCATATTTTTTATGCAGTTTTGTTTGTATTTTACTGTTTTCATACTTGTGCGAGACTGGAATAAATATTTCTGTCTTTCTTTCTTTCTCCTCCCCAAAATGACGACACAATTGTGGCAATCTATGGGGGAGGCCTTTCAGCAGTGGATGTCCTTTGGCTGATTGATGATGCTAAATAGGTACTTATCTTTGACAGCAGCACTAGTTAATAAACATGTATCTGTTCGCCAAATCCGTCCCTGTATAAAGTATCGTCTATAACAGTTGTATAAATAGTCGTATAAATGAATTAATTTTCTGCAATTTTCACCGTAGATATGGACTGGATGCGTTACGGTCTCGCGGCCCCGTTAGGCCCGGCGTATACTGGGCTTTGATTGTAAACATTGTTGTTGAGATACAGCGGTCGCAATGTAAGTTGTTATATGATTTTTGTGATGATAATCTTTGCTGGCGTTGAAAGTAAGGTTTATTTTGAGCTTGATTTTAGTTTTGGATTTGTATAATCTTGAACCTGATTTTAGAGCTGTCTTAAATTGGTTAAAAAAAAATATACACCCTAGATGGGCAAGTCAACCACTCAGTGATAAGCATCACTCCTGCCCATAACAATTGTAATGCTAACCAGGACTCTATTACTGCGTGGCACCACACTGCACTCGGAACTTTGTGACATTAGTTCTTTAGTCTCTTAGGCCCACTATTTAGATTTAGACCAATCATTTCACAATTTTAGTTAGTAATGTTTGCCAGTTTACCTTTTTTAAAGTAGAAAAGCGTGTAATACTTGTAATATTATTTGTTTTTTTTATTTATATAGAAGCAGGCGTAGGTATGTCTACATTTTATTAATCCTTAAAAAGGATTTTTGAACTATATTTTTATGACGCTGCTAAAAGTAGGTTTGTACTTTGATTTTTAAAATCACATACTTTCCGATTTTTTTTAATAATATTATTGCATAAAGCAATTTCATTACAATACCACTTCAAAATCAAAAAATAAAATTGCTTAAAAATCTACAATTGACATTATTTTTTTATTATAAATGTCATGTTATCAAGAAAAAATAAAGATTTACTTAGATAAAAATAAACTGAACAGGTTTCGTTCGAACCATAGTAAAAACGTAAGTTCTATTCTTTGAGTAATTTACGCAACATATAGAGTCATGTATTATGTTAATTACAATATCCATTAAGAGAAATTAATGGTTTATGCACTCACATTTGTTTACGTCGACCATTGCATCGTGCCAGCATATGTTTCTGAAGAGCACGGTATGGTATAATGTTTCTGGATATTCATGAATAAAAGGACATGGGTGGTTTTGGGCCTGATCTGTTACAGAAATGAAATTTTAAGTTAAAAAATAAGTGTTTATTTTTATATTAAGTTTCACTATTTGTCTTTGAGATTTACATTTAAAATAAAAAGTGCAAAAAAAATATGAAAACAATATGAATAAACCAGTGACATTTCAATGAATCGCATACAATTCGCATAGTCTATGGCCGTGTGCCGAATATGTAAAAAAAGGTCCTCTTGGATACCGATTTGTCTGGAATATTGCATTAAATATTACTTATAGGTATTATTTAAGTGATAAAACAAACGATAGTAGCTATTGGATCATTCCGCCGTACTTAATCTCACTGTCACAAAAACAAGGATTTTACTTAAACGCAATTGAAAATAAAAAAATAAAAAATTGTAATTAAATACTCATGAAATAGTCTATTACACTATACCAATTTCTTAAATGTAACGACCAACAAAACTCGCAGCCATGCATTGTATAAGCGGTTCCCCTTCTACTTTGTGATGATAGGTTTACCATAAGTATGTTTGAGTACAATTAGTTTTTACGAAGTTAAAAGTTTCTGGCTTTTTCATATTGGGTAAAAAGACCAACTTTCCCTAAAATCTGACTGTATTTTCCGTCGTCGGCGTGGTAAACCTGAGGTTTACGGCCTCGCTTCTTGAACTCCGGTTTGCGGAATTAAAATCTGGTTTGTAATAGTATGACTTATTGAATATCATATTTACTTTCTAAGTTAATAGAATAGAACAGAATGTTTTTTCAGTAAATAGGTCACAACATATACTTTTACACGTCTTATTTGAAACAACGGAGACCATTTCGCTACATGACAGCCGTTACGTTTTTTTCGGTCATTATTATTTATATTAATGTCTTACTAATCTGTTCTTTACAAGGTATTTAAAACTTATCTAAATTTAAAATTATCTAAAATCTACATCTTATCTAAAATTATCAATACATTAGTACAAGATAAATATGGCAGCTATAAATAGTACTTCAGATGTATTTGGTTTCCAGTGAAGCCACATGCGCAGAAAAGTACTAACGCCATCATATTCCTGTCCTTAACGTGAATATAAGTCATCGCTGCCTTTAGGTGAAGAAAAACATCGTGAGCTGTTCCATATGTCATCACTGGTAACAGAAGAAGGCATAATTCAGCACAATTATTAACTTTAAAGGTTCTCAAAAGTGTATCAAATTTCAACTTAATCAATCCAGTAGATTTGGAGCAAATTGGCTCTGATAGACGGACAGACAGACAGACACACGAGTGATCCTATAAGGGCTCCGCGGATTTTTCCTTCGGACGTTCGGTACCCTAAAAAACAGAGATGGCACGTATCATTTGCGCTCATCATTTCGGCCGAATGAAGTCCACTGCTGGACACAGGCCTCCCCCAAAGATCACCACAACCACCGATATGGATGTGTTGTGAGCACATTGGGGGGTTTTGCCATAATCGCCACGCTTGGCAGACGGGTTGGCGATCGCAGTTGAGTTGTTAATGTACTCGAAGGACGCTGCTGCCCATCCTCCAGCTAATCCCTTAGTCGACTTTTACGACACCCATGGGAGGAAATGGGGTGGTGGCATTCTGAGCACTCACTGCACCGCTTCCAAGCAAGTACTTCACCTGGTGGTAAGAACCCTGCCCATAACAATTGTAATGCTACCCGGGACTACTCCTGCGTGGCACAACACAGCGCTCATCACCTCGAGACACTATTTAGCCACTTATTAGTAATTTCATTAGCCGCTGTGCTCTTCAGACCGGAACACAATAATGATTAAATACTACTGCTTGGCTGGAGAATATCCGGTCCCTAGCCGGATTGTAAAAAGAAACCGGAGAAAAAGGTTCAAATTTTTTTTTATACGATTCCCCTCACTATTATTTCTCCTGTGTCGTGGGTGCGTTTACATACACAAATTCCACATACAATACACCCAGACCCGGAACAACTACCTGCAGATCATACAAATATTTGTTCCGTGCGGGAATCGACCCGGAGCGCAGCAGCCGACTGTATCAACCACTGCACCAACCGTGCCGTCAAAAACAATTCTCTATCTAAGGTACTTCCGCCCAAACTTTAAGAAAAGCGCCTAGATAAACCCGCGAGTTTCTCTAGAATCCAATTTACCGTTACGAATACAAAAAATAATGTGTTCGTAATTTAAAATTCAAACACAATATTAGTAGATTTTGTTCTTTATTATGGTTTGCAAATATCTTACAATACTCTATGACATTGACAAATTATTTTATTGTTTGCTACAAACAAAAACAGAGATTTACTTCAGACATACACTTTACTTTTTATTAACACTGTATATGTGTACTGTACAGTCATTACTGCAATCTAATGTTATTTTTATCAATTTCTTTTGATACTTTCTAGCTTCCAGCCGATAATGCACTACATGTACCTTAACTCCTTAACAATAAAGATGATTATTCAATAGCAGCAATACTTCAGTAAAAATTTCAACACAATATCTAGTGTTACTCACATTAATCATTCGAAACCAAATTGTTTTAGATCAAACTTTATCCTATTTCCCATTTACAATCTAAACGGCACACAAATAAAGTTCAAAGCCGTGTGAGATTTCTTGAGAACTTAAGGCGAAGCTCACAGTGAGAGCGAAAGATTGACATTTAAATACTTAAGTGGAAGTGAAAGGCTGAGAAAATGATATTTTTGATTAAAATTGGAAAATAATTGCGTCTCCCACGAAGCTGCAATGGCTCACGTAATGGTTATAGTTTTTTTAGTCGTTTAGTCGCCTCCCGGCCACTGCTAAACTGGTTATTTCCGGTTGTTTAGTCTTTTTAGTAGGTTACTATTTGTGGGGAAGCTGCCTATCAACAATGGAATCTTTGTGGCGTTAACTTTAAATATAGAATCTAACTTCTCCGATAGCACAGTGGTTAATCGCATGGCTTTTTGCACTACGGGTTGCGGGTTCGATCCCGGTCACTTCGGCACAAATATTTGTTCTGCCTACAGATGGTTATTCAGAGTCCGGGTGTTTTTGCACTGTACCCGTTATACAGGAGAGGTCCTAGCAACATCATTATAAAAATAAAAACAAATAAAAAATATCTTCTTAGTCTACCGATAGGAAGGAAGCATGGCGATTATGACCAAACACCCCAAACAGTACGCAACACAATTCCAGAGCGGCTCTAGTGGTTATGTCCAGCAGTGGACATTTTTCGGCCGAACTGAAGCAAAACAGAAAGAAAGAAAATTCATTTATTTGGATACAAACTGAGTTATCACAAAACGTTTTATTTACTCAGTTAAACTAGATCTGTGTGCCTCATTATCTTATACAGGGATGTCCAGTAAATAGCACGACATACTGCAGGGGGTGAGAGCTTGGGTCAATACCTACCACAAAAACACAATATATGTTCAGCAAAATTTTACGGATTTACAGTAGTACAAAACAAGATGAATATGAAACAAAATATAAAATTATACACTTATTTTAAGTTAAGCTTTCATTTCTGTAACAGATCAGGCCCAAATCCACCCATGTTCTTTGGCATAGAGATAGATTATGTAGTGAATTACAGTATAAGATATTTGAATGATTGTAAATCAATAATCAATTTTTTTAGGTGTTTAGCAGTGATAGTCAAGTGGTTGAATGCTTGCCTTCCATACAGGAGGATCTGAGTTCGATCCCGGCCCACACCTCTGACTTTTCGGATTCATGTGCCGATCAGAATTTGATTATCAATTGCGTTAACGGTGAACGAAATCATCGTGAAGAAACCAGCACACCGCAGAGCTCTCAAAAAAATATGTTCGCCTTGTTGCGTGTAGTCCTCCAACCCGCAACAGGCCAGCGTGGTGGACTGAGGTCTAGCCTTTCTCATCATGAGAAAAGGCCCGTGCCCATCAGTGGGACACTAATGAGCTGGTTTAATCATAAAACATTAATCGTCCAGCGAAACGGGCGACTAACGGCTAGTAAGTAATAACATTTATCATGGTCTCTTGCCTAATACGAGTTCAAGCAGTACGGATGCAATCAAGCAGCAACAGTGCTTGAAATTCTGGTCATACCGTTTACCTAATCGAGCGTTAAGATATAGACAGAATAAATACTGTTACGAAGTGATTTGAATTGCAGACAATTTTACTCGCAGGTAATCGTAACTAGTGTTTACTTAACGATTACAGGAGTTGAAAATACTTCAACTATTTTGGAAGGAACATGTACGTACTTACGACATTTTAAAAAGCTGATATCTATCCGCTTCTGAATATATCGTAAGCGTTCCCATAGCTTGTAATACAGCTTATGTATCTGAATATCAATAATATGACATTCGTAAAAATTATCTGAGTAAAACGAAATGCGCTCCAAAATAGTCGAGCAGTGAGCTACGATTCATGTACGAACTTTTGTTGACGTTATAGTTAAAGGCGGATGAGAAGCAGATATTTAGGTATTTGAGGAGTTTGACAGTATTACAATATACGTTGTGTTAGAAAAGCAAGGTTGAAAATAGCCATGAGTTTGATTTTAGTTGAATCCCATATTTGCCAAATGAACGGCATTTCACCATAAAATATACCACCGTTTCATTTCTTGTCGATAGGGGTTCGGTTGATGAAATTTCCTTTTTTTATAGTTACAAAAACTATTATATTTACCGCACAAAATGTTGAGGATTTTTAGATGAAAAACATTCACAACACATCGTGGTCTTTGTCGCCATTTTTTTTCAAGAAGCTAGTCAATTTCTATGAAATATGTTCGTCTTGTAATTCTGTTCTTTAAGCATTTGACTATACACTGTATTTTTTAGCTCGTAATATGTTTCGATACGGCTAACTGTGCGACACAAAAACTAGACGTTTGACGGTGGTTGCGCCTTAATTATTCGGGCTCAAACCTCAAGAACGGAGGAGATCCGTAGAAGAACTAAAGTTGCTGCTGTAAAACTGAAAGGATTATTAAACTGAAGTGGCAATGGGTGGGGCACATTGCTTGTAGAACTGATTGCCGCTGGGGTAAAAAGGTTCTCGAGTAGAGACCGCGCACCGGAAAACGCAGCGTGGGACGACATCCAACGAGGTGGACAGACGAGCTTGTGAAGGTCGCTGGGAGTCAATGGATGAGGGTGGCTTGTGACCGCTCGTAGTGGCAATCTATGGGGAGGCCTTTGTTCAGCAGTGGCCGTCTTTTGGTTGGTATTATGACGATGATGGTGATTCTCAAACAAATTAACAAACCTTCTACTTTGGCTGCAAAATGGCAATTCTCAATAGCTGGCAATATACAAAACAGAGAAGTATAATTGACAAAAAATTACAAAAGTTATACTTTTTAAATAAAAAATACCGGGGAGGTCATTTTGATTGTTAAAGTACATGTATTTTAAATTACTCACGAATTTTATTATCTTTGACGTAATAACGTTCAGCATATTCGTTATTTAATAGTATAATCCGTATTTGTCTACCCTAACGCTATTTGACGGCACGGTTGGTGCAGTGGCTGATACAGTCGGCTGCTGCGTCCCGGGTCGTGGGTTCGATTCCCGCACGGAACAAATATTTGTATGATCTGCAGGTAGTTGTTCCGAGTCTGGGTGCATTGTGTGTGGAATTTGTGTCCGTAAACGCACCCACCACACAGGAGAAATACTAATGGGGCAAAGTTTTTTTTTTTTAATAAAACAAAATAAACTGTTTTTTTCACATAAAACTGCAATGTAAATAAAAACTAAAATGCTGTTGCTCCGCTACCCTTCACGGATGAGATCATCGCTCGCAGTAGCATAATAATATCATATTATCTTAGTACAAACTAGCTGGGACCTGCGGGTTCACCCGCGTTTAATTTAAAAGAAATTTAGAGTACTTCGACATACACTTGACATAGAATATATATATTGGATTTCAAGGGTTTTATTATTTTTGCGCGGAACCCTAATTATTTTTCTAAAATAAAAGTAGCCTAAGTTATTTCTTATAACATCAGCTATCTGATAGTGAAAGTCCCGTCAAAATCGGTCCAGCCGTTTAGGAGATTACCCGGAACAAACAGACAGACAGACAGACAGACAGACAAAAAATTTAAAAATTGTTATTTTGTTTTATGTACCGTATATACTTTCGTATGCATTTAGTAAAAAACTGTTATTTTGACATTACAAACAGACACTTCAATTTTATTTATTTGTATAGATATCACCTACGTTTTGATCGCGTTGTTTACAATACAATACGCGCTTAAAAAGAAACAAAAACTGTATCCGAGGCAAATGGCTTTCCTATTTTATTTTATAGTTAGACCTGTTCCCAAAGTTTACGGTACGTTGTCAAACCAGGTATTCTACTATATAGAATACAGAGCTTTTGCTTATATGGAACGGTACTGAGCATAAACAACAATACCTCAATCTATTAAAATTATGCTCTTTTTATGTCTCAATACCGTGCAATGGTCAAGGCTCATTGCATTTCATAGCAATAGAGACCAGTATTACAAGACCTCTCCATACCAATATACAGGTATATCAGAAATGTGTCGTACGTAATTGGATAAAATTGCTATTTTTAAACAACCGTTATCGTTACTTATAATTCTGACTTATTATGTGAAGAAGCTAATTGATATGGCAGATATTGTATGGATGAAGATTAAAATTGAATGGTTTTACAGAACGCGGTATAATAGAGTAATTGCTGCATTTGACACCGAAAAACGGAGTATTGCTATTTATGGTATATGCAGTAAATTGAGAGGTAGTGGCTACTTTGTAACGAGTACGTAAAAAACAAATCTCGATTCGCGTATGCCTGTATATTTATGCTCACAAGTACAGAGTTAAAGAAAAGTGTGAAAATGTATCTTTTAAGCAACCGTGTGGTGTCCGGATTAAGAATATAGCACGACTCCATCTCCTCCCGTGGATGTCGTAAAAGGCGACTAAGGGAATCTAAACCAGAGGGATGGGCAGCAGCGTCCCTTCTGTGAAACGGTAGCCATACTGCGCTCACCAACCCAGGCCTGCCAAGCGTGGTGAGTATTGGCAAATACCCCCCAAAATGATGACGCAGTTGTGAAAATCTATGGGGGAGGCCTATGTTCAGCAGTGGACGTATAAATGGCCAATATGATGATATGATGATGATATGAAGCAAGCGTGCAAGGTGAGTTAGTAGTGAAACGGTAAAAAATAGCCTCAAAATTTACTGAACAGATTTTGACTCGATTTTCAATTTTAGATAGATGTATTCTTAAGCAGGAATAAGATGTATAATGTGTGTTGTATTCATACGTTTCAGCCGAATAAAGTCCACTGCTGGACACAAGCCTCCCCAAAGATCGCCACTACGACCGGTCTGGGTGTGTTGTGGGCTCATTAGGGGGTGTTGCCATAATCGCCACGCTTGGCAGACGGGTTGGCGATCGCAGTTGAGTTGTTAATGTACTCGAAGGATGCTGCTGCCCATCCTCCGGTTAATCCCATAGTCGCCTTTTACGATACCCACGGGAGGAGATCGGTTGGTGCTATTCGTAGCCGGCACTAGACGGCATGGTAATGCGTTGTATAAATTAGCTGAATAAAGTAATATCATCCTAACGAAAAAAAAAATGATGAGGCATTCGACTATTACACCTGAGTAGGTAGTTTGCTAAATTAATATAACAGAATCGTTTATTAATTTCAGTTCCAAACAGTCAAATTTATAAATCACACTGAAAAGAGGGCATTTCACCAAATGAAAGCATCTGAGAAAAACGCCGATGCCTATGTAGACGAAAGGGATGTGCGGAGTTATTTATTTATCATTTCAGCCGAATGAAGTCCACTGCTGGACACAGACCTCCCCAAAGATCACCACAACGACCGATGTAGGTGTGTTGTGGGCGCATTGGAGGGCGATAATTGCCAAGCTTGGCAAGTGGATTGGCGATCACAGTTGAGTTGTTAACATACTCGAAGGACGCTGCTGCCCATCCTCCGGCTAATCTCTTAGTCGACTTCTACGACACCTACGGGAGGAGACGGGGTGGTGGTATTCTGAGCCGGCAACACACGCCAATATTTATTATTTGTACAATATATATATGTATATCTGTTTAGAAATTTTCTATATTTATATGCTGTTTTATCACGCTGATTTGTAAGACTCAAATACAAGCAAATAACATTTCTTTCTTTCTTTCTTTCAGCACCATTTCTTCTCAGATCAAGTAGTGAAATGCTCTCCGTTTTTTTTTAATGACTCGCTCAATTTAATCATGATTTGTCCGTAATTAGCTAGCGTAGAAGGCTGAATCTATTGATAATTTTTACCTACAAATGTATGCAATTTTTGTAGATCGGCGATTACTTATCTGTTTGTATATTGCCAGCTGCTGAAAAACTCTCCTGAGGCCATAGGAAGGTTCCTCGTCTCAGAATAATCCTCACGACTTTGAATAACAATCGAATAACGCTGGCTGTTACCGAATAAACGAAACAATCCAATAATTCCATTGGTTTAAGAAACAATCGCCCATGGCTAGCGCAAAGTTAGTCGAAGGTAAACTGCGGTTGTTTTAGCCGGGATGAGCCCGACACCACCGTTAGCCTTCTGAGAGCGGAGTTTCCATGAGATTTTTCCTTCATAAAATAAAGGTGAAATGATGACCGTATAATCAGTCTGATGAATTTAACAAGTTAGTTGTCCTTGTGGTAAAATCCATGCAATAGTTACGATTCCGATACACGCTGCCTTTCCCGTTAAATTAGCCTAGAGCAAACAGAGTAAGATAAAAAGGCGCTGTTTCATCATAGTCTAGACTTACCATGAAGGTTAAGGACTTAATATACCCTATAAGGCCGTAAACTACAAAAAACCAACAACCCCGATAAAAACATTGTTTTTACAACAAAATATCTTAACAACCTTAACAAACATAAAATTTTCATATTAATGAAACTTATCATTATAGACAAGTATTTTAGAATTCAATACTAAATGATATTTTAATTTATACATACATACGTGCACTTACTTGCTTCGCTGCGACGCAACTAAAATTAGTCGAACGTTTTGAAACAGTTTCATTTAACATTTAAAAACTGGCATGTTGCATCTGCCTGTAATCGCTCGGATTAAAAATTATTTTTTAAATATGGAACCGTGTGTGGTCTAAGAATAATATAATAATTGTCCGTAATTTATTCGGATTCTTAAAGGAGTTGCGGAATTACGCAGCTATGTGGAAACATTTGTTTTTTTATGTTTACGGAGCTTGGTATGAGATTATTTGTGCCAGCTGCTTGTAAGACCAGCAGATTATTACATAATAATAGCTGTTATGATCGCATATTTATTTGTTTATTATTTGTCTGTTATCAAAGTCAAAGTCAAAGTCAAAAGTTTTTTATTCATGTAAACCATTTGCTGGCACTTCAGAATAGTCAGAATTTAAATAGTTGCACGGTTCCAAGTCGTTGGTCCTATGGAGAAGAACCGTCAAGGAACTCCATGGATATACTCTTTTAAAATATATGAAGTATTACAGTCCTATTACTTAACACGATATAATCTTAAAAAAGTGAGTATTATGCACGCCAATGTGTGGGATAAATACCACATATTTGTTTCGATTGTTGACAATTGTAACTATTCCCGAAATAGATTTCAATCCTTAGGTCAGACATTTTTGTAGACGCGATAAAAAAATCGTGATCAAATTTAAGTACTACGATTTATATGTAACGTTGTATGTGGGCGCATGCGCGGGCATAAAAGTGTGGCGCATGCACTGTTTCAATTCTACCACGTTTACTAAGTTACATTTATTATTATTTTTGTGTAATCGATATTTTAAAATGCACCGTATTTTTATGGCTGGGGATTCATTATTAATCTGCTAAAGGATGTCCACAATTGGACAAAGGCCTGCCTAATACATTTCCATAATGATTGGCTTCTTGCCGCCCGCATAAGGCCGTCCCGCGCTGCATTTTCCGGCTCGACGCTTTCTTCCTTTGTTTCAAGATAATCTGTTGCGTTATACAGGTTGTCCAGTAAATAGCACGACATACTGTAGGGGGTGAGAGCTTTGGTCAATACCTACCAAATGTGTTTTTTGGTAGGTATTGACCTGATTTGATATATGTTCAGCAAAATCTTACGGATATTTTTTTTCACCACTGTAGGTTAAAATTAAGCGATAAGAAAATTGTACTGTGAAAAATTAAATAAAAATTGTATTTCTTGAAAACATAGGGTCTATATAGGGTCTAGGGAGGCATCCCTATCGCCTATACCCTAGACCCTATCGTATCGTAGAAGTGTGTGTTGTGTCAATGTATTTGTGACAGGATTAATTTATATAATCCAATTACATATCAACATCATCATAATATTATACAAATATCTCACAGCAGGGATCTAACAGAATACCAGTGCCAGGTTTACAACATGCTGAGCTGGAGCTGGAGACCCATTTAGCTGGTCTATATCTTTGCAATCTCCTTCTTTTCTCCTTTTAAAAAAAACGTTGCCGCACACTAGGATTTTTCCTGTATCGTGGGTCCGTTTAGAGACACAAATTCCACACACAGACCCGGAACAAATATCCGCAGATCATACAAATATATTTTCCGTGCCGGAATCAAAACCGCGACCCGGAGCGTAGCAGCCGACTGTGTAAGCCACTGAACCTACCGTGCAGACTCGTTTGTATCGTTAAAATATGTCCTCATCATTTATCATATCAGCCAAAAACGTCCACTGCTGGACAGAAGCCTCCCCCAAAGATTGCCACAACGACCGGTATGTGTGTGGTGTGCTCATTGGGGAGTTTCGCCATAATCGCCACGCTTGGCAGACGGGTTGGCGATCGTAGTTGGGTTATAAATGTACACGAATTCCCTTTTTTATTGGTCTCCAGTGGAAATACTGCATGAACTTCCTTTGCTCCGGAGAAGGGCGAAGGAGTATGGGCGACTCCTACCGGCTAAAACCGCTGGAGCGGTCATCTTCGGCACCGAAGACAGGCTCCAACGGAACGGTTGGTGCAGTGGCTGATACAGTCAGCTGCTGCGCTCCGGGTCGTGGGTTCGATTCCCACACGGAACAAATATTTGTATGATCTGCAGGTAGTTGTTCCGGGTCTGGGTGTATTTTATGTGGAGTTCATGTCTGTAAAACGCACCCACGACACAGGAGAAATCCTAGTGTAGGGCAACGTTTAAATATATTTTTTTTTAATATCCTCGTAGGATCACACTAGAGCCACCCATGGGTGCCAAGCCTTTACTGATATGACTGTAACGCGGTCAACCCCTATAACGGAGAGAAGGCGTAAATAGGGTACATAATAATTCTTGAATAATGATTATAATATATAAACCCCTCTGGGCAAACGTTATATAACCATGGGATAAGGTAATCCTGGAGGGCAGATTAAAGTAGTTGCTTGATTTCTTCCTACCTTCTGATATAAAAAATAGTTTAAAAAAACTAAAAAAACACGCTAGGTTGTGCTGAACTGAGTGCCCGAAAGAGCAAGTCTGGAACTGCACGCATGCGTAGTTCGCGCACTAGCTCTGTCTCTCTTACTCGCATGCAAAGGATGCGGAAAGAAATTAATTAATCCTGGCGAATCTAATTAGGATAATCGGATATTTTGATCGGATTATTGCATTGTCATCGACCTTTGACAGGTGTGCAAAGTTTGAATCAAATCTGATCGTTCAAAGTAGGGCAAAATTGAGCTCAAAGGAGTCGGTTACAAACAAACAAACATACATACATACATACAGGTGAAGCTAATAAAAGCGTGTTAAAAAAGTATATCATAAGAAAAAAAAAAAAAAGTATATTAAGTAGCTTACAGAACGCAGGGCAGTTTGTGGCGAGCTGAATGTGAGTGGCGACACTGCGTACCCGAATGCTCCAGAGAGTCGGTCAGGGCCTCGTCTCCGCTTGCCTTTATTGGTTGGTTGGAGTGGTACCCCATGAGTGTCCGTAGGATTTTCAACTCTGGCTTGCCTTAGTTGGCCGATCAGAGGGGGGCCGCCAGAGCTATATGCTCGGGGGTGGAAGTGTCTAATGGCGTAATAACGGGGAAACCCGCTCCGAGTCTTCGAGACGCGCGATGGTGAAACCGGTGCCGCACCTCTCTACACCCCTAGCCGCTCACACCGGTGTTGCTCCTTGTCGCCTGTAGTGGTGGCCATTTAGGGGGCCCATCTTATAAGTGGCGAGTCACCGTCTGCCACAGAATTTCACTATAAACGTTGAAAGGCAGACGCTGTTTTTTCAGGTTTAAGAAGTATATTATCCATTTAGCACCCATTACAATAGACCTTATAATTGTAGTTTCCATCTTATACAATAGTTTTACACCTCCGGGGACAATCCGAGACTGCATTTTATAGTGTAGCCATGGAGAGTTCCCGGTTAGTGTCCCATTACATTTTAGATTAAAATTCTCTAAAGGGCCTCTGCGTGTTGGACCCATGTCCCCGCGTAAGCCTATCAAAAGACCGGGTTCCCCCTTACAGGGGATATAAACCCGTGTAATAGAGAGAATTATAATAATTCACACTTATCTCACTATTGTCAACAGCATGCAAATACATTTGATCTTAACCAGTACGGTTAGATACGACATATGTCAATAATCGATATATTATTACATAAGGTTTTAATATAATAAAATGTCATAAATAACGATAATAATGTATCAAACACGACACTGCTTGAACCGCTGCCAATCCCACAAGAAATAAAAACCTTGAAGGCCAAAAAACAGGATAGGTTTCATACAAAAATCTATATAAATAAAAACAGTGGAATATATAGTACAAATGTAAGTTTTTTTCATAATTGGGCCTTATTATGGCGCATCAAACAAATGCTTCGGAATTTGTTCCACGAAAACTGTTGTACGGTCAGCAGCAGAATTACTAGCGTAATTACGACAATTATTAATAATTATTAACCGAAACAGTATTATTATTTTTCGAAACGAATACCTCTATTATGTTATTTGAAATGTTTAGCATTGGTATTAATGTAATCAGTAATTTTAAGATGATAGATAAGTGTAGTTGGAAAATATATAATATGAGCATTTAAAGAGTGTATTGTTTTTCATATGTGCGTGCTTCTGATTTCAGTATGGAAAATTTAGATTATCTACTTAAAGGTTAGTTTGGAAATTAAACACAATTCGCTGGTCATTTCCATGAGTGCGGACGAACGCTCGAGTGAACTTTGCATCCGCAGCTATAGGTAGAAGAAACACAGTAGAGTACTAGCCAGTGAACGTTCGGTAGGTCCCTCCGCCCTTCTTCAGGGAGGAGGAAGTCCATGCGGAGTTCCCTACGCCCAAAAACAGGGTCAATTTCACCTATTTACCGGATTAAGGATATGTAAGTTTACAGGAACTTATAGCCATAGCTTTACATCCAGCTACGCTTACTGATCGGTTAATGATTGATGAAGTGAGGCAACGCTTGGCGCGGTCACTCTATGGCTGGGTGACCGGATAGTGGTATTTGAACAAAGTGACTCTGTGCTTCGGAGGGCACATCAAATCGTCGGTCCTGGATGTTGTCATTAGAAAGAAAGACAATTATTAATTGGCACAAACAACTACATAGGCAAACAAAAAATACAATGATTGAACAGAATTTCCAAAAGGGCCAAGGGGCACGGCATGATATTGGGTGGCAGTATAAGGGTACTACTACCTGAAGGTGACTTTCAGCTACAACCCACGAGTGCCACACGCCCGAAACTAGGAGCATGTAATTGTTATAATTCAATATGCATATAATGTGTGTAAAAGTAAGTCTTAAATACATAATTAGTAGGTACGTAATATAATAATACGTGTATGGTCTAAGATTTTTTTATAAGTGTAGATGCGTTGCCTGCGCTCTACGATGATCACATGAAAGCAAGGTAGTTGCCCGGAGTTCAGTTAGTCGCGCACCGACCAGTGTCGCGACTCGACCTTATTCATAAGCGTAATTCAGTAAAATATTGCGAAAAATTAATGCTTTCCTGTGTTTATAGACGATGCACGAAGTATACTGCTATTGTGAGAGAAAAAGAAGTTTTATTGCATAAATAAATAAATCCGTAATGTAATGAGTATTGTTAATAAAAAATATTATTCTGTTTTATTTTTTATTTAGCGGTCTAATGGTGGCCGGCGCGCCGTTTTGTAGTGCAACAATGTACGTGAATGGCGCGTTTACATGTAAAATGTCATTGGTGTATGGTATATAATATAGTCATAATAAATCAATGTTGCGGTAGATAATTGGGTTTTTGATTACTATTGTCGGCACTATAATCAGCAGGAGATCTTTGGCCACCTAGAACAATTCCGATACCAGGTTGGCCAATAAAAAAATGTAGGAAAGAGGAAGACTAAACGAATATGGTAGGAAGGCAAAACGTTAATCGATAATAAAACCAATATACTTTTTCATCTATTTCTAAGAATACTTTCATCTACACAATATAATCTTGCTGCTTGTACTTGGCGATTTATACCGAATGATGTCAAACAGAATGATAGCATGTCCTGTTATTGCATAAACTATCTTTCCCTCACCTGGATTTTAACGATATTTTACTCCTATATCAATATGATCCCAATCCCTTATTTAATTCTAAATATTTCAATAATTTTAATGAATGTCTACTTCACCCACGAAAACAACAATTACTCCTAACACATTTTAATAATTTACCACAAAATATTCCCACATGAATCATACATCAATTTTGACCAACTTTTCTACTAACGGTACATCAATTTTAACTCGACTACACCCGCACCGCAGGGCAGCGTTTAAGTGACTTATCATTATGTAATTACTATCATTGTCCGCACACACACACAAATGCACTCACATTAACATAAACAATCGTAGTTGAAGACACACAAATGCAAATGAGCGCGACATATTTGGATACACAATACTAGAAATAAGTACGTAAACAATTTATATGTATTGGTGATCATGTTACATGAGTGAGTAGGTAGGTAATTCGGCAGTTGCGAAGGGGTTGTAAGCGTATTTTATTTTAGCAGTTACTGACTGAATTATTGGGACAGCAAAGTAATTTTTAAAAATTTAACGCGCATTCCTTATGCCCAAACATGTATCTGAATAACTTACTGGCAAACAATTTTTTTTAATTTTGTGTATGTATTTTCCATACCGCCTATTTTGGGTTTGGGTTACGAACGTCCGGTCAGTTTTGGGGGGCAAATTGTAAAATAAAAATAAAATAGTTTTGCGAACTATACCGTGTAACAAATGAAATGGAAGGGCTTGTTTCATGCTTTCAGGGAAGCTTGAAGGGGATGACTGTAAAGCCGTCGCACGCTTTGAAAAAGGAGAGACCTCGGAGAGATTGTAAAGGATCTGGGAGATCCTTTACATTCTCTACAGAGAGGCCGCTGTGCGCTGTGCTACGCAGATGGTGGCACGTGAACACATTCACGACACTATCTTCCTGGGGGTCGCACGGTATGAGCACGAAGATTTCCCAATCTGCCCGCGACTCCCGAGGCCTCCCACCATATAGTGATGACAGAGGCGTGTTGGAAATTGGCACATAACCTTCTTTTCTAAGCGGGATCGGCCCTCTCCCAATCCGCTCTGCACTGTCCTTCTGGAGCATAACGCGCTCACAGAAGGAGACCACTGCACTAGCTGTTCCTAGCCGTCACCCGGAACAAATCTACGTTTAATACATAGCTATTATTGCAGGTGAAATAGGTAATACTACCACATTATACATTTACTTAACAATAAGTGTCCTGAATACATTAGACCGAAATTAAATTGTTTAGTTAAAATCTTTGCAACAATTCACACCTCACGCCTAAATGTAAGGCGACAGTCATGAATTGAAACGAGTAAATTATTATCTTGCTGCTAAAATTTATGATCCTGTCTAGATCTTAACGACTCTATAGATAGGTTAATCTGACAGCTGCGGTGTTAATAACCGACTGTTGCCGACCGAAATATTACACTGTTATAAAATCTACAAAAACCTATGTTACTGCATATTGCATTTATATGTACTTCCAAGGTCATGATTATCCATTACTCCTTCTAGGGTCCTATCAGAAAATCAGCGCTGTAATTGCGTTGTAGCTTGGGCTTAGATAGCGGCCATTTTTGGTTTTGCAGTGGGAAATGTAACGTTAATTTGCGTGTAATGAATATTAAGTTCTTGTAATAATGTTAATTGTTTATTATTCACTTTTAATTTATAATAATAATAAGTTGTTTTATTTTTATCATTGACTTTTTTTGTTATAAATTTTAATTATTGATTAATGTACCATTGGAATATAATGCGAAGCCAAAATAAATAAATTATTTATTTATTTCTTTACTGTGAATGTTCGATATATGTGAATGTTAAGGTGCACCAGTGTATGTCACAATCACCAACTTTGACGTAGTCAGAAAATTTTTAATAGAGCTTTTAGAATCGGGCATACACAACCCAATGAGCACACAACGCACCGATATCGGTTGTTGTGGTAATCTTTGAGGGAGGCCTGTGTCCAGCTGTGGACTTTATTCGGCCGAAATGATGAGGGTAGAACATGAAATATTGTTTTTTTTTATTTTGTAATTCATATATGTCAGTAATAATATAATAATTGTATGTGCTAGAGCTGCACGTTGCACGTATTGATACTGTACGTAAGTATAGGTATAGAATGAATGAAATAAACGATTTTTTTCGTAAGCGTTTTTCTTCATTTCAATCATTTTTGTAAATCAAATTAAGAGTATTCTGTTATAATCCACGACATAATCTACCTCTCTGCCATACCTTCGAATCTATTCAGCCGTTTGAGTGTAACGGAGCTTCTAAGATACAAATGTACTAACTTTGACATTTAAAATACTAGTAAGATATAAATATTTTGTGCGGTGGCCGTATTATATAGCATCACTCCATCTCCTCCCGTGGATGTTGACTATCGTAAAAGGCGACTAAGGGACTGTAAGCCAGAGGAATAGGCATAGGACTATAGGAATAGGACGTCCACTCCTGAACAAAGGTCTCCCCATGGATTTCCACAATTGCATCGTCATTTTAGGGGGCTTTGCCAGTACTCACTACGCTTGGCGCTTGGTGTGTGCTGTATGCCTACTATATTACAGAAGGGACCCTGCTGCGCATCCCGCTTGTTGAGTGTCCCATAGTCACCTTTGACGACGTCCATGGGAGGAGACCGAGTGGTGCTTTACTCTTAATTCGGACACCACACGAAAATAAGTATATCGCTACAAGTTACAGATGAATAATTGAGGCTTATCATTCATCATTTCGGCCTAATGAAGTCCACTGCTGGACACAGGCCTCCCCCAAAGATCATCACAACCACCGATATGGATGTGTTTTGAGCTCATTGGGGGGTTTTGCCATAATCGCCACGCTTGGCAGGCGGGTTGGCGATCGCAGTTGAGTTGTTAATGTACTCGAAGGACGCTGCTGCCCATCCTCCGACTAATCCCTTAGTCGACTTTTACGACACCCATGGGAGGAGATGGGGTGGTGGCATTCTGAGCCGGCACCACACGGCAGGCTTATATAAAGTGTATACAATTAATTAGCACATCAAATGTAAACCATCTAAACCATCAAATATTTTTGAATTCTCATTCTTAGTTTTTCTCACATAAATATGCATTACAAAAAAAAAAACTTCGATAAATACGCTATAAGATATTGACATTGACATCCCTCTACATTTTTGAAATGGCAACCTTCGTCAAATTTAATTCAAATTTATTTCCGCGCATGGCAGATCTAGCTCCCCGAAACAGACGCGATAACAGTAAACTCTGTCTACACGGGTCTAGGACTGCACTTATGCGCAAAAGTGTTTTCTGCATGGCTCCGATAATTTACAATACGTTACCAAATAGCTGGAAGGAACTTAGTAATGAAGCATGTAAGCATAAAGCAAAATTATTTTTAACAGATCAAGCCTACTATAGTATAACTGACTTTCTAATAGAATCATTAATTTGGCATGTTTCGTTTCTCTATTTTATTTTATTATTCATTTTTGACATTAAATTTTTTCTTTATTCTGTTTGACATTCTATTCCAACATCGTTATATTGACATTGTTATTTTAATTAAATTTTACAGATGGTTTCTTAAATTATATTATAATTGGAAAGATTATTTCTCACATTATTAAGTATCAATTTTATATTGATAATAATGATGAAAAAACATTTTGATGGTACTAGATTTTAGAAGAAAATGGCCTAAATTGGAACTTCATTCTTCAATTTTATAATTTGCCCCCCAAAAGTAGCCCCATATTCAAAATTCATTTATTTACATTACACGATCGTGTTTGGGTCGCAGAAATTTATATGTATACCCGATTTCAACTGGTGGTCTGGGTGTGTAGTTTATATCGTGCGTACAGTAGAACTTCTGGAACTATTGACTGCGTGACATTGCATTGAATCAACCATTGGACTGCTTCCCAGAAACCGAATAAACTTCAATCAAACTCATTATAGCTGCTTTGTGACAGTTGCTTATAATTATTATTAGTCGTCGTTGTCTGTGTTTTGTACTTATAATTAAGCGGAAATTCATCATGAAGTTCCTCCGCCCCGGGGAAGAGCGAAGGGGCATGCCGGACTCCTACCCCTGGGGCGGTCATTTCAGCATCTAAGGGAGGCTCCAGGATCTCGTATGATCACACTAGAGCCAGCTAACCTAGCCTATTTTCTTTTTATGAATTTTAGAATCTCCAGTGGGCCCACCATTGGAGATTCTTCATCAACTTCCTCCGCCCCAGGGAAGGACGAAGAGGCATGTTGGATTCCTGCCGGCTAAAACCACAGTGGCGGTCATCTTTGGAACCTAAGGGGGCTCCAGGTCCTCGTATGATCAAACTAGAGCCGCCCACGGCCATAGGCACATCCGCTGTCACCTCTCCGGAGGAATTGTAAAGGATTTCCCGAAGCGTCCCTGTGCGCTGTGTTGTGCTGCGCACACGGCGGCGCGTGACCGCATTCGCGCCATCGTCTTCTCGTGGGTCGCTCGGTGTGGGCACGCATCTTTCCCAATCTACGCAACCCAGAGGCCCCCCGCTTTATAGCGGCGCTGTCTTCTCCTTCTTCGAACAGGATCAGCTCTATCCCGATCCCGGTCTGCGGTCTCCTTCTGGAGCATGACGCTTTAACAGAAGGAGACAGTTAACCTAACTTTGCGGAGTATATATTGATGTGCAAAAACATTCTGGCAATTTAAGCAGTTATAGTCTGTGGTTCAACGCTTGCCTTCCATATAGGAGGGTCTAAGTTCGATCCCGGCCCGCACAGCAGAGATTTCTACTTACTTGGGCTGTTTTTTAAATTATTATTATTCAATTCACACGCCAAGGCCGTAAAATATACACTAACGATAATATGATAATAAAATAAAATAACTTTACTAACTTTAAGTGCGAAATCAATTAAACTTTAGTTGCCGTCGGACTGTCAGCTAAAATACCAAACGAATGGCCATTATAAATAAAGTCTAACTCATTACACCCCTTGCAGCAGTCGGCTAATTTAATTGGATAAGTATTGTACTGTGCTATCTCTGGACGTCCTCTTATCTTTGGGTTTTAGAACAGGGAATGGTATGGAGAAGCTGCACATTAGTTGTGTCCATTAAATGTTTTGTTTTATTTATTGGTTGTATATATGAGCGCCTGCTCACATGACACAATCTACTTTTCTTCCAGCTTTCAATTGGATCAGTTCAGCTATTTAAGCGTCGCTGAGAGACAAACATCCAAACATGGAGTATCTTATATTTCCATATTATTCATATATTGAATTGTGTAGCCCTTGATATAGACTGCTCCATCTTTCTGTGGAAATTATCAGAGTCAGAAGGAGAGCAATTAAGTATATCGGCGGTTTGAGTAGCAGGTATATCATAGCGTAACAATATGACTGTCGTGAACTTTCCAGAGTTGATATATTAGTCATACAAACGACACGGGACGGCACGGTTGGTGTAGTGGCTGATACAGTTGACTGTTACGCTCCGGGTCGTGAGTTCGATTCCCGCACGGAACAAATATTTGTATGATCTGCAGGTAGTTGTTCCGGGTCTGGGTGTATTGTATGTGGAATTCATGTCTGTAAACGCACCCATGACACAGGAGAAATACTAGTGTGGGGCAGCGTTACTAAAAAAAATGCAGGGATCTTTAACCAGTTTTGAATTTTTACGGATTCGGTGATTATGAACCAAGAAAAATTGCATGTGCTTCATAAAGAAGACTCATGATTATTATAAATATACTAGGAAAACGGTCAGTGATAAACGTAACTAACTACGTAACTGTACACAAAAAACTAACAATTAATAATAAATTAAAAAATCATAAATTTTATATCGTAGACGAATCTAAGCTTCCACTTTAATTATAAAAATTCTACTCTACAGCCTTCTCTAGCTTTTGCTTGGCCAACCAGCGGAAAACAGTTTGACGTACGATGAAGGAATTTTGCGATAAAAGAGCGGCTCTACGTGCTTCACTGTTCGGCCCCGATTGTCCAAGCGCGCCGCGAGGCTTCTCGTTAAAATGGCTTTTAAATGAACTGCTGTTGTTTTTTAGTTTCTGCAGTATTTATGTTCGGGCTTTTGGGATTATGGGGTAAATAGAATTGCGTTGCAAGCCATTACTTACAAGAATATAGGTAATAAGAAGGATTAACATTTCTAAATTCTAAACACAGTCTAAACTTTTATCGGCTTTTATTCAGTCTTTGAATTTTGTACAGCTTACAACTTAATTTTCATCATCAGCATCTTTACTTTCTAGAACCTACTATGTACCGAAAATTCACACAAATGTCGGTAATACCATGTCAATGTTATATTTGGTGGGTTGCAAATACATTATTTGATTACTATTTATTATTCCTAAAATAATCAGAATATCAGCTAAATTACGTCAAGTGTTGAACAGCGGCATCCGCCATATGTTTCCACGATGACTGGTTGTCCATCTCGTTGTGTGCCGTCTCACGCTGCATTTTCCGGTGCGCGGTCTCCACTCGAGGACCTTTTTGTCCAAACGGCCATCAGTTCTACGAGCAATGTGCCCCGCCCATTGGAACTTCAGTTTACTTATCCTTTCACCTATGTCGGCAACTTTAGCTCTTCTACGTATCTCCTTATTTTTTATTCAATCTCGTAGAGAAATACCTAACATAGCTTTTCATAGCTTGCTGAGTTAACTTGAGCTTTCTTAGAGGCCCGAGGCACGAGAAGTGAGTGGATCACTTCTCTGTGCCATATGTCCATGGTTAGTAAGTCACACCGGTTAATGTAGATCGCACGGATGGCGCAGTGGCTAATCGATTGGCTTCCTGCTCTACGTGTCGTAAGTTCGATTCCCGCACGGAACAAATATTTGATGTCCTACAGATAGTTGTTCCCGGCCTAGGTGTTTGTGCATATGAGATTTATGTCTGTAAACTGTGCCCACGACACAGGAGAAATCCTAGTGTGGGGGACTCGTCGAACCGGTATATGTCTTATTTCAGTGTCAATTGTACTTTTTTTAATGTAATTTTTTCTATTTTGTCGGTGACGTCTTAGGGAAACTTGGATATAATGGACTGAAAAAATGTTCGTCGCTTCTCTGTATGATGATATCCTGTAGAGGTTCAGTTATAATTTGATATAATTATCTGCATGTCTCTATATTCAAGGGTTAATTCCCTCTGTAAAGAGGACCCAGTATTTTGCTAGGCTCACGCGGAGACATGCCTCCAACACGCAGAGGCCCTTTAGAGATTTTTTGTCTAAAATGTAATGGGACACTAACCAGGGACTCTTCATAGCTGCACTATAAAATGAAGTCACGGATTGTCCTTGGTGGTGTAAGGCTATTGTATGAGATGGAAACTAAACGTTAAGGTCTATTGCAAAGGGTGTTATATGGAATGAAAAGTCTAAGAAAACCGGGAACAACTGCGTCTACTTTTCAACCTTTAAAGTGAAATTCTGTGGCAGACGGTGACTCGCCACTCATTATTATTGTTATCTTGGTATGACCAGTAACTTTTGTAGCAGGTATAGTCGCAGTGTAGGTGCAAGATATTGGTGCATTGACTTCGCAAAATAGGTTTCTTAAATCGTTGAAGAAAAAAATCTGGTACTCTATTTTTAGAAGCAAAGGTCAATAAATATACTGCCTTTTGAGCTCCAATTTCTGCTACCAGTACCAGAATGTATATAGTTCTTCGCATCTCAAAATCCTTTCGTCTTATTCAATGCTCTGATCCGATATGACGTACAGATATTTACTGATTAATGGCATGGAAAACTCTTCGGTTTTGTAACTCTATACTCTGCACCTTCAGAAATGACTGTCCTGTTAAAATCAACCTTATTTGCAAAAGTTTAAGATTCAAATTCTATCAGGATAATATTGGCAAGTTCTACGAGTAATTTTACACCTTGTGTCTTCTGAAAATATGGTGAGTTTTGAACGAGGAGTGAGATTATTCAAGAAGTGTAAATAAGCTACTGTTTTAGTGTCAGTTTACTTGTACGTTGAGTTTCGATGTCCAAAATTCGTTTCTTGGTCAATTAAACATGTTCTCGTAATTGGTAGACATGTGTATTGCGATGAAAGTTTTTTTTTTTATTTCCTTCATATTACTGTATGCTGCATACATACATATCAGCCTGTTACCCACCTGCCCCACTGTAGGGCAAAGTATTCTTCTCATAGAGAGGAGGAACGAGCACAAAGAAAGAGCGGTCACCACGTTTATCTATGTGTCTATGGGTATCGTAAAAGTTGACTAAGGGATTAGCTGGAGGATGGGCAGCAGCGTCCTTCGAGTACATTAA
Organism: Diloba caeruleocephala; assembly: GCA_947459985.1. Taxonomy (NCBI): domain Eukaryota; kingdom Metazoa; phylum Arthropoda; class Insecta; order Lepidoptera; family Noctuidae; genus Diloba; species Diloba caeruleocephala. Next base: position 18,980,219 of record OX381624.1, read on the forward strand.
CAACTCAACTGCGATAGCCAACCCGTCTGCCGAACGTGGCGATTATGGCAACACCCCCCAATGAGCCCACAATTGTAGTGATCTTTGGGGGAGGCCTGTGTCCAGCAGTGGACTTCATTCGGCCGAAATGATGATGATGATGACCTAGTCTTTAAGAAGCCGTAAACCTCCTCTTCGTCCTCATTCCATGAGATGTAGAAAATAGCACTACTCCTTTTTCTCCCGCGGATGTCGTAAAAGGTGTCTAAGGAACTCTAAACCAGAAAGATGGTCAACAGCATCCCTTCTATGAAACCGCAACCATACTGCGCTCACCAACCCGCCTGCGTGGCCAAGCGTGGTGTACTGGTAAATTGCCCCCAAAATGACGACACAATTGTGGAAGTCTATGGGGGAGGACTTTGTTCAGCTTTGGACTTTGTTTGATTATAGTGATGACACCTCCTCTACTAAGACGATAAGCACGCCAGGTAGACGCATTTGTGATCGAAACGTGTTGCTAATTGAGATATCTGGAGGACAATGTCCAGCCTAAAGTCCTGAGAAAAGGTCAAGAAGAGACGAATAAGCCTCAAATTCCGCCTTTCTCATAAGGACAAAGAGTGATAATGCAACGCAAAATTGAATACAGTCCCCCACTGCGCATGCGCATACCAACGCTGTAATTGAGACATATATCAACGCAGTGTGTTTAGCCGGACAGGGCCGGGAGGCAAAACAGTACAAGTGCAGAAACCTCACATTAATTATTTTTTTTGTCTATAAATTAATGTATCTATGTACCATAAATATTGATAATTTATTGTCGCTTCTGGCTGTTTGTGTAGTAATAAAATTATCGCTATTTTATTGTTTTTTTTTTAACTTTTGGTTTATGTGGCGCCTCGGGTAGATGGCTTAATACAAAATAAAGTGTTATATCTATAGTGATAATGAATTATATAAATAGAAAGCAATTACAGATCTCACAGACGAGAAGTTTAAAGTACACGTTAAAACAATTCTCCTAAAAAAGGTCTACTATAGGACTAAAAACTATGCTACATATAGGCGTTAGCCTATGTCCCTGTCGTCTTCTCTGCAGATGTGGCTTCAGGATTAAATACGAAATTGATAACATAATTTAACTTCATTCTCAACTTACAGTACGTTTGAAATAATATGTTATTGATTGCGCTTAAGCGAATGTTCTCCGGAATTTTAAACACAAAATCAATTTTTTGACTTACACCACTTGCTTATGATGCTTCACAATAAAGATGTCTTCGTTAAAAGAGAAATGAAAGTATGAATAATCAAATAAACGTAAGCAATATATACAAACGTAGTTATTAATTCAAAATTTATGTGACTTAGAAATATGAGATACTGGGTTGGTATCTCGAGGTACATGTTTGCGACTTAAAAATATGAGGTAGGTACGTACATACTTGCTTGTTAAAAGCATTGCTACCTTTCTTTTTTGTCATGATTAACAATAAAAATATACGTTATATATAATCAGCTATGGATGTATAGCTGATTATAATATCGTATCGTATATATATTGCCAGAGGGCGGCATTCGCCTGGATTCTTATAACATTTCAATTATTGCCTCGGTATGAAAATGTTTTAGGAGGCAATTAATAAAGTCCGTGAATCTTACGTTACTCGAGTATTTAAATATTAGTTTATTTATTATCGGTAAAACCGATACTTGATATTTGAAACGAATTCTATACCATTTATAGAGGCTAGGCCTTAAATTATTTTCCATTATTAAAGTAAGACCCTATATACTCGTATACCAATATAATGAAATGGAGGCGTCTGTCTGTGATTTCGAAATAAATGCCAAAAATTGAATGAAATCTGCTATACGACGCCTAACCATAAATGCCTGTTTTTATAAAAAAAATCTGACTAAGCAGACAACTGACAACAGACTCTGCAATATCTCAACGGATTTCAATGAAAATATTAGAGATTAAAACAGGAATTTTAACTTGAATTTTCTCATATGTTTCATTTCGATATCTTGCAGGGTTCAGAAGATATGAATATAAATATAATTTACGCCGAGCGAAGCGGGTGGACGGCTAGTTTATTATATCTATGTAATGAATGAGACAATCATAAGCCGTTGCCGTGTGGTGCCGGCTCAGAATACCACCACCCCATCTCCTCCCGTGGGTGTCGTAAAAGTCGACCAAGGGATTAGCCGAAGGATGGGCAGCAGCGTCCTTCGAGTACATTAACAACTCAACTGCGATCGCCAACCCGCCTGCCAATCGTGGCGATTATGGCAAGACCCCCCAACGAGCACACGACACAAACCCATAACGGTCGTTGTGGCAATATTTGGGGGAGGCTTCTGTCCAGCAGTGGACGTTTTTCAGCTGCAATGATGAAGACCTTACATGATGCATCCGTGCACGGAAATGAATGTAAATAATGTGTCATTAACCTAAGTATAGCGAATATCTGACATATCTGAAAGGATTGGTAAACTGAAGTGGCAATGGGTGGGGACATTGCTCGTTGAACATGGTCGTTGGGGTTAAAAGGTTCTCGAGTGGAGACCGCGCACCTGAAAACGCAGCGTGGGATGACCTCCAATGATGATGATGAATCTAAGTATTCTAGTTTTTTATATTTCCCATCTTTTTAGCTGTTTCTCTAAAACTACTTTTTGGACTTAAGGGCCGTTTAGTTAAAGGACAGCAGCAGATTTATAAACATTTAAACTATCAAAATAATAACTTTATTAAGTACGCAAAACATAAAAATGTCAAGGTACCCTAAACTCGACAACGAAATTAGAAAGCATACGAAATCCTTAATTCCCACATTGAACCGTTTATTATACGGTTCCGTACATTTTTTGAAGTCAAGATTATGGTTCGCAACCAACAATGATGTATGCAAATCGGCCGGGGAGTCGAACCCTGTACTAAAATTAGCTGCCGTCTAAGACATTGAGCATTTGGTCTTATTATAGAGTTTAGTCGATTTTCAAAGGTTTAATGCCTGATTGAAAGAGATTTATAAATTGCATTTGGTCGCTATCCGCTTTAATGCGACCGATAAGTTTTGATGCTTTAATTTATTTTACGAAATACTAAGACAATGTCATCATCAGCTTAAGGACGTCCAATGCTGAAAATGGCCTCACTTTTTTTGTGTCCAGTGGAAATTCCACATGGAACTTCCTTCGCCCGGGGGAAGGGCGAAGGGGTATGCTGGACTCCTACTGGGTAAAACCCCTGAAGCGCTCATCTTCGGCACCGAAGGGGGCTCCAGGTCCTCGCATGATCACACTAGAGCCACCCACTAGTGCCACGCCCATACATCATATCTCGGAGAGGAGAGTTCCTGTGCGCTGTGCTGCGCTACGCACATGGGGGTGCGTGACCACCTGCGCGCCACCGTCTTCTCTTGGGTCGCTTGGTGCGGGCACGCAGATTCACCAATCTACGCACCGACGAACCCAGAGGCCTCCGCCTTATAGCGATGGCAGGGCCCTTCATATATCATATCATATCAGCCATTTATACGTCCACTGCTGAACAAAGGCCTTCCCTATAGATTTTCACAACTGTGTCATCATTTTTAGGGGGTATTTGCCAATACTCACCACGCTTGGCAGGCGGGTTGGTGAGCGCAGTAAGGCCACCGTTTCACAGAAGGGACGCTGCTGCCCATCCCTCTGGTTTAGATTCCCTTAGTCGCCTTTTACAACATCCACGGGAGGAGATGGAGTGGTGCTATATTCTTAATCCGGACACCACACGGATATAGGCCCTTAAGAAACATTAAAAGTTAAGGTGCATGGTTCGGGAAGTTGATCTTATGGAGAAAAAGCTGGCAAGAAACTCCATAGACACTCTTTTAAAAAAGTGATATTACGATTTAACACGTCAGCTATGTGGAAACAAACTGGACTATACGTGAAATACATATACACAATAATAAACACCATCAGCCACTGCACCAACCGTGCCGTCAATTTGGACATGGGTGATCGCGATGGCACAGTTGGTGCAGTGCAGTTGATACAGTCGGCTGCTGCGCTCCGAGTCGTGGTTTCGATTCCCGCACGGAACAAATATTTGTATGATCTGCAGGTACTTGTTCCGGGTCTGGGTGTATTGTGTGTGGAATTTGTGTATGTTACCCACGACACAGGAGAAATCCAAGTGAGGGGCAAAGATTTAAAAAAAATGTCCGGTGCTACATTTTACTCTTCTCGCGTGCTTAACCATCAACACAAATGTAAACAAACCAGCGCATAGGTAATCTTACTTGCGAGCTTGGGCCGTCCAAGCTCCTACAATGCGTGTTCGTCTCGCGTGCTTTCTTCGCGTGTCACGTAACACGTGCTTGTAGCACGCAACCGACGTACAACCGTTGTGATAACGCTATGTCAATGGATAGCGTGAGGTCTGCTGATTTTTAATCATGGCCGCTTGGGCCGGAATGGGATGTTTGCGTGACAATTTGCGCGGTTGGGGAAGGTTGGTGATGAGTTGGTGATGTGCGATGGGATTTGAGGTTGAAAGTATTGTGACGTCAGTGGTAGTATTGTTTTACTCGAGTCGGATATGATACAGATATGGGTCAAGGCCGTGTGGTGCCGGCTACGAATATTGCCGTGTGGTGCCGGCTCAGAATACCACCACCCTATCTCCTCCCGTGGGTGTCGTAAAAGCCGACTAAGGGATTAGACGGAGGAAGGGCAGCAGCGTCCTTCGAATACATTAAAAACTCGCCTGCCAAGGTGGCGATTATGGCAAAACCCCCCATGAGCACACAATACACCGATATCGGTCGTTGTGGTGATCTTTGAGGGAGGCCTGTGTCCAGCAGTGGACTTTATTGGGCCGAAACGATGATGATGATGGGTCAAGGTGGGTTGCGTCATAGAGCAGTCGGCACTGATACTGGTGTTTAGCTTGAAGCACTGAAAGCATGACAAACATGCTCATACTGTCCCACTGCTGGGCAAAGGTCTCTTCGTATACGGAGAAGTAATGAGCTTCAACTACCACGCTCGCTCACAGCGTGTCCGCTTCGCACCATTAGATCCAGGTTTACTCACGATGTTTTCCTTTACTGGTGTGTTAGATTAATCAAGAAAGTAAATTTAACATTGAAAAGTCACATTAGTACATGCCAGGTTTGGAACTCGCAACCCAATGCTTAGGAAGCGCGTCCGTAAACCTCCGAGCCAGCACGACATTATACAAGTTCGAAAGTATTTTAATATAATAGTATTAAATTAGAATGTAATCTAAATATTTAGGCCCGTATTACAGATCGAGAATCAAAACTCAAGGAGAACTTCAGTCGAGATTGTATCAATTAAATATAAAACGCTGGACCTACTAAGTAGGGTTCCTATTTGATTAACCCAATCTCGATTCAAATTCTACTTGAGTTATGATTCTCCATCTGTAATACGGACCTCAGTATCAGAGTGAACTTACGTCTTCGCTTCCGGGAGTACGTAGCTCTAAGGGTGAGATTCAGAAACGAGTCTAAGCGTGAACTTACTCTTCCATCGGTCAAAATGCACTACTTACGCTACGCTACGCAGAGACGATAGGAACACGACTTAAGCTTAGCGTAAACTAAGCTAAGCCAAGTAGTGAAAATCAACTACTTTGGGCGAATCTAGCGCCACTAAGCCAGCAAAGGTGTGCTTGCAACAGGAACTATGAATTATGCATTATTTTAATTTCGGTAATATTGTTTTGCCCCAATCATCGTAAACGAAATTATCAATGAATCTGTACTATTTTAAAATCGATTTAGACACTTCCCCGGCTTATCCGTTCTTCTAAAATCGGCAGTGAATTATATAATACTAAATATCGTACTTCGAATTATAGGTGACGAACTCTTCAACGCCGTGTGGTGTCCGGATTAAGAATATAGCACCACTCCATCTCCTCCCGTGGATGTCGTAAAAGGCGACTAAGGGAATCTAAACCAGAGGGATGGGCAGCAGCGTCTCTTCTATGACACGGTAGCCATACTGCGCTCACCAACCCGCCTGCCAAGCGTGGTGAGTATTGGCAAATACCCCCCAGAATGATGACACAGTTGTGAAAATCTATGGGGGAGGCCTTTGTTCAGCAGTGGACGTATAAATGGCCGGTATGATGATGTATGATGAACTCTTCAACCCTTCACTACTGTGCATTTTTTTAGATCTAAGCTCGTTGATAATTGTCATAATAACTATCGTAAATTCTTTCATTTTCTTTTTCCCCGATCATCGCAAAGGAAATCGTTATTATCTGTATTGTGTTAAAATGGACGTATACAGTTCCGCGGCTTATCTGCTCCGCGCTAATGGTTAGCCATGCGCGGTAAATGGATACAAAGAAATTGTTAATAGACTTTCATCTTTACGTCTCTTAGTTTGTTGGATTGCAAACACTGCAGATAGTACTTACAATAGCAACTAATATAATATATATTGAAGCTATCTCCGAACTTTTTCAAGTGGTCATACTTGTAACAAAGTACTAATGAAGGTTGTGTCATATCAGCCAAAGAACGTACACGAAGGCCTCCCCATAGATTTCCACAATTGTGACGTCATTTTGGGGGGAAATTTGCAGTACTCACCACGCTTGATGGTGGGTTGGTGAGTGCTACTGTCTCACTGAATGGATGCTACTGCCCTTCCCTCTGGTTTAGAGGCTTAGTCACCTTTTACGATATCCACGGGAGGAGATAAAGTGTTGATATATTCTTTATCAAGATAACATTCGGAAAATCAAGCTACAATGCTACATATTTAATTGACATAACAATATTCATGGAATTTTTTACATGTCTTCCCCATAGGACTAACTATTCCAAAATGTGCAACTCAAATTTCGAATTTTCATATATATCAATAAAGTCCACTGATAGACACAAGACTCTCAAAGATTGCTAGATTGATCGGCCGGTGTGTATTGTGTGCTCATTGGAGGGTTTTGCCATAATCACCACGCTTGGCAGACGGGTTGGCGATCGCAGTTGACTTGTAGACTCGAAGGACGCTGCGGCTCATCCTCCAGTTAATCCCATGGATGAGGTTTAGGTTGCCGCTATTCATAGCCGGTACTACATGGCTTATAAGCCTATATTATTAAAGTTATACTAATGTTATCCCTATAGTTTCGCACTTCGGAATTTTCTGAGTTTTATTACTGTTAAAAAAATGCAATAAAATGTTAGTAGTTTTTGATTGCAAAAAAAAAAAACAATTTTATTTTTTGCAGTAAATAGTGCATGCGGTTTTTTCTAGGACGAAATAGCTTCTGATTCTCTGCTCGGGCTACCGCAGTCCAGGCTTGGCGTACGCCTCTGGGATGACGCCGTTATGATAACACATTTAAAAACAATATATTTTCGAAATTTATTCGTTCCATCTGCCATCTGTAACCATTGCACTGTAACATAGAATACACAAATGACATAAATCCATCAATTTTTTCTTTTTTGGCACTGATTTCAGAAAAGTAAACTGGCAGCTAAAACATCAATGCTCTGTAAAGCTTCAAACTGAACCCACACATATACATATAAACACACAATGTGCATTTAAAGTGCAAACGTAGACGTCACGGCCCCTGACTACAGCTGACTATTTAATATAGTCGGGTTTATAGTCGAGTTTATTGCACTTGGCAACGAGGGTGCACCTCTAGTGAAATAAGCTGTCGGATAATAATAAATAATGCAGTTAATGAGCACTTCGAGGTTTGCTAAATGAATACCGAGGTATGGAAGTTTTTTAATTCGTCCCAGGTTACTCGAATAGCCGTGTTTTAAAATTACTTGAGGATTAAATATGTTTTTTCGGTTGGTTTGGTTTGAATTTAGAACATATAGTTTTTGGCACTTAACCTGAACAATATGGTCATCTTTCGTAGACCCCATCCCCCACTCTTTGGGAATTTAAAATAAGAGCATGAAGCTTTCATATATTCATAGCAGGCAGCTGTATATTTTAATACACAGGCAAGCTCGAATTTTTCATCGATTTTCGGGTTACCCAGATTCAGTTGGATCCCAAAGAACCCCCCGTTGGTGACCGTTTTTGATACGAATGGCTCCAGAATCTCCAATGGAAAGCTTTATCTACAACTGATATATTGCAGATGACGTATAATAAATACACAGTACCTAAGAATATCTGGCCTAGTAAAACAAGCAGTAGAGTAAACAAACTTACGCGTATTTTTGAAGTGAAAACTTCTTTTAGCGCGGTACGCATATTTTTAGATGAGATAAAATCTCTGGACTCGCGACACCGTTACGAGACGTTAGACGTTTAGTTTGGCGTTTCGCCGTCGGGATCGCATTAACCCTAGTTAGTACCCATCTAAAAAAATGTCTAACGCACCAAAATAAGTTTTCACTGCTGTCGGCACTCCCGGAGTGCAACCCGTATTATTGTTATTTTTTTAACTTTGCCCCACTCTAGGATTTTTCCTGTGTCGTGGGTGCGTGTACAGACAGAAATTCCACACACATTGAATTTGAATTTAATTGAATTTATTATTTTGAAGTGGGCAATATCGGGCGTATTCGCGCTTAGATTAATATCAAAATACAACGTGGCACTTCAACCACTAGTGGTATAACAGTTTGTGAAAAGATATTGAGAAGCCTATGCCAGTTCGATGGAAGCAAATGACATCATGGTAAGTTCTGCTGTTGAGTCACTTTTCATAAACGTTCGGTCTAGAAGTAGTCGAGAAAAGCTAAAGGAAAACGATATTTTCGAGCAATACTTTGCTGCCTGGAACCTTCCAGTAACGTAGACAGCTCTACCTCCAGATAGACGGCGTTTCTATAACTAGCCCTGTAACACCAGTATTGGCCATTATTTGAATGTAAAACTTTTAATTTTCCATTCTTCAACGGTACGATTGTGGAAACGATATGTGGATGACATCTTCTGCAAACATACACACTATACAATCCGGCAGAGATACTGCATGTAGGACCCTGCACGCAGGGATTTGAGTATAGACCCCTTTAATATTAGCCATTACAGTTTTGTGTTAACACTTGACCTGTGATTGTATTTATTGATACAATGTAATTTTCGGATAAGGTCATGATGTTTTTAATACAATTGTTTTATTTAGTATGTTGAAATTCTTTACAAAATCTTCGATCAAACCAATTCTCAATCTAGCTGAATACTGCGCTCAATAAGCACTGTTTATCTATACAGATGTTGTTAAACCAAATAGTTTTAATGTCGGACGCTAAATGAGTTCGTATCACGGAAGACACGGTACATTGCGGTCAGCTGTTGAGGGTTCGATTCCCGGGGCAATCATTAGGGTGTTTACCTTTGTGTGTTAAAGCTTTTGTTGATTCTAGACAGAATCTTGTCCAATAGATTATTGTATAGATATTGGTTTGTTTATGAATAAACTTTGCTTATCAAATTGATTGATTTAGATAAGTAATTGCAAACTTAATAGTGTTTGCAGAATACCTTGTTCACTTATGTCGCGGAGGTTTTTTTTAATAAAACATTGCCCCACACTAGGATTTCTCCTGTGTCGTGGGTGCGTTTACAGACATGAATTCCACATACAATACACCCAGACCCGGAACAACTAACTTCAGATCATACAAATATTTGTTCTGTGCGGGAATCGAACCCACGACCCGGAGTGCAGCAGTCGACTGTATCAGCCACTGCACCAACCGTTCCGTCAGCTTCTTATCTTATATTGCTGAACTGTGAGAATCAAAGAAAAAAGAAAAATAATATCAGCTGCCTATCATTATGAAGGCACAAGTGGCAGTAGATAAGAAAAGGTTAAAGTTGTAATGGTAGATAGCGAGGAAGGTAACCTGTCAATCATCTACACATATGTAGTGTGTAAAAGGAATTTGACCATTTGCAAAGTCTATGTTGATCCAACTATTCCTCCGCCACTTATATTACAGTAAATGTAAGTGGCTTAATAAGCTTCATTTTAATAAGTTGTTGCCGTGTGGTGCCGGCTACGAATACCACCAACCCATCTCATCCCGTGGGTGTCGCAAAAGGCGACGGATTAGACGGAGGATGGGCAGCAGCGTCCTTCGAATACATTAACAACTCAACTGCGATCGCCAACCCGCCTGCCAAGCGTGGCGATTATGGCAAAACCCAATGAGCACACAACACACCGATATCGGTCGTTGTGGTGGTCTTTGATGGAGGCCTGTGTCCAGCAGTGGACTTTATTCGGCCGAAATGATAATAAGTTGTGTTTGATAATAATAATAATCATTATTATTATCAAAGACGACTTATTAAAATTTACTTATTAAAAAAATATAATGTAACGCTGATCAACGGGTCCGAACATGGACAGACACGTTGTTAGGAAAAAAAATTGATGATCATTTAATTATGATGACATTATTTAACTACAGACATTATCAAACAAATTATATCCTTTATTTTAGTTTAGGTGTCATCTGTCGTCGTGTGCGTGTGTTGTTATCTAATTAAATACGAATTTTAAAAGCAACGCTTGTGACGAAATCGTCCTTCATCTTAATTTCAATCAACCTCTTTCATGACTTCATACCTTTTATTTCCATCACTGTCCACCTCACGATTCATTCTTTATTCAAATCAAAATTCGAATTTATGTGACGTAGAGTCGCTCTTCATATTTTGATCATTATCATTACACATTGAATTCTGAACGCTAGTGGTTCAACACACAGCTGTCGCTCTGACAAATAGTCTCCTGCAATATTACAATTACTTATTTTAAACTAGCGTAAATTGTGATATTGCCGTGTGGTGCCGGCTCAGAATACCACCACCCCATTTCCTCCCGTGGGTGTCGTAAAAGTCGACTAAGGGATTACCCGGAGGATGGGCAGCAGCGTCCTTCGATTACATTAACAACTCATCTGCGATCGCCAACCCGTCTGCCAAGCGTGGCGATTATGGCAAAACCCCCCAATGAGCCCACAACACACCCATATCAGTCGTTGTGATAATCTTTGGGGGAGGCCTGTGTCCAGCAGTGGACTTCATTCGGCCGAAATGATGATGAAATTGTGATAATAAGCTATATTTTAAAATTTATATCACCATGAAGATGAAGTGTTGAAGTTGTGAATATAATATACCATTATAACAATATATATGTTACGTTTCATTGAATGTCAATAACTGAACTCCGTTACTTGCTGCCGTGGAGAGAGCCTCCTAGTTGAGCTAACCGGGAAGGAAACACGGAGGGAGGCACTCCGCGACACGCTTAGTTATAATCTTATTTAGAATCATTAAACAAACAAACAAACAAAATTTTGATCACCTTGACAAAAAAGGACTGTTAAAAGAATAAAAGTTTTTATGATATATACATGTTCACCCTGAGTACCATAAAAAAGCTGTCCCAGAAAAAGTATACATACTTTTTGTTACATATAAATTAATAAAAAATTGTACAGATTGAGTTTTACTTACGTCCAGCACTGGACTGCGATAAGCTGCGTTGATTGACTCTGTTGATTCCAAATACATCAGAAATTTGCAGTAGCACAGAAATAAAAACGACCATATTCATTGTACTTATGACTCTTAAAAAAAGAAGAAGAAATCTTGAGAGAGATTAATATTTTAATCTAATTTCTAAATATCGTAGCACCAAAGTTGCTTGTTTTGACGAGTACATACACCCCTAAAACCTAAAGTAGGTAGTAGCTTCAAAAGATGCAATCAGTAAAATCAATAAAAATTTGCTTTCGCAATACCACTGCAAAAATACATACAAATTGGACTCCATAGCCGAATTCAAATGTAACTAGAGCCAACAACACAATTACCATAATCCCACCATACCACCCAAAACATTTCTACAAGAAATGTTTAAGTTTAAGTTTCGTTTATTTATTTATCACATAAATATTGGTATATATTGGTATCTTGTTATTGTACAAATTTATTGTTGAAGCCTGTATTTCAGGTCACCAGGCCGTCCACCCCAGAAGTCCAATTTCATAGTCATTTCATAAATAAATTGTGCCAAGCGAAACTTTTCCATTTTCTTGTTCTTCGTGTATCTGTTACTATCAAGTTGTTTTCTCTTGTTCGGGTTCTTTTGATGAATACTTTCCAATACGTTGCTATAACTTTACCAGACACCGTTACTTAATTAAAATAGTTTAAAATAATAATTGTGATTAAAATATAGTGTATCCATTATATTTCAATAACAATAAACTATTCTAATTTGACACAAAATCGAACTAATCTAAAGTCTATCTGTGACTCACCTAATATAATAATCGCGGTCTGAATCACATTGTGAATGGACAGGGGCGCATTGCGTGACTGGTAATAATCTACTGTATTGGTGAAACTTTCATTACGTTGGGGTCTTAAAGGCCACACGTCGCACGCGGAGGGTTGACCGATGTTGGATACAAAATTTTGAAAGTGCACGGCGTGTGACGGTCTGGTGTTTTGTTTCGTTAAAATATGATTAGGTATCCTTTAAATTTATTTTTTGGCGTATACTCATCATCATCATTTCAGCTGAAAAACGTCCACTGCTGGACAGAAGTCTCCCCCAAAGCTTGCCTTAACGACCGGTATGGGTTTATCTTGAGTGCTCATTAGGGGTTTTGCCATAATCGCCACGGCAGACGGGTTGGCGATCGCAGTTGTGATATGCATGTACTCGAAGGACGCTGCTGCCCATCCTCCGGTTAACCCCATAGTCGCCTTTTACGACACCCACGAGATGGGATGGGGTGGTGGTATGCCGGTACCTCACAGTTACGGCGACAACCTATCATAATAAAATTATATATTGCCCTGTTTTACTTCTATGTACACTAATCTTGGAATTCATTTTAACCTACATATTTGTCATGTCGATTTGAATCTTTGCATCCAAGTATGTATTATGTAATCCAAATGACAATACAACAATTTGTTACCATCGAACTGATCTGATGATGGAGTCAGGAGATGGATAGTGGAACTCTTCATTGACTAGATGATAGTAAACCCTTCAAGTTTGGGATTATTTGGCTTTTTTAACGAGAGTAATGTATGGTACTCTTGGGACGAGGGTCTGATGATGGGGCCGGAGATAGTGGGACAAAGCATGTTTTTTGTTTTATAAACTATTTAATTTTTTATTTATATTGTACGTAACTTATATTTATAGTATATGACATAATTGTTTTCATAATTAAAATACAATTACAAGGTGCTCCAAGAAGGCATAATCAAACAACCAGCAATGACATGCAGGTATCTGGTTACGTGCCGCCCTGCTCATCAAGATGCTATTGCGCTATCTAGCTGTAAAGTCATAGATTTTAATACTTCTAGTATAAAAAAAAAAACCATCATTTGAGCCAAAGAACATCCACTGCTGAACAAAGGCCTCCCTCATAGATTTCCACACGACCAGGTACATGCCATGTGTCGTCATTTTGGGGGGATGTGCCAGTACTCACCACACTTTGCCAGCGGGTTAATGAATGCAGGGTGGCTGCTATTCCACAGAAGTGACGCTGCTACCCATCCCTCTGGTTTAAATTCCCTTAGTCATCTTTAACTACATCTACGGGAGGAGCGGGGGCTGTATTCTTAATCCAGACACCACACTGAAAATTTAGGCAGTGTTTAACCTTCAAACGGTACTTAACATAATGTTTCACAATATTATGACGAGCTGTGAGATCATCAATCATATCTGCCATTTATACGTCCACTGCTGAACAAAGGCCTCCTCCATAGATTTTCACAACTATGTCATTAATTTGGGGGGGTATTTTCCAATACGTTTGGCCGGCGGGTTAGTGAGCGCAGTATGGCTACCGTTTCTCAAAAGGGACGCTGCTGCCCATTCCTCTGGCTTGGATTCCCTTAGTTCGTAGTAATACTTTTACGACATCCAGGGGAGGAGATGGATTGGTGCTAAATTCTTTATCCGGACACCACACGGAATATCCGGACACCACACGGAATACGGAGATGTGAGATAAGACTGCATATTTATTCTATTACAATACATACCCATTTGAATTTGAGACGAATATCCCACACCATACAAATAAGACCCGGTGTAGGCACTTCTTCGATAATACAGGCATAGGGCGAAACTTAACAGATTCAAACAAGCTACTGAATCACCTTTCCGAAAAACAAAATCTTTTTCGAACTTTTTACCTACCCACCCCAATTTTCGTACCCCGAAAATCGGACCACGTGCAGACCAATTACGTACCCCTCGTGCGTTCACCCTTACTAACATAACAATAAGCATCTACCCTCGAGCCTTACCCTCTTAGGAGTAAGAAAGGGGGCGTGGTTGGTCTAGGGTGGAATCATCCATCTCGCTCTGACTCGGGCTTTGGTTCGTTGTTTTAAGGACTGCGCATTAGAATTTTTGGTGTGCGACTGAACGTAGATTGGATGGAGTAAGTTACAGCGGGAGTTCCATGAATTTTACGGGGCCTGACTTACAGTAAACTTAAGCTTATAAATAATAAAATACTAGTGACTACATTCTTGTTATTCCAGTGAATACATATTTTTATTGACGTAGTGTACCAACGCAGTGAACTGAAATGAAATGAAGTGATCATCTATGCAAAATAGACAAAAAAGTCATGTCATACCCATGTCGTGACTATCCCAATATCCGTAGGGAACTCTGTTCTTCGAAGTTTTTGATGAGTATGTATACATGGGAGAAACTGTCCAGTTATGTAGGTCCAACTTCGTGAAAGAGGTAAATCGTCGAATCTGACTGGCTGGGCAGCGTTCCGGAATCTTCGCAACGTCTTTTCGTCAACAATACCGCAATACCTCTAAACGAAAGTCATTAAACAGTGTGTGTTACCAGTGATGACATATGGAACAGAGACGTGGTCACTCACAATAGGCCTCATAAGAAAGCTCAAGGTCACTCAGCGAGCTATGGAGAGAGCTATGCTTGATATTTCTCTACGAGATCGAATCAGAAATGAGGAGATCCGTAGAAGAACTAAAGTTGCCGACATAGCTGAAAGGATTAGTAAACTGAAGTGTCAATGGGCGGGGCACATTGCTCGTAGAACTGACCATTGGGGCAAAAAGGTTCTCGAGTGGACACCGTGCATCGGAAAACGCAGCGAGTCGTTCGAGGAGGACGGCATTTAACCGCTCGTTATGGAAATCTAAGGGTCTATGTTCAACAGTGGACATCCTGTGCTTGACAAGATGATGAGACAAAAAAAATAGTTCGTTTTGAACATCAATATAGGACAGCACCCCATAAGCCCACCCTTCACCGCTTCCTAGTGTTTAAGCTGGGGAGAAGAAACGGCGCAACAAACTCCCCAGCAACACGTTAGTCTGTCATATACAATATTTTTAATACATATGCTTCGTACACAAAATAGCAAAGAGGATAGTTACTTTTAGTAACTTTGTCATTGCTACATGTCCGCTAGCTGTCTGATAGCTATTTGAATGGTGTGTACCATTACGCAATCGAACTAAGATAGAAAACAGTTCATAGTTACCTACTATACTCGTACTTATGGAATAAATACCTATTTGTATTATATTTAATAGATTCACTATTTGATTATATTAATATAATAGGTACACCACGGAATACCCCTTTTTCTTTGTCCATCTTTTTCTTATGCATCCAAAGGTTGTCTGTAAGAAATCGCTAATAGCGATAAGACCGCCCACTGTACAATTACTGTTTATTAAATTATTCCTAGTAGTTGTTTTTAAAATGGTGTACAATAAAGAATATTCTATTCTATTCTATTCTACTTACAGCCATTGTTATAAAATATGCAACATATGCAACCTCCAATCTAGTGCTGAATATTGTGCTACCAAGCAGTAGTATTTAACCTTAGACATTACTGTGTTTCGGATTAAAATGCATTGTAGCCAGTGAAATAACTGGGCATAAGAGACTAAATAAGGAATGTATCGAGTGACCAGCGTAAAACACAAGATAAAAAAAATCAAACAGAAGTAAGAGGTAAAGCTTCGGTCAAACCTGCGCGACCAAAGCGACTGCGGAGAGTCGGTGTCAGCCGCGCAGCGAACGCTTCATGACTTTTTTTTTAAATACACTAGGATTTCTCCTGTGTTGTGGGTGCGTTTACAGACATGAATTCCACACACAATACACCCAGACCCGGAACAACTACCTGCAGATTAAACAAATATTTGTTCCATGCGGGAATCGAACCCTCGACCCGGAGCGCAGCAGTCGACTGTATCAGCCACTGCACCAACCGTGCCGTCATGTTATGGCGCCATGCATAGCTTAGCATTGTGCATTGTGGTCGCGTGCTATCCGTATCATAGCATGCGACCACAACACGGGACGACCGGGCTGATTACGTATGTCACAAAGGGTTGGCGACAGGCGTAAATCGCGCAGATGTCGCTGTCAAACGTAATTTCGGTATTACGAATTTGCCGATTGCGATTAAACAAGCGAAGATCTCTGACGCACACTCAAACAAAAAATTGCATCTTCGCCTTTTAATTTCAGGCGATTTGCCACCGGACCTTTGGCTGCACGATAGCTGCGGTCGCGTATTCAGTCGCTGTTGTAGCTTGTCAGGGTGCTGGATGAACGCTTCTAGTAGCAAACGATTGCAGACGATTCACTAACAAAATGAAGTTCGCGTTTTGCACCGTAGTCACGCAGGTGTCCACGTCTAGTTTCGCTTTGTAGACGATTCGTCGCCGCTGATACTCATGTTTGACCGAAGCTTTATATTTTATCAAATCAATATCAATGCCGTGTGGCGCCGGCTCAGAATACCACCACCCCATCTCCTCCCGTGGGTGTCGTAAAAGTCGACTACGGGATTAGCCGGAGAATTGGCAGCAGCGTCCTTCGAGTACATTAACAACTCAACTGCGATCGCCAACCCGTCTGCCAAGCGTGGCGATTATGGCATATAACCCCCCAATGAGAACCCAACACACCCATATCGCTCGTTGTGGTGATCTTTGGCGGAGGCCTGTGTCCAGCAGTGAACTTCATCGGCCGAAATGATGATAAACAATTTTCAATATTTCGATACGATCAATATTTAAGTTTTCGATGTTTTGAACAATGACATTTTACCCGAAGGTATTTTAATTTTCGACATTGAAAGATGTACCCATAATAACATTTATTTGATTTGTGCTAACCACGTGTGTTTCACCCGCTGTGTCTACTACATTACTGCTATAATTGTTAATCCCCAGAAAAATGCTCACGCAAAACAGTCTCCCTAGATGGCAATAAAACATGATCAATTAAAAACTAATCAATTACAAGAGACATCTATCATGACAATAAGTCGTAACTAGCGTCTCATTAACTAAACGGTAGAACCCAATAATTATAATGAAATCATAACATTTCTCCTCTGAAGAATGTTACTTTCCATATCGGGGCTAAGATAAAGCGGGCGTATGGACAGCTCAAGATTCCGTACATGGATTTGTCAAATTAAATTCAGTTTTAGTTGTTGAATAACATTATGACCGCCTGTCCGTTGAATAACAGTATTATCCATGTGGTGTCCGGATGAAGAATATTGCTCCACTCCATCTCCTCCCGTGGAGGTCGTAAAAGCCGACTAAGGGACTCTAACCCAGAGGGATGTGCAGCAGCTTACCTCCTGTGGAACAAGAACCATACTGAGCTCACTAACCCGCCTGCCAAGCGTGGTGAATACTGACAAATTCCCCTCAAAATGACGACACAATTGTGGGAAACCGCGGGGGAGGCCGTTATTCAGCAGTGGACTACCTGTGGCTGATGAAACGACTGCCACTGGTATTGTTGCAAGTACAGCTGCTGCCCGAAGTCATAGATTCATCCCAGGTTTGATAAAACTCTTAGTTAATCTGGGAGTCAGTATTGGGCACACGCACACACATCAGCCCGTACAGTCCACTGCTGAACCTGGACCTCCCTATGATCAAAACAATGAGTGGTGTAAGATATTGCCACAATCACCACGCTTGGCAGGCGGGTTGGTGATCGCAGTATGTTGTTATTAGCACACGGGAGGATGTTGCTACCCATCCTCTTGATATCAACTCTTATTTGGCTTTTACGATACTTATGGGTAGATAGAGGTGGTCTATTTTTTTCCGTGACTCACATGCCATCACTTGGCATGGTATATCGCAATGAACTCTTCTCTCAGTACACGAAGCCCCACACCAGGATTTCTCGCGTGTCGTGGGTGCGTTTACAGACATAAATGATACACACAATACACCCAGACCCGGAACAACTACCTACAGATCATACAAAGAACCCGCGACCCGGAGCGCAGCAGCTGACTGTATCAGTTTAAAAAGTATAATATAATTAATTTTTAATGAAATATGAACTAAAACACAAAATAAACGTTTTTAAATAATAATCAAACGTTTATTTCTCACAGACCAAAAAAGTACAAATCTATACTACACAAAACAACAGCTTAGACCAATTTCTCGTTGTCGGCTCCAGCCTCATAAAACCACACTAGAGCCTAAAGGCCACCACGCTTTTAGGCACATCTCGGAGGGGATGATTGTAAAGTGGCCACCCCGTCTATCAGAAGGTAGACGGCCGTAATTCCAGGCACTTCTCTGAGAGGATTGTAAAGGATCCCCTCAAGCCTCGCTGTACGCTGTACTGCGCACACGCCGTCTTCCCGGGAGAGACAGTAACAACTGCAATACAGGCCATCAGTTTAAAAAATAAGTTACGTAAAAGCATGGGGTCCATATCAAAGGTAGATCAATTATAAGAACGTAAGTAGGGTGCATTTTCATCTAATTCTGACCCTTCTTTTTTAAAGTTAATCGAATCGTACAATCATTCTTAACAGTAAATTAAAGAAACGTAAACAAACAACCACTGGTTGTTATTCCAATGGTCTCGGTTACCATGGCTACCGATCTATTTCATGTAGATAGAGTAAGGGTAGCCGCCCTTATACAAGAATAATTCAAGCAGATAAGCCGCTGATAGATTGTTTCCTTTCCAGATTAAAAAGTCCAGTTCTTTTAAAAGGAAACTTTGGGTTGGACCTAAATTACTGTCCGACTTTAAGGCACTTTTCTCATAGAAAGGATAAGACGTGGACAATGGGCAAGGCGTTGATGTTTGTCCGTTACATGTCAGTTCTAAATATTGCATACAAATTGCATTACATGCAATTATATATTCAAAAGAAGTAGATATGTTATATGCGTGCCAAAAGTCAGAACCAAAATTGTAGCACTTAGTTTGCCTAGATAGCTATCTCTTTTACTCTTGTTGTTTTTGTATCTTCTTTCTCACGACATGGTTGTGCAAGCGAGACTGTATTTTGCGCGCCATTTAATATGGACGTAACATATCTATGGTATAATATCATTGATTACATGGCTTATACGCTGCACACTGAGACATTTTTGCCTGTTGAGTGGCCGTATGAGACTGTCATGTTCACTTAAATGTCTTCTGGAGTGTGACTTTTTGTGTTGAGTGCTTAAGTTCACATTTCGATCGGGACTGGTCGGCTATTAACTGCTCCGATATTCTTATTGTAAGGCAATGATATGATACCATAGATATGTTACGTCCATATTAAATGGCGCGCAAAACTCCACCACACCACTCCACTTATGCTGCAAGAAAGAAGATACAAAAATTACGAGAGTAAAAGAGATAGCCATCTAAAATGACAACTCGTGTACTCGATGTCTTTGTCGCACCTGTGATAGAATATATGTGTTGTCTCTTTTCTTTGCATGGCCTGTGTTTTGTTAGAGAATATTATTCTATAGATAATTTAAATAGTATTTTTATTAAAATATTTTATAAAGTTTGTTACGTGTGTAATGAGATCCCTTGTGCTTTATTTATTTTTGCTTGATAGTTTGTACATTTTGTATACGCACGACGGCATTGTTATTACTTAATTAATAAAACAATACAGATTGTGACAGTTAGTGCTCGATGTCCTATCTTGAGCGAACTGATTGCGAGGTGCTACAATTGGGGGAGTTTTGGTTCTTACTTTTGGCGCGTATGTAACATATCTACTTCTTTTAATATATAATATCATTGTTGTAAGGCAAATTAATTATCATTGTACCTATCTACCTAAATACACACATATTATTTATCTCACATATCCGTGTGGTGTCCGAATTAAAAATATAGCACCACTATTGACGGCACGGTTGGTGCAGTGGCTGATACAGTCGGCTGCTGCGCTCCGGGTCGTGGGTTCGATTCCCGCACGGAACAAATATTAGTAGTAGTAGTTGTTCCGGGTCTGGGTGTATTGTATGTGGAATTCATGACTGTAAACGCACCCACGACACAGGAGAAATCCTAGTGTGGGGCAATGTTAAAAAAATAAATAAAAAAAATTACTCCATCTCTGTCCGTGAATGTCGTAAAAGGCGACTAAGGGACTCGTGTTAACATCTCTTAAGTGAAATAGTAGCCATACTGTGCTTACCTACCCGCCTACAAAGCATAGTAAGTGCTGACAAATTCCCCTAAAATGATGACACCATTGTGGAAATCTATGGGGGACGCCCTTGTTCAGCAGTGAACAACCTTTGGCTGATATGATGAACCCTAAAAACCTAGCTTGTAAAACTTCCAATCCCACAGTATGATTACAAACAGCGGTTGTTTTGCAATTAATTAGTTTATTAATTATTCAAATTTGTATGCGAATTCACGATGCTCTATGAGATTAGTTGTATCGAGATTTTACGGCCGATAATGTTGTCTCAAGGTATAAGAGGGAGCGATCATAAAAGTATATTTTAAAATTTATTTTTGGAGTTTATTGAAGTTTACTCTTTAAGAATCGATTTATTTATATTATTATAAGGCCGGTATGAAAAATTTTATGAGGAGTGAAATTTTGTCGAGCTTTAACTAACCTTCTGCGTTACAGTCATGTATGTGTCAAATATCGTTTAATGTCAAATTTTTATATCATTTAATTTAATATATATAATTATTGATATTAAATATCATTATAATTACGCGTTAAAGGAAATAAATAAAAAATATGGAAAATCTAGTTTAAGTGACGGTGGAAAAATATCTGACGAACACGTGGATGCAGTTACTAGGTAGTTTATAATTCATTTTATGTGATATATTTCGTACATATAAACATTCGCGCTTTTTTATTTTTTAACCCTCATCATTTCGGCCGAATGAAGTCCACTGCTGGACACAGGCCTCCCCCAAAGATCACCACAACCACCGATATGGATGTGTTGTGAGCACATTGGGGGGTTTTGCCATAATCGCCACGCTTTAACCCTCACTGCCTATTAATTACTGAGACAATTGTACTTAAGGAGTAAAGTCTAGTTGTGCGTCGGAGCTGACACACACACACACATTATTTATATAACTTCTTGACGAGACGAACAAGTCATTTCTGAGGCCTCTCTGCCTGAGGTTAAACGACATGCCTTGACATAAGAATTGTAATGCAATCCAGAATTTGTCCTGCATGGCACCACACTGTGCTCGTCACCTCGCACTAGTATTTCTCGTGTGTCATGGGTGACATGATGGTGATGATGACATGAATTCCACACACAATACACCCATGACCCGGAGCGCAGCAGTCGACTGTATCAACCACTGCACCAACCGTGCCGTTAATATATGTCTTAATAAACGTAAGCTGCACTAGCGTAGCGGCAAGGCGTTGGATTTGCAAACGGGAATCAACTATTGTGACTATTTATGAAACCGGTTGAGGCACTAGCATCACTCCATTTACCTCGCGGGAGGGTAAAGATGATTGACCAGTAAAGAGTATTGAGAAGTAGGTGAAATTTTATATCACGCTATGAGAATACATCATGGAGTTCCTCCACCCCGGGAAAGTGCGGAGGGGTATGCTTGACTAAAAATAGAAAGGGGGCTCCAGGACCTCAACAACAATCAAGGTCAGAGTATGGAGACCAGTGGTGAAAGCTCCACTGACAAGAATTTCTCTTATATACATTAAAAAAAAAAGCATCTCGCAGCCCGCCTTGCTACCGCTTATATATTACACCACACAAATGAGAGTACGCCTTAACTAACGCTGTTATTACTTTATTGTTGGTATACCCTTTGTGTACAATGTCTAAGTTCGTTTTGCACAATCACTTGTGTTACTGTCAAGTTTTCACTTTTGTTACGCCTTTTTGTTACGTGGTTTTTATTGGCGATAAAACACGTGTTATTTGAGGAAAATTTAAGTGTCTAGTAGTAAAGCGATGGGACAGCATGTTACAAGGTGACGTCATTAGTATCTCTTGGTGTCTCATGCCACTTTCAGTATACTTATAAGATTTAAAATATCAGTTTGGTACTCCACAAAATATTGCATGTGAATATACAAAAAAATTTGAAGTGAACATTATTTGGGTGCGATGAAAGTCAAATATCAAGATGAAATTCAAGTGCAATATTTTAAGTGTAACGTTGAATATGTGCGCATGTGCGGGCACAGAAGGCATGTGTACATATGCCCATGCATGTGCGGGCATAACCAAGTGCTTCCTTTTTATAGCCGGTGTCCTGAAACAAATAAGTTGCTCCTGACAAGTGTAACGAGATGCACTCTTATTTTAAGAAATTGCTGTTGGTATTTGGACTTCCTACTATAGCACTTTCCGTATGGTGTCTGGTCTAAGAATATAGCACCACTCCATCCCGTGGAAGTTGTAAAAGGCAATGAAGGAACTCTAAACTAGAGGGATGGGCAGCAGCGTCCCTTCTCTGAAACAGTAGCCATACTGCGATTACCCTGCCTGCCAAGCGTGATGAGTAAGTACTGGTAAATTACTTCCAAAATGATGACACAATTATTGTGGAAGGCCATGGGGGAGGCATTAGGTCAGCAGTAGACGTTTTTTGGCTGTTATAATTTGTTGTTTTTTTTAAAAACGTTGCCCCACACTAGGATTTCTCCTATGTCGTCGGTGCGTTTACAGACATGAATTCCACATACAGTACACCCAGACCCGGAACAACTACCTGCAGACCATACAAATATTTGTTCCGTGCGGGAATCGAACCCACGACCCAGAGCGCAGCAGCCGACTGTATCGGCCACTGCACCAACTGTGAATGATGATGACGATGACTGATGACTGTAGCACTCCCAGACCTAAAACGGGTGTCTGTAGGTCATGCAAATATTGATTCCTTGCGTGTATCGACCCACGAGTACGATCTACGAAGAAAACCAATTGCCCAGCTACCTACCCTAACTGTTGACCGAGCTGAGTAAGTAATATACAGCAGCTCACTCACGCATCAGCTCGTAAACGTCCACTATGAACTGGGCTTCCCAACCAGAACAATGAGTGTCGGTGTGTTTTAATCCTCTTGGTAATTTTGTTACTGATTCCAAGCTGGTATTGAGTTCCGTGTTCGGATTTAGAATACAGCACCACTCCATCTCGTCCTAAGGATATCGTAACAATCAACTTCGGGAATCTAAACCATAGGGATGGGCAGCAGCTTCCCTTCTGTAAAACAGTTGCCATAGTGCGCTCACCAACCCACCTGTGAAGCGTGGTGAATACTGGATACTCCACCAATATGATGACACTATTGTGGAAATCTACGTGGGAGGCCTTTGTTCAACGGTAGACGTCCTTATGCAGATATGATTGAGTCCTATAAAACATAAAGGTAAAAGTATTTTTTATTCATGTAAAACCATTTACAGACACTTATGAATAGTCATTACTTTAGTTAACGCGTTCCAAGATGTTGATTTACTATGGAGAAGAACGGGCAAGAAACTCCTTGGTTAGACACCAAACGATTCAACGCGACACATACACTTGTCCAATAACCTTGTACCATAAAACCATAGGCCTTTGCCGCGGCCCTGTACAACAAGTTAAATTGAGCCTACGTACTTCACAGAAACGCCTTCAACAGAAAAGCTATCAAACTTCGCTACAAAGTGACAAAAACATAATTTTCACAGCCTTTCAATAGTTATACAATGTCATTGATTGATTAATAGATTCCTAATAGCATTGTTTGGATTCTAGGTCGTCTAACTTTTTTTTCTGAAAGCGAACAACAAAGGTATTATTCAGTTTGCTGTGCATCAAGACGATGCAACTGTGTCAGTAATTAAAATGATTAGGTACTCAGGTCTGGTGCCTTTGATAGCGGGGAAGATAATTTCAAACTTCAAACTGTTTCATTGTAAATCATGGGGTACAGACGATGTTTACATTATAATAAGATCAGCTATGGCGGGCCATTAGACGGCACGGTTGGTGCAGTGGTTGATACAGTTGACTGCTGCGCTCCGGGTCGTGGGTTCGATTCCCGCACGGAACAAATTTTTGCACGATCTGCAGGTAGTTGTTCCAGGTCTGGGTGTATTGTGTGTGGAATTTGTGTTTGTAAACGCACCCACGACACAGGAGAAATCCAAGAGTGGGGCAACGTTAAAAAAAACGGTTATAAATATATTTTAAAATAATAAATTAAATTATTATTATTAAAATAACACAATTTCAAAAAATTTAAAACAAATTATGCCATTTTGATATCGGAGAACCGCAATAAAAAAGAAAGCAGTATATTATCTATACAAAAATTACGAGACTTTAAAATTCGAATTCGATATTCAAATGCAAATCCGCTCACAGTAGCACCATATCCCACCATTCGGATGATTATGAATTATGTAAATTATTAATGTTAAACAATCCAAGAGATTGTTGATGCGATGCCATGAAAAAATACACCCTCCATGCTTCGGCTAACACTCATTAAAATAATTGCTTTTTGCAACCGTATTCTCTCCGTCTGTCCGTCTGTATATATGGGTGTAGAGATAACTTGGTGAATGCGTCTGTGTGAGTGTAAAGTAATAAACTTGGTTTCATGCTAGAGTTGTGGCTATGCGATAAACAACTACTTTTTGATAGAAAAAAGTTTACAAAAAGAAGGTTGAAAAGTTTAAGAGTTATGGAAATCACATACGTGACGACCTCCATGCCTTCAGACAATGCGAATACTTGTTGTTATCTTCTCATTCATTAACCACGCTTATAAACTACCCGTGGATCATACATATACATTGAAATATCTGAGAATAAGAGATTTAATAAAGAATGTCTCGAACGCAGTGTGGTGCCACGCAGGACCAGTCCTGCATAGCAGTACAATTGTCATGGGCAGGCATGACACTCACCACCAGGCGAACGACATGCTCGTTTTGTCACTGTGTTGTTTAAAATAAAAGTTTCTTGGAATCAAACCGGCGACCCGTAATGAAGAAACCCAATTACACCTCAGCCTTGGATGTTAAATCTCAGTTACCCTCCATCAGTTGCTGGCCAACGTTAACTGGGAGGCTTTTTTTATTGGTGTCCAGTGGAAATTCTACATGGAACTTCCTTCGCCCCGGGGAAGGGCGAAGGGGTATGCCGGACTCCTACCGGCTAAAACCACTGGAGCGGTCATCTTCGCCACCAAAGGGGGCTCCAGGTCCTCGTAAGATCACACTAGAGCCGCCCATTTGTGCCATGCCTTTAGGCACATCTCGGATAGGCTGACTGTAAAGCTTCAAGTCTTGAGCTTTCTTATGAGACCCATAGTGAGTGACCACGTCTCCATGCCATACGTCATCACTGGTAACAAACACTGGTTTGCGGGTGGCATGTATCCTGTCGTTGTGGGAATCTGTGGAGGAAGCCTTTGTTCAGCGCTGGACTATCTTCAGCTGATTTGATGATACTGCTAACTTAACTTGTTCTCCGAGACGGCAATGGTTTCGATGTGCTATGTATGTATACCAATTTAAGGCATTCAGATTGATCGCTCTGTTAAGTATCTGTCAAGGCACGGGCCTCTTGATCACTGTAATACTGTTCTCAGCTGAAGCAATTAAACTAAAGGCCAATACCAACTTCTGAGTCTATTGCTGGATATATAGAGTAGAAAGAAAGAAAATGATTTATTTCTGCCTCGCAGACGTGGGTAAAGATCGGTCTTATTTCGCCTTAAACAATCGTGAAGTTTTTGTTTAACCAACTATTATACATTATTATACATTTTTGCCGTGTGGTGCCGGCTAAGAATACCACCAGCCCATCTCATCCCGTGGGTGTCGTAAAAGGTGACTATGGGATTAGCCAGAGGATGGGCAGCAGCGTCCTTCGAGTACATTAACAACTCATCTGCGATCGCCAACCCGTCTACCAAGCGTGGCGATTATGGCAAAATCCCCCAAAGGAGCTCACAACACAAACCCACACCGGTCGTTGCGGCAATCTTGGGGGAGGCTTCTTGTCCAGCAGAGGACGTTTTTCGAAATGATGATGATTATACATTTAACTGAAGTTCAAGTATTTAACTAAAATATATATATAAAATATTACAGCATAAGGTATCCGTCAAATACAGAATTTTTGTAGATTCTTGGCCATTTTTAACGCTTTTTCGGACCTTCAGTCACTATGTGTAATGTTTTACCCTTCGACTTCAACTCCCTCCAGAAAATACTACACAAAATATCCCACAGATATATCAATGTAAAATAAATAAATCACACATTAGAACTAATCCGGTACATTCACCTTAATTCAATCAACGACGTATACTAATCGAATAAGCCGCCACAACTTTGTGGGGAAAGGGTTAGGGGATAACGCATAGCGTGTAGCGAAAACGCTGAGTCACACCGACTTGCATTGTGGACGGGATATTGAAATGCAATGTGTGCTAATTTGATGATAATCAAGTATTTTTACGGCGAACCACAATGTTTGATTGATGTGTAAAAGGCAATGATATTATACCATAGATATGTTACGTCCATACAAAACGGCGCGCAAAATTCAGTCTCGCTGTACGTGTAAACCTACAAAACTGCACATCTACCTATGCTGTAAGAAAGAAGATACAAAAACTACGAGAGTAAAAGAGATAGCTATCTAAAATGATAACATGTGTACTCGATGTCTTTGTCGCACCTGTGATAGAATATATATGTTGTCTCTTTTCTTTGCTTGACCTGGGTTTTCTTCGAGAATATTATTCTATAAGTAATTAGAATAGTATTTTTATTCAAAAAAAAAATTTATTTGTTACTTGCGTGTGGTATGAGATCCCTAGTTCTTAATTCATGTTTGCTTGAAAGTTTGTGCATCTTCTATATACGCACGACGGCATTGTCATCACTTAATTCATAAAAAATAGAGATTATGACAGCGTGTGCTCGTTGTTCTGTTTTGGTTGAACTGATTGCAAAGTGCTACAATTGGGGGAGTTTAGGATCTTACGTTTGGCGCGTATGTAACATATCTACCTCTTTTAATATATAATATCATTGGTAAAAGGTATTTTTATATGTTTATGAAGAAAGCAATGGAACAATCAAGTTTCTGTTTTATTAAAATTTAGATATACGTGATGCTCAATAAAGAGTAGACCTCCCCTCTCCACCCATAGGTTTAGTAAAAGGAAAGGTCGGTGTCAAGAGGATGGCAGCATTTTCCCGTTTGCTAATAAAAATATACTGCGATCAATCCACCAATCGTGATGATTATAGCAATATCCTCTATGACCTTTCATTGTAGTGATCAGAAAGAAGAAGACAGAAGGGGAGGGGGTCGGAAGTCTATGATAAGCAGTGGACGTTAACGGGCTGATATGATCAGTTTGTTAATATCAATAGTTGATTAGTCTGAGTTTCCTTCGGCTACTCTTCTCAGAAGTGAATATGACGTGTAAAGTGTCTGCTAGGACCTAACTACTGCTGGGCCGGTCGGTCGGTCGCGGGTGTGCAGTTTGGGGAGTCAGCGTGCTCACACCGAGCGAAGAACCGGGAAGACGGTGGTGCGCACGTGGTCACGTGCCACCGTATTCGCAGCACAGCAAGGCTTGGGAGGATCCTTTACCACCCTCCCCGAGAAGTGCCTGGGGGCTACATTTTTACAGTCGCCTTCCCTCCGCTAGCTAGCTAAAGGCCTGGCAGCAATGGGCGGCTCTAGTGTGATCTTACGAGGACCTGGGGCACCCTTTCGGTGCCGAAGATGACCGCTCCATTGGTTTTAGCTGGTAGGAGTCAGGAGGCATACCCGTTCGCCCTTCCCCGGGGTGAAGGAAGTTCCATGTAGAATTTCCACTGGACACCAATAAAAAAAAAGTCCCTAACTACACAATAAATGAAATTATTCTATTCTGTTCTATTATTCTAGCCATGTCGTTTCTGCGAGTGTCTGTTCATAAAGTCAACGATTTTTTATTAGTGTATACAATTTGCTAATACTTATGAATGATCAAAATTTCTAAAAATGTACAGTTCTAATTAATTCCATGTTGTTGGTCCGATGGAGAAGAACTAGCAAGAAACTCCATGGATACTCTTTTTAAAACTTATGAAAGTATCATAGTCTAATTAAGTAGTACTATAGAATTGTAAAAAAAGCTAAGTATGTGAGGATATAACAGGTCTATGTTTGAAATAAATACACGCATTATTATGTACCTACAATGATAATTAATTTGCCATACAATTAGATAACAGTGTCAAATACGTATTAATAAGGCCGACACAAAGGATCCCAGCATCTTCTTGTCTTATTCATAGTAAACAAAAATGCCGAGATCAGAAAGCATTTGTCCTCAGAAATTGAATCTGATTTTCCGAACACAAAACCGAAAACAATTGAAGTTCCAAAACTCTTAATTAAGAAAACACGCTCAAAACACACATATTTTCCTAGCTATATTATTATAGGAATGAAATAAACGCGCGTTTTCTCAAAGGTTTTCCAGAACAATATCCGCCTTGCCTAAGTAACACAAAATGCATCGCCAACGCGCCGCCGGCAAATCCAATAGGTTTTCATTTAATAAAACCCTTTTATTGGCTTACCTTAGATTTACCGGCTTTATAGTTCACTGGCTTAGCATTATGTGGACTATAGGGTTTATTTGTGCTGTGAAACCTGTGGATATATGCCGTTTTTAATAATATTTTAGTTTAAATGTGTATTTTGTAGTAATTACACATGGCCTCATAAAAAAGCTTTAGCTCACTTAGCGAGCTTTGGAGAGAGTTATGCTGGTAAGTCTCTACGAGATCGAATTGCGATCGAATCGAGCAATGAGGAGATCCGTACAAGAACTAAAGTTGCCGTCATAGTTCTAAGGATTAGTAAACTGAAGTGGCAATGGGCGGGGCACATAGCTTGAGAGACGACCTGGGTTAAAGGTGGATGGTGACGTAACCAGTCGGAGTAGAAATTTATGTAGCAATTCAAATTCTGACGTTTCATAAGTGCCAGTAATTGGTTTACTTGAAATAAAAAAATATTTGTCTTTGATTTTGACTTTGATGTGGCGGCCTTTTTCAGGCCTGATCCTGGCCTGATATGATGATGGATTTAGACATTAGCAATAAAAAATATGAGTCATTAGGATATATGAATGAGTTCCAAATTTAAAACACACGGATCCAGATCGGTTGCCATGTGTACAAAAAAATAACTACTGGATCAGTATTTTACAAAAGTACGACTGAAATGGACGTTGAATTGCGCCGAAAAATAGATAGGACAAAAATAGTTTCTATGAGTATTCGGAGATGACACACTTGCATGTCGTCATAATATAAAAAAAATAGTACAAGTTTTTACCGCCATCTTTAACGGAAACAAATGCCTACGTTAAATCCAAACATACCAATAAAACCATCGCTCTATTTTTACTACACAACTATTCTACAAATAATATTAGCTCTTATCCCAAAACATTAACGGCTACTTTACCATAATAACATTTTCACATACCCTTCCAGGAGACTACAATTTTTCTCATCTTCAATGGCGAACAGGGCGTGGTTGTCACCTCATAGGTCACTCAGAGCTATAAAAATCTACAGCTAAAGGTGTAAAATGTGACGCCTTTAACAAATAATTCTGTGTTCAAACAGGATTACTCAGGAAATCGTGTTAGCGACCACACCTCCGCGGCCGCAGGGTTAATTCAGATGACATCGTTGCTATAGCAACGGAACGCCCAGAAAGTTTATGAGACTGCGCTGTAGATAGCACCTGTCATCGAATGAATAATTCAGGGCAGAATTTCTAAAATCCTGAACAGGTTTTCCTTACTTTTTACTTAAAAAGGAGGAGGTTATACAAGGTATTTATAAAATCATATAGTAGTAAACCATGTTATCG
The DNA here is from genome assembly GCA_947459985.1 of Diloba caeruleocephala. Lineage (NCBI taxonomy): Eukaryota > Metazoa > Arthropoda > Insecta > Lepidoptera > Noctuidae > Diloba > Diloba caeruleocephala. The sequence goes on from OX381624.1 coordinate 19,010,477, forward strand.
TAGAGCTATTTTTACGATATTGTGACTGCGACCACACCTCTGCACCTGCAGGGTTAATTCAAATGACAGCGTTGTTATGGTAACGGAACGCCCCGAAAAATACGAGTCTGCGCTGTGCATAGTTGACGACTTCACTGGCGCAGTGAAAGTTATTCCTTCCTGCGCCACTGCACGGGTTTTATCCCCAGGTTAATTCTAAGTGTTAGCGCGTGTAGGAAAACCATTAAAAAATGTTTTTGAATAAAATTCATATGGACTAATACAATAAGCTATGTGATGCCGGCTACGAATAGCACCAACCTATCTCATCCCATGGGTGTCGTAAAAGGTGACTATGGGATTAGCTGGAGAATGGGCAACAGCATCCTTCAGGTACATTAACAACTTAACTGCGATCGCTAACCAACCAAGCGTGGCGATTATGGCAAAACCCCCTAACGAGCACACAATACACATCTTTGGGGCAGGCCTGTTTCCAGTAGTGGACTTATTCGGCTGAAATGATGATGATGCGGTTACCCATCCATAGGCCGACTGCGCCAAGCGTTGTTTAACCTTACCAATCATTTACTGATTAGTTAGTGCAACTGGCTATCAGCGCTTTTTTACTCTTGTGATACCTAACAGATAAAAATTTGCAAGCAGATAACCCTCAAAAACTTGCATACAATTGGTTTTCCTTTATATCAAATGTACAAATTACTATACTCGCTACAGCTGTGAGTAGCGAAAAATACCGAGCGGTATTTCGCTGGCTATTTGAATTCTAGTGTCGCACTAACCGCTGATGTTAATACAAATACCTGACAGAATACCGCTTGGCATTTTTCGCTACCCACAGCTCTAGCGAATAGCGCTTATCTAAATAGGCCTTTAGAGAGAGCGCTATACGCATGCATCCAATTAAATGAAGCGAATTATAGTAGTCCACCGTTGTATTTCAGTATCGATTCTATCGCAAAAGTGCAGCGTTTTATTATGATTTAGACCGAAATGTTCACTCGAGCAAAATTTATTCTTAGAATGCCAACAATTTTTTGTTAGGAACCGTTCATAATGCTTTGCAAGTCGCTGCGATCGTGACTACGCCTGTAGAAATCGAAATACGAAACATATTTAGGTAAAATGTAGTGAAATATAAATATGTTCCTTGTGTTTCATTTCTCCATTACATAGAAAGCTCAACAAAAGTATTACCCTAAGAACAATGATATTATATATTAAAAAGAAGTAGGTATGTTACATGCGTGCCAAAAGTAAAAACCAAACCTCCCCCAATTGTAGCACCTCGCAATCGGTTCACCTAGATAGCTATCTCTTTTACTCTTGTGGTTTTTGTATCTTCTTTATCACGACATGGTTGTGCAAGCGAGACTGTATTTTGCGCGCCATTTTATATGGACGGAACATATCTATGGTATAATATCATTGCCTAAGAAAAAATATTACGAAATAAACGTGAGAGGATTAGCAATGGGCGGGGCACATAACTCGTAGAACGGATGGCTGTTGAGTTATAAAGGGAGAACCTTTCTTTGGAATGGACCCGACCGTTTTACCGCCCTCGCCGCCGAGACTGCCCGCCTCACCGACGTCGCGGAGGCCTATCGCCGTGTCACCTTCTCGTTCAAGGTAGCACTTCTCCCTCCCATCTCTTGCTCGAGCCAGTAGTTTTAAATGTCCCCTAATAAATAATACCGATCCAGCTGCCCCCAAAACATTAGCTTGTAATCCCTAAGTCGAGGTCCGGGTCCCGCAGGGGGCGCCCTTAGCGAAAGTTGCTTAGTTTTTAATATTAATTTTCAGCCTGGCTCGAGGCGTCTTTTGGCTTCACCAGATATGACCGATTAAGCAACCACATTTCCCAGAAATGTATGCGAGAAGCCCAACAAAAAAAACTATATTTGGAGTGGAGACCCCGTACCTGAAAACGAAGCGTCTCGGCCTCTAACGAGATGGGCAGACGAACTGGTGAACCTGAACCTGACGTGTAACCGGTCGATGTGGAAATCTATGGAGAACGCCTTTTTTCAGCGGTAGCCATCCTTCGGTGTATGATGAAGATGAATGTTAAAGAAAGATATTCGAAATTAAATTTATTCAGATTTAAATTAATATCTATGCTTTTAAACACATTAAAACTAAATATATATAAATATATATGTAATAATAATGTTCCTAGAAGACTGGCAGCATTGCCATAAGAAGAATATTACATTGAGATATAAGAAGTACATAAATCTAGTAACTAAACTAAGTTTTTTACTATTGCATGCTGTGTTTATCCTGCCCATCTCCTCCCGTGGGTGTCGTAAAAGTCGACTAAGGGTAGGCCGGAGGATGGGCAGCAGCGTCCATCGAGTACATTAACAACTCAACTGCGATCGCCAACCCGCCTGCCAAGCGTGGCGATTATGGCAAAACCCCCCAATGAGCCCACAACACACTCATATCGGTAGTTTTGGTGATCTTTGGGGGAGGCCTGTGTTCAGCAGTGGACTTCATTCAGCCAAAATTATGCTGCTGTGTTTGCCTAAAGGTGATGAGAACAATCAGCAATTAAGATCATTTTAATGTATTGCATATCAAACTTCTTAATTGGGACCTCTCGCAGACAGCTCTTGGCAGCTGTAGCTGCTAAGCCAGACAACATTGGAGAAGCCGTAAGATCCTTCAGCCGGGGTTCATACCATAATCAGCCTTTGACGGCACGGTTGGTGCAGTGGCTGCTACAGTCGGCGGCTATGCATCTCAGCATATGCTGCAGCAGTATATGCTGCAGCGCTGATCTTCTTATAGGGCCTATATGTTGATGCCAATGGCGGCTACGACATAATATTTACATGTATATACTTATTAATGACTGAGGAAGAAACACATAAAATATTTGAGGGATACATAGATATTACGTAGCACGAAAGATTTTTACACATTTAGTCAGTTATATAGACACTAAATTAGGATAGAATTTAGTAAAAATCGACTACTACACAAAAATTTACTCTGTACCATTCCGATTGCGCGCTTCGGTCCGCACTGTTTGTCATTTTGTCTGTCATGAAGGAAGCGACACTAGCGCCACCGGTTGTTGTTATGAATTGTGCGAAATGAATGAAAATGAGCTGTCTTATTGAAAGAAAATGGATATGGCTGAAAGTCCATGTAAGTGAAAATATAGTGAAATTCTAATGATTTAATGTATATTATGAGCATAATTTGTATTGTTATGTTTCTTTACCATCCTAGATTCGTTCAGATTAGATTAAATCAGAATAAGATTGTGGAAAATTCTAATTTGATGTGAGCGTGGGTCAGCCATCAAGTAGATAAGTCAAGAATTCGCTTCTGCGTCCCGCTTAGATTAGCATTGTCACTAATATGCATACCCAAGGTAAGTTTAGATCATAACATTTGTTTTTGCTCTTTTAACAAATATAATGGTCTACATCTGGATAAATTCAAATTATGAACTGTCAGCACATTGAAATCTACTTAAATACCAAAAACACCTTCACAAGCCAGACTTTATCAGCTAAAACACACCATGAACACATCCATTAAAAATGTTTAATTTTAAATCCAATTTTACCGCGGGCGTGTAGTGTACAATCTCTCCAATACATCTACATATCAAGTTGCTCTGTTTGACTACTGTTTTGCCCCGGCACCGCTCGACTCGAAGCCGGTCTGGTTTTTTACCTGTATCGCAAATCGAGCGTTACTGTATGTTTTCGTTTTGTGGCAGCCATGTTGTTTTTCTTTTTTAAGTATATCGCCTTCGTGCGAAATTGAGAATTAGTTATGCTATGCGGATTTTAATTGTAAATATTGGTTTTAATTTATTAAGTTTTTTATTATAATAAACGGTGCATACATTAGGATTTCTCTTGTGTCGGGGGTGCGTTTACAGACGTAAATTCCACACACAATACACCCAGTCCCGGAACAACCTGCAGTTAAATATTTGTTACGTGCAGGAATCGAACCCGCGACCGGCAGCGCAGGCGACCGTATCAGCGACTGCATTAACCATAGATTATACACTATATTGAACCTACTATCCTCTCGTTCCACTATCATTATATCAGCCAAAGGATGCCCACAGCTGAACTAAGGCCCTTCCCAAAATCGGGGAGAATTTGCCAGTTTTCACTGCGCTTGGCTGGCGCAATATGGCTACTTGACTGGGATGCTGCTGTGTATCGCTCTGATTTAGAGTCCCTTAACCGCCTTTGACGATATCCGCAGGAGGAGATGGAGTGGTTCTTCACCACGCTTGGCTGCGAGTTGGAGAGCGCAGTGTGGCTACTGTCCCACAGATGGGATGCTTGCTGCCTATCGCTCTGATTTAGAGTACCTTAGCCGCCTTTTACGACATCCACGGAAGAAGATGGAGTGGCTCTATGTTCTTCGGTTTGTAGCCAGTCGTTTATGGGGGAGGCCTTTGTTTAGCATTGGAGTTCTTTTGGCTGATATAATGATGATGATGAGCAGAATAACTGACGGTACGATAGTTCCTGCTTAGCCGGCCTTTTGCTATAAGAGACCTGTAAAAAAACATTTGGTTATTAAAATGCATGGAAACCACCCGAAGCCTTTCTTTTTACAAGATAAAACTACTCGACTTTATCAAGTTTTGATAAGCTAAAGACTATTTATAACGTGTCACAAAAGCAAAATGTACAGTGTAAAGGTCGCAATAATGCATAATAACAAGTTGATGTTTATTCTCTATCGGTGTACATCGATATTCTTATCTTATTTATTGTTACAAACTTGTTCACACCGGCCCGTTACGAGGACAAGCTCTAATAGAACGGTAAATTTAATTAGAACAAACTTTTTGTTTCTTCCCTAGGACTTAATAGGTACTATCTTTGCAAAATAGAAAGGTAAAAAAAACTGCTTGCAACGCTTTTCTCTATTTGAATATATTTAAAAAAAAGTCTTTAATGACAATTAAGAAAAATAAGTTACGTCGACGTCGCCGTTTTAATTTTTCTGAGACTTTCATTTCATTTTTATTCTTACTGAATTATTTATTTTGCTTTGTTCGTTCTTAAATCTAATATATCAAGTGGCAATGCGTTCTTTAATGAGTACTTTTATCGTATTAATCTAGTGAGAACCCGTTTGCGACACCTTTGGTATAAAATTCGTGACTAATGGAGTATTATTTGTGCTACAGAGTTAATACCGTAGAATTTACATTTTTCGTTTTGTCAATTGTTCAATCGTTGAATTATTACAACTTTTGAGTTATATCCAGTTGTTTTTAATTCAATTCATATTGGTGCCGGCTCAGAATAACACCACCCCGTCTCATCCTATGGGTGTCGTAATAGTCGACTGAGGGATTAGCCGGAGGATGGGCAGCAGCGTCCTTCGAGTACATTAACAACTCAACTATGATCGCCAACCCGTCTGTCAAGCGTGGCGATCATGGCAAAAGCCCGCAATGAGCCCACAACACACCCATATCGGTCGTCGTGGTGATCTTTGGGGGAGGCCTGTGTCCAGCAGTGGACTTCATTCTGTCGAAATGATGATATTTATAAACATCGATGTTTGCCGCTGGCGCCAACGGCTTATCTGTCGACTAAATAAAAGCAAACCAGCTTCGAAAAGATAAACAACTGTAAATATTTGACAACATCTCACATTTTTCGATCGATTTTTTTAGAATGTTATAGAAGCATCTAGAATTTCTTGTGGCAGTAATAAATAGAGCGATCATTCGACAACTGTACCTCGAGTAGTAAAGCTCTACTAAATAATGGAGGTTTCTCGTTTGTTCTTCACGAATTTGGCTTAGGTTAAAAGGCGACAGAAGCATCGCACAGTACAAGTGCAACAAGGCGAAGGCGTGCTCTCTTATGACCATCTTAAGCTGGGAAACTGTTAAATGGGCCTTTTCAATAAGTAACCTTGCCTGAATTTCTCTAAAACCCTCAGTATCAATAGACATGTCCATATTAAATCCATTAGCAAAACCAAAATCGCACGACAACTAACCCTCCAAGCGCGGACGGTACTTAAAGGGTATTAGTTCCGCTCGTGTGGTCACACAGACCGTATTGTGCGATCACAATGACGCTGCGGGGGTTATTTGGCTTACCTGTTAGCTGATAGCTGTGGTTAATGGTCTGAGTTTATTTCAATTGAAGGTTTAATTCGTATGGCTGTTTGAGTTTAGTAATTAAAGTACGGGAAGATTCGAACTAAAGTTGCCGACATAGCTGTAAGGACTAGTAAGCTGAAGTTGCAATGGGTGAAGCTGATGACCATCGGGGCCGAAAGGTTTATTTATTTAAACTTTTATGTACATTGAGTATACATAAGGCGGACTTAACGCCATGAGGCATTCTCTACCAGTCAACCTTTGGGTTAAACAAAGCACTTCGAAAGAAGTATAAAAGCAAAGCTATATTTAATGTTAAAAAAGACTGAATTAAAAATAGGAATACATACATATACTAATATAAAAATAGATACCATATTATATTATATAATTATAAATAGTTAAATAGAAGAAAAGAAAAGAACTCTAATGACGAAGACAAAACTGATTAGGATTGTAACAATTTCAGGAAGTATTGACGCACTTTACGTTTAAACGCGAATTTATTTGGAGCTTTCTTTATATCAAGAGGAAGCGCATTCCAGAGTTTTATTGTTGAAACAGCGAAGGATTTGGACATAAACCCTGTATGGTGGGATGGAATGTTAAGAATTAAATTTTCAGAAGCCCGAAGGTCATGACTGTGAGAGCCACCTAAAAGTTGAAAGAAAATTTTAAGATAATTAGGAGCACAAGGATCGTTTATAATAGTGAAAAGCAAACAGAGTGATCTAACGGCTCTCCTCTGACGGACAGGTAGCCAAAGGTTCTCGATTGGAGACCATGTACCGGAAAACTCAGCATGGGACGGCCTCCAAAGAGGACTAAACACATGATGAAGGTAGCTGAGAAATGTTGGGTGCATCAAGAACGGTCGTTGTGGAAATATATAGGGAGAGTTTTTATTCAGCAGAGGACTACCTTCGGCTGATATGTTGATGATGAAGATTCAATAAAATTAATCTAAAGACGGATAGGTATGTAATTTAGATTAAATAGTTGTTTAAACAGTAAACCCATTTATATGGTTTTAAACAATCGCGAATGTCACTCATATTATATCATGATTTCGGGACTTTTAACGCACAGATATATCAAAACAATATTTTGACTAACCTCGACGTTTCGGCCAAGTTGCATTGACCGTGGTCACGAGAAGTCTTCTCGTGACATATCTGTGCGCGTCGAACTCCCGAAATCATAATCTAATGTAAACTCCTGTGACCGATATAGACTTTGGTTGTGAAATGGTACTACTATACACTATGTGTACATTTCTTGTCTTAAAACTCTCCTCTCGCAGGTCTGATAGAAGAGATTTCTTAAATAAATAAGCAGTGTCTTTGTTACGTTGTCACTCTTCTTTCGTATGAATTTATGTGAGTACATCATAAATAGATACAGATCTCAGATTCAGACGATTTCGATAGACGTTTGATAAACTGGTATAAGGAGTTTCTTATTACAAGAGTCCGGCTAGGTCAGATACTCGCTGCCAAGCAGTAGTGTGTTACTTTAAACATTACTGTTCCGATAAAAAGGGCAGCTAGTGAAATCACTATAAAGCCGGCTTCATCAAAGTGGAGAAGAAGCCATCTCACTGTAATCAGTGCAGTAGCTCTCTCAGTGGACCCAATATGCTGCTGCGTACCCTCCACGCAGCTGTATGTGTCACGTCTTCACCACTCCACGAAGGTTGAGAACCCGAATGTACTCCACGGTCTCCCGTGCAGTAGATTCGGGTGAAGAAGCAATGGACCTTGAGGGTAGAAAAGTCGGATTCGCGCCATAATATTAACTTTAGATCGTTTGTGGAGCAAGTACCGACAGTCCATCTAGAGATTTTCATGAAGGTTATTCATCTTTTGGCCGGAGGGTGTCTTATACCGGAACTTTCGTGGAAGACTACGGGGCACCATGCTGCAGTGCCACTGCCACACGAACACATCACCGTCTACACGCATGGAATAGTGAAATATAATATAATTGATTTTTATATATATATAACATTTTAATGTGTTTGTGTATTTTTATTTATAGGCATTAATAACCTGATGATTTATTTTTAATATCTCGATGTGACGATCTTACTGTGGTGCTACACAGGACTAGTTCAAGGTAGCATTACAATTATTCTGAGCAGGCACGAGGCTTGCTACCAGACAAATTACTTACTTCTCTTGTCACCATATTAGGTATAAAAAATCCTTACCATATAGAATAGAATAGAAATCATTTTATTCAGGACCGGACATAGTTTACAATACATAATAAAAAATTAGCAGTAAAATTAAACAAACATCATCATTTCGGCCGAATGAAGTCCACTGCTGGACACAGGCCTCCCCCAAAGATCACCACAACGACCGAAATGGCTGTGCTGTGGGCTCAATGGGAGCTTTTGCCATAATCGCAGCGCTTGTGGTAAACAAACATAGGTATTTGAAAACAAGTGCATTGACGAACATGCCGAAAGGGTAACGAATCAGCATGTGCTGGGTGTAACAACCAGCGCTGGTTTTCATTTGGCACCTCGCAGTGACACACGGACGAAGGTAAAGGATAATAATAAATAATTAAATATTCTTGCAATAATAATAATATAACATTTTAATTCGTAGAACTGATGGCCGTTGGGGCACAAAGGTTCTCGAATGGAGACCGCGCAGCAGCCGGAAAACGCAGCGTGGGACGACTTCCAACGAGGTGGACAGACGACCTGGTGAAGGTCGCTGGGAGTCGTTGGATAAGAGCGGCATGTGACCGCTCGTTGTGGAAATCTAAGGGGGAGGCCTTTGTTCAGCAGTGGACGTCCTGTGGCTGATATGATGATGATGATGATGATTTTACTGTACAGAAAATAGGAACGCTATGTACTTCATCATCATCATCATCATCATCATCAGCCTATCGCAGTCCACTGCTGGACATAGGCCTCTTCAAGTGCATGCCACTGATCGCGATCCTCGGCTACTCTCATCCAGCTACTGCCAGCCACCTTGCGCAGGTCATCACTCCACCGAGCTTGGGGGCGTCCCACCCTACGTTTACCAAGACGCGGTCTCCACTCAAGAACACGTTTTCCCAACGGTTGTCGGTTCTACGACTAATATGGCCAGCCCACTGCCCCTTCAGCTTACTAATCCTATGAGCTATGTCGATAACTTTGGTTCTCTGTCGGATCACTTCATTTCTGATTTTATCCTTCAGAGAGACTCCGAGCATAGCCCTCTCCATTGCTCGCTGAGCGACTTTAAACTTGTGGACCAGCCCTACCGTGAGTGTCCACGTCTCGGCACCGTATGTTATGACGGGTAGAACGCACTGATTGAAGACTTTAGTCTTTAGGCTCTGTGGAATAGCTGACGAGAATACTCGACGTAATTTCCCATTTGTACTTCATAAGCTTAGATAAATTATAAATGTAGTCACATCCAATCACCAATAGATAAAGCATTCTATCTTTTCCTCAGATTCATACTCAACAACAAATCTACACAAAAACCTCTAGTAATAGATATATTTCTCGAGATAGCAGTGATTTGGACAATGTTTGATGACGCGCCATTAAGGATCGTAAGCCCCAAGCGCACTTAATATAGTTTTAATAGGCACTGTTGGACCCTCGAGTGCGCATCTTGGACGTATACCATTTTTTCCAACTTGTTTTAGAATGCTTAGAACATTCGTTTGGATAACAGTGTTTTTTTTGTTGAATTATGAGTTTGATATGACAGAAAATATTTTGAGATAAGAAAGAAAGAAAAAACATTTATCTGTCTACAGATACAAGTGGCATAATGATGTTCTTTCAAAGTCAAATATTTTTATTTCAAACAAACCAATCACTGGCATTAACGAAACGTCAGAATTTAAGTTAAAATCATAAGAGATCCTAATAAAAATGTGACTTGTTGGTGGTGACTACTGGCAAATTCCCCCCTATATGATGACAATTGTGGAAATCTATGAGGGAAGCCTTTGTTCAGCAGTGGACGTTACGTGGCCGATTTGATGAATAAATCGTCGCTGCGCCTGCTAATCTTCTATGTGAAAACTCCAAGTTTTCGAGCGCTATTTTCTATTGCACTCATGGAGAATTATTCATGTAAAGTTTTGGCCAAAATAAAATACTTTACTCATGATGGTGATGATACTCATTTGACTCTGATTTTACTATATTCCACCATTCAACATATTGCAAACTGGGTTTTACAGGAATATGCGCCTTGGAAAATAATGTAATATTGCAATAAGAACCTATTTCGAACAAAAAAAGAACTGTTTTGGCAGGCGTATAGACGATATGTAGTTATTTGATCCGTGTGGTTCCCAGAAAAGAATAGATTACACCTCTCAGCTCATAAGAGTCGTAAAGGGCGACGAAGAGCTGATATCAAAAGGATGGCCGCAGGATCCTTCCTTGTGCTAATAACAAATTAGATACTGCGTTCACCAATCCGCCAGCCAAGAGTGATGATAGTGGCAATATCCCTATGAATGCTTATTGTAGTGATCTTTGGGAGGCCCATGTTCAGTGGACGGTTAGGTTCACATGTGCAGTACAGTAACATTTTTGAGTCCTGGTCACTTGAATAAAAAGATTATTATTATCTCCCTATTACACGTGTTTATATCCCCTGTAAGGGGGAACCCGGTCCTTTGATAGGCTTACGCGGGGACATGGGTCCAACACGCAGAGGCCCTTTAGAGAATTTTAATCTAAAATGTAATGGGACACTAACCGGTAACTCTCCATGGCTACACTATAAAATGCAGTCTCGGATTACCCCGGAGGTGTGTGTGCTACAATTATAAAGTCTATTGTAATGGGTGCTAAATGGATTATATACTTCTAAAAACGGAAACAACGGCGTCTGCCTTTCAACCTTTAAAGTGAAATTCTGTGGCAGACGGTGACGGCGAGTCACCGTCTGCTGGGCACACACACACTCACAAGATGGGCCCCCTAAATGGCCACCACTACAGGCGACAAGGAGCAACACCGGTGTGAGCGGCTAGGGGTGTAGAGAGGTGCGGCACCGGTTTCACCATCGCGCGTCTCGAAGACTGGGAGCGGGTTTCCCAGTTATTACGCCATTAGACACTTCCACCCCCGAACATTTAGCTCTGGCGGCCCCTCTCTGATCGGCCAACTAAGGCAAGCCAGAGTTGAAAATCCTACGGGCACTCATGGGGTACCACTCCAACCAACCAATAAAAGCAAGCCGGAGACGAGGCCCTGACCGACTCTCTGGAGCATTCGGGTACGCAGTGTCGCCACTCACATTCAGCTCGCCACAAACTGCCCTGCGTTTTATTTTTATTTCATTTTTTTTTTTATAGTCGAACGCCATTTTAAAAAGTTAAAATAACTCTTCATTTCAACTCAACATTTGATACAATTGGCATTACCTCCATTATAGGTATAAATAACCAACAATAATCCGATTTTCACGCCCAACCCTAAAATGCGATCAATGCCTTTGTACTCGCAACCCTCGTATCGATGTCTGGGGACAAAGAGACCGCGTTTTGTATTTTGACAGGAGTTAATGTTGTGGGGTCCTGACATCTCTACCTGACGTGAACGGCACAATAAGCCCGCCGTAGGGGATCGGCGTGTGCCGTATTGTGCGTGTATTCGCAGGGTTAGATAAATTGTAAGTGCACTTGTTGGGTAATTGGGGATATTAGATTTTATTGGACGTACATTTTGCGGATAATGTTTATACGTTTATCATTTTAGTATATGAAAGAATAATGAGTTTTCTTTCTGATATACTTTATCATCGCGATGACGTAGCAGCTGTATTTCTTTGGTATTTCCTTTTGCTGCCACAGAAAGAGTGTTAATGTCTTTCGAATGTATGTTTGTCTATTTCTTTGGCATGCTCTGTAGCCTAAACGGTTTGGGAGATTTTAACATATGAGTTGTCGTTAGATTCGGCTTAATTGTAGGAGTGACATATGGTGTAATATTTAAATATGGCGTATGTTATTTTTTACGCAGTCAGGTTCGGGCGTCTGTCACAGCCAATTTGCTCCGAATTTACTAGCTATACTACCACGCATAGAAAAATACCGCCCCCAACCCTATCGTCACATATATTCCCCCTATAAAAGCACCTGCACACTTTATTCATCATTTCGGCCGAATGAAGTCCACTGCTGGACACAGGCCTCCCCCAAAGATCACCACAACCACCGATATGGATGTGTTGTGGGCTCATTGGGGGGTTTTGCCATAATCGCCACGCTTGGCAGGCGGGTTGGCGATCGCAGTTGAGTTGTTAATGTACTCGAAGGGCGCTGCTGCCCATCCTCCGGCTAATCCCTTAGTCGACTTTTACGATACCCATGGGAGGAGATGGGGTGGTGGCATTCTGAGCCGGCACCACACGGCAACTTTATTATAAATGTGAAATTTGGTATATTTATTAAATCTCTGATTCAATGATTTTTTGCAAGCACGTGGTCCCTTCAACTTCTCTTCTCTCATAATGTTAGTAGTCCTTAAACATGCACCCTGTTAAGTAGGACAACAATATATTAAAGCTATAGATTTTATACATATTTATACTTGGCTTAGCAGTTAGTAAAACATCTTTAACTCATTAACTGAACGTTATTTTCTTTTTATGTGTATACGGAAAACAAAGATGCAGTATTACCTACGTACACAGATAGAGCCTATTAAATTGAACAAATTTCCAGTTATAAAGACCTGTCACCCTAATGCAAGCATTACGTGTGATAAAAAGAGACAGCACTAATCCTTCGCGTACGTCTTGAAACGTTGCGCGCCTACAGCTAAATTTACCTGAAACCATCTGGTTAACGCACGACGCTGTTTTAACAGAAAGTTGATTGTTACGAACGTAACGTACGTACGTAAGTACGAAACGGTGCTATTCGATTATTTTGCTGTAACCAATGCTCTATAGACATTTCTTTCTTTCATTTGTCGTGTTTGTGACATCACATGTGTTCGTAAAAGGTAGTGAGAGATTTTTTGTTTATGCTTAATACTACTAGATACTTGGTCTTAGCATTCAAAATAACAGTTCTAACTGTCGTATGACTTCTATTTAGCATCAAATGCCAGTAATAACAAATCTGTTTACGCAGTTAACCTGGAATGGCAGACCACTTCAATTGTCAACAAATTGCAACGATTTGCGGCAATCATGACCTGGCTGTTATGTCAAGTTAGGTATTATGTTCGGATGTATGTATACATTGATCATTAGCGTCGATGATATAATGACGAATCAAGTGGTTTATTTTATACAACTCGGTGACGAGCTGACCAAGTCATTCGCCTGGTGGTAAGCGTCATGCCTGTCCATTACAATTTTGATGCTACCCAGGACTGGTCCTGCGTTGCTCTGCACTGCGCTCAACACCTCTAGAATATAGTGCAGCTGCTAATAGCGAATATCTGGCACTGGGGTGGTACGTACATTTTTGTTCTTTTTTTTTATTGATGTCCAGTGGAAATTCTACATGGAACTTCCTTAGCCCCAGGGAAGGAATTGGTGCCACGCCTTTAGACACATCACGGAGGAGATGACTGTAAAGCAGTCACCCCCTCTAGCGGAGGGAAGGCGACTGTAAAAAGGTCGCCGCCTAGGCACTTCTCGGAGAGGATTGTAAAGGATCCCCCAACTCTCGCTTTGCACTGTGCTGCGCACACGGCGCCACGTTGCCACGTGCGCACCACCGTCTTCCCGGGGGTCGTTCGGTGTGAGCACGCAGACTCTCCAATCTGCGCAAAAATTATGGTAATGCCGTAATTTCCACACAAACAGTCTGGTCGCCCTTCTTTTTGAGGAAGGCTTATAACCAGCACTACAGTTTTTTCGGTTAATATTATGATGATTTAGAAGTATTTTGTTTCTTCAGCTGGAAAACATACGTTGCAGTTAGTCTGCCGCACCTCCTGAGGTGAGGCCTTCTTTCTAGCCACACAATACTACACTGAGTCCAATGAATTTGAAAATTTGTGTATGAGTTTAATTTATTATTTTCATCTCTAATTATTGTTTGTTTTAAATTGTTCAGTGTATATTATTGTATCTAATGAATCTATGATCTTTCTTCCATTAATTATTTTTCTAAAATGTCGTGTCATGTTCGTTATTGGATTTTCCATGTGGTATCAAATGTAGGTATACAAATAAATAAAATTGAAGTGTCTGTTTGTTATGTCAAAAAAGCAGTTTTTTACTAAATGCATGTGAAAGTACATACACAACAAAAACTATTTTAATTTTTTTGTCGGTCGTCTGTCTGTCTGTTTGTTCCCGCTAATCTCCGAAACGACTAGAACGATTTGGACGGGACTTGCACTGGTAGATATCTGATGTTATAAGGATTACATTAGGCTACTTTTATTTTTGAACAATAATTAGTATTCCGTGCAAAAAAATTAAAAGCAATGAAATCCAATATATATATATCCAATATACTCTATGTCGAGTCTATGCCGAAGTACAAGTATTCTAAATTATTAGTAAACAATCCAATTTATTTTAATTACACGGCGGGTGAAACCGCAGGTCCCAGCTATATTATTAATACAGCACCGCTCCGTCTCCTCTCGTGGATGTCGTGAAAGGCGACTAGGAATTCTAAACTAGAAGGATTGGCAGCAGCGTCTATTCTGTGTAACAGCGCAGAATAGCTCCTGCGCTTACCAAGGAGGGGGGGTGGCCTTTTTTGCAGCAGTGGCCTTAGCTGATATGATACGATGCTGATGCAACTGTTCTATGCTTTGGATGGTCAACTAAAGATTGATACACAAAGTCAGTTGTATGCGATATCCATTTGGCAATGGACATAGGTATTTACATCAGAAATTCTTTCAAATAAATTATACGTGGATAACGCGAAACAACAGAAAACAACTGAATGTTTTAATCAGACTCTTGATACAAGCTAAACTTCCCCTCTCAGCCTTGACAGAAATAGAAAAACACACCTCAAGTACCACGGGAAAAATCGTAGGAAAACACTACTTCCACTGAAGGCTGTACGCGATCATGCGCGAACTATGGTATTGGCATACTTAATTTTACTTGGCACACATGCTCATCCAACTTCAACGCACAGTCAGTCAAACAAATTCTGAACCTATCGACTTGATTTAAAGTTTGAAATTCGAATACAGATTTGAACGGACTTAAAACTTATAGCTGGCAAACTTTTCGGTATCATAAAAGTCGTATGCGCAGACTCAAATACACAATTTATGATATTATGTTAAAGGATTAATGTTTATTTTCGTTTGCCAAGCATGAACATTTCTGTTTGTATCCTGAATTTTGTATAGATATTTGATTATTCAATCATAAAGATGAGGTAGCTGGCGCAGAAATATTTTTTACATCTTCAAATGATCGGCGACTGTTTGAAAGATATTACATAACAATGCACATAAGTTTAAAAGGAAAATAAGATTTTAATTGTTGTATTTTATAGATGATAATTGGCGTCAATTAATTCATATTGTTTGAGTATAATTGTGTTAACGTAAGGTGACTACCTGCTAGCTGTTGATAAAGCCATGATTTATTTAGATGACAACAGTTGTTGCTGCTACTGTATTCAAAGAGTAATAAAACTTAATCAATCTGCGAAGCACCGATGATTGGCGCCAAGAGTACCTTTTTAACTGGACTCTTATGGTATGTCATCCGTGTGGTGTCCGGATGAAGAATATAGCACCGTTCCATCTCCCGTGGTGGTCGTAAAAGGCGACTAAGGGACTCTAAACCAGAGGGATAGGCGGCTGCATTCCTACCGTGAAACAGTAGCCATTCTGCGCTCACCAACCCGCCTGCCAAACGTAATTTCACCCAAAATGATAAAAATTATGACTTCATTGTAGAAATTTATGGGGGAGGTCTTTGTTCAGCAGTGGACGTCTTTTGGCTGATACGATGACAAAAATGCGACTAATGGTAGATATAATTAGCATCACATCAGTCAGACATCCACTAAGCCATCCGCTAAACAAACGCCTCCCCCTTAGATTTCCACAACGAGCGGTTACATGCCGCCCGCATCCATCGACTCCCAGCCACCTTCACCAGGTCGCCTGTCCACCTCGTTGGAGGTCGTCCCATGCTGCGTTTACAGGTGCGCGGTCTCCACTCAAGAATATTTTTGCCTCAACGGCCATCAGTTCTACGAGCAATGTGCCCTGCTCATTGCCACTTCAGTTTACTAGTCTGGATATCACGAGGATGGTATAACAGGAGGCTGCAGCGAACATCCGTGTGCTAACAACGTATGTCTGTAGGTACTGGGGTGCAATTCTCTAAGCTCAAACATCCATACATCCTTGAATACAGAATTGAAATAACGGTGTAAAACAAATTTGGTAATCGCTAAGTCTGGTCCTCATGGCTTACCTTCTGCAACGTGTCCTTGAATAGCTTCAATCATGTCTTAGCGAATACTGAATTGGTTTTTCACCGTCATTTTAATTCCGTATTCAAAGTCAAAGTCAAAGTCAAAGTCAAATATTTTTATTTCAAATAAACCAAATATTGGCACTTATGAAACGTCAGAATCTAAGTTGCACGGTTCCAAATAGTTGATCTATGGAGAAGAGCCGGCAAGAAACTCCATAGATACTCTTTTAAAATAATTGAGATTACAATGTTGATTGATACAAATTATGGTAAAACATATAACGAGCATGATGTAGGCAAATGTATATATAAAAATTAAAAATACATACTAATGCAATATAACTATTATTCGCCATGGCAGTTAATGGCTGACCAGTCCCAACAGACGGCACCCGTTCACGAGCACGACGCATGCATCAGCATCGCTTAGCTCAACCATATTGTAGGGAACCGAACGATCCGATACACAACGCCACCGCCAGCAAGACATTTTAGTGAGCATGACAGACCGCTACTACCAGGCAAAAGGCAAAGTATAGGTACTAAATATATAACATTAACGGCAACATGATGCTAACAGTAACGGCTACTTGATGCTCGCACATTTACAATGTATGAATAATTAATTTAATAATGTCAAAATATTAAGAAAATATTAGAATGTAAATTGCTATAATGGCTATTATATTAAACATAGGCAAATAATTTATATCATAATTATAGAATACAATTTTAAATAAGTCAAATTAAATGTCAAGATGTCAATAAAAAGACAAATAATAAGTCAAGCAAAATGTCAGGATGTCAACAAAAAAATTCACTACAATTTCTTTGTAAACGGTAAAGCATTGATTGGGAGTAACAACACGTCATTAATGCGAAAATTATAAAATATATTATAAAGCGCCAGAGGGTCGCAGTGTGCAGGAGGGAAACGTTTGCCAGACATCGCTATCGTCGATGTAATGATTTATATTATAGTAGGCTTTCGAAACCAAAATGCGCTTAATCAACGATTTGAATCTTATTTCTGGTAAGTCGGTAATACTACAAGGAATTTTGTTATAGAATCTACTGTTTCCCATAAACGACTTGCTGGTTCTACTAAGTCTAAAGCCCGGTACAACCAACTTGTTCTTGTTGCGAGTATTTAAGCTGTGCACGTCACTTTTCTTACTAAAATTAGCTATATGTTTGCGGGTATACATAATGTTTTGGAAAATATATAAGGATGGTAGAGTAAGAATGTTTGTTTCCTTAAATAGTTCCCGTAGTGACTCACGAGAGTCCAGGTTACAGATAGCTCGCACTGCTCTTTTCTGTAATATAAAAATAGACTCCACATCAGCAGCCGAGCCCCACAGTAAAATCCTATAAGACATAATACTGTGAAAGCACGCAAAATATACTAACCTAGCTGTAGCCACATCCGTAACCTGTCTAATTTTCCTAACGGCAAATGCAGCAGAGCTTAGCTTGCCCGAAAGCGCCTTTATATGGGGTCCCCATTGCAATTTTGAGTCTAAAGTAACACCCAAAAACACAGTTGAGGAGACCAGATCTAATTCTTCTCCGTCAAGTTTCACTTGTGACCTTACGTGGGTCACATTTGCTGTGGAGAATCTTAGACATTTAGTTTTATTTGCGTTTAATAGAAGATTATTCGCCGAAAACCAATCAGATATCTTACGAAGTATATCGTTGGATTCTATAAGATGGCTATCCTTTCTATTTACTTTAAATATAAGTGACGTGTCATCAGCAAACAAGACTATATTCGACATTGTATCGTTTATCATGTATGGCAGGTCATTTATATAGACCAGAAACAAAAATGGCCCCAAAATTGATCCTTGCGGTACCCCCATTTTAACGCGTGAGCCTGTTGATGTGACTTTTTCAATTTCTACTCTTTGATCCCGATTTGACAAATATGAGCATACAAAATCAATAGATCTACCTTGAATTCCGTAGTACTTAAGTTTCAGAATGAGGGTGCGGTGGTCCACGCAGTCGAATGCCTTAGACAGATCGCAGAACACGCCCAAAGCATCATGTGCATCCTCCCAGGCCCCTAAAACGGTTTTAATGAGAGTGGACCCAGCATCCTCTGTAGATCGTCCCCGCGTAAATCCAAACTGACTGTTATGAAATATCCTATTTCTGTTAAAGTGTGCTGCCATTTGATTTAAAACTAGTTTTTCAAAAATTTTGCTTAAGGTTGGTAGCACAGATATTGGCCTATAATTTGATGCATTATTTAGGCAACCAGCTTTAAAAATGGGTACAATTTTGCTGGATTTCATGAGATCGGGAAAAGTGCCCTCTGCGATGCAGGCATTAAATATTAGAGCCAAAATTGGCGCAATATTAGTTATAACAGATTCGATGGCTTTCATTGACAATCCCCATAAGTCCTCAGTTTTTTTAACTACTATGGTTTTAAATGTTTTAATTATATCACTGTCTGTCACAAAACTAAATTCAAAGACAGGTACATGTAAATCGACATTTTTCTTTAAGAATGCCTCTGCTGCTAAAGGAGACGATGGAAGGTGTTTAGTAGTCTCTATTGGAATATTAGTGAAAAAGTTTTCGAGGAAATTTGCGACTACAGACTTATCTGAAACTAGTTTGTCATCGATATTTAAATTAATTGCACTGTCACTGAATCTACCATCACTAGTTTCAGCATTAATTATTTTCCACGTCGTTTTTATTTTGTTATTCGACTTTTTAATTTGGTCACTAATATAAGCAGCTTTTGCTTGAGCACAAACCTTTTTAAACATTTTAGAATATTTTCTAACGTAGTTATGAAAATCAATATTAGGTATATAAGACTTTTTGTCATATAATTCGTATAGGACATCCCTACTGCGTTTTATACCCTTTGTTGCCCAGACACTGAACGTTATTGAAGGATGTATGGATGTTTGACCTTAAGGAATTGCACCCCTGCTAGCAAGCTCTACGACGTTAGGAGTGAAGCTATTCTGTACAATGTTACCAACCACCATGCCAATTATTATTGGACGATAAATTAAATTCTAAGAAGTTGTAAGACATGGTTTGTTAGTTTTAATGGCATAAACAACGCTATTGGGACCGTTAAGTATTTTCTATTAGCGTATACCTGAGCAATTATCGATCGCCAATATAACTGTATAATTGTTATAAAACCTCATAAAAATTATACCAAAGTAAGTTTAACACTACAAATGCTAGCTCGAACTTTAAACTTAAAAGTCACGAGCAAAAAGAAGTCGTTCTTAAAACAAAGACCCATTCGGCCTTAACCCGTCCGTCGACCTTTCTAATATATTTATAATTATAGTCCACAACACTCCACATTTGTAAACACGGCTTGTGACGTAACAATCTATTATTTTTTATTTTTGTAAACTAGTCTTTTGGTCCGGCTACGCTCGAGTCGGTTTATTATTTAAATGTGGCATCTGTCAAAATTATGTTAATGATAAATACGGGTAGTGTTTCTGTAGGTATCAGTTATCTTCCGAGTACCCTGGGGGTGATTTAATATAGACACCTCCCTTCCACTAGAGAATCTGGCCACTTTACAGTTATCCCTTCAGAGATGTGCCTAAAGGTGTGGCCAATGGCGCGGCTCAAGATGGAGATTTTTCGAATTTCTCGAGCCCTTTTCGATGCCAGAGATGACTGCTGTAGTGGTTTTAGCTGATAGGAGACCGGTATACCCTTCCGCCCTTATCCGGGATGGAGGAAGTACATGATGTATTACTACCGGGCGACCAATAACAAAACAGGTTATTGTTGTTGTTACCTGTTTTTTGACCTGACCTAAGTCAAAAGTAGTTTCGTCTGCAAATTGAGAACCTTGGGCTCGTTCTCAATAACAATAGCATAATTTCTAGTATTAAGATTTACTTCATGGAATTAAGTAACGCTAGCGAGAAGTTGTTTAATATGTAAAGAGTCTGTAGCAGCAGAAATATTTCTTTACCAAACGTTTAAACTTTTTTTTTTTAACTTTGTCCCACACTAGGATTTCTCCTGTGTCGTGGGTGCGTTTACAGACATGAATTTCAAACACAATACACCCAGACCCGGAACAACTACCTGCAGATCATACAAATATTTGTTCCGAGACACAAGATGTTACTACAAATAGCATGCCGGACATATCAGATGATGAAGACGAACAGATAAAAAACTTGAAAGAAAAAGTTGAAGAAGAAGTTGAATTAGTGCACACAAAGAAATCGAAATTCTAATCTAATTCGGTGCTACGCTACGGAATAATATTCTGGGGTACTTCTGCGGACAAAGATATTGCTTTTAAGGCCCAAAAGAGGTGTATTCGGGCTATGTTTAATTTAAAATCTACGGATAGCTGTATGCCTTTTTTTAAACAATATAAACTATTAACTTTGCCGTCACTCTATATTTTGGAAATTGCTGCGTTTGTCAAAACAAATCCTGGACTGTTTCCACGACTATCAGACACGGTAACCCGTAACAGACGTGACAATAGCAAACTTCGCTTGCACACTGCAAAAACTACTCTCATGAGGAACAGCGTTTTCTGCATGGCCCCCATAATCTATAATAACATACCACACGCTTACAAAGAATTAAATTTAATTTCGTTTAAAAAAAAGGTGCGTAGTATATTAACAGACAAGTGCTATTATCACATAAATGACTTTTTAACTGATACTTTTTGACATGTAACTGTATTTTTTTTTTTTATGATTTACTGTCTATGTATACTGACTGCCACTATTTGACATGTATTGCTAATTTATAGTTTTAAATTAATTATATCGCTGAATATCATTATTACTAGATTATTTATTATGATTGACAGACACTATTTGACATTTCTATCGGTAGTTTTAATGGGTTTCATATTGAATATTTTAATTGTATTTCTGATGACTTTTTTTTTACATTACCTCAATTTCTTATATTGTTCTGATTTTTTTATTTGTACGCCTCGATAGGCAAAACATGTATGTGCTTCTTTCCTTTTAACATCTTGCATGCTCAATTAGTGTGTAACGCATGTTTGACAAATAAATGATCTTTATTTTTATCTTTATCTTCCATGCGGTAATTGAACCCACGACCCGGAGCGCAGCAGCCGACTGTATCAGCCACTGCACCAATCGTGCCGTCGTTTATAATTTATGAAATAACCCCAGATCCTGGAGACTCGTTGATTATCATAGAAATAATGGCATGGCATGCGAATGTTGTTATAATCTATAAAATATAACAACATTCGCCTGCCTAACACGACATTATGTCAGATCCAAAATGTAGGTATATCAACTTTTGTAAACCGTATCGTTGGCGATTAAAGAATCTTATCTTATCCTATCATAAACCAGCGCTACCCAGCTCTAGTCCTGCGTACAAGACATTCGTTATCGAGTCCCTTAATATAACTAATATAATAAACACTACTGCTGAGCGGTAGGATATCTGGCACTGCGGTGATATCATTTTTTTTTTTGATGTCCAGTGGAAATTCTACATGAACTTCCTCCACCGCGGAGAAGGGCGAAGGGGTATGCCGGACTCCTATCGGCTAAAACCACTGAAACAGTCATCTTCGGTACCGAAGGGAGCTCCAGGTCCTCGTAAGATCACACTAGAGCCACCCATTGGTGGCATGGCTCGCCTTTAGGCACATCACGGAGGGGATGACTGTAAAGCGGTCACCCCTCTAGCGGAGGGAAAGCGACTGTAAAAAGGTCGCTCCTCCCCAGGCACTTCTCGGGGAGGATTGTAAAGGATGCGGAAATGCTGCGCACACGGTGGCACGTGACCATGTGCGCACCGCCGTCTTCTCGAGGGTCGCTCGGTGTGAGCACGCAGACTCCCCAATCCGCGTACCCGCTACCCCCGAACTGCGGTGGTACCTACCTAGCCTGAGTTTCACAATAAGAGACCACCACCGGTAGTATGTAAACAAACAAACTGACATTAAGATGTAATATGATATAGAGACAAGATTTTTAGTGTCCGGTTGAGGCATGCGTACAAGATAATGGGTGTTCGGATTTGAAAGTATGTAATTGAATAATGCTATTAAAATTAGATTAATGTAAGTATGCGATATCTTTATATTTATCTTCAACAATGTAGGTATATATATATATCGTATGGTTAGTGGCCACCCTTGTGTCAGAGTTGTTCAAGCCGCCCAAAGGCCTCCGACTTGGCTTAACGACTGCCGTCTAATGACAACAACCGGGACCGACGATTTAACGCGCCCTCCGAAGCACGGAGACGCTCAGTTGAAATACCACTATGCGGTCACCCATCCAGAGACTGACCGCGCCAGGCGTTGCTTAACCCCGCCAATCGTTTACCGATCACTGAGTGCAACTGGCTATGAGTGCCTCAATGTAGGTAATAATCGTATAATGAAAAAAAACCTCCCCTTGATATACTGGGTACCAATTTAGTCATCTTCAATACGATAGAAAGTTTGTTTTATTGGGCATAGCATCTAGGCTTATCTATTATTGTAATCCTCTGTCCCTCCTCCCTCCTCTTCATAGAGGGTTACTACAGGCGTCTGCACTCCTGAACTTAAAGTTAAAATCCTATTTCATCGACCCTGAGCTACGCTTCGAGTCTCATATAAGCAATGTAGTCAAAAATAGTCTTTACCGACTGAAAGCTTTTGTATAGGTTTAGACAATACTTGTGTTGCGTTAAGAAAAAGACTAGTTGACAGTTCAGTTCTAGCAAAACGAAACTACTGCGATAGAAAAGACAGAAACTGACCGTCTTTTCCAGCGAATGAGAAATGCATGTGCTAGATTCTGTTTCGTCATCTCGCCTCATTACCATGCCACACGTTTTCTAAATGTTAGCGTCATTTTGAAAATGGAGAAGGAAAGTACATATGGCCATCCTCCTGTTTGGTATTATTAAAAAGAAAATACCAAAATATTTGTATGAGAAATTAAATTGGAGGCAAGATTACCTTTCATATTCCACTCGATCTACGACTAACTAAATATCCACCCGATCCGCCTCTCATAGGTTATTGGATCTACTTTTCATCATTTCGGCCGAATGAAGTCCACTGCTGAACACAGGCCTCCCCAAAGATCACCACAACCACCGTTATGGGTGTGTTGTGGGCTCATTGGAGGGTTTCGCCATAATCGCCACGCTTGGCAGACGGATTGGCGATCGCAGTTGAGTTGTTAATATACTCGAAGGACGCTGGTGCCCATCCTCCGGCCAGTCCCTTAGTCGACTTTTACGACACCCACGGGAGGAGATGGGGTGGTGGTATTCTGAGCCGGCACCACACGGTAAGAACTACTTTTAGTAAACTGAAATATTTTCTGAAGTTAAGCTATATTGAAATAAGGTACCTAAATAGTAGCGATATAAAAAACTGGTGACCTCACGTGCACAATATTCACATAGCAGTAAGCGTCACGGCATCCCATAACAATTGTAATGCTACCCAGGACTGGTCCTGCGTGGCACCACACTGCACTCGTCACCTCGACACATTAATTATATTTTCTCTCATGCCCAGTAATTTCACTAGCTACAATGCCCTTCAAACTGGAACGCAGTAGTATCTAAATTGTTTACACTACTGTGAGTGAATCGAGGACGATTATTACCGACTTCGAAAAGGAGGAGGTTCTCAATTCGATGCGTATTTTTTTGACGTATAACATCGTAATTATTACGGTAATGTAGGTGTGAGAATACTCGTTTCGTTATCTTTATATTTAAAGATAAATTTTAACAAAAATGCTATAGAATAGTTATATTTTCGATTCCAAATTCACTCACATTAACGTTGTATTTACCTTACTGTACGTCAAAGCATTCTTGCTAGGCCTTTTTTTCTTTTATTGGTGTCCAGTGGAAATTCTACATGGAACTTCCTTCGCCCCGGGGAAGGGCGAAGGGGTAGGCCGGACTCCTACCGGCTAAAACCACTGGAGCGGTCATCTTCGGCACCGAAGGGGGGCTCCAGGTCCTCGTAAGATCACACTAGAGCCGCCCATTGGTGCCACGCCTTTAGGCACATCTCGGAGGGGATGACTGTAAAACGGTCACCGCGTCTAGCAGAGGGCAAGTGGCTGTAAAAAGGCCACCCCCAGGCACTTCTCGGAGAGGATTGTAAGGGATCCCCCAAGTCTCGCTGTGCGCTGTGCTGCGCACACGGTGACACGTGACCACGTGCGCGCTACCGTCTTCCCGGGGGTCACTCGGTATGAGCACGCAGACTCCCCAATCTGCGCGCCCGTGACCCCCAAGGCCCCCCACCATGAACTGGCAAGGGGCTCAGGCGTGTTGGACCTGGGCGCCGGGGCGGTTCTTACCCCGGCGCCGTCTCGTCGTTCTCTGTGCGGGATCGGCCCTCTCCCGATCCCGCTCTGCAGTCGCCTTCTGGAGTATGACGCTCTCGCAAAAGGAGACCACTGCACTCCAATGTTCATGCTCTGCCAACATAGCCCTACTACACCCTAGACACTACTGCCGGCAGAGAGAGATCTTGCCCGATCCGATCGACCAGGACCCTATTCTTGCTAGATTCTTGCTAGGCCTACCGTACTAATTCTAAACACGTTTGTAAATACCTAGCCGGACTCACACTGAACGGAGGCCTCCCCCATAGATTTCCATAACTGTGTTTTCATTTTGGGGGAATTT
This sequence comes from Diloba caeruleocephala, assembly GCA_947459985.1. Classification (NCBI taxonomy): domain Eukaryota; kingdom Metazoa; phylum Arthropoda; class Insecta; order Lepidoptera; family Noctuidae; genus Diloba; species Diloba caeruleocephala. Next base: position 19,035,713 of record OX381624.1, read on the forward strand.
TCCAGTACTCACAACGCTTGGCGCCCGGGTTTGTGAGCTCAGTATGGTTACTGTTTCACAGAAAGGACGCTGCTGCACATCCCTCTGGTTTGAGTGCCTTTAACAACATCCACGGCAATAGCTAGAGTGGAGCTATATTCTTAATCCGGACATCACACGGAATTACAAAAAACATCTTCCAGCGTTTGTAAAATTCTATTCTACCTACCTCTAAAAGACCTTGTTGGAGATTACGGGTCCCGAACGTAATAGGTACGTAAAGTTCCATCAGCGCCAGACACAGAAAAAATCGAAACATTCTGATTTCAAATTACATTTCCAATTTCAATTTCAGTTTAATGGCTTCATCGGTTTGTTAGTTATTCAGCCAATGTCAAGGTCGAATAAAACAAAAATGTATTCAACAGAAAGATCAAAATGTTAAATAGCCCTTGATAGCAAACCGAAACTGATCTGGTTGAATAACCTAAAAATACTGTTTTTGTAATGTTAAATATAATTACAATATTATATATATCATAACAGAATATCATAGCCAGCCCATTGCTGTCCCACGGCTGGGCGCGGGCCTTTTCTCACGATGAGAAAGGTTAGGCCACCACGCTGGCCTAGTGCAGGTTCGTGGACTACACACAACATTGAGAACATTTTGGAGCCCTCTCAGGTGTGCTCACGATGTTTTCCTTCACTTAGTGGTGAGTCGCAAGTGATAATCAAATTCTGATCCGCACATGAATCCGAAAAGTCAGAGGTGCGAGCCGGGATCAAACTCAGGCATGAACAGAACATTATAAGTTAAATTTTGCTCCCAAGCTATAAATAATAAGATAATATAATAATACATAATACAATTAAACTTTAATATTGTTCTATTCAAATTATTTTCAAACTTTCGTTCTTTTTCTTCTTTTAGATTATGGCTGTGGAGAATCTTCCCCAATTTCGCCAATTTCAAGTATAAGGCAACGTTGTACGGTGTTCAGATTAATCAATCTTTACATATTCATAAAACATTTCTCTAAAATGAAAATAAAACTACAATAATGTCCATAAAAGCATCGCAAAAAAACATCTAAACTTTCAATTCAATTTTTCAATATGGCAACAGTGTCGACAATTCTGCCAATGTCAGTAGTGCCACGGAAGAACGTGTGTAGTAATAATTTTTTAAATAAAACTAATTGATTAAAACGTGACTTAATGTACAGAATTTATTGAATATTTTAGGCAAGTAGCAAGTTACAATCTTATGTCATTACTACGGACAAAAATCATCAAAGCTTCTAAAAGCTCAGAATACAGCTGCATGAAAGTGACAGCTGTTCTGTCAGTTTCGAAATTGTCATGTCACTGACCGTGATAGAACGTCACAGTGTCATGTGACGTCACAGCAATTACGCAAGTCAACGGCCAAGAAAACAGTAGGGGCATCTAGGTGAATGGGCTGCGGATTTACGTGTTGACATGCGAGCGCGCTGTCACGCATCTAACGAAAACAATACTTACAGGTCACGTGAGGTAGTAACTGCTATATTTAGAAGTAGTATCTTCGTGTTTTCGTTCGCAGATTCGTGTGGAAAGTGGAAGAGATCCTTTTGACTCAGTCCAGGCCACTCCACCTCGTGGATGTCGTACAAGGCCGAATACTGAAACACTAGTTAATATTATCATAATTTCGGCCGAATGAAGTCCACTGCTGGACATAGGCCTCACCCAAAGATCACCACAACGACCGATATGGGTGTGTTGTGAGCTTATTCGGGGGTTTTGCTATAATCGCCACGCTTGGTCGACGGGTTGGCGATCGCAGTTGAGTTGTTAATGTAGACGAAGGACGCTGCTGTCCATCCTCCAGCTAATCACTTAGTCGACTTTTAGGACACCCACGAGAGGAGATGGGGTGGTAGTATTCTTTAATATTATGTATATTATATATTCGCGGTGTAATGCCAGCTACGAATAGCATCAACCCATCTCATCCCGTGAGTGTGGTAAAAGGCGACTATGGTATTATCCGGTGGATGGGCAGCAGCGTCCTTCGAGTCCATTAACACCTTAACTGCGTGGCGATTATGGTAAATAAACTTCCCAATGAGCACACAACATAGCCAGACCGGTCATTGTGGCGATCATTGGGGGAGGCTTGTGTCCAGCAGTGGACTTTATTTGGCTGAAACGATGACGACGTGTTTATATTAATGACCGCTTTAACTAAGCCGGCCGGTTTTGTACAGAAAACAGATTTTTTATTGGTTAAACCGGGAATTAAAGTTAACTGGCGTTACAGTATTATGCCGTAGAGGATTACAAAAGAGGGATGGGCAGCAGCGTTTCTGTGAAATATAAGCCAATCTGCGCTCACCAACTGGCCTTTTACGGCATATACATTTAGTAAAAAGCTGTTATTTTGACATTACAAACAGACACTTCAATTTTATTTATTTGTACAGATACAAATATTTTTAACACTTAATGTTATATTCTTCTTATATACTTCGTAACGAAATTTCACAATATCTATGACAACCTCTAAACATGAACATACAGAATGTTTTGCGTTTTGCTTAAATTTTTACTGGAATTTAATTCCACATTTATGGTAATTTTCGTTCACATAAGTCTCATTGGTTTGACAATGTGGTAATGACACGAGTCATTAGGTAAACGTCATGCCTGCCCATGACAATTGTACTGCTACTCAGGTCTAGCCCTGCTTGGCATCACTCTGCGAGACATTCGTTATTTAGTATGCTTAGTCAATTTCACTAGCTACAGTGCCTTTCAAACCAGACCACGGTAATTTCTAAAGTTTAAACACTACTTCTTTGCAGCAGAATAACTGGCAATGCGGTGGTACCTTTTTTATTAACCTGGTAGAAATACACCATGTACTTCCACCCGAGAAAGGGTGAAGGGGCATGCCGGTCTCCTACCGGCTAAAACTACATCATCATCTACGGCATCTAAGTCCGCACCAGCACCGGGTCCTCGATACAATCACAAGAGCCATTTGATGCCACGCCTTCAGGCAGATCTTGGAGATAATTTCTGAAAAGCGGCCACCCCCTCTAGCGGTGGAAAGGCGACTGTAAAAAGGCCATATTTCAGGGATTTTTAAAGAATGCCCCCGAAACCCCGCTGTGTGCTGTGCTGCGCACACGGGGGCACGCGACCACGTGCACACCGCCATCTTCCAGAGGGTCACTCGGTATGAGCTCACATACGTCTGCATGCCCGTGGCGGTGGTACCTAACTAGCCGGCCTCTGGAAATAAGAGACCTTCCACCAGTAAAATTAATACCATATTTTTCATCAACTACTCCAAACTTAGCAACTAATTCACCCTTTTTACACATTAAGAGCCAACAGCCAAATAGCTCCACCAAAATTACTTTTATCCCGCTTGAAATCGTTAAATTGTTATAAACAAAAGTATAAGAAACGGTTTCACATATTTATGTGTAATTTCCCATCGTTGGTCTAACGATCATTTAATAGGGGCTATTTATATGCACTTTTGTAATATCACTTCTTTGGAAAGTTCCAGATGTGGTGAACTTATACCTACATTACTCAAAATAAAATATGCAAAATTTGAGAACGTTAAAAAACGGAGTGTAAAATTTGGTATTACGAACCTGTTTTTAAAAGGAGACCAAGAATGAAATTAAAATTTATTTGTTGCAATTTTTTTATTGTTGGTCTTCTCGTTTACACTTCTGGGAAGTGTGGTTGCTTAACCGGTCGATTCTGGCGAAGTCAAAAGAGGCTTCCAGCCAGGCTTTAAAATAATATTAAAAAGTCGACTGCTGCGCTCCGGGTCGCGGGTTCGATTCCCGCACGAAACAAATATTTGTATGATCTGCAGGTAGTTGTTCCGGGTCTGGGTATTGTGTGTGAAATGTATGTCTGTAAACGCACCCACGACACAGGAGAAATCCTGTGTGGGGCAACGTTTAAAAAAAAATATCTATATTAAAAACTAAGCAACTTTCGCTAAGGGCGCCCCCTGCGGGACACGAATCTCAGCTTAGAGCGTTGCTGGGGATAACAAGCTATTGTTTTGGGGACAGCTGGATCGGTATTATTTAAATTGTATTAGGGGCAGGCTCGGCACGGGCCGGCGCGAGAAAGAGCCGGGGGGAGTTGCTGCAAAATGAGACCATGAGACAATTTATTTTTTATTAAGACCATGTGTGTCATGGCTGCACCAAATAGGTGTCCAGTTCAGTAGGCAGCTGGTGCCTGGCGCTGATTTTCAACTGGACCTCACGTTGAAGGTGACACATGGATATCAAACGGAGCAGACATCCTTACCGTACATACTTCGCATGTTGCGTTGTAAGTTTTGAATTAGGTGTTGTGTATTTTGTACTGTATGATAACTTTATACTACATGTAAAAGAGTAAACTCAAACTCAAATCTTTACTGCATTCATATGTTCATAAGTTGACAGAAAATTGGATGCGTATCAATATGAAATCCTGCTAGGGCGCAGTAATGTTACTTTAATCATCATCATTTCGGACGAATGAGGTCCACTGCTGGACACAGGCCTCCCCCAAAGAGCTCTACAACGATCGATATGGGTGTGTTGTGGGCTCATTGGAGGGTTTTGCCATAATCACCACGCTTGGTAGACGGGTTGGCGATCGCAGTTGAGTTGTTAATGTACTCGAAGGACACTGCTGCCCATCCTCAGGCTAATCCCTTAGTCGACTTTTACGACACCCACGGGAGGAAATGGGGTGGTATTCTGGGCCGGCACCACACGGTTAATTTTACTATACAATAACAATAGTATTTTTGTTTGCTTACAATGTTAAAAGGAAGAGACTAATACATACTTATTAAAGGTTATGGCGATTATTAAGCGGTTAATAAAATAAGCAGAATGTTTTTTGCTCAAAATAGTGGGTACCATTTATCTATGCAGAAACACGCACACACACACACCAGTGTGTAGACGTCCACTGTTGAACATGGGCCTCCCAATCATCACTACAATGAGCTGTCATAGGACATATTGCCATAATCACCACGTTTGGCAGGCGGATTGGTGATCGCAGTATGTTGTTACTAGCACACGGCGGATGCTGCTGCCCATCCTCTTGATATCAACCCTTACTAGCCTTTTACGATGCCCATGCGTAGAGTGGAGTGGTCTTTTCTTTGCCGAGAACCTCACGGAACTTTGCCGGGAGCCACACAAAACAGTAAACAATTATGTAAAAAGAGAAAATAAGTCCAGAAGACAACAACTTACTGTTACGCAAATTAAAAATAACACCATTTCTAAGCGCGATTGAAACAAATTTATAATTAAACGAAAATCATAAACCGTATAAAAGTTTAGGTAAAATTATAACGAATAGACAGCATCTTAATACTTTTTCTAACATTTCTTTTAATTGAATAATCCATTGTCTATGCTACGCTCATGATTTCGCAATGAAATTTTTAATCACCTAACTGGTGATGTTATGGTTTTTGATATAACATTTTTTTCAATTATATATTCGTTACGATATGTCTTATGAGTGTTCTTTATCATGTATGGTTCCCATGTTCCATTAATTTTGGAGATTGTAACTGTAACTGACAATCAATTCACAGTATAGTGATAATGAAAATATAATCCCTGAAATATAAGTTAGAAAGGATCGACCACGAATGCCGCAAAGTATTCGAAACGTCAGGAAAAACAAACATCTATAATATACGCGATCTAATCCGTTTAAAATTGTTTTATTATAATGCGTAATAATCGCGAAAATCTAAGACATTACCACTAGAAAGGATATATTATAAAATAGGCAATCTATTTAATCATTATTAGTTATTGTATAATACTATTTCATATTTGACATTAACCTGATTAATTATCAGTTAGCATAATATAAATGTTTCATTTAATTGATATTGCCGTGTGGTGCCGGCTCAGAATACCACCACCCCATCTCCTCCCATGGGTGTCGTAAAAGTCGACTAAGGGATTAGCTGGAGGATGGGCAGAAGCGTCCTTCAAGTACATTAACAACTCAACTGCGATCGCCAACCCGTCTGCCAAGCGAGGCGATTATGGCAAAACCCCCCAATGAGCCCACAACACACCCATATCGGTCGTTGTTGTGATCTTTGGGGGAGGCCTGTGTCCAGCAGTGGACTTCATTCGGCCGAAATGATGATTTAATTGATAAAGCATCTAGTAGTTTTTATATTAATATTTATTGTAACTTCTAACTTAAATTTCACATGTTTTCTTAAGACAAAATGGGCTGGTCAATGTAATAGATTAATACTACGAGTATATGTATTTATATACATTTGAATTTGATTAAACGAATGCATATTGACATAATCACCATACTTAATAGCTGGATTGGTGATAGCAGTATTAAGCAGACTGGCCACTTTAGTGATAAATTATGCCACCTGTCTGATCATTTTGGGTATTTATTTTGCCTGCAAATGTAATGCCTATGGTATTGTTGTGCGTCGGATCGTTTAGCTCCTTAAAAAGGCTTTACGGTGACCGATGCTTGCCGCTGTATGGCTGGTTCCCACGAGGTCGACCTGTATTTTTTTCACATCTATTATACCATAAAATATGTCTGACTTTAATACGGATACATTTGAGTTTGTTTCGGCATTCGAGAAACGTAGTTGCTTAACCGGACAATTTGGCGAAGCTTGAATCGCCTCAAGCTTGGCTACAAAGTATATGCTAAGTAACTGCGCCTTCGGGACACGGACCTCGGCTCAGGGCGTTACTAGGATAATTATAATCGCAAGAGACTGCTGGATCAATATTAATTGGGGTTTAAGGAGATCTCTTATTACTACTCGTATTTTCTCGGCCCGGGCCGGCGCGAGCAAGGGTTCGAGGAGGGGGGGAGTATGCGAATGCTACTTACCACCATGTAGGCAGCCGCACGTTTGCCATATCGAATAGGGCTAACATGTAAGAAAGAAAGAAAGAAATGCTCATCCCGTCGGTGTTGTAGAAGGCGACTAAGGAATTTTGAAACCAAACGCGTACCTATCATTAAGCATTTTGTGTTACCCGCAGGTGGCGTCTAAACCACCAACACTAGCATATCCAAGAAGGGTTGGTGATAGGCAGGCGGCCGGCTTCTGCAATATGTCAAAGTCAAAGTCAAATTGTTTTTATTTATGTAAACCATTTGCTGGCACTTGGAATCGAATGGTCAGAATTTAAATATTTGCACGGATCCAAGTCGTTGGATGGAGAAGATGGAGAAGAACCGGCAAGGATCCATGGATATACACCACAGGCACCACGCGGCTTAGAAGTAGATCGTTGAGCTTTCATTTATTTATTTAATACTCTTTGCACTAATATTGTACAGAGGCGGACTTAATACCATTAGGAATTTTCTACCAGTCGAACTTAGAGTGATGCAAAGACAAAACATGGTAGGTGCACAGATAACTGTGAGCAGTCAAATAAGGAAAGGCAATTTACGCAAGACTTTTTAAATCGTTATAATTATATTTATGTATAAACATGTATCAATTGTAATATATATTTTAACTACCCGGGACCAGCGGTTTCACCCGCTGTTTACTTTAAAAGAAAGTGGATTATTTATATATAATTTATAGTACTTCGGCATAGACACTTGACATAGAGTATGTATATATATATTGGATTTATGGGTTTTATTTTTTGCACGGAACCCTAATTATTTTTCAAAAATAAAAGTAGCTTAAGTTATTCCTTATAACTTCAGCTATCTTCCAGTGAAAGTCCCGTAGAAATCGGTCCAGCCGTTTCGGAGATTAGCGGGAACAAACAGACATACAGACGGACGAAAAAATTACAAATGCCTTTTTTGTTGTAGGTACCGTATATACTTTCATATGCATTTGGTAAAAAGCTGTTATTTTGAAATTACAAACAGACACTTCAATTTTATTTATTTGTATATAGATGGAAAACATTTGTACGAATTTGGCGGAAATGATATCAGAAATCAGAAATCAGAATTCTTGTGATTTCGTTTAAATTGAAAGGCAACAGCTGTAATTTTACTAAGATTACTCCAGCCAGCTTCTCACACAAATCTCGTAAAAATTTGTCAATACCACATAAACGAAGTAGTCCAAAAAAAAACAGTACGACATTACAAAAATAAATACCGATCGATAATAACGATACCTATCACAATCGCCAATCGATTATAACTTAATCGAGTTACGATTTATAGAAATAATCGGGCCTGATTTATATGGCATTTGCACTTTAAAACCACAAGCTAAACTCAATCTTACAACTTAATTATAAAGCTCTTTTTGGCATTTAAATACTGTGGTGTATGAATACAAATTGTATGGGAGTAATATCAAAGGGCTGCGCGTGCGCCGTTTGATACTAACGTTTGAATAAATCAACAAAAACGACGGGCGGCGATGACTAATGTACTATTTATAATTCGTGTTGGACACCAAAATGGTTGGAATAGACCAGCTTGTTATCTTAATACAGATATAAACAGCTTGTGTCTTAGCGGAAGCTGTACAGCGTGACAAGGAAACGGTTTGCTAAGGTAACCGATAGCTTTACATAACAGAAACTAAGACGCACTTGGCAATATGTTTTCTTCAACAATACCGCAGTGCAACGGTATCTTGGACCCTGTGCTCGATGCCCGTTGGTCACTATTGTTCATAATTATAAAAAAAAAAAACGGCCGTATGAAGTCCACTGCTAGACACAGGCGTCCCCCAATGATCACTACAACGACCGATTTGGGTGTGTTGTGTGCTCATTGGTGGGTCTTGCCATAATCGCCACGCTTAGCAGACGGGTTGGCGATCGCAGTTAAGTTATTAATGTACTCGAAGGACGGTCTATTATTTATAGGTATTTTTAATGCTAAAACCAGTGATAGTCAGTAGTTAAACGCTTGCGTTCCATACACGAGGGTCTGAGTTTGATCCCGGCCCGCACCTCTAACTTTTCGAATTCATGAGCTAATTGGTTTGATTATCACTGAAGTGAAGGAACCTGCACATCCACACTAGGCCGGCATGGTAGACTAAGGCTTAAAATTTCTCATTGTGAGAAAAGGCTCATGCCCAACAGTGGGATAATAATGGGCTATTTATGTATGTTTTTTTTAAACGTTGCTCCACACTAGGTTTTTCCAGTGTCGTGGGTGCGTTTACAGACACAAATTCCTCACTTAATACACCCAGACCCGGAACAACTACCTGCAGAGCATACAAATATTTGTTGCATGTGGGAATCGAACCCGTGACCTGGAGCACAGCAGCCGATTGTATCAGCCACTGCACTAACCATGCCGTATATGTTTTATAATTATGTATATTTCAAGTAAAATATTCCGTGTGGTGTCTGGATTAAGAATATAGCACCACTTCATCTCCTCCAGTGGATGTCGTAAAAGACGACTAAGAGACTCTATAACAGAGGGATAGGCAGCAGCGTCCCCTCTGTGAAACAGTTGGATACTACGCTCACCAACCCGCCTGCCCAAGCGTGGTTGAGTATTGGCAAATTCCCTCCAAATGACGACACAATTGTAGAAATCTTTAGGGGAGGCCATCATTAAGCAATGGACGTCATTTGGCTGATGTGATGGCGATGATGTCTTAGATTAACCGGTTAATTAAATTGCCGGTTCTTCTCCATAGGACCAACTTCTTGGAACCGTGCAACTACATTCTGACTATTCATAAGCGCCCGTAAATTGTTTATATGAATAAAAATCTTTTGAATTTGAATTTGAATTCGAAAAAAAAAATTTAATTAACTAAGAAAGTATATATATGATATTGAAAATGTCATATTGGTACGTGAAAGGTTTTGAACCCGCAATCTTGTCCTTAAAAAAACGATTTCTGTAAACTTCCGAACTTTATTTTATTTTATTGGTGTCCAGTGGAAATTCTACATGAAACTTCCTTCGCCCCGGGGAAGAGCGAAGGGGTATGCCGGTCTCCTACCGGCTAAACCACTGGAGTGGTCATCTTCGGCACCGAAAGGGGCTCCAGGTCCTCGTATGATCACACTAGAGCCACCCATTGATGCCATGCCTTGAGGCACATCACGGAGGGGATGACTGTAAAGCGGTCACCCCCTCTAGCGGTGGGCAGGCGACTGTAAAAAGGCCGCCCCCAGGTACTTCTCAGGGAGAATTGTAAAGGATCCCCCCGAGTCTCGCTGTGCGCTGTGCTGCGCACACGGTAGCACGTGACCACGTTCGCGCCACCGTCATCCCGGGGGTCACTCGATATGAGCACGCAGACTCCCCAATCTGCGTGCCCAAACTTCCGAACCTACATACCGAATATACATTGTAAAACAAAATAAATCATAAGTATATACCAAATATCTAAAAATAAAAGACGATGTCCACTCCACACGTGTCCTTGTTCTGTAACTAATTTAAGTTAACCTAATACGAGCGAGAGTCATAAACAAATTATAGAAAAACAAATAACACAACCGAATAACTTATATATAACGCATTAACAATACAGTAATTTAAATAAATTACACGATAATTAATAATTTAACCTGATGAACTTTTAAATTAAAACAAATATAATTAATTAAATATTTCGTGTGGTTCCCGACGGAGAAAAGGCAACTCTTTAGTTTCCTTTAACAATACATACTACCAAAGACGCTGCTGTCTATTCTCTCTCTAGGAATAGACTTTGGTTTCTTCTCTTCTTCTTCCTATGATTATCTTGACTACAGCTGCCAAGGTTCGCTTTTCTCATCTTGTCTTTGCACGGTCTTAAGAATCCGGAGGGGATTAATTGTGTATCATAACGGTCCTCAATACATACACGCCGTTTTGGGGACTACCACAAGATCTAACTTCCCGCAGCATCTGTCCAAGGTATTCACTAAAGCCGTATTCCGTGAGTCAACGTTCAACGCTGCCAAACCATCTCAGACAACATCATTGTTTAAATTCATAGTTGACGGTACGGCTGGCACAGTGGCTTTTTACTCTACGCATCGCGGGCCCGGTTCCCGCACGGTACAAATATTTGTATGATCTACATATATTTGTTTCGGGTTTGTGCAAGTGAGATTTATGTCTGTAAACTGTGGCCACGACACAGGAGAAATGCGAGTGTCATCGTAAAAAACGTTCTAGAATAATAAACCGTTCTTTGAGAGTGAGTAACTGACATTTTACGTTTTATGTAATCGGACTTATCATAATCATAGAATTATGATGAATCTTTCTCTTCACCAGATATTATGGGCTCATCTAATAGTCGACACGGTGGTCGGTCATACCGTATTGGAGCAATCACCACTCTTGTCAGGACACCACACGGATAACTGCCTTTCATTACTTTGTCCTTTGTTTTTTTTTTATTGATCCGGTGGAAATACATCATGTACTTCCTCCGCCCCGGGAAAGGGCAGAGGGGTATGCCGGACTCCTACCGGCTAAAACCACCGGAGTGGTACCGAAGGGAGGCTCCAGGAACTCGAATAATCTCCATCTAGAGCCACCCATTGGTGCTACGCCTTTAGGCACATCTCGGAGGGGATGACTGTAAAGCGGTCACCCCCTCTAGCGGAGAGAAGGTGACTGTAAAAAGTCCACCTCCCCGGGCTCTTCTCGAGGGGATTGTAAAGGAGTCCCCCGAAGCCCAGCCATGCGCTATGCTGCACACAGCGGTACGTGACCACATGCGCACCGCTGTATTCCCGGGGGTCGCTCGGTATGAGCACGCATATTTCCCAATTAGCGCGCTCGCGACCCCCAAGGCCCCCTGCCATACAAAGATGACAGGGGGCTCAGGCGTGTTGGACACGGGCGCCGCGGCGGTTGTTACCCCGGCCCCGTGTCCTCCTACTCTGAGCGGGATCGGCCCTCTCCCGATCCCGCTCTGCGACTTCCTTCTGGAGCATTACGTTCTCACAGAAAGAGACCACAGCACTCCAATATATTTACTTTGTCCTAAGAACCTTTGGCTGATTTGATGATGATTACAGATTATTTAAGGTATTTAACAAATAGACAATAAAAAAATATATTCTACATTTAATTTTAATAACCCACTTACATACTACTAAGTATGTAAGTGGGTTATTAACTTTTTTATTAGTATTTACTTTTAGAGCGAAAGGGCAAAGAACATCTCGCTCTCACATCAAAGGCAAACACATTAATATCGACATTAAAAGCCGTCGGCAACATTAAAAGCTAAAGAAATAATTACTAGGTTAAAGATCATAATGGTTCTAGGCAGTCTATCGCCCTCATTTGACTCATAGGAACACACACGACCATCACGCTAGTGGCCCCCTGGGGTAAGCACAAGTGTATTTGTTTCACATTGTATACAACAACATAACGAATAAATGTAACATAAAGGTTAATGACACTAAAGAATATGAGTTTCACCACCGCTCCATACAAAGTACTCTTGCTTTTTTGTACAAGTTATCACTACATGCATGATTCTAAGCATGCGAAAAATAAAAAAAGTAAATTGTATTCCGGAACAAATTCATTTAATTTGTTCCGGAATACAATTTACTGCTCTTCTTTTTTATTGGGATAAATCCGCCACACATTCCCAACCACTGCAACTCCTGTAAGCCGGGATCTACAATAGCGACCACCGGAAAGAACACTAATCAATAAAGCTCGGTGTGTCCCAGATGAATAAATAACTGTCTTGGAACCCGCAACGAAATTAATCAGAAAGGCAAAAAGTAGTAAGGAAGAATATACGTCACTTCCCCACGTAGCAAGCCGGAGACAGAGAAAATAATGTAGGCCATATCCATAATAATTGGGAGTTTAGAACTGGGATACGCCCAGTTGCCAGGCACCACGGTTACAAAACTGTTTATACTTATATTTAATTACACGTCCTATGTTGTGAGCTATTGTGACTGACTCCAATAGTAGGTATGGTAAAAATGCCCTGAACGCACGGAAATTCGTCCTAGTTGCAACAAGGTCTGTATAGTAAACAATTCCGGATGTAACTTGCAAGTTTTCAAACATAATATTGCGTTCATCTTGCCAAAGAACACACTCCCACAGAATATGATGTGCAAACTGTTCATATTCACAGTCCGGTGTTGAACATTTGCAGAATGGTGATGCAACAAGTACTTCTTCACTACTGTTAGTTTTCGCTAGTAATCGCATTTCGTGCAAACAATTAGAAAATAGGGTAGGTCTCTTGCAAGCCCCCGGGCAGACGGTGGCGCGTCACGTGCCGCCACAGCGCAAAGCGAGGCTTGTGGGGATCCTACTCACAAATATAATGCTACCCAGGCTAGTCCTGGGTAGCATTACAATTGTTATGGGCAGGCATGACATTTACCACCAAGCGAATGACTTGCTCATCTCATCACCAGGTTGTGTGGAATAAAGGGAAGTTAAAGCTGTAATCCAATAAAGAAACTGTACTTTGCCAAACCAAAAGTACTTTGTATGGAGCGACAACGAAACGTAACCATTTAAGACTCGTACGCATGTGAGAATCCTAATTTAAAAAGTGCTACATATAATTTACAAAATTATATATAATACGCCACACTTGTCCTGTTCTGAGAAACCAAGCTCAAAACACTGTAGGACATTTACTAAATTTATTTTTAATCTCTATCATTGCACCATTCTGTCCCTCTTTGATTTTGTTTAATTCAAAATGTCTCCGATATTTCTACACAATTCTCCAACGTAACTTCAAACAGTCCGGCAACTCAACGAAAAAACTAAGCACGATTTCACTAAAAAACTAAGCACAATAATGCAGCAAGCTCACCCCTTATCCGTCGGCATAAGTTATGCTAACAAGTTGCTTCGCGTGACCTGTGCCTCGTTAGCCAGGCCAGGCCCGAATGCTACCGTTACACTGGTCGGTAATGTGATGTGTCATTTTTATTAGCCTCTTAGAAATGAATGATCTAAAGTAAAACGGTATTATAAACGCATGTTGTACGGTGGCTGTAATGTTTGGAGGATAATTCTGAGCTTAATTTTTTGGTCTAAATATTTAGTGATGAATTATGTTAACATTTGTTGTTAAGTGTAAAATTCTGAAAAGTGGTTCACATTTTATGCTTAAACATACAATGGCGTGTCAGTTCAGTAGTTAAAAATGTTTTGAAGAAAAAATATACTGTGTTATAAAGTAGGAGTATAGTAATATCAGCTTCACTAGCCATCTGGTTTAATGATTTTGAAGCTAACACGAAAAAGCAGTGAATGATTAGAGGCAAAGAATGACGTAGTAATCGTAGATGCTGGAGGGTTTGTTGGAGCGTTTCTTCTTTCCGGCCATAAGACTTCTTGCCTCCTCTCTACCTCTAAATGGTATATACTAATAAAACGTTATGAATTTGAATTTGGAATAAACTAATTTTAATTTTCTTTATTTATACATATGTTTTGTCCTCCGGGATTTTATTTCCACAGAATATACAGAACTTAACGTAAATGTCGCCAATGATGTGCCTATATAATGTGACAAGCCCATTCAATTAATTAATTACGTGTAAAAAAAAATTGTTGTTCCTTACGTGAATCTAACATCGTGACTTTACTGATGTGCAAATTACCGCATCAGTTAATTCAGCATCATCGAAATATACTAAGTGGACCCGGTGGGTAAGATACTGCTATACTACGGGTCACGGATTCAATTCCAATAGTTGTTCCAGGTCTGGGTGTATTGTATGTGGAGTCCCGAGTCTCCGAGTCGTGGGTTTGATTCCCGCACGCAACAAATATTTGTATGATCTGCAGGTAGTTGTTCCGGGTCTGGGTGTATTGTATGTGGCATTCATGTCTGTAAATGCACCCACGACACAGGAGAAATCCTAGTGTGGGGCAAGGTTTTTCTAAAAAGAAAATGATTTTTTTTCCGTGTGTAGTCCGGATTAAGAATATGGCACCACTCCATCTCCTCCCATGAATGTCGTAAAGGCGACTAACGGATTTTAAACCGAAGGGATGGACAGCAGCGTCCCTTCTTTGGAACATTGGCCATACTGCACTCACCAACCCGCCTTCCAAACGTGGTGGCTACTGGCAAAATCCCCCCAAAATTATGACACAATTGTTGAAATCTATGGGGGAGGCCTTAGTTCAGCAGTGGACGTCCTGAGGCTGATATGATGATACTGGCAAATAAATCGTTCATTCGTTCATAACTTCCGATTACATCAACTCTTAGGTAAAAAGCTAACGTTCCAAATTCTTTCAGCATCAAACCACCATCAAAAGACGGCGTCACCAAAAGCAACCCAAGCAAGAGGCATAGAGAGCGACTCAACGCAGAGCTGGATACCCTGGCGTCCCTGCTGCCCTTCGAGCAGAACATCCTTAGCAAGCTGGACAGACTTTCCATCCTGCGATTGTCTGTCAGCTACTTGCGGACCAAGAGCTACTTTCAAGGTTAGTGGTTTAGTTTATATTAAAGATCAATGTGTGACGGCTCAGTTGGCGCAGTAATTGAGCGATTGGATTTCTACGCTACTGGTCGCAGGTTCAATTCCCACGTGGAACAAATGATTATGTGGCCTTCATATAGCTGTTCCGTATCTGCGTATGTGACCTTCATGACTAAACTGGAAACTGTAGGGAATCGAACGTGGTCATCACCATAATCTAAAAAAAAAATGTTACGTTATAATGTGAAGATTTTTATCAATTTATGCGGAGTTTGGACAGCATGCCAACATATCCTCAATAGATTCCCGGTTTAAAGGAAGGCAGACACAATGTATGACCTTTTGAACGGTGATGGATATGACACCGCTAAGCGACCCGTTAGTGCTCTACCTATCTACATATTATATTAAGTAAACAAGGATCCAAAAAAAAAAAATCCTCGATGTGTGATTTGACTAAAATGTGTAGCTGTGACAACATTATTTATGAGCTTGTGTGTGTACAGTGAAGTTAAAATACGCTACTTACATTTATAGTTTTTCGGTTACCCGTTCACGACACAGTGGTTCGTAACCTTACATAGATGAAGCAATAGTGAAGCAAAATAACCCATTTTAAAGATTATTTTAATGAAATGCCACAACATTTATCTGCTATTAATCAATCGTCCGTTTGCGTGTGGTGTCCGGAATAAGAATATAGCACCACTCAATATTCTCCCGAGGATGTCGTTAAAAGTGACGAACGGCTGAAATTAATAATCAATCGAATCCAAAATCTTTGGATTTGGGAATGAGGATTTGTCTGTATTTTTGTGTTAATTGTGATCTTAACACTAAAAGTTCAAAATCTTAAACCTGAAGATTATGGATTAGATTAGACAGCTTTCATATTTATAATATTACTAGCTGCGCCCTTTGGTTTCACCCCCACAGCAACGATACATTTTTTCAAAATAAACCTGTGTGTGATATTACAATCTCCGGCTCATCAACTGTCTCTACTCCAGCAATCATGTTAATCCGTTGCTGCGTGAAAGGACAAACCAACAAACACACATACGCATTTATAATATTATAATAGAGATGATATTCGTGAATATAACAGCATTATAAATTGCTAGAACATAAAGTCTTTTATATTCGGAAATTACATTCAGTATAGTTTGAAATAGGGTTGCCTCAAATAATTAGATATAGATTGGTTTTGTAATAAGCTTCTTGAGTTTCCGGAAATTGTATTAAGTTTTATTACTTTTCTTTCCCCACTTGTTAGACTTTGTATAAGGTTGTATAACAACTAAAGATACTATATGAGTCACGTTAATAAGTTTTGTTATTTCTGTCTAATTCTAAAGACGGTACATAATAATGTAGCTAATATATCTACAAGTCGTTATCCGTCCGCTTCCGTACGCGTCAATTTAAAAGTGCTATGTAATTATTTTAATTCATATTGTATCATATATCCTATTCCACGACATAGTTTACTTCTATGCTATATTTTACTAGAATCTGTCTTGTGGTTATAGCGTGACGAACATGCCCATACATTTCATATAAAAAGATTTATTACAAAAAGTGATAGTCTTTTTTTTTCAGAAAATAATATTAAGCATCAGCCCTATAATTAAAAACAAAAGCTTCCTACGCAGCTAGAAACCCACAAACAACGAATCTATTCTCATTTAAAACCCAACACCTGACGCAAAATTTAATAAATCGAATCTTAGAATCGGTGCTTGCATACCGATGTATCGATTACTTATAAATGCCTTTCCCGGCACTTATTTAACGCTGTCAGCCAATTTTATTGCAGAGTACAACGTATTAATATATGAGCCGTCTCACCGTGTTCTCGATTCTGTGGAATCGATACCGCATTCGATTTTGATGTAATCGATGTTGTTTAGATGTACTTTGGAGTAATCTAGTACAGATCGTCTTCTGCGGTAATTTTAATAGGCAGGTTAAGTTTGAAATCACGTATCTTGTTTATCGAATCAAACAGACTTTAAGGGGGCTTGAGCATATTCTGAATATATAAAGGGAGGCAATAGATTTCCGTGTGGTGTCCGGATTAAGAATATAGCACCACTCCATATCCTCCCGTGGAGGTCGTAAAAGGCGGCAAAGGGATGCTAAGCCAAAGGGATGGGCAGGAGCGCCCATTCTGCGCTCACCACCCTGCCGTAATGAGTACTAGCAAATTGACGACAATGACGAATGACAAAAATGACGACACATTTTGTTTTGTAGGGGATCATCTAGTTATCCATGTTGTTGGGTGACACAGTCATCCTTTAAGTGCTCATTCATTCCCCGTGTGGTGCCGGCTACGAATAGCACCAACCCATGTCAACCCGTGGATGTCGTAAAAGAAGACTGTGGGATTAGCCGGAGGACGGATGGCAGCGTCCTTCAAGTACATTAAGAAGTAAGTATAAGCTGATCTCCCATTGTATAGAATTCACGTACAAAGAAAGGTCAGACTACACTGGATTTTATAGCTTAATGTATAGATCAATTTCATTTCATTGTTTTATCTTACAGATTGATTTGTTGTCATGTTTCTACCGTTATTTTTATATATAAACTAGTGATGAGAGGAGCTAATCTTTCGCCTGGTGGTAAGCGTTACACCTACCCATAATAATTGTAATGCTACCCAGGACTGGTCCTGCGTTGCGCCACACTGCACTCGTCACCTCAAAACATTAGTTTAATGTCTTACGGCCAGTAATTTCAATAAAATTCATTCATTCAGCTTTCGGAATCAGTTTTTCAAGTTGAGGTTTTTTGAATTTTTTCGGAACTGAAATTTTTTAAAGAAAGTAAGAGAGAAAGAAAATTTGTTTATTTTGAGTCCTCATTCATACACACGTTGCAAAATTTATATAAACAGTAAATGAAATAAGATAGCACGTGGTTGTGAATGCGTGAGGCCAAAATTGGTACCTATCTGAGCTAGTACTACAGCAAACAAAATGCTCTAGCGCTGATATTCTGATAGGCCCGTGTGACGATGTCACGAAAATCAAGTTTGATAACAGAGAAGAAAAAAAAAAAATATATATATATATAATTATAATATATTTGTTTATGTATGATATAATTTATCTATACAAATAAATAAAATTGAAGTGTCTGTTATTAATGTAAAACCTATACAAATAAATAAAATTGAAGTGTCTGTTTGTATTTAAAAATAACAGCTTTTTACTAAATTCATATCAAAATATATACGGTACCTACAACAAAAAAACCTAGTCAAGGACCGATTTCTACGGGACTTTCACTGGAAGATAGCTGATGTTATAAAGAATATCTTAGGCTACTTCTATTTTAGAAAAATAATTAGGGTTCCGTGCAAAAAATTAAAACCCATGAATCCCAATATATATATACATACTCTATGTCAAGTGTCTGTGCCGAAGTACTCTAAATTGTATATAAATGATCCACTTTCTTTTAAATTAAACGGCAGGTGAAACCGGGAGTCCCAGCTAGTTAATATATAAATTTCGAAATGCTAATGTCACTCAATTTTACTGCACAATAGGTACTCCTGCAACTTATCCATAACACAAGAAAAATATTCCTCAAAATCGTTTAGTTTAGATACAATCTAAGGCTCTACAATCCCAACATTTAACTCAAAGCTAAAAACCAATACAAATACAATATCACATGTTAATTGGACTCGTAAATCTTTCCAAAAGCCTCAACCCGCTACCAACATATGCATATATCAGCGAGTAAATTATGAATGCTGCATATAATTTTATTCAGTACCGTTGAGATATAAAAATCCGTAGGGGGTGGTGGCTGTGTTTTATTGTGTACCGTCGTATATTTAAGGGATCGACGACGCGTATGGTATAGTGTGTTTCGACTGTGTACTGACGGTGATAGAAGTTTTATGATGGTATTAACAGACTTTTTAAAGCATTTTTTCTTTTCTTTTTTAATCTTTGCCCCGCACTAGGATTTCTCCTATGTTGTGGGTGCGTTTACAGACATGAATTCCACATACAATACACCCAGACCCGGAACAACTACCTGCAGATCATACAAATATTTTTTCCGTGTGGGAATCGAACTCACGACCCTCGGCGCAGCAGTCGACTGTATCAGCCACTGCACCAACCGTGCCGTTCCTGGCACAGAATAGATCATCCCTCTCCACCCATGAGAGTGGTAGTAGGTGAGTAAGTGTTGATATCAAGAGGACAGGTTGCAGAATCAAGCGTGTTGCTTATGGCAATATAGCCCTATGACTGCCAACTGCAGCGATACAGATAGTTCAATTCATCTATACATTTATAATTACTTATCCGGACAGACATATCATCAACGCAGAGCCTAAACCACTAGGGCTACAAACTTGAAATTTTGGCAGGTGATGGATTTTATAACAAAGGCATCCTTACTCAGGAAGGAATTTTAGAAATTCCACCCCTTAAGGGGTTTAACTAGGGGTTGAAATATTGTATAAATATCCGTCATTTTATAAGTTAGATCTATGAAAATTGGTATTCGGCTTTTTGGGTAAAAAAAAAGATAAATGTTTCAATGTTTTTTGTATGGGATAATCGTTATTTTTTTGTTCGATCTATGAAAATTGGTATCTTTAAACTTGTCATGAAATCGGTTACAGACGGTACCAAGACGCTTAGTTCCACTTCCTTTATTTATAACAGAAGCAAGTAACACACATGTTTTAGGATATAACAGTAACATATTATTGAGGCATACGTTATATATTATACGCTGTTAGATACGTTGAGAGACGAAAAATACAAACTTATGAATAAAAATTATAGACTTGAATCTAATAAAGACTGCAGTTATAAATAGTGGCTACTCTTTCTTTCTCAATAATTACCTCTCGTTCATACATAAGCTCCGCTAGCGAGATTTATAATATATGTATATATTTTTTTTTTTTGCATCCCACCAATATTCCTATATGTTTCTTTCTCAATTATTGATAGATACATACCTGTTAATGTTATGTCGTAACTAACCATGGCATAAATATATAGGGTCTTACTTTAATAATGGAAAATATTTTAAGGCTAGGCTCTATGGGTGGTATAAAATTCCTTTCAAATATCAAATATCGGTTTTACTGATAATAAATAAATCAATATTTAAATACTCGACTAGCGTAACATTTACTGACTCTGTACTATTTACAAAATAAAGGTTGATGTTATGTTATTTTTTTTTTTGCTATGTCGCATCAATGTAATCTATAGATATATATAGATATAGATATAGATACCTCCTCAATTGTTTTCCATTAATAAAGTAAGACCGTATATAGGCCCTATCAGGAAACCAGCGCTGTCGCGTAAATTGTTGCAAATATGCTGAGACCTCTTTTAGCCTCGCACAGCACTACTGCAGTCATATATATTGTATTTTGTTAATAGTATGTTTGCATTGTTATTTTGTATGAGTCCAAAACAAATAATTACTTAATTAGATGTGTATTACAAGTTCTAAGAACTATAAACTAACTAAAAGTCCAGATATATTCTCATTTTGTTTTATAAAATACCTTTTCTATAATATCGAATAAACAATCGTAACACCATTGACCGCAACCGTACCTTGAAAAGTACCGATAATTCTAATTAAATCGATTGTTGAAGCATCGATTACAGCGTTTATTCCGATTCGAAACGATTTCGGCCTACACCACGGGGTACTTCAGCTACAGGACAAAAAAAAGTTACAACTCAGTACCGGTAGCTTGTAAATTATCGTTGTATTCTTAGTACCGATCATAATGTTTGATTAATGTTTTTGAAAAGTAAATTTTTCATGTAACTTTATATCGGTGTATCCATCTTGTTTTCTCCGGCAATACGAAAGCTGAATGTGAATTTGATTTATTTCAAGATATTGGCTTCTGTTGTTCGGTTTATCATTCTGCTTAATGACATTTAAATATGTAGGTGAAAAATAACATTACTAACTTTGATAGGATTTCACACATAGGGTTCGTTCAATATGGACGACTGATTGCAGCGACCAACAAATCAAAATGTCGATTTAATTTATTGTATTACTAGCTGGGACCCGCAGTTTCACCCGCGTTTAATTTAAAAGAAATTTAGAGTATTTCGACATAGAGACTTGACATAGAATGTATATATTGGATTTCAAGGGGTTTTTTTTTTGCGCGAAATTCTAATTATTTTTCTAAAATAAAAGTAGCCTTATTCCTTATAATATCAGCTATTTGCCAGTGAAAGTTCCGTCAAAATCGGTCCAGCTGTTTCGGAGATTACCCGGAACAAACAGACAGACAAAAAAAATAATTAAATGCATTTTTTGTTAGGTATATGTTCCGTATATACTTTCATATGCATTTAGTAAAAAGCTGTTATTTTGACATTACAAACAGACACTTCAATTTTATTTATTTGTATAGATGACCAGTAATTTCACTAGCTGCAGTGCAATTGAAACACAGTAACGTCTAAAGTTGAAACACTACTCCTTGACAGGATAATATCTGACACTGCGGTTGTACCCACCTTTTTTTATTGGTGTCCAGTGGAAATTCTACATGGAACTTCCTTCACCCCGGGGAAGGTGAAGTGGTATGCCGGACTCCTGCCGGCTAAATCTGCGAACCGCGACCCCCGAGGACCCCCAACATGTAGTGATGGCAGGGGGCTCTGGCAGTTGTACCTATCTTGCTGTACTCCTTTAATATGAGACCTTTTTTATTTTTTTTTATTGGTGCCCAGTGGAAATTCTACATGGAACTTCCTTCACCCCGGGGAAGGTGAAGTGGTATGCCGGACTCCTGCCGGCTAAATCTGCGAACCGCGACCCCCGAGGACCCCCAACATGTAGTGATGGCAGGGGGCTCTGGCAGTTGTACCTATCTTGCTGTACTCCTTTAATATGAGACCTTTTTTTTATTTTTTTTTATTGGTGCCCAGTGGAAATTCTACATGGAACTTCCTTCACCCCGGGGAAGGTGAAGTGGTATGCCGGACTCCTGCCGGCTAAATCTGCGAACCGCGACCCCCGAGGACCCCCAACATGTAGTGATGGCAGGGGGCTCTGGCAGTTGTACCTATCTTGCTGTACTCCTTTAATATGAGACCTTTTTTTTATTTTTTTTTATTGGTGCCCAGTGGAAATTCTACATGGAACTTCCTTCACCCCGGGGAAGGTGAAGTGGTATGCCGGACTCCTGCCGGCTAAATCTGCGAACCGCGACCCCCGAGGACCCCCAACATGTAGTGATGGCAGTGGGCTCTGGCAGTTGTACCTATCTTGCTGTACTCCTTTAATATGAGACCTTTTTTTTTTTATTTATTTTTTTATTGGTGCCCAGTGGAAATTCTACATGGAACTTCCTTCACCCCGGGGAAGGTGAAGTGGTATGCCGGACTCCTGCCGGCTAAATCTGCGAACCGCGACCCCCGAGGACCCCCAACATGTAGTGATGGCAGGGGGCTCTGGCAGTTGTACCTATCTTGCTGTACTCCTTTAATATGAGACCTTTTTTTTATTATTTTTTATTGGTGCCCAGTGGAAATTCATCATGAACTTCCTTCGCCCCGGGGAAGGACGAAGGGGTATGCCGGACTCCTACCGGCTAAAACCACTGGAGCGGTCATCTTCGACACTTAAGGGAGGCTCCAGGTCCTCGTATGATCACACTAGAGCCACCCACTGGTGCCACGCCTATTGGCACATCTCGGAGAGGGTGACTGTAAAGCGGTCACCCCCCCAGGGGGATTGTAAAGGATCCGCCAAAGCGTCCCACGGCAGCGCGTGACCACATGCGTGCTACCGTCTTCTCTTGGGTCGCTTGGCGTGGGCACGCAGATTCCCCAATCTACGCACCCGCGAACCCAGAGGTCCCCCACCTTATAGCAATGGCAGGGGTTTTCAGGCGTATCGGAATTAGGCGCCAGGGCGGTTGTTACCCCGGCGCCGTCTCCTTCTTCTTCGAGCGGGATCGGCACTCTCCCGATCCCGCTCTGCGATCTCCTTCTGGAGCATGACGCTCTCACAGAAGGAGACCACTGCATTCCAGTTTTCGTGCTCTGCCAACATAGCCGACACTACTGCTGGCAGAGAGAGATCTTGCCCGATCCGATCGACCAGGATCCGCCGCTCGGCGGCTCACGCAGGGCATGCCTTGAGCGTGTGCTGCGCGGTGTCCTGGTCGCTATCACAATGGTGGCATTGTGCCGTGGCCTCACGTCCTATCCTGTGCAGGTACGCACCGAAACAACCATGCCCGGTGAGCACCTGCGTCAGGCGGTAGGTGACGCGCTCGCTCCTTCTGAGCCAGGCTCCAAAGAGCAGCAGGACGGCCTCCACGACGCGCTTGGTCGCGAACTGCATCCGGAGGCGGCGACGCCACTTTCCAAGTGCGCGCCCTCGAGCTAGCCGCCTCAGCCTGTCCAACGCCCCTGGAGGCGCGCCTTCGCCGCTCTGGCGGAGGGAGCGTGTCTGATCGTAGACCCACGCATCCATCTTAATATGAGACCTAACAACATAATATTATGTATTAGGTTTTATACATTTGAAAGGGTCTAATGTGTGGTATGGCTATGGTCATGTATTTTTGGTTTCCATACTGGAAAAGACAAAAAAGAATATCATGCATAGTGTCTTACCTGATAAAGCAGAATAAAGATCATCATCATCGACTGCTGAACAAAGAATCATCATACGAATATACGGCACGGTTGGTGCAGTGGTTGATACAGTCGACTGCTGCGCTCCGGGTCGCGGGTTCGATTCCCGCACGGAACAAATATTTGTACGATCTGCAGGTAGTTGTTCCGGGTCTGGGTGTATTGTGTGTGGAATTTCTGTCTGTAAACGCACCCACGACACAGGAGAAATTCTAGTGTGGGGCAAGGTTTAAAAAAAAAAAAAAAAAACAAAAAAAGAATTAAGTCACAATATGGATTTTTTTTAAATTATGTTTACTGAAGAAGTTATTAGTTTGGACTAAATTTGAAATTCGGTGGACCGAAGGTTGTAACGCAATGCGGGAGAGCCTATGTCCTGAAGTGGACTCTGATAAGGGTTGGCGGCACGGGTGGCGCAATGGTTAAGCGATTGGCTTTCTGTGCCAAGGCTCGTGAATTCGATTTCGATACGGAAAAAATACTTGTATTGCATACGGGTATTTGTACCGGGTCTGAATGTTTGTGCATGTAGAATTTGCATCTGTAAACTGTCCAAACGCAACATGAGAAATCCTAAACAGTATTTTCAATACAAAAAAGACCTTCATTCACATTCGATACAATATAAAACATAAAATCCACAATCTTAATTCAGAATTCTACGTAACAAAAGCAAGAAAAATCCTTGTATAGTCATAAACCTTCATACAACGACCCATCCATTGTATGTACACTCACAACCAAAACCAATTCACTACAAAATAATCTCTTACATTAAGTTAAAGTAAACATCGGCCGTGTGTTGTCCGGATCCGTGTGGTGTCCGGATCCGTGTGGTGTCCGGTCCGTGTAGTATCCGGATCCGTGTGGTGTCCGGATAAGAATAGCACCACTCCATCTCCTCCTAAGGATGTCTAATCTAAACCGGAGGGATGGGCAGCAGCGTCACTTCTGTGAAACGGTAGCCATACTGTGCTCACTATCCCGCCTGCCGAGCGTGGTGAGTATTGGCAAATACCTCCCAAAATGATGACACAGTTGTGAAAATATATAGAGAGAATTACACCCAGTGCGAATCGCGATTGAGCTTGCAGAGTATCCGCACTGCGACGTCTCTATATATGATCGACATGCAACGGTCATGCATTTGGACGTTCATTTAGAGAATGGGTAGCAAATTTATTTCAATCCTGAAAATGTTACAGGTTGCTAAGAAAATACGCGTCAAACTACACTTTTCACTTTTCCACTGCTGGACACAGGCCTCCCCCAAAAATCACCACAACGACCGATATGGGTGTGTTGTGGGCTCATTGGAGGGTTTTGCCATAATCAGCACGCTTGGCAGACGGGTTGGCGATCGCAGTTGAGTTGTTAATTTACTCGAAGGACGCTGCTGCCCATCCTCCGGCTAATCTATTAGTCGATTTTTACGACACCCACGAGAGGAGATGGGGTGGTGGTATTCTGAGCCGGCAACACATTTTATAATTTTATATAACATTTTATATAAAGTTAAAGTAAACATCGGCCCGTTCCGTACCTGCTACGAACTTGCACGATCCGGAAGAGAATATCGATCCAATGCTAATTTAACACCGTAACGTTACTTTATTGATGGGAAATCGCTCCTATTGCTCCCATAAAAGCCGCCATTAAATAAAAAAGTTGCTGTGGGATTTTTGTGTGGGGGAAAATTGGTATTTATGGGTGGTGTACTAGAATACTTAATGTTAGCTATGTTTGAGTTCCGAGGGCTCTGGGATTTGATTCATCCACGTATTTGTGATGTGTAGAAATGCAAAAAATATGTTTTCGCGTATATCGTGTACGAAAGCGTCTCATGCTCTACCGATTGAGCTAGCTGCGCTATTCGTGTAGTGGACACTACACGAATAGCGCAGGATAGGATTAGGCATATAGGATTTAAAATATAGTAACACTCCATCTCCTCCCGTGGATGTCGTAAAAGGCGACTAAGGGACTATAAGCCAGAGGGCTGGGCAGCAGCATCCATTCTACACTCACCAACCCACCTACAAAGAGTGGCGAGTCCTGGCAAATTATCCCCATAACGACGACACTCAGCTGGTAACTGAGAAAATCTATGGGGAAGGTCTTTGTCCAAAAGTGGAAGTCCTTTGGCTGATGTGGTGATGACGGTTAAATTTTTATTTAAAAAAATCCAAGTTAACTCCTCGTGAACGACTTAGTAGGTAAAATTTAATATATATAATATTCCAAGCTTACACTTCACTGAAAATAATTCGTAATCCATATTAATTTCCCTAGCTTATTTCAATTCTGTTACTTCAACAAAAAGTAACTAGAAAATTATAATAAGGTTTTCCAAGTATTTTCCCTAATAATTAAATTTGTTTACCAGTTCCAAGAAAACGTGTACTTACTTATGTTGCATTTCACCAACAGAGTTCATTAGTTGAGGCAAAAGTGTGGTTCTTTCACGAGAATTACTGGACTGGGCAAAAATCCAAGCAAGTATTTATCGGGAAGTAAGAATGTAAAGTCTGTCTTAGATTAGGGAATGCCTGAGTCTTTGTGAGGTTTGGATTTCTAATGTAAGTGATTTTATTTAAACTTGTCAATGTCCATTTTATACCGGTGGTAAGTCTCTTATTGCAGAAGGCCGGCTAGGTAGGTACCACCCCCGCTGCCGTTTGCGCAGCATTGCATAGCACACAAGGACGCTTCGTGGATCCTTTACAATCGCCCGGTGGGGGGGAAGCGGACTGCTTTACAGTCATTCTCTTCGAGATGTGCCTACAGGCGTGGCACCAGTGGGTGGCTCTATTGTAATCATTCAAGGACCTGGACCGCCCCAGTGGTTTTAGCCGGTAGGATTCCGGCATGCCCCTTCATCCTTCCACGGGGTCGAGGAAGTTCATGCAGAATATGCAAAAAATAAGTTTCCACAACCTTCAAAATGGAATCATGCGCGTGATGGGTAGGATACGGGAGCATCCTGGTACTGTCGCAACTAACAACTCCATATCGATTTCGACTTGCCGACCATCATGCTGTTCATGAAACAATAGTTGAAACGCTACATCAACAACGCCATCCGAATTGTCGTGGTATTGGTAAAATACTGTAACTAACAAAAACTCTAGCTTTTTCTAAAAAAGGACATTAAGAAGATTAAAGAAAGAAACAAATCAGTTGAGGTTTCAATAGACTCGTATTGAGAGCTTATGGTAAGTTCAGCAGTCGATGTCATCTGGCTGATATGTATAAATCAATTTATAAACACACAAATAAAAGAAAATTTTCAAATACTTGTTTTTGAATTACAATGTAAAAAGAAATTAGAGGTTGAAACATAAATATAGAACTGTCGATGGTGTGTTTCGTTCCACGGCTTATCCATAACCTATCCATAGCCTATTGATGGCAATTTTGGCTTTAAAGCTGCAATCCTCGCGAGAAGTATAAAAGTTAAAAATATAATATATTTGTGTGCTAAATTTAATAGAAGGTAAGGTTGAATAGGCATCTTCTGAGTGCGCCCTTTCTATCGTAAACCTCTCATGACGTTCCATCGGGTGAGATCGAGGTCAAGAACGGACACAGTCCTAAATAAAATTTACTTGTTAAAGGTCTATAAGTACTTAAAGATTATTTTTACTAACAAAAATAATGTTCTTGTTACAAAATTCTGATATTATCACCAACTTTAGCACCACCCACTTTTATGCCCACTTTCTTTCCTTGGGCAGAAACCTTAATTTCCACAGTAAACATTTTCCGTCACCACATTAAATAATGCTCATAAAGAAAATTAAGCTTTGTAAGAAACGAATTAAAAACTAATTTGGCGTGTGCCGAGTTGAAGGTTGCTTCGTCCTAACGACGTATATAATTGATCTGATAAAAGCAAGCTAAAAACCTTTGGTTTTGTTTGGTCACAATATTATTCATTTTTATGTTTTTGTAAAGCTGTGTGGGTATTTGGCTAAGCTATGTATGAGACATTTCTAATCTGTTGGTGTATAAGCGACTAAAACTTTTTTTTTGTTGGGCTTTGCTGACATTTCTAGGAAATATGGCTGGAAATATCAACCGGACATTTCTGGCGCAGCCAAAAGAGGCCTCCAGCCAGGCTTAAAATTAATTTTATATGCTAAGCAACTTGCGCTAAGGGCGCCCCCTGCGGGACATGGACCTTGACTTAAAGCGTTGCTGGGGATAACAAGGTAGGAGTAAGTTATACTTACTTCTAAGGTAGGAGAGTTTTATTCCCCACGGCTTACTTTACTTTGACTTATGTATCCTTATTTATAATATATCTCCATAGCGTAGCATATTAAACCTTATTCGTTAGTAGCATTCGCAGGTAAAACTATTCTTAACCGAGTATTTTTATATCAGCAGTTTGATATGTTTACCATACACACACACACAGAAGCAAAATTAGTCGTTTTTATGGTTCCGTACATCCGAATGAAAAATCGGCGGAATCCTTATAAGAGCACTCGTATCTATCGATCGTCTATCGATCTGTCACAGCCAATTTGCATCGAATCCACTCGACCGATTAAGTTGAAATTTTGTGCACATTTGAATTCCTGCGCTCCAAATACAGATGTGTGACGTAAATTAAGACATTTTAAATATGAGTCACTTATGGGGGGATATTAAAAAATTAAATAAATAAGTTTTTCTAACTGTACAGTGTAACATCAAATGGAAGGGCTTTGTTATGAGGGTTTATAATTTTATAATAATCTAGCTGCCCGCCATAGCTTCCCACAGGCAGGGACATGCAAACTCGATTGCAGCGTCACCTACCGAGTCCATTAGTATAGTAGTAGTGGAATATAATAGTATAATCTAAGCCATCCAGAGACCCACTCAAGGTGAAATTCTTTGGGTATGTCAAAGAATTTCACCAAAATCGGTCCCGCCGGTTAGCAAGAGAATACACACGTACAGAAGAAATATATAAATAAGATAGTTTTAAAGTTATTTGAGAAAATAGATGAAAATTGACTATTCTGCAAAATCGGTCTTTACTTATAGATTACAGGAAAACCCATAAAAAGTCTATGGTCTTAATAAAAACATTGTAAATCATTCAAAACGTACGTGCGTACAAACTTACATTTGCAGTTGGAATGTATGGGAGACCATATTTTTAAACTACAATGTTAATATAAGTTTTTAAACTGTCATGGTCACTGACACTATTATTGGAACTGAAAACGGGATATTTACCATGTTTTTTATTTCTTTTGAGTTCCCGATATTTCGGCGCTGTTGCAAGCGCCATGTTCACGGATAAACTAAAGTTTTTGCGGGTGGATGTTTAAGAGCAGACAAAACGATCTACTCTCTTCCTTAAACGTTTTGTGCGCTGGGTGCCGCTACCACTATCACTTAAATCACTCACAACTCGACTTTGTTCCGCCGCACGTATGATTTATGCGCCGAGGAACATTTACGTACAGAACTAGCGCATATGCAGAGGGTCCTACAGAGGAATGGATATACATCGAATGCCATACACTATAGACAAAAAACTATGTCTAAGCATAGGAAGTGCGAGGTGGAGCGGCAACCGGCAATTTTTGCCGTACGTGAGGGGAGTGACAGATAAGGTTGCAAATATTCTTTAAAAATACTCCGCTACTCTGCTGGATTCGGGATCGAATCACTGGTTCGAGTTACATAACCATCAGGTAATCTCGACAGAACGCCACTATATACCCAGACTGGTCGAGAAGCCATTGAGATTACAAAATGTAATAACTTAAACCGGGAGGACGGGTTTCAACTGTCGTAGGCCTGGAATCCAGTGTTTCGATTGTGTAAAGACCGAAATGTGCCGTAAAAAGTTCGCGAGCGGACAATGAGTTTCGTGTGTCGGGAACAAAGTCGAGTTGCGAGTGACTTAAGTGATAGTGGTACCGGCACCCAGCGCACAAAACGTTAAAGGAAGAGGGTAGATCGTTTTGTCTGCTCGTAAACATCCACCCGCAAAAACTTTAGTTTATCCGTGAACATGGCGCTTGCAACAGCGCCTAAATATCGGGAACTCAAAAGAAATAAAATACATGGTAAATATCCCGTTTTCAGTTCCTAAAATGTTATTTTTTTCCTAGAGTACATTATTGGTACAAGATAGAACAATAGATAATATATTCAACAATTTCCCTCTACAATCCGGTACCATACATACTTTTTTTAGTCACCAGAAACAAATTTGGGTCAAAAAAAGAAAACAAAACATGTAAGATAACACATTCATCGCACGGAAGCTTCTTCATGCGAATTCAACTCGCACTTATCGGGTTTATATTTTGGATATAATATAGAAACTAGTCATAAGTTGGAAGGTGTGAGTCATACCCACCAGATGTACGTAAAACTCGAGTTGTGCGATTATGAGTCCCGAAAAAAAACTAAACTAGACAAAACGTTTTTCGTAATTAAACGTTTTATTTGATTATTTTCCTTGGTATAATTTCTTCGTTATACTTTCGTTTAAACAGTGAATTGTTTTAATATCCTTGAGACATCAACCTTCACTTAATTCAACATGGTTTTATTTTTCAGGCAATTATGTCTGAACAAGCAAATACAACCACCCAGACGGCCATGATGTCATTTTTATGCAAACTTTGTGCCGTCAAAAATAAGCATGCATAGGTCAGACTAACAACCAACTTGGCCAAGTTTCTTTGTCCTTTTGTAAGCACGGCATGCATTTTCTGTCTCTATTTGGAAGCAAGGCAAGCCTTCTTGCTTTGAGTGTGTGTGGTAGGTTTATGCTAGAGATTTTCTAAGCCCATTATGACTTTTTTCTATCGTTTCCGTTATTCATCATCATCATCATCATATCATGTCAGCCACAGGACGTCCACTGCTGAACAAAGACCTCCCCCTTGGATTTCCACAACGAGCGGTCACATGCCGCTCTCATCCAACGACTCCCAGCGACCCTCACCAGGTCGTCTGTCCACCTCGTTGGATTTCGTCCCACGCTGCGTTTTCCGGTGCGCGGTCTCCATTCGAGAACCTTTTTGCCCCAACGGCCATCAGTTCTACGAGCAATGTGCCCCGCCCATTGCCACTTCAGTTTACTAATCCTTTCAGCTATGTCGACAACTTTAGTTCTTCTACGGATCTCCTCATTTCTGATCCGATCTCGTAACACGCACTGGTTAAAGACTTTCGTCTTGAGGCAATGCGGTATTGTTGACGAAAAGACGTTGCGAAGTTACGTTATTGTAATACTTTAATTTTAAATTTAAGTTATGCATTCTCTGAATTACTTGTGTACTGCCCCCAAAAATATGTGTTAGGTGGCCTACTTGAGCCAAACTAAACCAAACATAACATTTTTTTATTGATGTAGTTTAGAGAGAAGCTTTTAGTATAATGGTAGATCTATTGATCTGCGAAGTAAAGGGTGGGTAACCTTTCTAGGTTCAGACCCTATGTCTTTTAAAGGCGCAATAAACCATAGCTCTCGATCGCCATTAATAATAACAATGGCAGTCGTTACGGGTAGACAAAGCCGATTGTCTGATAACCGGTTTTACCTTTGGATAAAACCCCACGGTGTTCCTTCCACTTACCTGCGTCTGGGGATGAGGTCTTCGCCTCGTAAGACCACACCCCTAGCAGGTATCGGCCCGTCACATGGTGTGACAGACCCCGCCTCTGTACGACCTGGCAGACCGCACATCCCTTCAGAGAGGTGCGCGCCGAACAACGCGCCACCGTCTCAGATCCAGTTTCAGTTCGAGAGACAGATTGCCCCTGGGCGACAAACTATCCCTATTAGTTACTACCCTTCAATATCTATGCGTCATTATTACTAACGAATGAACGAATGAAAATGAATCTTACAAAAAGCTTAATCACAACAAAAACTGCACCATCAACATCCTTATTACGGCAGAAAACCATTTACCCAACATTTCATTTATGAGACTGCATGATTGATTAGCCAGCCTTATCAGGGACCATTGTTTTCCATAAAACACTCTATTCCATGGGAAAAAAGGCTAATTTGTCGGCTTTCTTCGGAAGCCATGATTATCGTACCGTAATTGATTTTGAAATATAAAATCTTGATATGAAAATTAATTTGTTGTGGAAGTTAATCAATAGTGTGACTGGGACTTCTTTAAGAAGCTTTAATTTTGGTGCTTTACCTTTATAAGGTAGACAGAGAGTTCAGTTGTATTACCGGGATTTAAAAAAATAAATACCAAACGTAATAATAAATAATATCAGTATATGAACGTCCCGCCACAATGGGCCTCATAAGAAAACTCAAGATCACTCAGTCAGCTGTAGAAAGAACTGTACTTAGTATTTATTTACAAGATTGTATCAGAAATTAAAAGATCCGTAAAAGAAGTTAAGTTCCCGACGTAGCTGAAGGGATTGGTACTCCGTCAAGTTACAGAACGCACAAACCCATCTCATCCCGTGGGTGTCATAAAAAGCGCCTATGGGATTAGCTGAAGGATGATCAGCAGCGTCCTTCGAGCACATTAACAACTCAACTGCGATCGCCAACCCGTTTGGCGATTATGGCCAAACCTACCTATGAACACAACACACCCTGACCGGCTGTTTTGTCGATCTATGGAAGAGGCCTGTGTTGTTTTCACAATCTAATCTAAATAATAAACTAGACACTTACCGCGTTCGGTGTTCAGATTGGCCCGCTCCAAACAGTTCAACCAATCGCAGCGCTGAACGCGGTAAACGTGTGGTTTAGTATTAGGTTTCTTTTTTTTAAACTCAGATAAATATCGGGCAACTTCTGGCGAAGCCAAAAAAGGCCTCCAGCCAGGCTTAAAATAAATTTTATAAACTAAGCAACTGCTGCTAACGGCACCCGCTGTGGGACTCGAACCTCAGCTCGGTTGCTGGGGGATACAAGCTATGTAAGGACAACAGGATCGGTATTATTTAAATAAGTATTTTAGGGGACATTTAAGACTGCAGGCTCGGCGACAGGCCTCCGCGCGTCACAAAGAATAAAGTTGCGATTTTTTTGACTGTCAGGTTTCGCGCGGACATTTCAGGGAACTTTCGCTCCGTAACCGGGCATTTTGGCGAAGCCGAAAGCGTAAAGCCTCCAGCCAGTCAGTTGCATTGATTTGCATTCTTACAGTTAAGCGTGACGGTGTTTCTGTAACCGTATTTACACTTTTTGAAATTGAGTGAACAATTTTCAGGATTACTTTTTTATTGCTTTTGTTATAATAATACTCAAATACATCGGATTATTTCCAGCATTAATCTAGAGATATTAATCTTAAAATAAGCGCTAATAACAATGGCGAAGTACTTAAAATTTTCATAGAGTAAGCTAATTTAATGTTACAAAGTCGTTACCACTTATTCATAATCTTTGGTCAAAATCACGTAATCCACCATAAGTTTTTATCAAGGGTCAAAAAGAAAATAACCTTACACTTCTATACATATACAAATAAATAAAATTGAATTGTCTGTTTGCAATGTCAAAATAACAGCTTTTTACTTAATGCATATGAAAGTATATACGGCATCTGCAACAAGAAAACTTTTTTGTCTGTCTGCCTGTCGGTCTTTCTGTCTATCTGTCTGTTGTCCCCGCTAATCTCCGAAACAGCTAGACCGATTTCTGCGAGACTTTCACTGGAAGATAGCTGATGTTATAAGGAATAACTTGGACTAATTTTATTTTAGAAAAAATAATTAGGGTTCCGCCCAAAAATAATAAAACCCATGAATTTCAATATATATACTCTATCTATGTCAAGTGTCTATGCCGAAGTACTTTAAATTATTGATAAATAATCCAATTTCTTTTAATTTAAACGGCGGGTGAAACCGCGAGTTCCAGCTAGTCTAGAATAAGATCGGATTAAAAGATTTCTTATTCATGTCGAACATCATGCACTGATGAATAGTCGAGACTTTAATTGCCACGTTCCAAGACGCGTTCGGTTTCTTATTGGGAAAAACGGGCAAGAAACTTCAATAATTAGGTACTGTTTAAAAAAATAAAACAGCTTTTTCACACACTAGCGTTTCTCCTGTGACGTGGGTGCGCTTATACTAGTAGATACAAATTCCACAAATACACCTAAATCCAAAACAACTACCTGCCGATCCTACAAATGTTTGTTCCGTGCGGGAATCGAATCCGGGGCACGGAGCGCAGCAGCCGACTGTATCTGCCACTGCATACTACATAAATAAAATAATAAATACAGTAAAAGTGAGTATCATGTAGCCTACTACATCTATGAATTATAACTGCCTGTTGTTTGGCAGTATGAGTCTGTCATGCTCACTAAAATGTCTTGCTGATGGTGGCGTTATGTATCGGGTCCAAAATTTAATGTCCGTGTGTTCAAAACCGTAAATCTCAATTATTTCGCCCTTCCCCGGGATGAAGGAAGTTCCATGTGTAGAATTTCCACTGGAAACCAATAAAAAAAAGGGTATAGTATATATATATATATATATATATATATATATATATATGATATATTACAGACACTTGACAGCCGGGTGTGTGCTTACAGTATGTTGTCATACCAGTTAGAAGGACGTGCTTCCTTTAATATATCCTTGACACCTTTACCAAGAACCAAATAAGACCTAAAAAATACTAAGAACAATTTTACCAATCTTTAAACCATTTACACACTGAATTGTATTATTAACCCCTATTACTCTAAACGAGAAAAAGCCTTAAATAAAACCAAGGATACTTAACCCGGTACATAATAATGAAATTAAAAGGCACTTTGTATGAAACTAAGTAAAACTGGTTAACGAGTTGAAATAACTCGTAAAACGTTGCTATGGGGAACACGCACACCAGTGTAGACGGCGTGTGTAAACAGCGGCGTGGTTACAGCGTGTTTGAAAAATTGGTTTCGAGTCAGTACTATTTAGAATTTGCCGTGTGGTCCCGCCTTGTGCGGTGTGGTGCCGGCTCTGAATACCACCACCCCATCTCCTCCCGTGGGTACGACACCCGAAAAGTCGACTAAGGGATTAGCCGGAGAATGGGCAGCAGCGTCCTTCAAGTACATTAACAGCTCAACTGCGATCGCCAACCCGTCTGCCAAGCCTAGCGATTATGGCAAAACCCCCCAACACTCATATCTGTCGTTATGGTGATCTACGGGGGAGGCCTGTGTCCAGCAATGGACTTCATTCGGCCGAAATGATAAATTTATACGGCCTTTAGAATAAAAGTTGATTATCAAACAAAATTAAAACAAAAACAACATAAACAAAATAATCGCCAGTCAAAAAAACAACAGCATGTATAGAATAGGGCGGCGACGGGCCCGCCCGCCCTGCGCTTCGCACTTATAAAATATAAATAAGCCTACATTGTACACAATCTATGCATCGATGCTCGCTCACCGCGGCAAAGGAAATTGTTACCTTGAAGGGCGACAGCTATAGTACCTATAGGACTGATGGAAAGCCTTCAATGTTGGATTGGAAGTTAAAGAAAATTTGCCTTTTATGTACAGAGTAAAAACGAAAGCTTAGTCTTGCACTACTGTTAGAAAGACTGATAAGCAAAAGAAAGTTTGCTTTATATCCCGCACTTGTTTTATCATAATTATGGGGAAAAGATACATCAGGGAGCGGGGAAAGAAGCGTTTATCATTACGGCTATGCTTAGTTCTAATTAGTCTTTTCGTCCTGAACAAAACCCTCTATTTAGCAAGAAGGTTTTAAGAATCACTTTCAGTCCTCTGAGAAGAAATGCTGAAACGAACTCAAAGGTTTCTGTTTTAAAGTCCATACATATTTACGATGGTACCGTGTGGTGCCGGTTAAGAATACCACCACCCCATTTCATCCCATGGGTGTCGTAAAAAGCGACTATGGGATTAGCTGGAGGATGGGCAGCAGCGTCCTTCGAGTACATTCATAACTCAACTGCGATCGCCAACCCGCCTGCCAAGCGTGGCGATTATGGCAAAACCCCCCAATGAGCACACAACACACCTATATCGGTCATCATGGTGATCTTTGGGGGAGGCATGTGTCCAGCAGTAGACTTTATTCGGCCGAAATGAAAATGATGATATTTACGATACAATATTTAGAAAAATGTAGGACAACGTCTGGCATAGCCTTTAGCCAAATGATCCATAGCCATTTTGGGATGACCTGTCCTGACTGCGTGAATCACAAATTGTGTAGGTCAACATAATTTTAAGGAGCTCAGCATGACATTTGACACTCAAAACCTTATTTTTGGGACAAAATACGGTATTCATTTTTTTTTGTTTCATAGATCTAAGCTACCCCAGAAGACAGAAATGTGGCAACTATTCTTTACAAATTATGTACTAAGCCAATATGTGTACGTGTTTTTGTTAAATCATGTTTGAGGTGAAACTTGTCTGGGCGCGATTAGAGTAAGATTTTAAGGTCTTTCGTAACGTGTAATGTTGAGTGGGCGCATGCGCGGGCATAAAAATTGACGGTGCATGCACGGGCATAAAGTATACGTGCATACAGAGGCGTAAAATATGTACGTGCACGCGCAGGCATAAAAAGTGAACGTGCATGCGTGGGCATAAAAAGTATACGTGCAACCGCGGGCATAAAAAGTGTATGTGTATGCGCGGGCAAGTTTCACTTCCGTCACGTGTAGGGAGTGGCAAGTGCTTTATATTTCCGTTTAAAA
This sequence comes from Diloba caeruleocephala, assembly GCA_947459985.1. Classification (NCBI taxonomy): domain Eukaryota; kingdom Metazoa; phylum Arthropoda; class Insecta; order Lepidoptera; family Noctuidae; genus Diloba; species Diloba caeruleocephala. Next base: position 19,072,546 of record OX381624.1, read on the forward strand.
ACATGAAACGTTTTAAGTTTATTTATTTATTTATTTATTATACTCTTTATTGTACACCAATCGTTAAAGGTAATAAAAACAGTAGTGCTTTATTTTTTATTAAGTTCATCAACACTAAACAATAAAATTATTTGAAAACATAAACTCACACTACAGTAGTAATTAAATTGACTGTGAAGTTCAGAATTAAGACATGAATCAACTTTCCTTTTGTTTTGAGATTGTTAACTATAAGTTTTTGAACCCGTGACCTAACACATTTGGATACATTCACCATAGTAGCAGACATAACATTGGAATGTAATCAGTTATTACATCAGGTCGCCGACATCCACTGTCCCACTGCAATGTGTAGTCGTGAGAGGGAATGTTCCCATTAGAGCCTCATAGCAATTCAGCCAGGTTGAACGCTTGCCGCAAAACCCCTCAATGAGCACGAAACACACCGATATCGGTCGTTGTGGTGATGTTTGATGGAGGCCTGTGTCCAGCAGTGGACTTTATTCGGCCGAAATGATGAACGCTTGCCTTCCGTAGACGTCTGAGTTCGATCCCAGTACCCCTGGTTTTTTGGATTCATGTGCGATTCAGAGTTTGATTATCACTTGCGTTAACGGTGAAGGAAAACACCCTGAGGAAACCTGCACACCTGAGAAGCCTCCAAAATGTTCTGAATGGTGTGTGTAGTCCGCCAGACCGCACTGGGCCAGCGTTCCACCACGCAGCTAAGGCCTAACCTTTCTCACTATGAGAAAAAACCCGTGCCCAGCAGTGGGGGAGTAATAAGCTGATCATGTTACTGCCCATATTACGAAGCCCACGGAAGTAAAGACGCGGTGGTTTATTCTGTGTAACTACACGTCACAATTGCGACATGGTTGGAGCAGTGGCTAAGCGTTTAGCTTTTTAGGCTACCTATAGAGGATCAACATATATATCAGGATTTCCCACGGTGCAAGAGAAATCGTAGAGTAGGACTTCATTTATAAAAAAATATATGTACATATCCTTCAAAAATCCATTTATATTTATTCAATTATATAATTAACCATGATAAGGACAGTAGATCTTAGATTTTCGTTTTGCAATGGCCACATAAGATGGAGTACAGCATTTGGCTTATGCAAACAAAGATACAATTTTTACATAACATAATAAATTCACAAATTCACAAATAAGGAAGTGTACGTATGCTTATGCCTATAAAAAAGTAGTTACGAAAAATCAGGACAATAAAACTGCATACCATAAAAAATCCCTATGATATCCCCGACCAATGGGATCGCATAAAAAGTATCCCCTTACGAGGGCACCCCTATATAGCTACGAAATTACGGCGGGTAGTTTATAAAATTCGCCGACTGGTGGAGGGGGGTGGGGGGTGACGAGAGGGGTGGAAACAACCCTTAATGGCTGGATTGCGTGACAGAATTTCGGCAGTGACCCGAGTTGGCCTGTGAAAGTGAAAATATCTATTTAGAGTTGTAATACTAGATGGTTTCAATATTATTGATGTTTAGTTTTGTACTGTTTTGAATACCTAGATGATTGAGGTGGTATGAATTGCTTCATCATCATCATATTAGCTAAATGACGTTCACAAACAACGGCCTCCCCCTTTGAATTCCACAACTACCGGTTACCTGCCACTCTCATCCAACGACTCCCAGCGACCTTCACCAGGTCATCCGTCCACCTCGTTGGAGTCGTCCCACGCTGCGTTTTACGGTGTGTGTTCTACACTCGAGAACCTTTTTGCATACATAATCAGCGCATCACTGTCCCACTGCTGGGCACGGGCCTCTTCTTGTGGTCTTTGTGGATGAATTGCTTAATATCGAGTAAAATATTTCATATTTACATTAATTTAAACAAAAACACATCGCTTCCTATCTGTAGTCAAAGCACATACAGAAAAAGCGAGTGATAACATTTGCATATAACACTTAATTTTATTTTTCCGTGTGGTGCCGGTTTGCCGTGTGGTGCCGATTCAGAATACCACCACCCCTTCTCCTCCCGTGGGTGTCGTTAAAGTAGACTAAGGGATTAGCCGGAGGATGGGCAGCAGCGTACTTCGAGTACATTAACAACTCAACTGCGATCGCCAACCCGTCTACCAAGCATGACGATTATGGCATAACCCCCCAATGAGCCCAAAACACACCCATATCGGTCGTTGTGGTGATCTTTGGGGGAAGCCTGTGTCCAGCAATGGACTTCATTCGACCGAAATAATGACTTAATTTTAAAATAATACATGAAAGCAACTTCTTGAAGCTAGTAAAACAACTTTTAATCACAGTATCAGCTAAAATACGTCCACTATTGAACAGAGGCCTCACCCATCGATTTCCACAATGACCAGACATGTCGTGTTGACCTCTATATAGACAGGCATATTGGGGGAAATTTGCCAGTACTACACTTAGCAGGCGGGTTGATAAGCGCAGTATGGCTGCTGTTCCACAGAAAGGACGCTGGTGCCCATTCCTCTGGCTTAGAGTCCCTTAGCCGCCTTTTACGACCTCCACGGGAGGAGATGGAGTGGTGTTATATTCTTAATCCGGACACCACGCCATACGATCGGTGTTACGATCGCATTTAACATAAAAAAAGTCATATCCGTAATCCGAAATTCATAGATTTCGGATTTGATCGATTATTAATTTCGGCCGTAAGATTGCTGCGATTTCAATTAGTAGTCCCGAACTTTGCATTTGAACGAAATGTTACTGGGAACGTGTTATATCAAGGCGAAACTTATTCCAATATCCATTTTCTCACCCATTTTAGTAGTAAATTTTTAGATGAGTACATTTTTTTGCTATGCAATTCATAATTACACTACTCCTTCAGTAAACAATCTTTTTAATTATTATTTATGGGAACCATCAATGAAACTTGACTACTGGAACTATCTCCAGGATCGATTAAAAAAAAAGAGACCGTCTAGTTTACGACATTCAATTAACATTACCTTAACATCATATTCACTTAACATTGAAGGCTTGCTTTAGTTTATTGGAAATTTACCTACATACTATTTTGTTTGTCCTTCACGGGTCACTCCTTCAATCTAAGGAAAATCTTGGTCTTTTAAAAGGCGGCCTTGGGAACCTGTAGCTCTTGCAGCCTGTCTCTAATAGGTCAATAAAGGCAAACTACAGATGAGGTCGTTGGTCCACTCAAGCCAGCCTAAAAAGGTAACTGGAGAGATCCTAGCCGACTTACGGCCGAAATTAACTATCGATCTAATCCAAAATCTTTGGATTTCGGATTACAGATACGTCTGTTTTTTGTGTTAAATGTGATCGTAACACAACAACGGATGAATTGCAAAATCTTAAATCCGAAGATGTCGGATTAGATTGATTATTAATTTCAGCCGTTAGATCATTGAGATATGCATTACAAAATAATGCTAGCCAAAAGGTGCTCTGCGTTTATATACTTTTGAATCGACATTCATGTTACAAAGTTTATTTACTATCACAACAGCGCGGGAGACTTATGTAATGCCGCTTCTTTAATTATGAAACTTATTAGAGCAAACTCTTTACCTACATTTTGAATACTTATAATCTCCGTAGGGAAAACTATAAACAAATAGAAAATATTATTATTCAAGGTGGTATGAACAACTCTATACATGCCTCGAGCATTTCAGCGCGCCGTAGTATAATTTTATTATAACCAAATTGTTAACAATATTTTCGTAAATATTTTGGAACGAGACCGGTTTGTGTACCATACACAAAACTAAATACTTAATTTATGTACAGATAATTTGTGATGATAATTTATACGAGTATGAGCATTCGTGAACAAAAGAAAGAAACGATTCATATTTGGCCTTTTTAGGAATACTTTTCGTAAACAATACAACTAACTCGTCGTTTCGGCCGAACGAAGTCCAATGCTGGACACAGGCCTCCCCCAAAGATCACCACAACGATCGATATGGGTGTGTTCTGGGCTCATTGGGGGGTTTTGCCATAATCACCTTGCTTGTCAGATGGGTTGGCGATCGCAGTTAAGCTGTTAATGTACTCGAAGGACGCGAAAGGCAACTAACTCGGGTAGTTATTTTATGCAAAATGAAATTATAGCTTATAAAACGAATAAAAGTTTATAAAAGTGTGGGGTACCGTACTCGATATCAAACGTAGATTAAATACAAAAATACAAGCTGAATATAGTAGTTTTGAACATATAAAAATATTTTGTGCCTTTTATTTCGTATTTAATTAAATCGTGTTTTATTACTTATATAAACATTTTTTTATTGACAATTTAACCTTAAAACCCACTTACATTACTTACACATTTAAAAATACCTATAAATTATAAACATATATTACTTACTAATAATGAATTGTAGTGCCGGCTACAAATAGCACCAACCCATCTCATCTCGTGGGTGTCGTAAAAGGCGACTATGGTATTAACCGGAGGATGGGCAGCAGCGTCCTTCGAGTACATTAACAACTCAACTGCGATCGCCAACCCGCCTGCCAAGCGTGGCGATTATGGCAAGACCCCCCAACGAGCACACAACATACTTATATCGGTCATTGTGATCTTTGAGGGAGGCCTGTGTCCAGCAGTGGACTTCTATCGGCCGAAACGAATGAATTCGATTCAATGAATGATATGTGAATGTATGCTAGATAATGATGAAATGTTTAGTGTGTAAATAATAACCAGTTATTAAGTTTTCCTTCAATCATCAGCTAATGACCTGGTACTGTCGCTTAGACGGTGACAGTACCAGATCACAATCCTGTCAAATTATTGCAGTGTCATCGATGCTTGGTACGTCATCAAGATTTCAAGCCAGTCGGACATTTAGAAGGGGATGAAAAGTTTATTGCTAGTTTTCATTACATTCATACATTGACACATAAATACTCTAGGTATCTCTGGGTCTGTTATAATAGAGCGTGTAAAAAAAAAACTATTATGAATAGTCAAGACTTTAGTTTCCATTCATGGATAGAGGAACGTACTGGATATCACGTTAGGGATATCATTAGTTCATGATAATCTGGGATAACAGAAATTACAGATGTATGTAATAGAATAATGACGGCACGTTTGGTGCAGTGACTGATACAGTCGGCTGCTGCGCACCGGGTTGTGGGTTCGATTCCCGCACGGAGCAAATATTTGTATGATGTGCAGAGTTGTTCCGGGTCTAGGTGTATTGTATCCTAGTATGCGCAAAGTATAAAAAGAAAAATAAAATTGTCTGTTTGCCTGTCTGTCTGTCTATCTGTCTGTTTCGAGACTTTCACTGGCGAATAGCTGATTTTATAAGGAATAACTTAGGCTACTTTTATTTTAGTAAACTAATTAGGGTTCTGCGCAGAAAAAAACCCTTGAATTCCAATATATATATTGCATGCCGTGTGGTGCCGGCTCAGAATGCCACCACCCCATCTCCTCCCATGGGTGTCGTAAAAGTCGACTAAGGGATTAGCCGGAGGATGGGCAGCAGCGCCCTTCGAGTACATTAACAACTCAACTGCGATCGCCAACCCGCCTGCCAAGCGTGGTGATTATGGCAAAACCCCCCAATGAGCCCACAACACATCCATATCGGTGGTTGTGGTGATCTTTGGGGGAGGCCTGTGTCCAGCAGTGGACTTAATTCGGCCGAAATGATGATGTCAAGTGTTTATGTCGAAGTACTCTACATTTCTTTTAAATTAAACGCGGGTGAAACCGCGGGTCCTAGCTAGTCATAAATCAGTGTAGCTGTATAATCCGCTTACGCGTGATTTCATGTATGTTACTGCCCGGAATTAAACTCATGACATTTCCCTACTCTAAATCACGCAACCATCCATTGCTCTATAAAACTAAATTTTCAGGAAATGAAGTAAGTTGAATACCGCCATATTAAAACATCATTGATTGTATCAGTGAGTTGATTTTGTACGGAACTCAATATGTAAATGTGAATAAGTGTTGCCAGAGCTATAAATCATTTGGTACATCGTTCGCTAATTTATTAGTGTCGTTTGCATAATTATGGCATTTATTTTTGTGCGTTTGGATTTATTGTGCAGTGTAGTGTAAAATATTAGAGGGTATGGAATGTTGCGAGTTTTATTTCCAAGTTTTTTATCTACTGACTTACTTTAATGTTCAAGTTTGTATGTTTGCCCAGTGATATTACACCTATGCTGTAAGAAAGAACAAAAATTACGAGAGTAAAAGAGATAGCTATCTAAAATGACAACACGTTTACGCAATGTCTTCGTCGCACCTGTGATAGAATGTATGCGTTGTCTCTTTTCTTTCCTTGGCCTGTGTTTTGTTCGAGAATATTATTCTATAAATAATTTGAATAGTATTTTTATTAAAATATTTCATATAGTTTGTAACTCACGTGTGGTAGGAGATCCCTTGTTCTTTATTTATTTTTGCTTGATAGTTTGTGCATTTTCTATACGCACGACAACATTGTTATTACTTAATTAATAAAACAATACAGATTGTGACAGTGTGTGCTCGTTGTCCTGTCTTGGGCGAACTGATTGCGGGGTGCTACAATTGGGGGAGATTTGGTTCTTACTTTTGGCGCGCATGTAACATATCTACGTCTTGTGATATATAATATCATTGTGTTTTTCTCTCACTCACGTCACGCTCAAACAAGTGAACGGATTCAAGTGACAGGACATTGTCCATTACTGGCGTCACGTGAACATGATGATCAGGAGAAATTGATTCATGGACTCATGAATAATTATGATACTTTTCTAACGTATACTATTTTTGAAGTGAAACTTATTTTGAGACAGTGTGAATTGGATTTTATGAAACAAAAATGTATTAGGAATGAGAGATATAATTATAAATGTATTTATAGGGTTTAGGCTGTGAGAGAATGAGATAAAACACGTTTCTATATAGTTTCCCTATTCCCAATTGTCGATCAATTTTAAACGTAGCCCCACATAGTATTCCTGTATCGTGGGTGCGTTTTACAGACATGAATTCCACATACAATACACCCAGACCCGGAACAACTACCTGCAGATCATGCAAATATTTGTTCCGTGTGGGAATCGAACCCACGACCCGGAGCGCAGCAGCCGACTGTATCAGCCACTGCACCAACCGTGCCGCTGTTTACCACCTCCATGGTGTATTCATCTCATTCTCTTACAAATTAACCAAAATACAAAGTTTCGCTGCTACCGCGTGTAAGCTCACATTCGCATTTTTTTTCGTTTCCATTTACTGGGCTCGCAATGGCGCGCAAATTGGGGAGTCTGTGTGCTCACACCGAGCAACCCCCGGGAAGACGGTGGCGTGCACCTGGTCACGTGCCGCCGTGTGCGTAGCACAGCGCACAGCGCACAGCGAGGCTTAGGGGGATCCTTTACAATCCTCCCCGAGAGGTGCCTGGGGGGCGACCTTTTTACAGTAGCCTTCCCTCCGCTAGAGGGGGTGACTGCTTTACATTCATCCCCTCTGAGATGTGCTTAAGGCGTGGCATCACTGTGGGGGCTCTAGTGTGATCTTACGAGGACCTGGAGCCCCTCTTCGGTGCCGAAGATGACCGCTCCAGTGGTTTTAGCCGGTAGGAGTCCGGCAGACCCCTTCGCCCTTCCCCCTTGAAGGAAGTTCATGAAGAATTTCCACTGGATATCAATAAAAAAGAAAAGGTTGAAACATATGAATATGTAAAATAAATAGTATTTTATTTAATAATAAATCCTTTCCGTGACCCTCCGCCTTCAATCGTTCATAATGTTGCCAGTAGTTATTCATTAAAACTGATTTTAAGTCAATATGAATGAAATATTTTTTTATCAATGTCGGCATTTATATATATATAAAAGCAATTAATATATAATGAAATCATAATGCACACGGTAAAAAAATCAAAGTAAAAAGTATTTCTGACACTGTGTCAATAATAAATTTATCGATTATTTACGTATGGCATTGAAGAAGTAAATGTTAATTTGGCTACTGAGCCGAACTGCGCTCACATCCCGCCTGCCAAGGCGTAGCGAGTACTGGTGAATTCCCCCCAAAATGACGACGCCATTGTGGAGATCATTGTGGTGAGGCCTTTGTTCAACAGTGGACGTACTTTTGATGATGTCGAAGTCGCTGGTAACGACCTGTTATACACGTTAGGTGAAGAAGACAATGTTTGGCCGCATCGTACTATATGTACATTAAGTTCATAAACAATTATAAACATTTAGCAACGAACCCTAAAAAATTAAAACTATAATCTAAAACATTACGATAACCTACAAAACAAAATGGCACATAACAACACACCCCAGAGGGCGCTGGCCACGGTTTTATAATAACATATTTATGTAATTTATAACGCACTGCTACTAATGACTTTATGCTAATTGTAAATGACACCATGTTTGTTGATAATAAATTAGAAGTCTTATGTCCGCCCTGAAAAATAACAAATATATATTTTTTAAGGTTTCAACCCTATTTCGAGAGCCATTGCCCGGAAATACAACTTTGATTAGTAGTTTGTGCGTGGTGTTATCAAAAATATGAACTTCTTACGTCTTTTGAATTGAAATAGCTTACGGAAATAATTATTTATTTATATATTATAAATATTATTATTTACTTAGTGTACAAAGGCGGTCTTAATGCCGTAGGCATTTTCTGCCAGACAACCTTTGGGTGAGGCAGAGAACAATAAGGTAGATGCATCAACAACATATGAAACAAAGGTATAGATGGGAAGACATATTATACAAATACATAGGCGTACATAAACATTACATGTATAAATATATATTTATATATACGAAATAAATACATATTATATAATAAACATACACAGATAAGAAAAAATAAATAAAATCAGAGTTGAGATGAATCTGCTGACGTCTTTATGAAAAGGTATTTCGTGAATGAATTAAACGCGATACATTTCCGTAAGCTATTTCAATTCAATGGATGCTATTCGCATCATCATTTCAGCCGAATGAAGTCCACTGCTGGACACAGGCCTCCTCCAAAGATCACCACAACGATCGATACGGGTGTTGTTGGCTCATTGGAGGGTTTTGCCATAATCGCCACGCTTGGCAGACGGGTTGGCGATCGCAGTTGAGTTGTTAATGTACTCGAAGGACGCTGCTGCCCATCCTCCGGCGAATCCCTTAGTCGACTTTTACGACACCCACGGGAGGACATGGGGTGGTGGTATTCTGCGCCGGCACCACACGGCAAGCGGCACGGCAGCTATTCGCATAAACTTCAATAAATATTATTTCTTACGTCTTGTTTGTCGTGTGGTTGCATCACTGACTGATTGTGAGGTACCATGCATGACTGATGCTGTAAACGCTTGAAAAGTAGCTTGCCCGGGTGGGATTTGTCCCTGAATCCTTGTATCCAGGGACAGTGGGATGAGTCGCTCTGCACTTTCGTATGGAAGAAGTTAATTAATACGTCCACCAATGCTGTTAAGCGTGCTCGTCTGCTTGCTATCGGTGAATGGTCAGAGCTATGGCTTCAAGCACTCCCTTCTTCCAACACAGGCACTAGGTTGGATGATACTTCTTTTCAAATCGCTGCATCGTTTAGGTTCTCCTTGTGATGCTCTTGATCGGTCTCGGTGCGGTAAAGCTGTCCCCCGTTTCGGAAACCATGGCCTATCCTGCAATAGCAGTACAGGTCGTATAGCACGGCATGCCAATATTAATGTTATATTCTCCTCCCTTGGATATCGTAAAAGGCGATTAAGGGACTATAAACCAGAGAAATGAGCTGTAGTGTCGCTTCGGAGGAACAATAGCCATACTGCGCTCAGTAATCCAGCAAAATCCCCTCAGAATGACTTTACAATTGTGGAAATCTATGAGGGAGGCCTTTGTTCAGCAGTGGACGTCCTTTGGCCGATATGATGATGATGATTGCCATGTGCCAACTGTATTAGAACTCAATAGCTTACCACGCGACGATGGCAAAAGACCGTACGATATGTTACTACCTTGGAAAATGGGTAAGCCTCTGGTGTGGGACGCTACTTGTGTCGTTATCCTAGCTCCTTCCCATCTTCCAACTACGGCTGCCTGTGCTGGCGCTGCCGTTTTTGCAGCGGAAAACGGCGCAAATATAATAATCTCATAGGAAATTATTGTTTTGAACCGTTTGGGGTCGAAACGCTTGGGCAATGGGATCCGGGTGCACGCAACCATTTCAAAAAGATTTCGAAACGGTTGGTTGACACTTCGCGTGACCAGAGGGCTGGCCTTTTCTTTGGCCGAAGAATACCATTGCCATTCAACGTGGCAATGCTGCCAATCTTCTAGGAACATTACCAGCTGACAGCTAACTACTTTGACGCCTTAGTTCATCTATTTTTACGGTTTTGTTTTTTATTCATTGTTAGCTATTTAGAGCATACAAATATTGTGTATTTTTTTAGTTAAGTGTAAGTTTCATTAAGTTTTGAAGCCTATCAAAGTTTTTTTTTAATAAACTTGTGGGACAAAGTTTTATAAAAAAATACTTTGAGAGGATTTCTCCTCCTTCCTGTCCTTTCCTGTCGTGGGTGCGTTTACAGACATGAATTCCACATACAATACACCCAGACCCGGAACAACTACCACGATCATACAAATATTTGTTCCGTGCGGGAATTGAACTGACGACCCTGAGCGCAGCAGCTGACCGTATCAGCCACTGCACCAACCGTGCCGTCAAAAAAATATGTTATCGTTAGATACAAATATACACATTTTTATTATCTACCATAATAGTCATTACTTTTGCCAGTACCAATTTGCTCGTCTTGTACCACCCTGTTCTTGGTTTGTACCTTTGACATTAAGGTTTTTATTAACCTTTATCAGATCCTCAACCCATCTAGAGGGCGTTCCACACTATGTCCTGGTACACGGCTTCGATTCTACGACTCTTTGTCTCTAACGAGGATTGGTCCTTTGGTACATTCCGACGTTGTCAGCATTTCGCCCAACATCAAAGGAGTCGAATCATCTATACAAATAAATAAAATTGAAGTGTCTGTTTGTAATGTCAAAATAACAGCTTTTTACTAAATGCATATGAAAGTATATACGGTACCAATAACAAAAACACAATTTCTAAATTTGTTTGACTGTCTGTCTGTCGGTCTGTCTGTCTGTCTGTCTGTTTGTTCCGGGTAAGTTCCTAAACGGCTGGACCGATTTTTACGGGACTTTCACTGGCAGATAGCTGATGTTATAAGGAATAACTTAGGCTACTTTTATATTAGAAAAATAATTTGGGTTCCGCACAAAAAAATTAAACCCTTGAAATCCGTCACATATATTCTATGTCAAGTGCCTATGTCGAAGTACTCTAAATTTCTTTTAAATTAAACGCGGGTGAAACCGCCGGTCCCAGCTAGTTGTTTTACATATTTCCACAGTTCCAGAATACCGCTAATACTAATAAAAATTTAAATTAGTGAAATACTTATTCTTGGGCAAAACGCACTTTTTTGTTGACTTTTGTCGCAGTATTCTCGGATTTTTAAGTCTGAAGACCTATTTATGTAGTCTGTCTTATATGTCTTCTAAAATAAATTATGACGATAAATACATTTTTGTAACCTGTTACGGTTTTGTGTACTATTTCGGGGACTCGTCAACACGTATCATAGACGGTGTGTCGTCTGGCAACGCTGCCAGCTTCGCACCTTAGGTTTGCAAGCAATCAAGTTTCAAATTCTGCAAGCCTCTTCGATGATGATGATGATCGATAGAGGCCACCTGTCTAGCGACTAAATCGATAAGGTAATCGATTGGTAGTCGATTATATTGTTAAGTTTATTTATAATCAGATTTGATATTCCTTCTTCCGTTACGTTTGTATATTTGTTACTTTTATTTCTATATAATTACTTTAAATATAATTTATTTATTTATTTATTTATTTATTTATTTAATTTCTATGGAAGACTTACAGCAAAATATAACAAAATGATAACAGTAAAGTAGACAGACAGCCAATAACAAGTCTTCACGTATAAAATCTAGAAAAATAAAACTAGAGTGAACGTTCTTACTTAGGAAATAAACAAAAAAGAAACAAAATTTACTTATAATCTATCAAACTGGTAGTATACAAAATTATAGCTACATAATTATACACACATAAGGCTAACATAGTTTAAACAAACATAATTACATGGCCACCACTAGAATTATAACGGTTATACACTGTTTCATTTAAAGAAATTGAGGCTTAAGCACCTTCTAGCCGCGACCACGCTCGTGCTAAATGGATCAAAATCATGCTGCTTACACAATTTATTGAAGTTTCTGCTTGCACGCACAACATAAGAGTTTTGCCTGTAATTTGAGGATGCAAATGGTACACATATAGGTGGATTAAAGCGAGTTTTTGACGGAACATTAAAATTAAATTTAGATAAGAGATCGGGGCTATCGATGTCATTTTTAAAGATTTTTAACATTAAAATACAGTCGGAGATCTCGCGGCGAGTTGATAAAGGTAACAAATGATACTGTTTACACAGGTTTAAGTAATTTTCGGACTGATACGGAACCCTTTGATGAAAGCACAAAAATTTTACGAATCTTTTTTGTATGTTCTCAATTCGCTCGACATATTTTTGGTAGCATGGATTCCATATTTCGGTTGCATATTCTAACTGACTTCTAACGAAAGTACAGTAAAGAATTTTTAATGTTTTGGCCTTAGTGAAACATTTAGACAATCGCATGATAAATCCCAATGACTTAGACGCTTTAGCGATAATTGCATTCACGTGTGTGTCAAAGATAAGTTTGCAGTCGTGATGCACGCCCAAGTCGCGAATAGAATTACATTTAGATAGTAATTGACCGCCCAGGGTATATGTCGTAGATATAACTGAGCGTTTACGTGAATACGTTACCACCGAGCATTTTTCGGGATTAAGGTCCAACCTACTCGTACGACAGTACTCCTCCAAGCGTTGTAGGTCAGCCTGAAGAGTAGTCGTGTCCTCTAGTGAAGATATAGTAGCGTATATTTTCATATCATCAGCGAAGCACAGTAGTTGAGAAGACATAAAACATGAGTCGATGTCGTTAACATAGACAGTAAACAACAAAGGGCCAAGCAGAGAACCTTGAGGACATCCACTGGGGACAGGAACCCAACTTGAAATATAGTTGTTTAGCACTACAGCTTGAGACCTGTTTTCCAAATAAGAGGAGAACCATCTAAGCAAGTCACCGCGTATACCCATGCTATTTAATTTACGAAGTAGGATGTCATGGTCAATGCGGTCAAAAGCTTTGCTATAGTCAGTATAGACTACATCTACTTGCTCACCCTTATCCATGGCTTCAGTTATAAAATCATTCAACAAGATTAGGTTCGTGACTGTAGACCTGCCCTTCAGAAAACCATGTTGAAATGGGGTGAATGAATGTTTGAGAGCCGAATACACTTGATTATAGACAATCCTTTCGAAAACCTTGGCTATGATACATAATTTCGATATTGGCCTATATTTTGTAATCTCAGTTTTGGGTCCTTTTTTATGGATGGGCGTTATAAAAGCTGATTTCCATATTTTAGGGACAATACCAGTACATAAGGATTTTCTGAATAGAATTGAGAAAGGTTGAGCTAGAGATGTTGCGCACCGTACAAGAAATTTTGGTGAAATATTATCCGGGCCCGCCGCTTTAGATGTGTCCAGTTTGCGAAGTAAGTTGCTCACGTTCTCAACGTTTACTGTTATGCTAGAAATATCTGCTACAGATGATTCGGTAAAAGAAGAAGAATAATAATTGGGGTTAGTGTTATTGGTACAGATAGGATCAAGAAAATTTGACTGAAAATATGCAGAGAACGCCTCACATATTGATTCACCAGAAAGCAAAGTTTGATTCTTATAAATTAAAGTACTAGGGACCGCATTCGAGTTATGACGCTTTTTCACAAATGTCCAAAAATATTTCGGATTTGCTTTGATTGACTCCTCAGTTAGTTCCAAATAACTGGTATAACATTGCGATTCAAGTAATTTTACTCTTTCACGAAGAAGCTTATAGGTTAATTCATCCGATTTATTGCCATAGGTCTTAAATTTTTTTAGGTATTTATATTTCTCTTTTATAGATTTTATAAGTGGTAAGCTATACCAGACCGGATAAGATTTATTATGACAAAGCTTTTGTGGTATATATTTTTGTTGCAGATCAGATATTACGTGATTAAAAAAGTGAACAGATTCATCAATTGTCCGACTTGAGAACTCGCGTTCCCAATCGATCATACTAACATCATTTATATAAGCTGTGTAAATACATTATTAATATAAATAATGTATTGTGCGTGATTTGCGTTCTTTTATCTAAGGTCCTATCGGAAGACCAGCGCAATGCTGAGATAGGAGCCTATTCTGATGTCTCACACAAAAATCTATTTGCATGCTTTTTATTTTTTAATTTGATATTTTGCAACATTCTGTGTTGTTATTTACAATTATTTTCTTGTTGTGTATGATCAGAATAAAATTATTTCTTTCTTTCTTTCTTTCGATGCATTCAGTTCTCTAAAACTATGCCATCTATTTTGTTATACTTTCTGTTAATGAGACGAGCAATTCATTCATCTGTAGTAAGCGTCGCACCTGCCCATAACAATTGTAATGCTACCCAGGACTTGTCCTGCCGAGTCCTGCGTAGTACACTGTTCTCATCACCTCGAGACAGTTATTCAGTCTCTTATGTCAAGTAATTTCACTAGCTACAGTGCCTTTCAAAGTAGAACAGCAATTTCGAAAGTTTGAACTCCGCTTGGCAGCAGAATATCTGGCATTGAAGTGGTACCTACCTAGCCGGATACTTGCTATAATAAACCTACCACAATTAAAATTGATATATTTTCAAAGATCATTTCGGCTGACTAAAGTCCACTGCTGAACACAGAACTCCCCCAAAGATCACTACAACGACTGATACGGGTGTGTTGTGTGCTCTTTGGGGGGTTTTGCCATAATTGCCACGCTGGGGTTGGCGATCGCAGTTGAGCTGTTAATATACTCGAAGGCCGCTGCTGCCCATCCTCCGGCTAATCCCATAGTCGCCTTTTACGACACCCAAGGGATGAGATGGGTTGTGTGGATTTTCAAAGATACGATACAAAAAAGAGTTTTTAAGACACCAAGACCTTACGACACCAGCTTCTCTGCGAACCCCACAAGACATGTAGTACTAAGATAAATAGTGGTAGTCAGTATTCAAATTCGTCACTAATAACTCTCATATATTTACGATGTGCGTCCGGCATGTATGTGTAGTATATATAGTAATAAATAACGCACTACTGGCGCTCGCCGATGTGTGATAAATGTGCCTAGCCTTAAATAATTAACTCGGGGTTAAACGCGGTCAGGACAAGGAAAAAAGGCTTTTATTAAATGCTATGATGTTGGTTTCTTTGAAGGACAGGTAGGATTAAAATTTGTTAAAACATCAGAGTGGAAATTATTTTGATCCAATGTTTTTCACTCTTCCAGATAGCTTAATTTCTTAGACTATTTGGGCCGTATTATGAAAGAACCCGATTATTATTTTGTCCCTAATTATGGTGTCTAGATTTGGAATATAGCAGCACTCTATCTCCTCGCGTAGATGTCGTAAATAGTGACTAGGGGACTCAATACCAGAACGATGATCATGTAATTGTTCGTCTATAGGGGAGGCAGTGGACTTCTTTTGGCTGGCTATAATGATGATGAAATCTCTATCCAGAGAACGCTTAGCGTCCTTCTGTGTGTTAAACCACACACTTCCGAATCTGCCTGTCAAATACTGTGGTTATAAAAATTTTGCTTATGACCAATCGTTAATGTAGTCATTGAAATGCTCAGTGGACGTTTACTGTTTGATATTAATATTATGTATATAACCCTTTTTTATCCTGGGGAAATCCTCTTAGACATCCTTCGTGTGGTGCCGGCTCAGAATACCACGACCCCATTTCCTCCCGTGGGTGTCGTAAAAGTCGACCAAGGGATTAGCCGGAGGATGGGCAGCAGCGTCCTTCGAGTACACTAGGAACTCAACTGCGGTCGCCAATCGGTTTGCGAAGCGTGGCGATTATGGCAAAACCCCCCAATGAGCCCACAACACACCCATATCGATAGTTGTGGTGATCTTTGGGGGAGGCCTGTGTCCAGAAGTGGACTTCAATCGGCCGTAATGATGATGATGATGATCCTCCGCCCTGTGGAAGGTCGAGAAGCAGCCGGACTTTTAATCTCTAAAACCACCACGGTGTTCCTACAATCTACATTACGCCGGGTGTTTGGAATTCCCTCACACATTCACCGTACCCCCAGCAGGACTCAGCCCTCCACTTTTTTGTAGGGCCTCAACACCAAATGCGGCCTGACCAGCCACACAATTCTGTATAGTTACGCATATGTCGCGTGTAGAGAGCCACGCGCAGAACACTGGGCCAGCGTCTCCAGCCTGTTTGTGATCAGGACAAGACGACTACCCGCTCCGCCGCCTGCAGGTCGCAGCTTATGGTCGCTTGTAAGTGATATTATATCTTAATGTTTACACATATTTTTCCTAAAACCCGTTACGGATATCATGTTATATGATCCACAAAAACTGTAAATTCCTTCTTCTTCATACCTCGATTTTACTGTTTCAGGTAGAGTAGGGCATATATACGCAACCGGTTTGTCATGGCAGATTTTTCTTGAACTTAATGCCACAAGTTTTGCATGTGACATAATGCCCTTATTGTGCAGTGCCGGCTAAAAAAAGCACCACCCCGTCTCATCCCATGGGTGTCGTAAAAGCCGACTATGAGATTAGCAGGTGGACGGGCAGGAACATCTTTCGAAGATATTTACAACGCCAACCCACCTGCCGAGCGAGGCCATTATATCAAAACTATAGCAAACCATTTGAAGTGGTCCCATCTAGAGGCGTCATCAGGAAACATCGTGGTTGAGCAAATGTTCATGTACCACTTTCTCGATAATTCATTCATGAATTTGGACAAGAATTATGGATTTCAGTCATCCCCTGCGAGATGTGCCTAGAGGCGTGGCACCAATGGGTGATTCTAGATAGAGATTACTCGAGTTCCTGGAGTCTCCCTTCGGTGCCGCAGATTATTTTCTGGACTCCGGTGGTTTGGGCTGGCATGAAGAATTTCCACCGGACCAATAAAAAAAGGATTGGTCACACAAAAAGAAGAAAAATGCTATTCTATGTATATTAGATTACATCTATGCCTGCCACTTTAAGTATAAAAGCTGTCGTAATTCCCTTATCTACCTATCCACATAATTCTATCGCCAAATAGCTCTTAGTAGGAGCTCAGTAATTCATCAGACTGTACCGCAATTATCCAATGCCCGCTGTGTCAAGGAGAAGTGCTAATACTAACAATTTTACGCAGGCCGGCCACGGCAACCCGGTAACGAATAACCTACTACCACACATAGATGCGGTATCTTTACGCTCTTTTTCCGTTATAAGATAAACAGGAACGGTGTAAATAGTAGTGGTGACTGCACTTAGACCGAGTTATTAGTAGATGAGACTAAGTTTTGTTTTTATTTAGTCTCGTTTCGTCGTCAAGGACCCTCCTCCACCCCCCTGGCGTTGTCTCATCCTTCTACGTGCGTGATCGGCCTCCTTCTGGAGCATGATGCTGTCGCAAAAGGACACTAATGCACACCAAAGGGCGCCCGCTAGTGGGACTTGGGCCTCTGCTTAGGGCATTACTGAGGAACAAGCTAGGGAGATGAATTAATATTGAGTGTTAAATTTATTAGAGATTTTTAAAGCTAGTGGCTTGGCTCGTGTCGATTCAAGCAGGGGTCGGGGAGGCCATGGGTCCTCGTGACCGTGACTGGAGGTGGGTGATTATATCGTCCGGGAGATGATCATTTCAGCCGTAAAAACGTCTAACCGATCGTTTATGAGATCTTAGTTCAGCAGTGGACATCTTTTGGCTGATATGATGATGATGATGTTAGATGTTAGAGACATAAGCTTTAATTTAAGAAAGAGTGACACTATTTAAAACCTCTACTCCTAATTAGTGCAAAAACATACCATTATTATACCGCCTAATAACCGTTAAGTTAAACTTATTTCCAAAATAAACACTCAATGTATATGCAATGATTTTCTTAGCTCAATATTTACAGTCCGTATGTATGGGGCGTGAGCTATAAATTGGTGCGCTCGCGCAGTCGTCGATCACAATCGGTCGCATTCAAATGAGCTGCCGGCCGAATTTATGACTTCGGCACCCGATGAGTAAGACATTCGATCATAGAGTGAGGAAGTGGCTAGAGAGAGGACATGGAATGTTTGTAAACATGTTTGTATTATAAATCTGCTGGTCTCACCAACATTTTCTATTGTATTGTGCATACAGATTACAAATACAAACACATTAGTCCAGACCCTAAAAGTTAGTTGGAGGCTCTAATCATTATACCAGGAAAAATACATCCACCGCTGAACAAAAGCCTGCGCTATCGACGTGTCGTCATTTTGGAGAAAATTTGTCAGTACAGACCACGCTTGGTAGACGGGTTGATGAATGCAGAATGCTGTTCTCCATAGAAAGGATGCCACTGCACATATATCTGGCTAAGAGTCCCCTAGTCGCCTTTTACCACATCCAAGGGAGAAGATGGAGTGGTGCTTTATTGGGCTTCAACTGGTCCTATCTAAAAAACTGTGCAGTGATTTATTTTCTTGAAATGTTACTGCATTATGCTGAGACAGGGGCCTTTTTGGCTTCGCGCAGGTCGCATAAAATAAGAAAAAAAAAAAACTGTAATTTCCTGTGTGAGCCCAAAATAAAACTGTTTTCCTTCTTTTTTTCTCTTCTTAATCTTAATCCGGAACTACATCTACTACTACTACTACAAATGTTCGTTTATGAACTGGTAAATAGCACCAAATATACGAAATGTGTAATTGATAGTAAATGCTTATCATATCGGCCATTTATACGTCCACTGCTGAACAAAGGCCTCCCCCATAGATTTTCATAACTGTGTCATCATTCTGAGGGTATTTGCCTATACTCACCACGCTTGGCAGGTGGGTTGGTGAGCGCAGTATGGCTACCGTTTCACAGAAGGGACGCTCTCTGGGATGGGCAGCAGTTTAGATTCCCTTAGTCGCCTTTTACGACATCCACGGGAGGAGATGAAGTGGTGCTATTTTCTTAATCCGGACACCACACGGAATGTTTAAACAAACCATAATTATATCAACTCCGTCCTCTACTACCACATTCTTAGCTCTGCGGGCACTCGAAGTTGAACCGAATCCCATATTTAACAGGTAGCCGCGCGGACATTGTAGCCGATAACTGGAATTAAACACAGTCACACTACAGTGTCGAAATAAAACTAACTAGAAGTAATGTTGTATGAAATTGACATACTTGACTGTGTTGATAGAATACGGGAACGGTTGAGTTTTGTTTATTTTAATTTGGAAGCTCTATGACCTCTGTTCTGATAAAAAACACGATTTAAGTTAGAACTATTGCGTTGTATGTTAACGAATAACCGATAGTAGCTTTATTGTTAACTCATCATATCAAATATCATATCGGCCATTTATACGTCCACTGCTGAACAAAGGCCTCCCCCATAGATTTTCACAACTGTGTCATCATTCTGGGGGGTGTTTGCCAATACTCACCACGCTTGGCAGACGGGTTGGTGAGCGCAGTATGGCTACCGTTTCACAGAAGGGACGCTGCTTCCCATCCCTCTGGTTTAGATCCCCTTAGTCGCCTTTTACGACATCCACGGGAGAAGATGGAGTGGTGCTATATTCTTAATCCGGACACCACACGGAATATTGTTAACTCAGGCGACGTTTAATAAATCCAGACATTTTTTATATGCAACTTGCTGGCGACACGATTAAGTCATTCATCTGGTTGTAAGCGCCATGCCTACCCCTAACAATTGTAATGCTGTCCAGGACTAGGTCTGCGAGCACCACAATCTCGTCACCTTGAGATATTAGTTATTTAGTCTCTTATTATTTTTATAGTAAAACCCCCTAATGAGCACACAACACAATCTTTGGAGGAGGCTTCTGTCCAGCAGTGGCCGTTTTAGGCTGAAATGATGAATGAGTATCTTATGCCTTTTTTACATTTTTTTATTGATGTCCAGTGGAAGTTCTACATGGAACTTCCTTCATCCCAGGGAAGGGCGGAGGGATATGCCAGACTCCTACCGACTAAAACCACTGGAGTGGTCATCTTCGGCACTGAAGGGAGGCTGCAGCAACTCGAATAATCTCCATCTAGAGCCACCCATTGGTGTCACGCCTTTAGGCACATCTCTGAGGGGATGACTGTAAAGTGGTCACCCCCTCTAGCGGAGGGAAGGCGACTGGAAAGTGGCACTTCTCGGGGGGATTGTAAAGGATTCCCCCGAAGCCTCACTATGCGCTGTGCTGCGCACACAGTGGTACAGCGGTACGTGTCCACATGTACACCACTGTCTTCCCAGGGGTTTGCTCGGTATGAGCACGCATATTTCCCAATTAGCGCGCTCGCGACCCCCAAGGCCCCCCGTCATACAAAGATGACAGGGAGCTCAGGCGTGTTGGACACTGGTGCCGCGGTGGTTGTTACCCCGGCTCCGTGTCGTCCTGCTCCGAGCGGAATCGGCCCTCTCCCGATCCCGCTCTGCAACCTCCTTCTGGAGCTTGACGCTCTCACAGAAGAGAAGAGAGAAGAAACCACAGCACTCCAATTTTCATGCTCTGCCAGCTCTTGCCCGATCCGATCAACCAGGATCCGCTGGTCGGCAGCCCACGCAGGGCATGCCTCGAGCGTGTGATGTGCTGTATCCTATATCGCTACCTACCTTTTTTTTTATTGATGTCCAGTGGAAATTCTACATGGAACATCCTCCACCCCGGGGAAGGGCTACCGGGTATGCTGTACTCCTACCGGCTAAAACCACTGGAGCGGTCATCTTCGGCACCGAAGGTCCTCGTAAGATCACACTAGAGCCGATCGCTACCTACCTAACCGGCCTCTTACAATAAGAGACTTACCACCGGACTTATGGAATATGAGTATAGTTGACTTCATTATCTAAAATAAAAATTGTCTAATAAACTAACGCAACATTTATCACGTGGCATATCCAATGAAACTGAACGGGGTGGGAGGTAGTAACTTCGACTCAATAATAATGACAAATATGATTGTTTACACGTTACGAGTTACCAGAAGCTGGCTGGTAACGTAATATAGAGCTTAAGCTTTATTTTTCTGAGTGTATAATAGTTTACAAAGGGTTTATCGCTCGCGTATTAATTCACTCAACACTAAACCGTAGATTTTCCCACTAACTGTCATAGGTGAGTAATTGACACAACTGTACCATCTAGCCTATCGTCCAGTGGAACCGTTAGCAATGCCTAGGTGACAGAGAGGCTGTAAGCGGTCGAGCGCATAAAATGTAACGGTCCACGTTGAACCACGTTTGTTCTTAAATCTCTTTTATAATTTCTGTTAGAAAGAATCTTGGTCCTTTGGCTGCGAATAACAATCAACCACGAATAATCTTTTGGTGAATTTTATTCTGAACTAGCTATGCCCCGCGGTTTCAACCACCGTTTGATTTAAAAGAAATCGGATTATTTATAAGTAATTTTGAGTTTTCGGCATAGACAGTTGGCATAGAGTATATATATTGGATTTCGTGGGTTTTAATTTTTTTGCGAGTAACCCTAAATCATTTACTAAAATAAAAGTAGCCCACATTACTCCTTATAACATCAGCTATCTACCAGTGAAAGTCCTGCCAAAATCAGTCCATCCGTTGCGGGGCTTACCTGGAACAAACAGGCAGACAGACAAAAATTTTAAAAATTGTTTTATGTTGTTATAATATCTGTTACTTTGACATTAGAAACAGACATTTAAATTTTAATTATTTGTATAGATAAATATTACTGATAGGACTACTAGACTAGACTAGGACTAGTTCTATTGTATTGTAGATACAGATTACATATACAAAATCAAGCACAGTAATCCAGGCCCGAAAAATTAACTGTAAGCTCTCATCATTATCACCATCATATCGGCATCAAGACGCCAACTGATGAACAAAAGCCTCCCCCTTAGATTTCTATAAAGACTAGTTACATACCTTGGGTCGTCATTTTGGGGGAATTCGCCCACTCACCATGCTTGGATACATAATGGCTGCTGTTCCATACCCTGGTTTAGAGTCACTTAGTCACCTTTTACAACACCCACAGGAGGTTGTAAGCTCTACAAAATGATATTTTCTCCGCGTGGGGATCAAACTGTCAACCCATAGCTATGTATGTCTTGTCTTATCTCTTTAAATGCCTTAATGTACTTACCTACTTATTTATTCTAATTTTGTTCAGGTAACTTATTTTTTATTTTGTTGTTAATTTTTGTTTCTTTCTTTGGCGTTGTTTTATTTGGTAGAAAATTGGTTTCATTATCATTTTTTATAGTGTTGGTACAAAAGCTGGTATCATATCCGTGAGTCACTACAGGGTATAGTCGAAAACCAGCGCCGGGCTTCCGTCTGGCACACCCTGAACTTAGACCCTATTCAGCACAATCGCGAGACACACGCAACAGTTATACTTTTTATTATTTTATTGTTTGTACACTTATCTTTTTGTTTGTATATACATATATTGTCTCTCTTGTTGTGGCTGAATAAATATTTTCTTTCTTTCTTTCTTTCCATAGCGTTAAAAAAACCACAGAGTAAATTTTATCACGAAATGGATAACTTGTTTGAGAGTACAAATTCTTCGAGCGTCCTTGAATATCAGAAAGAGTCAGATAACCAGTCAGATCTCAAATAATGTCTGTATGATATATACTATATATATATATGGTTCATACCACTACAAGATACAGACAACGTACGCTATAGCACCACCCCATCTCATTCCGTAGGTGTCGTAAAAGGCGACTATGGGATTAGCCGGGGGATGGGCAGCAGCATCCTTCGAGTACATTAATAACTCAATTGCGAGTGCCAACCAGCCTGCCAAGCGTGGCGGTTATGGCAAGGACCCCAAAAAAATTAGCATACAGCGCAGCTAGACCGGTCGTTGTGGCGATCTTGGGGGAGGCTTGTGTCCAGTAGTGGACTTTATTCGGCTGAAACGATGACTAGAAATTAAATACATTAGAAATGTACACTGATGAAGAATATCGTATATTATTCCCGTTTTAAATGAACGAGCTGTCCGCGTGGTGTCTGGATTAAGAATATAGAACCACTGCATCTCCTCCCATGGATGTCGTAAAAGGCGACTAAGGGACTCTAAGCAGAGAGAGAGCTGCAGTGTCCCTTCTGTGGAGTAACAGCCTTTCTGTGGTCACCGATCCGACTTCCAAATTTTCCTCTAAAGTCACGACACAATTGTTGTACAAATCTATAGGGTCTTTTGTTCTGCAGTTTACACATCCTTTGCATAATATGACTATGACACGCAAAAAATATGCAAGGCTTTCACGCTTCTGCTTCGAAATTCTCAACGAACCATTGCTCCCACATTTTATAAGTAAAGCCTCCGAAGGCCTTAATGGATCATTAAGACTAACACCGATAAACGACACTATCCCGTGTTTCACACCGAACAAAACAAACTAACTGCACGATTCACGAAGTCGCTGTATTAGTGACAAAATGTTTTTACGCCTGAGTTTCAACCTTTTTGCTCGGATCTTTGTTTTATTCCAACCGCCTCAGTTTTTGTTTTATGGAGTTTTAATTAAGTTTTAATTTTATCTCGCGGCTCCCGTTGTTTTAATTGAGTATTTTTTTCGGTTTGATACGGTACGAAAAGAATTATGGGTTTGTGTAATGTTTTTAATTGTTGAACAAGCGTACGGGTTGGAACGTCGATCTTGACTAATGTCTCGAGATTGTTCCGCGATAATTTCGGTGAAGAATTCTTAAAGAGTGTACCTACTTTGTTTATTTATACACATTAATTACATCACGACTGTGCCCCCAAAGTTCCCTGGCCATGTCAGCCTTTGCTGGGTTTCAGACAGCAACTTAGAAACTCGTTAAAGGAGACTAAGGGAATGTCAAGAGCAACGCCATCTTGTGTGTTAAAAGCAAGATATGGAAAATGGTTACAAAACACCAACAACGTGATCACTACCATGGCAATTGCACGTCGTAGCTGTGTCAATGAGGTTCACCCAGCATGGCAGTGTATTGCAGCTTGAGCAGTAACAAGGCGCTGATTTTCAGCGTGAACCCCAGTCCACTTGCAAAGCGGGATAGTTATGACAATGTGACACATATAACCGACCACTGCTGAGCTTACATTTACAAGCAGACATTTTGGACGAAAACGCTATAAAGCCTTAGAATAACAATTTATCACTATTCGGGTTCCCAATCGTCTTTTAATATCCTCATTTCGTATTATATTCCATATCCGTGTGGTGTCCGGATTACCCGTGTGCTGTCCGGATTATCTGTCTGGTGTCCGGACTATCCGTGTGGTCTCCGGATTAACCATGTGGTATCCGGATTACTCGTGTGATGTCCGGATTATACGTGTGGTGTCTGAAGAATATAGCACCACCACATCTCCTCCCGTGGATGTCGTAAAAGGCGATTAAGGGACTCTAAGCCAGAGAGCAGCGCAGCAGCATC
Organism: Diloba caeruleocephala; assembly: GCA_947459985.1. Classification (NCBI taxonomy): domain Eukaryota; kingdom Metazoa; phylum Arthropoda; class Insecta; order Lepidoptera; family Noctuidae; genus Diloba; species Diloba caeruleocephala. The sequence continues at coordinate 19,097,288 of OX381624.1, forward strand.
CCTTCCATGGAACAGTAGCCATACTGTGCTAACCAACCCGCCTGCCAAGCGTGCTGAGTACTGGCAAATTAGATAACACAGCTGTGGAAACCTATGGGGGAGGCCTTGTTCAGCAGTGGACGTATTTTGGCTGATGTTATGTCCTTTTGTCAACTCACTGCAGAACATAAACCTCCTCTCCTTGACACGATTCTTCCCTATCCTACGAATTCAGCAATATCATCGACCCATCTCGCTATCAGCCTTCCGACGCTTCGCGTGCTTAATATTCGGAATTGATCATCATATCATATCAGCCACAGGTCGTCCACTGCTGAACAAAGGCCTCCCTCTTAGATCTCCACAACGAGCGGTCACATGCCGCTCTCATCCAACGACTCCCAGCGACCTTCACCAGGTCGTCTGTCCACCTCGTTGGAGGTCGTCCCACGCTGCGTTTTCCGGTGCGCGGTCTCCATTCGAGAACCTTTTTGCCCCAACGGCCATCAGTTCTACGAGCAATGTGCCCTGCCCATTGCCACTTCAGCTTACTAATCCTTGCAGCTATGTCGATAACTTTAGTTCTTCTACGGATCTCCTCATTTCTGATTCGATCTCGTAGAGAAATACCAAGCATAGCTCTCGGAATTGATATCCCTCCCTAATATTCACTACGCTTTATTTTTTAATTAGGATTACGTCATCGTCATACATTTTAAAGTTCGTCTCCTTCGGTATAAAGATAAAGATAAAAATATTTTTATTCATGTAAAACCATTTATATGCACTTATGAATAGTCAAGACTTTAGTTGCCTCGTTCCAAGGTGTAGATTTCCTATGGAGAAGAACGGGCAAGAAACTCCACTATAGTTTCTGTACTTCTCTATTCTATACTGGTTTGAAGGGTATTGTAGCTAGTGCACCATGTAGGTACATGGCCACCACTACGGGTGACAGGGAGCAATACCGGCGTGAGCGGCTCGGGGTGTCGAGAGGTGCGGCACCGGTATCACCATCGCGCGTCTCGAAGACTCGGAGCGGGTTTTCCCGCTATACGCCCTTAGACACTTCCACCCCCGAGCCATTATTATTATTATATTTCCTTGGTCTGCTCGTCGGAAGTTTTCCGTTTTCATTTGGCCTATGCTGTATATATTCTCTAGAGAATAACTCGGTGTGACAAATAAATCCGGCCTTTTTTATTCAGATCAGATATTAGTAAGAAAGAAAAAAAAATTTACCCAACACGGACGCACAAAATTTAGAGACAATATATAAAAACGTAAAAATAAAAATCACATAATTAAACTAAGAATAAAAATACAAAAGACAAATTGGCCATACGAAGGAAGGGAGGAAGGAAGGTTTGTCCCAGCTAAACTTATATTGTGTTAATACTTTATTACATAAAGTGTTCTGCTTCTTCTCTCAGATTATGGCTTCTGTAGAGTATCTTCCACAATTTCGCCAATGTCAAGTATAAGACAACGTCGTACGGTGTTTAGATTAATCAATCTTTACATATTCATAAAACATACCTGAAAAATGAAAAAAATCTAAAATATATGTCGGCAACGTCTTACGGTTTTCAATTCCAAAAACTACATAAAGTCTAAGCCAATAAAGCGATTTATAGAAACGCTATAATTAAAACTTGTCATAATGACACGTTACGTAAACGACAATATGTACGAAATTATATACTAAACAGGTCGTATCTTCGCTCGCGCATCAATGACTATATTAATGTTGTTATAAATGTAATCTTGTTTTCTAGTACGCGTTTGTAATTAAAATATGTCCACTGCTGGCCCATAAATGTTAACAATTGTGTCGTTATTTTTGGGGGTATTTTAACCCAATTTTTTTTTTGTGAGCGTTTTCTTGGCTACTGTTTCACTGAAGGGACGCTTCTGCCCATCTCTCTGGTTTAGAGTCGCTTAGTCGCCTATTAGGACAACCACGGCTGGAGATGGAGCACAAAATAATGAATGGTCTAATATTATCAAATACGTTGCTTTAAGTAATAATGTATAAGTAGCAATGATATTATACCATAGATATATTACGTCCATATTAAATGCAGTCTCGTTTGCACAACCATGCCGTGAGAAAGAAGATACAAAAACAACAAGAGTAAAAGAGATAGCTATCTAAGCGAACCGATTGCAAGGTGCTACAATTGGGGGAGTTTTTGTTTCTTACTTTTGGCGCGCATGTAACATATCTACTTCTTTTTAATATATAATATCATTGATAAATAAGTAGCAACCATTTCATATAAAAAATGGTTATAATTTACAAATTTAAAAACCGAAATTAAAAACTAATTTTTGTGTCACTACTATAAGGTAGTTAATTTAGTGTCGCGGTAATAATACCACGACACTGAATTTATTAATTAGATAAAACTATAATAATAACTAGTCCGTCGTGCTAGCATACTAGTATCAGTAGCGTTTTTCATTTGATTTGCACAAATATTGAGTATCTCGTCGCGCCGATTCGCACTCAGGACCATCCACGTCGACGCTTGTTATTATTTACAACTAGCTGGGACCCGCGGTTTCACCCGCGTTTAATTTAAAAGGGATTTAGAGTACTTCAATATAGACACTTGACATAGAAAAAAATATTAGATTTCAAGGGTTTTTATTTTTTTGCGCGGAACCCTAATTATTTTTCTTAAATTAAAGTAGCCTAAGTTATTCCTTATAACATCAGCTATCTGCCAGTGAAAGTCCCGTCAAAATCGGTCCAGCCGTTTCGGAGATTACCCGGAACAAACAGACAGACAGACAGACAGACAAAAAAAATAAAAATTGTTTTTTTGTTATGTGTCCCGTATATACTTTCATATGCATTTAGTAAGAAGCTGTTACTTTGAATTTTATTTATTTGTATAGATGTCACCATAGCTATGTATGTCTTATCTCTATAAATGCCTTATTATCTATTCAAATTTTGTTCAGGTAACTTGTTTTTTTGTTGTTCATTTTTGTTTCTTTCTTTGGCGTTGTTTTATTTAGTAGAAAATTGGTTTTATTATAGTATTGTCTTAGGTTTTCGCGATTATTACACATTATAATAAAACAATTTTAAACGGATTAAATCGCGCGTATTATTGATTTTTGTTTTTCCTGACGTTTCGAACACTTTGCAGGGTTCGTGGTCGCAGGATGACTAAGGTGAGCACAACCGCGAGGTACACGCAACTTTTTATTATTTTATTGTTTGTATAATTACACTTATCCTTTTGTTTGTATATACATATACTGTCTCTATTGTTGTGGCTGAATAAATGTTTTCTTTCTTTCTTTCAAATCGATAAACAGTTCACCCCATCTCTCAAAATATTATCGAACACAAACAGTAATAGAGATGCAAACACAAAAATGATTTCACTTAGTACCTAATCACAATTTATCGTAATAATAATTGATTGGTACAGTGATACGCTTCGAATTACAGTTATTTCAGTTAAATAGTGACGGGGCGTTGCGTAAAAGCACTTTAATTGTATCGATAATTAGCTACTCGTATCAATTACACGTATCTATCCGAAAGAATTTTTTCACGATTGCTATTTTCGTATATGAACGTTAGCAATTAAAATACGTACTAATGATAAATACTGATATAATGAGTGACTGTTACGACCGGACTGATTGATGAAAAGTGAAATCGCAAACGATTTCATTTTCTCTCTACATTACAATAGATATCTTTGGACATCAGAACGTATTTTCTCTCGGAATGGCATGAAAGCTATATTATGAACTCCTTGTATAGAGTTCACGAATTATCTCTTGCCTTGGTAGTCATGTTTGCCTGCGGATAAGTTGAAATCATAAAGTATCGATGTTTTATAAAACAAGGCAAGCCTTGAAACAGAAACATTACCAGTCAGTTATATTCTGAAATGTAAGTAATACAATAAGAAACTGACTGATAAATAATAGATAACTGCAACATTTATTTGAAAGGCAATGAGGAGTCGCCGATATTTCTTTTATAATTCTTCTACCATGAAAGATATATTTACTCGCCAACCATATAAGTAAAAGTCAGACAGTAGATATATCTAAAATATGCAAATAGTTACAATAGTTTTTAATTACAAACGTACGATGTAAATTAACTCCGCATACTTCTTCATATAAGGATGACATATCGTTTCTGACTGCCATAACTAAGTCCAAACGCCATGTGCGCGAGAATTAAATACAAAACAAATACCCTTCATAAAGAGCGGTGTCGACAATCTATAATCGACATTGTATGCAAATATAACCCGACAACACTACGAAAAACCACTAGACATGAGCAATAATGCATTTAAGGAATCGAATAAACGTAGATAAAGAACAATCATTATTCGATAAATAACACTTTTTGAATTTAAATAATGGAACACGAGACACTTAACACAACACGGTAAATTCGAACATTAATTTATACTTTACTAGAACGCTTTTAAATGAAGAAATTATTGATGTAATATAGAATATATTTAATTATTGTTTTTATATAGTACAACACTATTAAATTTTCACTGTGACAATTAGAACATTAACAAAGGCTCTTGCATACAACTTTGTATTTGATATCTTGACGGCACGGTTGGTGCAGTGGCTGATACAGTCGGCTGCTGCGCTTCGGGTCGTGGGTTCGATTCCCACACGGAACAAATATTTGTATGATCTGCAGGTATTTGTTTCGGGTCTGGGTGTGTATTGTATGTGGAATTCATGTCTGTGAAACGCACCCACAACACACGAGAAATCTTAGTGTGGGGCAACGATTAAAAAAAAAAAACTTGTTTCATCCCTTATTTCATCAACAGAGGAATTTTAATAGGTAATAATATGACGTAGCTACATATTACGACAACCATAGTTAAGTCCATTAAAGTTTGTTTGCCTTTAATCTTATATGGTCAAGTCAATATAAAAATGGTTTTAGCGTTGTGTATTGAAACTTATAATATTGATATAGATTGGTTAAAATCAGTACCTACTGTAAATGAGACATTTCAATCTTTGACATCCACAGCATAGGTACGTTTTGTAAAAGTATGGGCAAGGCACTCATAGGCAATGGCACTTGCTGATCGGTAAACGATTGGAGAGGCTAAGCAACGGTCGACGCGGTCAGTCTATGGATGGGTGACTTTATATTGGTATCTGAACTTTTTTTAAAACGTTTCCCCACACTACATCTTCTCTTGTGTCGTGGGTGCGTTTACATACATGAATTCTACATACAATACATCCAGACCCAGAACATCTATCTGCAGATCATACAAATATTTGTTCCGTGCGGGAATCAAACCCACGCGGAGCGCAGCAGCCGACTGTATCAGCCACTGCACCAACCGTGCCGACAATTGAACTGAGCGTCTCCTTTCTTCGGGGGAGATATCGTCGTTCCCGGTTGTTGTTTAATAACAAAGGCAGTCGTTAAACCTAGTCTTAAAGAGGCTTAAAAGGCCTTTGGGTGGCTTGAACAATTTTGACGTGGGACACTTCTCAAAAGATAAAAATTAGAAAAAAATAGAAAGCTGCTGGTATGCCATGAACAGCTCTTATCAGCCAGCGAACATCCACTGCCGCATAAAGGTGCAGTGGTTGATACAGTCGACTGCTGCGCTCCGGGTCGTGGGTTCGATTCCCGCACGGAACAAATATTTGTACGATCTGCAGCTGCAGGTAGTTGTTCCGGGTCTGGGTGTATTGTGTGTGGAATTCATGTCTGTAAACGCACCCACGACACAAGAGAAATCTTAGAGTGGGGCAACGTTTTAAAAAAAAAAAAAAAAAAAAAGATGTGTTTCTATAATATCTAAAACGTTTAGGTTTAGGTTATGCTGGCTCTAGTGTGCTCTTACGAGGACCTGGAGACCCCCTTCGGTGCTAAAGATGACCGCCCCGGTGGTTTTAGCTGGTAGGAGCCCGGCATGCCCCTTCGCCCTTCCCCAGGGCGGAGGAATTTCATGAATAATTTCCACTGGGACAAATAAAAAATAAAAATAAATAAAATAATTATGTGGTGTCGTGGGACACTAGGTAGGAACGAAGTTCCTTCGGCTAATGTAGAATCGACACTTATACACTACTCGCTTGTGTATGCGACTGTCGCGCCTGCGCACGTCTCATTTAACGGTTTTATTCCACGCATTTTTTTCCACGGATATTTTCTTACGGTTTTACTATCACATTTTTTTCAGTTCGGTCGCGCAGCAAAATCCCTATCCCCTCCAACTTCGTTCCAAAAGGGGGAGCGGATAGAACCTTGATTCTGTACACCGGTATTCACTGAGAGCACGGTACTTCCTCAGTCGAGCCACTTAATTAACCGACTTCAAAAAGGAGGAGGTTCTCAATTCGATGCCTATTTTTTATGTATGTACACCGATTACTCCGAGATTTGTAGACCGATTTGAGCGATTCTTTTTTTAATAGGTACAGAATGCTTTCGAATTGGTCCCATATAAATTTCATTATATTTAATTGAGTAGTCTTTTAACCAGCTTCAATAAACAGGTTTAATTAGACTGCTCTTATCTAGATGATGTCTTAATAGTTTTGATTCCTCTCACATCAGAGAACCGATTTGAGTCATTCTTCTTTTTAGTGTTAAATATCAAATTGGAAAAAGTTCTTATATTAATTTTTATACTAAAAAGAAATACATGAAAGTTTTTAACAAAAAAATACCGACTTCACAAACCTTACACGATATAAAAATATTAAAACCACTGAAAAGGAAAAATATTTTTATTTATGAAGTCGGGCGGGGCTTACTACGTACCGTACCGTTGTGTGAGTATTCTACGCACACGTCTAAATAATAAGCCACAGATTTTGTTCATAAAGGCCTATCTAACGATTAAAATAGGTAGGTAATTCTAGTCATGGAAGGTGTTATCCTACTAAACAAACTAGGAAAACACAATAACGTAAAGCTTATCTGGGTGCCTGGACACGAAGGTGTTGAAGGTAACGAGAAGGCGGATCTACTAGCTAGGGCAGGCTCGAGTAATCTGCGTGCCCACACCGAGCGACCCAAGAGAAGACGGTAGCACGCATGTGGTCACGCGCTGCCATGGGACGCTTTGGGGGATCCTTTACAATCCCCCCGAGGGGGTGACCGCTTTACAGTCACCCTCTCAGGGATGTGCCTATAGGCGTGGCACCAGTGGGCGGCTCTAGTGTGATCATACGAGGACCTGGAGCCTCCCTTAGGTGCCGAAGATGGCCGCTCCAGTGGTTTTAGCCGGTAGGAGTCCGGGGCCCGGGGAAGGGCGAAGGGGTATCCTTCGCCCTTCCCCGGGGCGAAGGAAGTTCATGAAGAATTTCCACTGGGCACCAATAAAAAAAAAAAAGGGCAGGCTCGAGTAAGCAGCTCATTGGCCCTGAGCCATTCGTAGGAATACCTCATGGTACCTACCAACTGGCATTACATGCATTTGCTGATAAAGAACATGTTAGAGAATGGAGGCAAGTGAGAGTCCTAAGCCATTCCAAGACTTTCTGCAGCACAAGATTAAACACAGGTTTAAGAGACTATTAAATCTTACCAAAACCCATTTAAGGCACTATATAGGCGCAATGACAGCCCACTTCGGCACCAAGGAGCACCTCCATAGGACAAAGCTTAGCACAACGGATACATGCAGATTCTGTATGGACAATCAAGAGTCAATGCAGCACATTTTGTGCAGCTGTGACGCTCTGGGAAGACGTAGGGCAAAACATCTAGGAATGGCATATCCATTGCCTGATGATTTTGCACGGCTCCAGGCAGGTATGATTGCGGAGTACCTACAGGGACTTCTTGATTTGCCAGCGGAGGAGTAGTGCAGGGCTTTGGGCAGCACAATGGGCCCAGTAGGGTCGAAATGCGTTCGGCTGATGCTGAGCCCGTGGGAGCCAACAATAGAATAGAATAGGTAATTCTAAATCTTTGATTTAAATCTTTGCTTTACACCATATATTATCCTTGACGAGTGTTTGTATAATTGTATTTAATACCATATAATTATTAGCTTTAAGTAGTTTTTCGACTACAACTCCCCTATAGGTTAACCCGTTCATACAAGTGACACCTGTCAAAACTTGTTACCATATCAACTTGACAACTTATATTTAAATGCGAAAAAACTGTGGTGAAAGACCCAATTATGTGAACAGGTGCGCGATTAAAAATAAAAGAAATGTTTATCAAAAGGGACGGAGTAATTATAAGTACTTATAATTAGCAATAAGGATTTTCAAACACCGGGCTTCTGATTATTCAAGTCGTTGAAGTCGGTGTTGATAGTCGTTGTACAGGTGGCCTCACAAATGCTAGTTTACCTCGGCAATTCTTTTCCCTTTAATGGGTGATTCTCCGCAAAATATTATCAGAAATTAAGCAGATTACTACCCTCTCGGTAAGGTTAACTGTTAGCAGATGTTTAAACCACAAAAAAAATAATGTAAACCCAAACCATTACGCGGTATGCATAGCAGTGTGCATGGCGGCCGCGTTCTAATTGGCCAACTACGGCAGAGTTGAAAGTCCTGGCGATGGACGAGGCCCTGGTCGACTCTCTGGAGCTCTGGGTATGCAGTGTCGCCACTCACATTCAGCTCGCCACAAGCTGCCCTGCCCTAATTACTATTATATTTACGACTAGCTAGGACCCGCGATTTCACCCGCGTTTAATTTAAAATGCATTTAGAGTACTTCGACATAGGCAGTTGATATAGAAAATATATATTGAATTTCAAGGGTTTTTTTTTGCGCGGAACCCTAATTATTTTTCTCAAATAAAAGTAGCCTAAATTATTCCTTATAACATCAGCTATCTGCCAGTGAAAGTCCCGTCAAAATCGGTCCAGCCGTTTCGGAGATTACCCGGAACAAACAGACAGACAGACAAAAATAAATTAAATACATTTTTTGTTATATGTCCCGTATATACTTTCATATGCATTTAGTAAAAACCTGTTATTTGGACATTACAAACAGATGCTTCAATTTTATTTATTTGTATAGATACAAACAGACACTTCAATTTTATTTATTGTATAGATACGGAATAGGTTTGTCCTTGTTTATAATTATTTGTCCATAGAGTTTGGCAAGGAGGTCATCCATCTCCTGCCGTGGATGTCGTTAAAGATGACTAAGGGACTTTCGTTAAACAAGAGGCAGCAGCATCTCTTCTGTGTACCAGCAGCCATTCTAAGCTCACAACCCTCCTGCAAAACGTGATAGTACTGGCAAATTGCCCCCAAAACAACGATACACGACACCTAACCTGATGTTTATTGCGGGAGGCCTTGGTCAGAAGTGGAATTCTTTCGGCTGTTATGATGATGATGAAAAAGGATATTAAGCTGTGTAAGACTAAGAAAAATAATACTATACTTAATTTGCCCCTGATTTGAGATTTACTTTATTTATTTTTATTTTTAAAAACGATGCCCCCACACTAGGATTTCTCTTACGTCGTGGGTGCGCTTACAGACATAAACTTCACACACAATACACCCAAACCCGGATCAACTACCCGCAGATCATACAAATATTTGTTCCGTGCGGGAATCGAACCCGCGTCCCGGAGCTCAGCAGCCGACTGTATCAGCCACTACACCAACCGTGCCCTCATTGGCTACGTGATACGCATCCCCAACTCCCAATTCTTTAAAAGCAATAAAGAACATTTCGAGAAGGGCGACAGAATCCTCCTGTTTGATAATAAAAATACATTGTTACCTCAAGTCCATTCAACTTTACATCGTAGCGGTCTTTGAAACTCATGTTCTTGGCTCAACACATTGGTTGTCACAACACTGTATGTAGAAATCTGTAAGCTTTTCAATTACTGCGTTTTTCTAATCGACAAACGATATATTTGTAATGCCCGTAACATTGCCGTTACAACGTTTTGCTATTCAACGGCAGAACAGCGGACGCCAGGCTTGATAGTTCCCCCTGCCGTTGTTATATGGTGACGTGCCTCGGGGGTCGCGGGCGCACTTATTGGGTAGTCTGTGTGCTCACACCGAGCGACACTCGGACAGACAGTGGCGCGCACGTGGTTACGCGCCACCGTGTGCGCAGCACAGCGCACAGTGAGACTTGGGGGGATACTTTACAATTCTCCCCGAGAAGTGCCTGGGGGGCGGCCTTCTTACAGCCGCCTGCCCCCTGCTAGAGGGGGTCACCGCTTTACAGTCATCCCCTCCGAGATGTGCCTAAAGACGTGGCACCAATGGGCGGCTCTAGTGTGATCTTACGAGGACCTGGAGCTCCTATTCGGTGCCGAAGATGACCGCTCTAGTGCTTTTAGCCGGTAGTAGACCGGCATACCCCTTCGCCTTTGCCCGGGGTAGAATTTCCACTAGACAGCAATAAAAAAATAAAAAATAAAAATTGTACTCCGGGAGTGCCGACAGCAGTGAAAACTTATTTTGGCGCGTTAGACATTTTTAGGTGGGTACTAGGGTTAATGCGGTCCCGACGGCGAAACGCCAAACTAAACGTCTAGCGTCTCGTAACGGTGTCGCGAGTCCAGAGATTTTCTCTCATCTAAAAATATGCGTACCGCGCTAAATGAAGTTTTCACTTCAAAAAACAGAAAAACCTTGATGGTTAGTAACTAATAAGACTTTTTGTGAAGTCAAATTGTAAGTACCGATTCCATTTGTAGAATTCGGGCACAGAAACTGTACAGTTCTGTGAAGCATTATCTAAATGTACTTGAGGGATTCAGAAAATTCTTTTATCCGTAGATATTGATTGACGGCGTGGTTGGTGCAGTGGCTGATACAGTCGGCTGCTGCGCTCCGGGTCGTGGGTTCGATTCCCACACTGAACAAATAATTGTATGACCTGCAGGTAGTTGTTCTGGGTCTGGGTGTATTGTATGTGGAATTTATATGTCTGTAAACGCACCCACGATACAGGAGCAATCCTAGTGTGGGGCAACGTTTTTTAAAACAAAACAAACAAAAAAAACTATACTTTTACTGAAAGGGTCTATGCTACGTTTGTCGTGTGAGCGAAGCAAGGGCGGGTCACTAGCTGTCAATAAAGCATATGTGTTAATTATTCCATTGACAAAATAGGGGACAGTCTTCTCACCGTAAACATACCAGTCTGAAGCAAAAAATACTGTCAACAAAAACCTGTTCAAAATATTTACGATAAAGTTCTTATTTATAAATTTTTAACGCCAATAATGCAGGTTTAACGCGGCTTGAAGGTCGGAGAAAGTTACAAAGGGCATGAACAAGGTGTGTTATGTCATACCTTCATGTTATTGTCCTTGTGAATCTATTTTATTTTGTGTGCGAATCTATCTTTGGATATTTTATTTCATTGAAAACAGCTCTACTTTCTACTCTACTACTTTGTGTTTATCGTGCAATAAATAGATGAAAATATTCATTAATGTAGAGTAGCAAAATGAGTATTAAAATATCGTGAAGTGATGCAATCTGCAGGTTCCGCACAACCCTATGGGCAAAGACGTGACGTTGTATGTCTTCCGTACAATTTTGTGAGTAGAATCGCCCCCCAATAGAGTGTAGACACACTTCTATTTAGTTTTTCATGGAAAACTAACACTCATTCTCTATGGCATGGCAAATGGCAAGTTAGATATAACTTGAGAATTATTTTACTTATTTATTTATTAAAGGACAATAAACAGCCACGATATATAAAATATACATGTTTGAATTAATAATAATATTGTGACCCACTACATTATCCGCATATTAAACACAAACATTTGGCAATACGTGCCACTAAAAATTTATCAATAATATAAAAATAAGTTCTTATTGTTTATGTTCATTAATTTATTTTTAATACTTTGTAGTGTATTGCAATCAGCATTGTCACTGTATCAGCCGAAAGACGTCCACTGCTGAACAACGGCCTCCCCGATCGATACAGCGTACGCTTACATGTCGCCCACATACAACCACCCCCAGACACCTTCACCAGGTCGTCTGTCCACCACTTTCCGTCCCGCGCTTCATTTTCCGGTGCATGCTCTCCACTGAAAAACCTTTCTGCATCAACGGCTATCAGTTCTACGAGCTATGTGCCCCGCCCATCCCGTATTTCATGACTATATTTTTTACTTAAATAATGTAACTTACATACTTGGCGTCTACACGTACCTCTGTCGAATACATGTATCTGCCTATAAAATACTGTACATAAAACAATGAAGAAACAGGCCTCACTTTTAGAGAAACGCTGAAAATGTAAGTTGCTGTTGTCAGTTCATAATTATCGAAAATAGAGCTGCGTATTTATCGCATAACACAAATGTCGACATCCATTCCCGCGGTAATCCCATCCCGCGATTTTAACTAGTCATCATCGAGACAATTTATCGATAATGAGTAAGCAAAGCCACGTGCACATACTGAACATCAGAAACATAAACAAACACGTACAATCAGGCGCAAAATGATTTAAGCGTCGCAAGTACCCGTGAGCGCACACGATTTATGATTTCTCGCGAGCAATCAATGAGCCAGATACTTTGACGTTTCATTAAACCACTCGACATCTTCATATCTTGTACGCAGTTATTTATGTGCTCGACTATACCTTTAGGCTCTTTACACAATATCGCTATCTTTGTGCGACTGTTTCATAGAATTTGAAGCTTTATTTTCATACAAGCTAAGGGATAAATTTATGTGTATGAATTTTTAAGTTGAATGAAGCAAAATTTGTCTTGGTACAATTAATTTTCTCAAGTATCTATGAAATTGTGAGCGTAATTTTGTACTGAATCGTTATAATGTCATATTAAATTATAATATAAAATATGTGCGAGCCATTACGGTGTTGTTAACAATTACCGTAATGGTGTGTTTGTATGGAAATTGAGAGAATTTCAATTATGAAATAAATTGTAAATTGATATGACATGTGGAAGTATTGCATAGTTAAAAGTTAGTTCTTTTTTTTAATAATTATAGTTTTTTATTCTCAATGTGAGGTCCTGTACACATTGTGGGCAAATTTTCTACGGCCATTGATTATCGTCTAAAAATGTTGTTGAACTTTATTCCTAATTATCCACCAATCGAAAAATTGTAAGTTGTTGGTTGTTGCACGCTTCAACAAAAGTCCTAAAAACTAAATAATATTTTCAGTTATAAATTCAAAACTACTTATTAATTACTTTCATTTTATTATAGTATTTACTTACGTTTACATTATTATACGCTTAGTAATTATTTAGGTGCAGTACCTATATAATGAGATTTGAGACAACTTTATTTCTCATAAGAATCCACAATATCACTTACATGATCAAATAACAAATATATAATAACCACGAATAGCGCCAACCCATCTCATCCTGTGGGTGTCGTAAAAGGTGACTATGGGATTAACTGGAGGATGGGTAGCGTCCTTCGAGTAAATTAACAACTCAACTGCGATCGCCAAACCGCCTGCCAAGCGAGCAAAAAATTATACCAAAATGACCACACAATACTCCCAGGCCGGCCGTTGTGGCGATCTTTGGGGAAGGCTTGTGTCTAGCAGTGGACTTTATTTAGCTGAAACGACGACCTCACCTACTTATCATGATTGTGAAGTATTTAATTTCTTACATTTTAATGAAATATAGCAAACGACAGCTATGAAAAAAAACATCACCGTTTAAAAAAAAGTATTTCTCCCTTTCTTATTTTTCTATAAAAATATTATTCATGAAAACGAAGGCTATAAAACACCGACCTTTTTAAAATTCAAAAATATGTTTGACGTGTTACGCGTAAATAGTGTTGGACATTATTATTCGAACTCATATCGATACTATCAGTACCAATTAGTATAGATGAATTTTAAATTCGATTCTTATCAGTATCGATAATGCGTTACATGATCTTAAAATTCAATTATTGAGAAGGGATATAATTCTATATAGGAGCAGAAATCTATTGTAAAATGTAAACACAATTTATATATGATTATGTAATTATAATTTTTATTTGGCGTTAACGCTTACCAACTATTCTCCTTTTGGTGTGCAATAAACTAGATTTTATTATTATTACAATCTGATACTTTTATTATGTTAGTTATGAGAAAATGAAACAATTGATACATTACAGAGTTATAGAATTCATAAAGAATAGAGAAACGCTGGAATATCGCTATTCTGTATAGGTATACTCACAAGCAAAAGTAGAACTAGTTATTGATAAATACTTTTTTGTTGGTACGTATAAACGGGCAACATTCTTTAACGCGTTTTATTTCAATAGTATGAAATTATACGATCCATAATCGATAAAAAATACCGAATCCTTCGTACTTAATGCTATTTCTCTGAATGATTTAAAATTATTCCTTTTTCTGTTGGCTCAGACGCAAGGGCGACCTGCCCGATGCTGCAGAAGCCTCAAAAGGCTTTTTAAATTTAAGTCACCTATAGTTTTCTAACTAATAGGTAAAAATAAATTTGTTTGATAAGAAGTGATAATACATTTCTTCGAGTGCATAGTTATTGTTCTACCACTTTCACAGTAGGTCATGGTGAGGCGGCAATACCGCGAAAATGACATATACGCACAATGACTTATGAATGACATATATGTACTCCTATATGACCCAATATATAATAATAGTTTAACAAGGGCAATGGTATATCTATAACTTGGGAGTTTGTGCATGTGTGCACTTTTACTCTCATACAGAAGCCGGGGAGGCTTGTCTGAGTGTCAAAGATTGTGTTGTGTGCTCATACGGGGGATTTGCCATAATCGCCACGCTTGGCAGACGGGTTGGCGATCGCAGTTAGGTTATAAATGTACTCGATAGACGCTGTTGACCACGTTTAACAAAGGAACTATCACTGTTAATTTTTCTAAACTCTAGAATGAATATCAAAATATTCGCTACTATTTAAATTCACCGAGTCGACGATATAAATAAAATTTACAGCTGCGGTGTCTCGCGTCATTACCGATTACAATCGATTAAAACGATATCGATCATAATTGATCGGCGCACGGGCGCTCAATTCTCACAAAATACCGTATCCGTTGTAATGGTCAGTGTTGCCATATTATTGAGGAATTATTTTAGCTGTCAATTGATCTGGTTGAATGTGTAATGAACAAAATTTTAAACATGACGGAAATGAAATCGGAATAAAGATGGAATATACATATATTTATCTATCAGTATGTCGTATGAAATCAGTTGATCTGAATGTCTCACAACCGAATACTGAAAACGACACTTAATATATAAAACTCTCTCAACTACCTATTTGAGACGCCCGATGTCCTACCGAAAATTTAGGGTTCCCGTCTCTTACTCGCGCTGGCCCGTGCCAAACCTGTAGCTTTAAATGTCCCTTTATACATTTTAAATAATAACGATCCAGCTGTCCCCAAAACAATAGCTTGTTATCCGTAAGCATGTAAGCCGATGTCCGTGTCCCGCAGGGGGCGCCCTTAGCGAAAGTTGCTTAGTTTTTAATATTTAATTTAAGCCTGGCAGGAGGCCTCTTTTGGCTTCGCCAGCAAATGACCGGTTAAGCAACCACATTTCCCTGAAAAGTATGCGAGAATCCCAACAAAAAAAATATGAAAATTTAGGATTACGGGCGTCTCCTATGGTGATATTTTGGGATTCGGTCGTCAAAAAAAGTGTTTTTACGCATACTTTCCGTTACATAATTGTATTTGTTGCACTACTTTGTATGACAACTGGGGTGCAACTCCTTAAGCTCAAACATCTGAACATCCTTGAATACAGAATCGAAATAACGGTGTAAAACCAACTCGGTATTGGCTAAGACATGATTGTAGCTATTCAAGGACACGTTGCAGAAGGTAAGCCATGAAGACCAGTCTTAGCGATTATTAAATTGGGTTATCATCGTTATTTCAATTATGTATTCATGAATGTATGGATGTTTAAGCTTAGAGAATTGCACCCCTGCTCATCTCTTGAAAACTGCCGCGACGCGACGTCTCTGTTGCTGTGTACAAACATTGCGCTGTTTAAACTCAATGTAGCGCTCCACTAAATCCGCTTTGTCGCCTGTCGTAGCGAGCCGCGACCTTGTGTGGCTTTCTTATTGATGTGAAATTTTATTGTAAATATACTGATTATTTTCAATCGCTTTGTAGCGCAATCGGAAATATGTTGAATATTTTAATAAGAAATAGTCAAGGTTAGGCTTTATTTACAGGAGCTGTTATTAAAGCTACTACCAACTTATTTATTAGTGGTGCAGTATAACTAAATCTACCACATAACCACTGTCACAGAGAGCGAACCACTTGCCCTCACCGACGTCGCGGAGACCTTTCGCCGCGTCACCATCCCGTTCAAGTTATTACTTCTCCCCCCGTCTCATGCTCGCGCCGGCCCGTGCCGAGCCTGTAGTTTTAAATGTCCTCTAATATATATAGATTTATATTTTAAATATTACAAATTTTAAATAATACCGATCCAGCTGTCCCCAAAACAATAACTTGTTATGCCCTAAGCCGAGGTCCGTGTTCCGCAGGGGACGCCCTTAGCGCAAGTTGCTTAGTTTATAATATTAATTTTAAGCCTGGCTGGAAGCCTCTTTTGCCTACGCCAGAAACGACCAATTAAGCAACCACTTTTCTCAGAAATGTTTGCGAAAAGCCCAACAAAAAAAAACACGAGCAACTTGCGAGTTAAAATTAAAATTTATTAATTTCATTTTTTTTATTTGCTGAATAGGCTGGCCTTTGACCACTATCTCACCTGAGGGTCAATTCTCGTAATTAATTTACACTATAACTGAAACTTGACCGAACCGAGATTAAATTATGAATTGGCTGAAAAAATTGTATTCTGCTACGCTTAAAGTTCAGTCTCATTTCAGTATAATCTCGATCTAGTCTCATTTGAATCAATCTCAATTTTGACGTTTATTTAATGACAATTCAGTACATGTGACAGTTCGAAATGATAGCAGAATACCGTTTTGACTTCGAACAACTTTCGATCAATTTTCGATAGCATCACAGTGTAAGTTCACATTTGACGTTGTATGTTAGTTTACGAGAATACCATTTGTGACATTTAAGACACTGAGACTAGATCGAAATCATATTTTGAACATTTTTAAATTACGAGAATTGGCCCTCTGATGTTATGCAATATGCGGTCGACGATGGTGCTCGTTAGCCGAGAAGAAACCTGTTCAGTCATGGCTTGAAGATCCCCAGGTTATAACGGTCGGGAAACACAGGCAATGAGTTCCACTCGTTAGTCGTCACAAAAAACGTGGAAACAAAACGCTTCGAACGCATGGACTATCAACCATGTTTCGTAACAATGCTGTTCGTCTGATTGTCCGATGATGGAATGGACTTTGGAAATGAAATCGTGCAATTCCAGTGCACACTCGCCGAAATGTGTCCGATGAAAAACCGATGAGCTTGCAACTTTTCGTCTATTAATCACTCAGTGTACGGTGTGTGACACGTTTAATTGTTAATTGTGTTTGATATGAGTACCGCAAACCGGGAAGAATGATAATGAAATATGTGTGTTCTTAATGAATGATTTATTGGTACTAAAATTATTATGTTTATACAGTAAAACGCGTGGCATTGCACGAGTTACAAGCGTCAGCATAAAATGTAACAAGCTTAGTCAAATGTACGGATCTGCTCGTACGCTCAGTATCTGTATATGTTCCGTGTGTTCAGGCAAACAATTGACCACCCACTCCGTCCAAAGGCGACTAGAGTTGATACCACGAGGGTGAGCAGCAGCATCCTCCCGTCTGCTAAAACCATCACACTGCAATCACCAATCCACCTGCATAGCATGGTGATTATGGCAATAGGACCATGACTAATAGTAGTGACCATTTGGAGGCCCATGTTCAGGAGTGGACGTTTACGGGGGTGTGTGTGTGTGTGTGTGTGTGTTCATGTACAATGTTCGGTTAATCTCGTTCCTATAATATCAGGGTGGATTTCTGACAGTATTAATTGTATGTAGAACCGAATTTAGCTTTGACGTCACAGCCATCATATCTTGTTGGTATCATAGAAGGTGACTAAAGGAATTTGGAACCTTATTGGGTGATGGAAAAATTACCAACACCATCATTGGTGTATGGTGCGGCCGAATGTAATGCCAAAACCTTGGCAATATATCTTACATATTGAACTGACCCTAAGTAACTTGGAATCAAGGCAGGAAGAAGAATAAGCTATGAAGTCACAGTCCATTTCCTTGAAGCAAAATTTATATTGGCAATAAAACACAGGCAAATGAAAAATATTAAAGTGTGTATCAATTACCTTCCTGCATTGACTGGTTTCACAACATTATACCTAAACAACACATTCCTACATTAATAGAAAACATGAATCATATCAATTGTTTCACATTCTTGGCAACAGAAATCAAGACAATCAAAATTTCGATGTTAATAACCGAAAGTCGATTATGATCGCAACCGTATCGAAAAAAAAATCGTTATAACGAACGTTACTCTCCGATAAACATAACTGGTGTTTTATATCGGTTCTGGTATTTAGAGCGGGGGACATAAAAACTGCTATATCAAAATGGCCGCTTTCACTTTCGATACATTTTCTTATAGTTTTCCAGTTGTGGCGAGTAAGATCCGGAAAAGTATATATTCTAGATGCGTAATATTCAATTTAAATGCAGTACAATTTAAATGCAAACATCTACACAAATGTCCTGCTGATGGTAAGGTCGGGTGCTGATCGTAGAGCTTCTTAAAATACGGTTGAGTTTCACGATGGCCGATTAATGCTGACCGGCTGACAGGACGACGGCACGGTTGGTGCAGTGGCTGATACGGTCGGCTGCTGCGCTCCGGGTCGTGGGTTCAATTCCCGGACGTAACAAATATTTGTATAATCTGCAGGTAGTTGTTCCGGGTCTGGGTGTATTGTATGTGGAATTCATGTCTGTAAACGCACCCACAACACAGGAGAGATACTAGTGTGGGGCAACGTATAAACAAATATCGGACGGCTTCACTTAAAATGGTAGTATCGCTAGCCGCTCATAACCATTTGCACTCACTGGTCGGTAATTTACCGGCGAGGTTAAACAATGCTCGACGCGGTCAGTCTATAGATGGGTGACTGCATAGTGGTATTTGAACTGAGCGTCTCCGTTGTCATCGGCTCGTTCACTCAACACCCGTTGTACGGCCCTCGCCGCCGAGGATGCCCACCTCACCGACGTCGCGGAGGCCTATCGCCGCGTCACCTTCCCGTTCAAGTTAGCACTTCTCCCTCCTATCTCTTGCTCGCGCCGGCCCGCGCCAAGCCTGTAGCTTTAAATGTCCCTTAACACATTTTAAATAATAGCTTGTCCAGCTGTCCCCAAAACAATAGCTTGTTATCCCCAGCAACGCTCTAAGCCGAGGTCCGTGTCCCGCAGGGGGCGCCCTTAGCGAAAGTTGCTTAGTTTTTAATACTAAATTTAAGCCTGGCTGGAGGCCTCTTTTGGCTTCGCCAGAAAATGACCCGTTAAGCAACCACATTTCCCAGAAATGTAAGCGAGAAGCCCAAAAAAAAAAATTGTAATCGGTCCCGGTTGTTGTCATTAGAAGACAGTCGTTAAGCCAAGTCTGCTTGTATAGCATACGGTGTTTTAAGAAATTGTTTAATAAGATACCAATGGCTACTTTCTGTCATCGCAACTCTCACCATCGACGGGGAGTTCATCCACATACCCTAGGGCCAAAATGGCCTCTTACCATATGGTTTCAGAGGAATTTCCTCCTACTCACGCTCAAGTTGTAGAATCAGCATCTCGGAGACGCTCATAGCCACTCACTAATCGGTAAAGGATTGGCGATGTTAAGCAACGCTTGGCACGGTCAGTCTCTGGATGGGTGACCGCATAGTGGTATTTCAACTGAGCGTCTCCATGCTTCGGAGTGCACGTTAAATCGTCGGTCCCGGTTGTTGTCATTAGACAGCAGTCGTTAAGCCAAGTCGGAGGCCTTTGGGCGGCTTGAACAACTCTGACACAAGGGTGGCCACTAACCATACGAAATATATATATATATACCAAGATTTTCCTAAAAGACTACAGCATAGGCTCTCCGTTTTCCGTGTGGTGTCCAGATTAAGAATATAGCGCCACTCCATTTCCTGCCGTCTATGTCGTAAAAGGAGACTAAAGGAAACTAAACCAGAGGGATGGGCAGCAGCGTCTCTTCTGTGGAACAGTAGCCATACTACGCTCACCAACCCGCCTGCGAAGCGTGGTGAATAATGGCAAATGCCCCCAAAATAAAGAAACCATTGTGGAAATCTATGGGGGACGCCTATGTTCAGTGGACGTATAAATGGCCGATAGAGCTCTCGCACGATTTTCTCAGGGTTGGCAACGAGCTACTGAAAGATATATCTGGTGTTACAAGCGTTAACCGCTTAAAATAACCCAGCTGTATGCTGTTATTTGCCGCCTTAGTGGTATGAAAATTATGATTTATTAGATGTAAAAAGCTCGACAACATCTGATCGTACTTAAATATGATGAAAAAGTACATCAACGCCATAATAACCAAGATTAATGATACCCATTGTGTTCTTTAGCAGTACAATACATACATAAATAAACATGATTCTCAATTCTTTAGTCTTTCCTTTCGACACCTTTTTTGTATGTAAGTGAAGCTTGAAAACGGACTGGCTCGACCAGGGAATTACCAGGCTCTCACGAAATACTGGCGAAAAGTGGCAACATTATGTTACTGCCTTGCGTGTAACTAGTACTGCTGCTTTGTTTCCATTCTTTTTTTTTTCGCCTCGGACTTGATGATGGACTAGTGCCCCTCTAATCACACCCCACGGTATGGAGTTGAAGGCGTTGACGAAGTCTAGACTGACGGTCAACGCCACCCCACCCCACCGGGACACCACCTGCTCCGACAGCGAGCGGACGTGAAGAATCGCGTCGATGGTCGACGGCCACTGCCGGAAGCCATACTGGCTGTGGGCCAGGTCGGGACCTACTCACGACAGATGCTCAACGAGTCTTCAGGTAATTATTCTCTCGAATAGCTTCGAAGACTCGTCGAGCAGGCAAATAGGATGGTAACCAGAAGGAGACTTTGCGGGCTTTCCTTCCTTCCTCAACAGAACCAATTTGGCATCCTTCCAGCCGAACGGACAAGCCTACCGGCTAAAACTATTGTAGCAGTCATCTTCGGCACCAAAGGTGGGCTCCAGGTCCTCGTAAGATCCCCGTTTCCCCTAATAGGTCGGCAACGTATTAGCGATTATACATACATAGTTTTGCAGATGTTTATAGGTCGCAGTAGTCACCTATCGTCACGTGACCTGGCCGCTTGTTTATCCTATCTAAAATAAAAAACCTATAGTACAAGCCTGTGTCTACAGCTCTACACATATTCGAAACAAGACAGACTCGAGACAACTGAGCCAAAGATAAAGGAAACAATTTTAAAACCAATATAACACAATAATTACCTAAAAGAATTTCCAGTTAAAACCGTTTATAAATACCCATATATCGACACATTGAATCCGTGGGTCGCTTGATATATCTACGGTGTAATAAATGACACCGAGAACTGACTACATCAGATAGCAAGGCTTTTAATTGAGCTGCACTGGTCTTTTTGATTTATGTGAAGACCACGCCAAAACGTATTCCGATTTCGCCGGTTGCGGTGGGGGTACACGAGCGGGAAGGTTGGCTGAGCTTTTTAAAGTAGAGAACGCGTTTTATTTCATCTTTATCTTACTACCATTATAAATTATTTATAAAAACAATACTTCTAGGAGTTGGTCTTGCGTTTATTAGGATCCTTATGGTGAGTTTAAAAGCAATCAGGATTAGTAGAAGTCCGAATATATTCTTATTAAACTCTTACTACTTCAATGGAAATAAAAAGTTCAAATTCAAATCATGTCCTGCTGGCTAACTCAGATGCCCTGCTGACTAACTCAAACGTCCTATTAATGTAATAAATGTCCTGCTGGTCTACTCAAAAATTCTCCTGGGCTACTCAAATGTCCTACATATGTCACTCTGTAAAATGAGGTTTACTATGATTGATTTACGCATGCCATCTGTCAGGACAGGTAAAAATCTCCTATGGTGATTTTCTCAATAGGCCAGTAGAAAGTTCTTCTGAATTGTTCTTACATAATATTATAATCATAAGAAATGTCTGAATATTAAAACAGTAGCTTATGAGTTCATCGCGGTGTTTCTTCGCAGAGATGCAGTTAGTAGCAAATAATGATCAGCTCATTACTGAGCCATTGCTGAGCACTAGCCTTTTCTCACGATGCCAAAGGCTTTTTTTTTAAATTAGATCTTAGTCCATCACGCTGGCTAGTGCGGGTTGGTAGGCTCACACCATTGGGAACAATTTGGGGCCCTCTCATGTGTGCAGGTTTCCTCACTATGTTTTCCTTCACCGTTAACGCAAGTGATAATCAAATTCTGATCCGCAAATGAATCTGAAACGTCAGAGGGTGCAAGCCACGATCAAACTCAGGCTATTCTATATGGAAGGCAAGCGTTCAACCACTAGTTCAATCACTACTTAGCAAACGCCAACTTAATTCAGAACTATTCCGAGTTAGTATTTCTTGAGAGCTAATTGCTAGAATAAGATAATTTATCATCAGTGTGGGGTTTCTGAATTATCAGATTTTCTGAAGTAACTTTAGTGAAAAAGAGAACTTTTTCACTAAAGGGACTTCAGAAAATCCATTTCATCCCGTGGGTGTCGTAAAAGGCGGCTATGGGAGTAACCGGTGGATGGGCAGCACCGTCCCTCGAGTACATTATCAACTCTACTGCGATCACCAACCCACCTGCCAAGCGTGCCGATTATGGCAATACCCCCAAATATGCACTCAACACACCCAGACCGGACGTTGTGGGGATCTTTAGGGGAGGCTTGCGTCACTGCTGGACGCAACTTAATTGGGCTGAAATGATTAACGGATTGATTGACTTCAGTGGGCTAATAGCGTATCTTTTAAATAAAACTCTTATGTATGTGTGTATGTCACTGAACTCCTCCTAAACGGCTTGGCCGATTAGGATGAAATTTGTTGTGTATATTTCAATGGGTCCCTGGATGCTGTGGATTCGCAATTGGACCCGGTAAGTGGCGCTGCAATCGAGTTTGCATGTACCTGCCTATGCGAAGCTGGGGCGGGCAGCTAGTTGTGTACATCGTGTTATCTAGTGCTCGACTTTTACGATCAAATTAAATGAAATCAAACATAGTTAAATGTATTTGCACGAAACATTTCTCATAACGGTATGCTCGGCACCCGCTCGATAACTTGTTCGTCCGTGTGTCCAGCACAAGATCTTCACATCTGATACCCTCTGGTTACTACACAATACTTACTGTTGGTTTTAAAGTCCAAAATAAAATATTATTCCATTTCGATTGAATTTTCATCACATTGTTTATCAGGCATATGCCATTATAACATAATGACAGTTTATTAATATCCTTCAATGAATATAGAGTGTAAATTAAACTAAGAAAATTAAACTGTTAAATGGCTTGGCAATACTATGAAAACCAATAAAGGCGACTCATTTGTTATTGCGGTTGTATTCACACGCCCATTGCTGCATTAGTAATATTTTTCGGAATCTCTTGCATACAAATGCTGTGATGGACATTTTTCTTTATACGTTGCTTCAAGTTAGCCTTCTAATGCTGCGTGAGTATGAATACGTGTTGTGAACTTGTGACCCGCCAGCGGCTTTTGCAATTTTTATTATTATTATATTATTATTTTTTTAAATCGTTGCCCCACACTAGGATTTCTCCTGTGTCGTGGGTGCGTTTACAAACATAAATTCCACACACAATACACCCAGACCCGGAACAAATACCTGCAGATCATACAAATATTTGTCCCGTGCGGGAATCGAACCCGCTACCCGGAGCGCAGCAGCCGACTGTATCAGCCACTGCACCAACCGTACCGTCAAATTGTCAATTGTAGAATTTGTAATTACAACTGGATGGTGATTCAAAAGGTGTCTAAAGCTTAATAAAGTTCGAAATGACGTTTTAGAAATAAATACAGAAAGAAAATAATTTATTTTTAACACGCACATAGTAATCTTAAAATACTTAGATATACCAAATACGATTTTTACTAGCTGTACGTAGTCAAATATACAGTATGTTAACTAATAAAAGGCGACACACATACATCGTATTTATTTCATCATCATTTCGGCCGATTAAAGTCCACTGCTGGACACAGGCCTTGCTAAAAGATCACTACAACGACCGATATCTGTGTGTTGTGTGCTCATTGGGGGGATTTGCCATAATCGCCACGCTTGGCAGGCGGGTTGGCGATCGCAGTTGAGTTGTTAATGTATTCCAAGGACGCTGCTGCCTATCCTCCGGTTAATCCCTTAGTCGCCTTTTACGACACTCACGAGAGGTGGTGAGGAGAGGTGAGATGGGCAGGTGCTATTCTTAGCCGGCACCACGCGGCTTTTATTTACATACATAAAAACATTCCCTCGTACACAAAAAATATTTACTATATGAATACTGACAACTGAATATGAAAACTGTCCAGTTGGGTTGGTCCAACTTCGAGAAAGAGGTCAATCGTCGAATCCGACTCGGCTGGGCAGCGTTCGGGAAACTTCGCAACGTCTTTTCGTCAACAATACCGCAATGCCTCAAGACGCAAGTCTTTAACCAGTGTGTGTTACCAGTGATGACATATGGAACAGAGACGTGGTCACTCACAATGGGCCTCATAAGAAAGCTCAAGGTCACTCAGCGAGCTATGGAAAGAGCTATGCTTGGTATTTCTCTGCGAGATCGAATCAGAAATGAGGAGATCCGTAGAAGAACTAAAGTTGTCGACATAGCTGAAAGGATTAGCAAACTCAAGTGGCAATGGGCAGGGCACATTGCTCGTAGAACTGATGGCCGTTGGGGCACAAAGGTTCTCGAATGGAGACCGCGCACCGGAAAACGCAGCGTGGGACGACCTCCAACGAGGTGGACAGACGACCTGGTGAAGGTCGCTGGGAGTCGTTGGATGAGAGCGGCGGAAATCTAAGGGGGAGGCCTTTGTTCAGCAGTGGACGTCCTGTGGCTGATATGATGATGATGATGATGAATACTGATACACAGACAGTCCCACAAATTTTTCCACAATTTTGTCGTCTTTTTGGGGGACTGTACAAGTATACTCACCACTCTTGGCAGGCGCGTCGGTAACCACAGTGTGGCTTTTGTTCCATAGAAGAGACGCTGGTGCCCACCCCTCTGGTTTAGAGTCCTTTAGTCACCATTTACGACATCCACAGCAGAAAATGGAGTGTCTATACATAGTCAAAGACCTTTTTTTTCTATTATTGGTGCCCAGTGGAAATTCTTCATGAACTTCCTTCGCCCCGGGGAAGGGCGAAGGGGTATGCCGGACTCCTACCGGCTAAAACCACTGGAGCGGTCATCTTCGGCACGTAAGGGAGGCTCCAGGTCCTCGTATGATCACACTAGAGCCGCCCACTCGTGCCACGCCTATTGGCACATCTCGGAGAGGGTGACTGTAAAGCGGTCACCCCCCCCAGGGGGATTGTAAAGGATCCCCCAAAGCGTCCCACGGCAGCGCGTGACCACATGCGTGCTACCGTCTTCTCTTGGGTCGCTTGGTGTGGGCACGCAGATTGCCCAATCTACGCACCCGCGAACCCAGAGGTCCCCCACCTTATAGCAACGGCAGGGGTTTTCAGGCGTATCGGAATTAGGCACCAGGCGGTTGTTACCCCGGCGCCGTCTCCTTCTTCTTCGAGCGGGATCGGCCCTCTCCCGGTCCCGCTCTACAGTCTCCTTCTGGAGCATGACGCTCTCACAGAAGGAGACCACTGCATTCCAGTTTTCGTGCTCTGCCAACATAGCCGACACTACTGCTGGCAGAGAGAGATCTTGCCCGATCCGATCGACCAGGATCCGCCGCTCGGCGGCCCACGCAGGGCACGCCTCGAGCGTATGCTGTGCGGTGTCCTGGTCGCTATCACAATGACATAGTCAAAGACCTACAGCACAAAAATAAATTAAATTCACATACCTATGTATATATTAAGTTTTTAATAATAAGCATATATATGGAGAGTCCCCGGTTAGTGTCCATTACATTTTAAATTAAAATTCTCTAAAGGGCCTCTGCGTGTTGGACCAATGTCCCCGCGTAAGCCTATGAAAAGACCGGGTTCCCCTCACCGGGGACATAAACTAGTGAAAAGCGAGAGCATGTATCTATCATTATGAATATTTAAAATAAGATTTTTTATAAACAAGTAAATCTAACATTTATACGCTTATTTTTTATTTTAATATTTTCCTAAGATATTTTTAAATAACCACGTAAAAATAGGCTTAACTTTTCATTACAATATTTTTATTTTATTTAATAAATAAGGGCAACTATTGACTGTTGCATAACTGTTCTGACATCTGGTTTACTTTGTTAGAGCATTTCAATGTCAATTTTCGTATTAGTATTTGGTATACACTCTCACTCTCTCTCACTCTCTCACTCAGCTGTGTGGTGCCGGCTACGAATAGCACCAACCCATCTCTTCCCTTGGGTGTCCTAAAAGGCGCTTATGGAATTACCCAGAGGATGGGCAGCAGCGTCCTTCGGGTACATTAACAACTCAACTGCGATCGCCAACCCGCCTGCCAAGCGTGGCGATAATGGCAAAACCCCCCAATGACTACACAACACGCCCATAGCGGTCGTTGTAGTGATCTTTG
Organism: Diloba caeruleocephala; assembly: GCA_947459985.1. Lineage (NCBI taxonomy): Eukaryota > Metazoa > Arthropoda > Insecta > Lepidoptera > Noctuidae > Diloba > Diloba caeruleocephala. The sequence goes on from OX381624.1 coordinate 19,124,113, forward strand.
GGGGAGGCTTGTGTCCAGCTGTGGACTTTATTCGGCCGAACCGATGATACACTCCTATTCATAAAAAGATAAAACATTATGAATAAGAGGAATATGATAGTTCCTTGAACGAAGTTAGCAATTCATCAATCTATGTTAAACCGTGCCATATAAGTAGACAATTGAAGCATGAAGCTTTCAGCATTGCGATGTGCACATCATAATACGAATATAGAACTGTAAGTGTATTCATAATTATTCTGTAAAAACTTGTCATTCATAAATGTTAAATGAGACTTGTGTGTCCTTGTCATTATCTTTACTTTAAAGCGAGATGGCTATACGTTGTTTTAATTTTAAAACTCTATGTAGGAAGAATAATCGTTATACATGCATTAACACTATTAATGCATATTCCTTATGTTATCTACATAAATTTCTCATGTTTATTTGATAAGAGATAAAGTTTTTCTATAAATGACATTATAAAAGTTATTAAAGTTTTATTGTAGACTAACTGTGCCTCGCGGTTCCACCGTTTAATTTAAATTAAATCGGATTACTTATAAATAACTTAGAGTACTTCGGCATAGACACTTGATATAGATCATATGTATTGGATTTCATGGGTTATGATTTTTCTGCGTAGAATTCAAATTATTTTTCGAATATAAAAGTAGCCTAATTTATTTCTCATAAAATCAGCTATCTGTCAGTGAAAGTCTCGTAGAAACCAGTCCCGCCGTTTCGTAGATTAGCGGGAACAAACAGACGACCGACAAACAAAAAAAATAAAAATAGTTTTTTTTGTTGTAGGTACCGTATATACTTTCAAACAGACACTTTTGTTTGTATAGATTATTATGAACTGTCCATCATAGAGTCCATTGCTGTACATCAAGCTCTTCCTAAAACCCATATATCTATAAAAATGTAATTAATAACAGGATTAATTCGTTCGTAATCAGCATATATATCTTTCCAAATAAAAAATATTCTATGAAAAGACAACGAAAAAATGTTTCTTTCATTTGCAAATTGTTTTATTTTTAACTGCAGATATTTATGGTTTTCGATTTATCATTGTATGCTAAATTATTGCTATTGCATATTGAGATTATAAAAATATTGACGCTTTACTTCAGCGGCACGGTTGGTGCAGTGGTTGATACAGTGCACCCACGATACAGGAGAAATCCTAGAGTGGGGGGAAAAGTTTTAAAAAAAAATAGTTCGATATCAGATAAGGTCGGAAGGTTCTCGGCCTTTCTCTAAAGAAGATATAGAAAAAAACCTCAAGGACCACGAAGCAACGTCAAAAGCCCTCTTAAAAAGAATATCGGATGTAAATCACCCCACTTTAGTTACAAACTTACAATATCACACAATAGGTATCTGTGGTAAACTTAGAAATTAATTACAGGTAATGCTCAATAAATTATCATAATTTCGGCTGAATGAAGTCCACTGCTGGACACAGGCCTCCCGCAAAGATCACCACAATGACCGATATGGGTGTGTTGTGGGCTCATTGGGGGGTATTGCCATCCATAATCGCCACGCTTGGCAGGCGGGTTGGCGATCGCAGTTGAGTTCTTAATGTACTCGAAGGACGCTGCTGCCCTTCCTCCGGCTAATCCCTTAGTCGACTTTTACAACACCCACGGGAGGAGATGGAGCCGTGGTATTCTGAGCCGGCACCACAATAAATTATCAATAAGTTTTAAATAAGAATTTATTGAGCAAGATTTTATTTCTCTAGTCCATCATACAAAACGGATAAATAATTTATGAGCACTTGTGACCTTTTAAATCGATACATCATGCTTAACGTGCTTCGATATTGGATAGCAAGCGCCGATGAGTTACATTTATGCGCACTCTTTTGATGGAGAAGAATATTGCCAGTGATATTGCACGCCTCATAAGCGAAGCGTTGAGCATAATATTGTAGTCTTTGGCGTTGAGGTGGGTATTACTGTCAGTTTACGCACACCGAGTGATTCTTCAACCTAAAATGTCACTTTTTTATTCTTTATTGCTTTTATAAGTGAATATAAATAGACAAATGTTGAGAAAAAACACTATTTTTAACACTCGTGATATTTTTAAATGTCTTTTTATTATTTAAACTAATTAAAAAATTGTTTAAAAAAGTTCTGTCTTGGACGTCCGTGTGTCTGTATGTGCGGATCCCGTATCTTGTGGTCACGATAACGAGCGAAATACTTCACTTATCGAGTTGGTTTTTTTTTAGAGGCTTCAGTATTTTGAGGAATAGAAGCCTATTACTTTTCACGGTATAATTCGATGTAGTTTAATTATTTTTTAATAAATTAAAGATTATGAGGCGTGCACTTTTGGATTTTCCAACTATTTTTTACTTCGGACAAAAGAGCAACAATCACCGGCCAGGATTCGTCCTGTGTTGAAGTTGTAGACACTTATTTTTTATACAACATGGCGACCAGGCGAGCATGTCATTCGCCTGGTGACGGGCGTCATGGCTGCCCATGACAATTGTAATGCTAACCGGGATAGTCCTGCGGGTACTGTAACCCTCTCTCCCTCTTCTTCATAGAGTGCATTGCAGGAATCTTCAAGCGTGAACTTGAAGTAAAAATCGTGGTTAAAGTTTCGAGAAACAGTGTATATATCCACTCGCCCCGCTTCTCGTAGCATATTTGACCTTCTTTTATTACACAAAATTTTTCTTTGTTTATATTTTTTAATTCTTTTTGAATTAGGGCCTTAAAAGCTTACAGCTTATGTCAGTCCCAACGTAACCTAAACAGACATTACACAGCAACACAACAATTATTCTATATGTTAGTCATGAATTCAAACAGAGCTTTCGCATTAACCTTATTTGGTTGGGATAAAATTTGATGGAATGTGCCTATGTCAGTTCTGTTCAAATTCAGGATCCGCATCAAATTATTTCTAATAGACTCACATCGAACACATTACGGCACGGTTGGTGCAGTGGTTGATACAGTCGGCTGCTGCGCTCCGGGTCGTGGGTTCGATTCCCGCACGGAACAAATATTTGTATGATCTGCAGGTAGTTGTTCCGGGTCTGGGTGTATTGTATGTGGAATTCATGTCTGTAAATGCACCCACGACACAGGAGAAATCCTAGTATGGGGCAACGTTTTAAAATTAAGACACAATATTAAGGCAAATTAAGACAACTAAGACATAATTATTCCCATCGAAATCAGAATGGTTAATGATCGGTTAATACTTTAAAATTAAATTCAACCATTTAAGGTATGCAAATATAAAAAGAAATAATGACATTAATATATAATTTTTAGAAATTATTAAATTTACTAATGAACCTAAATTCAATTCAATTATATAATTATTAAAAGTAACAAATGCAGGTACTCGTACATATTATGTCAATTCATCATATCGGCCATACAACGTCCACTAGTGAACAAAGGCCTCCCACATAGATTTCCACAACTGTGTCATCATATTGGGGGGACCCCACACGGACATGTCAATTAGGAAAAAGATATTCAAAACAGTATTAAACTAATTTCATGTTACAACAATTATAGCTACAATTTTTATTTATATGCACAAATAGCCATACACACACACATCTGCCCGTTAACGTCCACTGCTGAACACGGGCCTCCCAATGATCACTACAAGTGAAGTGAGTGGTGATAAGGGAAATTGTCATAATCACCAAGTTTATCAGGCAGATTGGGGATTGCAGTATGTTATTAGCACGGAAAGATGCTGGTGCCCCTTCCTCTTGATATCCCTTAATCGCATTGTCCGACACCCACGGGGGTGGGATGAGTGGAGGGGTGCTCAATTCCGAAAAATCCGGGAACCTCACGGAAGTCAATACACAAAATGCGCAAATTTTTGTGTACAGATTTTTTAGGTCCTAGTATTATGCAATGCATAATTAGCTTCAAAAGATGGTCTTTATTCATGCAACCAATGGTAAATATTCTACATTGACCTTATTCTGTCTGACTTAGTTTAAGTTTAGACTTAATTTATCCAAGAATGCAGTTCCGCTCATACCATAAAAGCACGTAAATCTCTCACCTTTACAAACCTTATCCACCCTTTACCATTAAAACACTGTAATCCTCCATTTAACCGAATCAAAAGCATATTAAATAAGCAATAATACAGACGCGTTTTATAAAGGTGGACGCATAAAGCCGTGGACATACCGAGATGTGATAATATGGTCCTTTTTTTGGTCCTTCGAGCATCGTGACCCGTCGGCTCCCGTGCACGCGACTGGCTCACATGCCTGCGATTATAAAGATATTAATTTATATTTTTACTGTTATAAATTAACAATGACATTGGTATTTTTGCTTTAAAATTGAATATAGATTCAGACAGGACAGTGTAGGCTCAGACTACAACAGTTTAATTATTTTGTGTTTTAACAAAATGAATGTTCATTTTGGCCGAATGAAGTCCACCGCTGCACACAAGCCTCCCCCAAATATCACCACAACGACCGATATGGGTGTGTTGTGGGCACATTGGGGGGTTTTGCCATAGTCGCCACGCTTGGCAGGCGGGTTGGCGATCGCAGTTGAGTTATTAATATACTCGAAGGACGCTGCTGGCCATCCTCCGGCTAATCCCTTAGGCGACTTTTATGACACCCACAGGAGGAGATGGGGTGGTGGTATTATTCTGATCCGGCACCACACGGCAAATAAATAAATGTTGTAGACGTTATATTATAACTTCCAAAGTTATAACGCCAGTGAAAATTGTGTTAAATCTATTATTCCTATCTGTTTATAAATTGATTATTATTAATTCGGTGGCAATACATCATGTATTTTCCGTCGCCCTTTCCCGGAGTGGTCATCTTCGGAACCAAAGGGAGGCTCCAGGAACTCTCATAATCTCCATCTTGAGCCACCTATTGGTGCCAGCCTTGCTTTGCGCTCGGCGGTACGTGACCACATGCACGCCGCTGTCTTTCCGGGGGCAGCTTGGTGTAGCAGCAATACCTTTTTTTAAATTATTGGTGCCCAGTGGAAATTCTTCATGAACTTCCTTCGCCCCGGGTAGGGTGAAGGGGTATGCCGGCCTCCTACCGGCTAATACCACTGGAGCGGTCATATTCGGCATTTAAGGGAGGCTCTAGGTCCTCGTATGATCATACTACAGGAGCACCAATACCTAAGCTACAAAATTACGTGAAATTCATGCAATAATTGCTATTCATCCATAACTTTGTCTACCAGCCCATACCTACAAGTTGAGTTCCGCTGGCGGGGCTCAGACGATAGTCGTTTCGAGTAACCCTCATATTAGCCGTAAAGAAAAAAAACGGAACCAACCTCTGTTTTTTCCTAAGCCGTGTTCGTATTATTTTTAAAAAAACTGTTGACAACTGTTCCTTAGCCATGTATACTCGCGACACACGAGTGTGAAATCAGTATATTGATAAGCTAACGACCGAACGGACCGGGATTCTTGCCCGGCTGTATCAATTAAATGGACGGGCCAATCTCAACACTTTTAAATTGAAACCGGAGCGAAATTGGTTCACTTCACTCCCGTAACGGAGAGTTTAATTAATTAGGTTGTGATCGATGACGTTTGGGACATAGTATGGTCTTCAGGTAAGGCTTTGTTGTTATTGTTTTTATTAACGATCGAAATTAATAATCCATCTAATCCAAAATCTTTGGATTTGGGATTACGGATTTATGTTTATATGTTTTGTTTTTTAATCTTTGCCCCACACTAGGATTTCTCCTGTGTCGTGGGTGCGTTTACACACACAATACACCCAGACCCGGAACAACTACCTGCAGATCGTACAAATATTTGTTCCGTGCGGGAATCGAACACACGACCCGGTGCGCAGCAGCCGACTGTATCAGCCACTGCACCAACGTCATCTTGATACAAAAACAGATGTTTTCTAAAATCTTTACTTTAATCTATAGATTTTGGTTTAGATTGATTATTAATTTCGGTCGTTACTCGTTATAACATAAGTTAGTAACTTGTGTATTGTTTTACCTAATATAATATAACGAGCCGATTACTCTCCCACGGCTGGGCATGGCCTTTTCTCACGATTAGAAAGGTTAGGCCTTAGTCCACCACGCTAGCCTAGTGCATGTTGGCGGACTTCACACACCATTGAGAACATTTTTGAAGCACTCTTAGATGAGCAGGTTTCCTCAGGATGTTTTCCTTCACCGTTAACGCAAGTGATAATCAAATTCTGATCCGCACATGAATCCGTAAACTCGGGAGATGCGGGCCGGGATCGAGCTTAGACCCTCTTGTATGGAAGGCAAGAGTTCAACCACTAGGCTATCAGTGCTCTTTATGTTACGTAGCATTACTATAAAATACCATTTGAAACCATGACCAGTTCATGACGATGGCACAGAGGGCGAAGTGGCTAAGTAATTAGATTTGATCTTCAGATATTTCTTTCGGGTCTGAGTGTATGTATGTCTGTAAACTGTAGGTACCCACGATACAGAAATCCTAGAGACGGGCATTATTAAAAAAACAAATCCTAATAAGAATTGGAATTAAAGAAGCTACGTTCTATAATATATATATAATCTATATAAAATCTATAGTATTATATTATTTAATTACAAACTGAACGTAGCTAGTCTAACGCTAATGCGCTGGTTAAATAGAGCCCTATTCTCTAGTTTAAGATAACTATATTAAGAAGAATAATTTTACAGTTCTAAATCACCAATCGACACCAACGTATTACAAATTTAAAATTAATATAATTCCAAACCCTCAAAACATTAACCCATTCAACGCCACGCGTCTACACAGCGTGACAGCTACGTATCAAATGAGCCAATCTCACGATTACCGCGCCCGTGACGTTTCGTTTCACGCAACTGACGCGCGACAGTTGGCCGCATATATAATTTGCCAACGGTTTTAATTGGCGTTATGAATATTGATTTTGTCGTAAAAGAATAATTATTATAATTTGATAGTGTTAATAGCTGTACATTTAAAAAAAATCCATTAGCTAGCGGCTGACAATATTGATCCAATAGATCAATGTTGATAATCCGTGTAGTGTCCGGATTAAGAATCCTGAAGAAGTCCTCCCGTGGATGTCGTAAAAGGCAACTAAAGGACTCTAAACCAGAAGGAAGGGCAGCAGCTTCCCTTCTGTGGAACAGCAGGAGTTTTGCGCTCACCAACCCGCCTTTCAAGCATAATGGGTACTGGCAAATTCCTACAAAATGACGGCAAACGGCATGTAACAGTCATCTACGTGAGAGGCAGGAGAGGAGAGGCGGCTCTTTGTTCAGCAGTGGACTTTCTATGGCTGATATGATAAACAATATCGAATTTCACATGCAAAGATTGATTCTGTAGTAAACCTAAAGCTAACAAATTTTTAAGCTTGTTTTCCATATATTTTACGTTGAGCTCCTAATATAGGGCTGAGCTACATGATGACTGATTCATGCTTGCCATCTGACAGGACAGGTCATCCCAAAACGGCTATAGATCTTTCTTCAAAAGACCATTCCAGCTTCGAGCAGATTCTACATTTTCTCATATAATATTGTATCTAATTAAGTATGGACTTTAAAACAGAAACGTTTGAATTAGTTTCGGCATTCAGAGCCAGTCAGTAGAAAATGTTGGCTTCATCTAAATTGATTTACAAGTGGTAGTGATTTAATTTACAGGTAAAATTCTTTCTAGGCTATCGCTAAAAGAGAACCTACTTGCTAAAATAAAGATCTTTTAATTTCATTTATTTAATGTTAAAATGTATCACAGACAAGAATATAATGTAATTGTCACTAGTTCATTTTAAAAGAATTCATATGGGTTACGAACCAAAAACTCTCAATGCAAATGAAAATGTATAATTTTGGAAGTAACATATCGGCAAGCAGCTTTTCATTCCTGTTTAGTTATCTAAAATAATTCGGTTTAACAATACACCAAAGACCAAAATCCCTTCGTTTTCCCTTAACAGATCATTAAACTTCAACCATAAAGTATCGATATTCAGGCCAGTATTTTTTTTCATGCACCCGGGAGACCAATAATGCTTACACGAGGTTTAAAATATTCGGAACATTTACAAAATTGTAATTTTAAATTTAGAATAAAGGGTCTTATAACTCTTCGGGATTCCCACAGGGAGCGTCGACGGCAAATGATTTAAAACCATTTTGCTCCTTAATTAATACGAAATATGGGATCGTTGTTGGTCTCTTTCCTACGTGCTGAAATTTAAAGAGTTTACTATCTTCGTCTCTTTTATACTAACAGTGAAATTACTCCGTAGCATATTGAGACATCTCGGTTTGTCGTGATTTATAGTGAGTCGGCAAGAAATTTTATCAATATGTTTACTTTAAGAATTAGTGGTAACTACGTCACGTTTAGCGATTTATGTTTCTATGTTAATTCGGTATTGATATCACACTTTACGTTTATACTTTATAGTTTTAAAAGCTTTAGGAAACTTATTGGGTTGCTTTCTATTGTATTAAAGTAATGTTACTTAAAAAGCCGGCTTGTTCTTTTGATTCTTGCATACTGATGATCGAAGCTAATGTTTACAAAAGCTTTATTATTTATTTGTATCGACCTCCTTCAGTCCTACTCAGGCCGAAGCGAGAAGTGAGCCTGATACCTATAAAAACGATATAAGCATTAATATAAAGCTAAATGACCGGTTAAGCAAGCACATTTCCCAGAAATGTATGCGAGAAGCCCAACCAAAAATATGTAAAGCTCACAATTTGAAAATGGTGGAAGGGTCCGCCGAGGTACGTACCAGAGCCCGTGTTTAAACTTTTAAACATTAGTGTGTTCCGAGTTAAAAGGCATTGTATCCAGTGAAATTACTGGGCATAAGAGACTAAATAACTAATTTCTCGAGGTGACGAGCACAATATGGTGCAACGTGAACTAGAACTAGTCCTGGATAGGATTACAATTGTTATAGTCACTTACAACGCGGCAGATGCCGTGCTTGACTCGTTACAAGTATATATAAAAAAACCTATCCATCCTAACTAAGAAAAACTAAGCCAGCTTATCCTGAAGATGTTCTAAAAGGGATTAGGACCTTAAGTAATTGTATGACTTATAGAAACTAATATAATCACACCAGTAAATATCGATGTCCTCAAATCCTTAGGGTCATAAAAGTCAGGACACGCTGTGGTGGCGGTAAGACCCTTCATGGAGGAATGGCTGAAGATGCGGCAAGGCACCCTCACCTTCCAGATGATGCAGGTACTCTCGAACCATGTGTATTTCCAGAAGTATCTGCGTCGAATAGGCCGAGAAGGGAGAGACTACCCGGAGGACACGGCGCAGCACATTTGGAGGAGTGCCCAGCTTGAGCAACACAGCGCCGTGATCTCGTTTCAGCGGTCAAAGGGGGCCTCTCGCTTCCAGCCGTATTTCAATCCATCGTCCGGAGCGAGAGCGCGTGGTGCTCGCCTCCTTTTGCGAGAACGTGATGCAAGCAAAGGAGGCGGCAGAGCGCGGACGGGAGGAAACCACCTCTGATCCCCAACGCAGAAACCACACCGTGAAAACGCACGGGGCACAGGAGGGTGCTGAACGATCTCCAGCCACCATGAGAAGCGGTCTGCAAACAGAATTAGACCCGAGGCGGCGGCGCGTGGGTTGTGAAGCCAGCCAGGTCACACGAAACGAGAAACAGAGCCTGTCAAACAGTGACGGGCTGATGCCTGCTGGGGGCACGGTCTAATGTAGACAAAGCGTACATATCACCCCCGGCAAGAGGTAACTGGAAGAACACCGTGGGGTCTTGGCAGGTAAAAGACCGGCATGCCCTTTCTTCTCCTCCTCCGCCCTTACCAAGGCGGAGGAAGTTAACGAGGTTTTCCCCACCACAAAAAAAGCGTCAGAAATGGCTATAAGCATATTATTTAATCAAGTAAAGACCGATACTACATTAGTAGGTCAACGCAGGTTAACATAGAAAAACAAAATAATAGTTAAATAATAGTTTATCCCGAATCCAGTGTAAAGTATCCAAACCATAAAAACTCCGCAAGTGTCCTTAAAATATCCGCGTGACATTATTATAATAAGGATCGAGTCACGCGAGCGGGCGCGTGACGACGTCCGGCAGTGAAGTGTTAAGATTTCTGAACTATTTTCTGTTTATTTGCATGTTTTGATTATTGTATGCGATGGTTTACCCACCGTTCGTGTCGTATCATGGATTGCATTGGCGAAAAATATTGGATCAACCAATATCAATTTATGCAATCTCTTCTAGTATTACCAGCTCTAGCTGAATATCAATATTTTATACGTAAACAAGTAATCAGAGTTTCGGCTTTTGACTGCTGGTAGCCACTGAAATAGGCATTTGTATGAGAATCAGTTCCGTGTGGTGCCGGCTCAGAATACCACCACCCCATCTCCTCCCGTGGATTTCGTAGAAGTCGACTAAGGGGTTAGCCGGAGGATGGGCAGCAGCGTCCTTCGAGAACATTAACGATTCAACTGTGATCGCCAACCCGTCTGCCAAGCGTAGCGATTATGGCAAATCCCCCCAATGAGCCCACAACACATCCTACACACCCATATCGGTCGTTGTGGTAACTTTGGGGGAGGCCTGTATCCAGCAGTGGACTTGATTCGGCCGAAATGATGATGACAATCAGAACCGACGGCTTAACATTTTTTGCGAGGCATAGCGGCCACCCATCCGTCGTATGACCCTACCTAGCGCGGCATAAAGAGGTTATTAACCAAAAGCTCCTAGATTTTATAGCATTTAACCTAACACAAATCCGTAAATAAGACGTATGCTTTTTGGTCCTTTGGAACCCGTACGAAAGGACCAGGTCCATTGTGTCTTTGAACATCATCAAAATAAAACGGTAAACCTATAAGGTCCCGTATTTTTTACCTCAGCTGCGCATACTTTCTCACCCATACGGTATTCTCCACATGTCCAGTCATTAAGAGGTCACGGTGCGCTACCCCTGTATGGGGTTTGATACCACCACGTGCCATATTGTGAAACGGTTACGACAGATGTGCGCCCCAAATAGTACGTTTTTAATTGTTTTCCGTGAATTATGATGTGATGTTTTTGTTTCTGGCCTTTTTTGTGGGTTGAATAATGTTGTTTATATGTGGTTGTATTGGGTATTGGAATGGCTCATTCTGAACATGAACTTCATACTAGGATTTATCTTGTATCGTGGGTGCGTTTACAGATACTAATTCCACACACAATACAACCAGACCTGAAACAACTACCTGCAAATCATACAAATATTTGTACCGTGTGGGAATCAAACCCACGACCCAGAGTGCAGCAGCCAACTGTACCAGCCACTGCACGAACCGTGCCAATATCGCTCTAATCACAAGACTTGGGAGAGGTGCATCGGTGATTACCTGTTCCGTCCATAGGAGTCGAATGCTCTCAGCTGTTCTTATGCGCATCCCATCTGTAACGGTTGCTACTTATAGGTTCTTATTTCGTGCTTAGAAATAGGGGACTTCGGCTAAGTGATTTTTAATTTGTTGTATAATGGTTTATGTTATATTTTCACATAATTAGAATGAGATATGTTCCTGTTTAAAGTAAGTAAAAAAACTTAGCTCACACTAAATATTCTTGGTCTAAGTTAGGCAAATCACGTACAAGGTGATTATGTAACGTTTAACTCCACTTGAATCTCTAAGTTTATGGTGGTTGATCACGAACCGCTTGTTATGGTCATTGTAACCCCAACATTGTTAGTTCTAAATTAACAGACATTTTACTTCGACAAATATTCGTCGATATGTTTATAGAAAGCTTAAAGAACTTAAACTGAAGGTTATTTTAAGTCATAACTTAATATTTCGTTCTGGATTACTCGATATTATTGTAGTTTTCAAAATAAAATAGAATAATAATAATACATATGGTGGTGGAATAAACCCATCTCATCCCGTGGGTGTCGTAAAACGACTATGGGATTAGCCAGAGGATGGGCAATGGAGGCTTCGAGTATCGCGATCGCTAACCCGTCTGTCGAGCGTGGTGATTATGGCAAAACCCGTTAATAAGCACTCAAGACAAACCCAAACTGGTCGTTGAAGCAATATTTAGGAGAAAATTCTGTCCAATGTCCAGTGGACGTTTTCAGCTGAAGTGATGAATAGTACGTACATACTGATGTACGGAATTTGAATAATAATACAAATGCGAATACCGATTCTGTTATTCGATGAAGAGGTATGAATGCGGTGACAGTTATAAGTCACGGGCAATAAAATACGCTTTTCAACATAAATACAGGGACCTACTTAAAACCTACTTTACATATGGAACACAGACGTGGTCACTCACAATGGCTCAAGGTTTCTCAGCGAGGTATGGAGAGAACTATGCTTGTTATTTCTCTACGAGATCGAATCAGAAATGAGGAGATCCATAGCAGAACTAAAGTTGCCGACATCGCTGAAAGGATTACTAAACTGAACTGACAATGGGCGCGGCACATAGTTCGTAGAACTGATGGCCGTTTGGGCAAAAAGGTTCTCGGATGGAGACCGCGCAATGGAGAAAACATTGCATGGGACGACCTCCAACGAGGTGGACAGACAAACGGTGAAGAACGGCGGAGAAGGTCACTGGGAGTCGTTGGGTGAGAGCGGCATGTGACCGCTCGTTGTGGAACTCTATAGGGAAGCTAAGGTTCAGCAGCGGACATCCTTTGTCTGATATGATGATGATGACCTACTTAATCATAATTGACTCCTGCAAGGCTATTTTGTAAGAACTTACTAGCAAACTTCAGAATCCGCAGTGAAATCTCTAGTTTTGTTCTGTTTTTACTACTTTTTATTGTGGATTCATAAGTAAGTGTACTTCACCAGCAAACTCACTTCTGAATCTGCAGTGAAATCACAAATTTCTTATTGCTTTTACTACTTTTCACTGCAGATTCAGAAGTGAGTTCTCACATAGTACTGCTGTTATTTTTTATTTCATAAACAAATCATTTGCAACATTTTGGCAAACGAGAAACTGAAGAGAAAAAAATATTTGTTTATTTGACGCCGTTCAAAATAGGCCTTTCTGAGACTACAGTTAATGGTTTGAACGCAATCGCCGATGAAATAATTAAAACGTCATCATATTATATATATTTTTACGAATGTTCTCACGTATATTCGGCAAATACGTATCTGAACAAAAAAAAATACTAAAAATACATCAACATGATATGTAGAAAAGCTTAGTGAATCGAATACATTTAATTTAAATACACCTATTATCTAATAAATAACTCTTACATAAGAAATACATGCACAGTTGGATCCGGCTCGAAGGACCATATGTTCGTAGTCAGGAGAGACTCTCAAGGGGCTAGCAGGGCTCCGGGTAATGTCTTTATTGAATACAGGTTTAAGGCTAACAAATTGCAGGTGACATACCATCTATCCTATACCTGTTGTACAAGTACATAACTTAACATAATTCTGTCTGTACATGCCTTAAATCGCAATAACTTTCCGCACGCAATTACAATAACAACGCTATCTCTTCTAGGTTAATATACTGTGGACACATTGCCAGCACCTTTGCGTTTCATGAATATTCACAATTATGGCAATAATACTTGTGTACGCATCTTATTTGCTCAAAGTCTTAATGTAGAAGTACCTATATTTGCTTTTATTCAATCCTATAACGAGACAACAAAGTCATTCAAGGGAACATCATGGCTACCCATAACAATTGTAATGCAGGTCTAGTCCAGTGTGGTACAATACTGCGCTCGTTGCCTCGAGACATCAGCTCTTTAGTTTCTTATACCCAGTAATTTTACTAGCTACAGTGCCTTCGAACCGGAGCTGTTCTGTTTAAAGTTGGCGACGACATCTGGTACTGCAGTGGTACATACCTGTTTTATTTTTATTTTTTTATTGATCCGGTGGAAATAGCTCATGTACATCCTTCGACCCGGGAAAGGGCGAAGGGGCATGCCGGACTCCTACCGGCTAAAACCACCGGAGTGGTCATCTTCGGCGCCGAAGGGAGGCTCTAGGAACTCGAATAATCTCCATCTAGAGCCACCCATCGGTGCCACGCCTTTAGGCACATCTCGGAGGGGATGACTGTAAAGCGGCCCATTCCTTATAAATCGTGAACCTGTACTGTGAGTAATACTCGCGTGTCACGTTGCATGTAAACAGAGGAATTGTAAAATAATACAACATTAATCGGCAACAGCGTATAGCTAATTATTAACAAACAAGATGTCCAATTGTCCATATATCGCATAAATCAATGCAAAATCATGCAAACATAGACCATTATGACAAATTGTACATCACGCGATAGATTTTTTAAACAGGTGCGTTTCCTTGCCTTTTTTTTAATGATTACCATTTAAATGTAGTAGAATGATAAATGTAATATCTTATTCTGGGGTAAGCCGAATTACAAAGTAGATATCACAGCATTATATGCTCGTCTAATAGTCTATAGTGAAGGATGCAATGATATTATACCATAGATATGTTACATCCATATTAAATGGCGTGCAAAATTCAGTCTCGCCTGCTCACTTATGTCGTAAGAAAGAAGATAAAAAAACTACACGAGTAAAAGAGACAGCTATCTAGGCGAAATATTGCAAGGCGCTACAATTGGGGGAGTTTTGGTTCTTACTTTCGCCGCGCATGTAACATATCTACTTCTTTTTAATATATAACATCGTTAGAAGGATGCTAGTCGTTTAAAATGATAAACTATAACATAAAGAAAACCAATTGGGACTCAAAACAAGTTCAAAGCATATGACGCAATATGTTCACGGCAAAAAGGAGTAAGAAAATTACAGGTAGCCTACCTCCCTCCCTCCTAGCAGTGGGACAACATAAGTTTAATATAAAAATTTACAGAATGTAAGTGACAATATACCGAACATTTTGGGACGAGGTTACACATAAGGCTTATAATAAAGTTAGGAAAGTAATTTATCTCGGATCAAAATTTACAAAAACTGTAACCTATTACGGTTACAGTTTTCGTCATTTTAGAGCGCACAATGTATCGTAAACAACGCGATTAATACGCTACGAGATTATTTTACTATCAATCATCAATCAATCATTTCGGCTGAATGAAGTCCACTGCTGGACACAGGCCTCCCCCAAAAATCACCATAACCACCGATATGGATGTGTTGTGGGCTCATTGGGGGGTTTTGCCATAATCGCCACGCTTGGCAGGCGGGTTGGCGATCGCAGTTGAGTTGTTAATGTACTCGAAGGCCGCTGCTGCCCATCCTCCGACTAATCCCTTAGTCGACTTTTACGACACCCATGGGAGGAGATGGGGTGGTGGCATTCTGAGCCGGCACCACATTTCCAATTTTACTATGCTATGATATTATTATGCTGCTGCGAGCGGTGATCTCAACTGCAAACTGTAGCGACATGACAGACGTTTAGTGTTTATTTACATTGCAGTTTTATGTGAATATAAATAGTTTTTTTTTTTTTTATAAAAAGCAATGTTAGGGTAGAGAAAACCAATTATTTTATACTGAAATCAGTTAGATAAACTAGAAAACCACAGCGTGGTGCCGGCTCAGAATACCACCACCCTATCTCATCCTATGGGTGTCGTAAAAGTCGACTAAGGGATTAGCCGGAGGATGGGTAGCAGCGTCCTTCGAGTACATTAACAACTCAACTGCGATCGCCAACCCGTCCGGCAAGCGTGGCGATTATGGCAAAAACCCCCAGTGAGCACACAATACACCCATATCGGTCGTTGTGGTGATCTTTGTGGGGGGCCTCTGTCCAGCAGTGGACTTCATTCGGCCGGAATGAAAACTAGAAAAAATCATGAATAGACCGACAGCTAATTCTAACGCCAAGGGTTCCAGAATCATATACCGAATCCATGGTATCAGTTTTTGTGATGGTGTCACTTACACCTTTATTATATATATATAAAAAAGTATTTACCTAAATACAATATTATCGAGTTTCGCCAAACGCTATCTACAGCCATCAATTTTCGTTTTCAATTTATAACTAAAACAAAAAATAAAACCCCCGATAGTGTAATGACGATTATAGAGGGTGATAAACCATCGCGCATTCGATTAGTGACGTACTCGTGGACATTATCGATAAATCGGTAAATCCCTTCGATTGCCGGACTGCGCTATCTTGATCTGTGAGTCGGAAAAGAATAACTTCACCTCGATTAAAAAAAAATATAAATGTTGTGCAAAACAATGTAATGAAAGTGGAGTGTGAAAATTTCGATTATTTTTTAAAGAGTCTTGTGCTCCTCATGTTGTCTTATTTAATTAATGTATAATATAGTGAGCTGTCATAGTTATATAAACTAGTTATTATTAAGTACAACAGTAAAAAATAACTGTAATAGCTGTCGATAAATACATTTATTAAATAAATATATTCGCAAATATGTTTGAATTGCAAATCGTTTACCGAAGATAAATAAAGATAGTTTATTACCAAACACGCATAAAAACAAACAGGTAGAAGATACAATTTCTTTTTTGTATTGTGTGGTAAAAGGAACGACCTCCGTAATGTTGGCAGTGTCCAGTGATTAAACCACACACTGGTCAACGCTAGTTTTCAGTCCGTCCCCTAATTACGTTAAAGTAACTGGTACTTATCGATAAATAGTAGTGATTCTTTTTCGGCATAATCTTCTGATTCAAAAGATATCATAAGCTATAAAAAGCTTAATACAGCTTGCCTTGTTATTTCCCACAATTCAATACCCAAGATATTTTATTTATTATTCACATTTATAAAACTATATACATCTGACGCTTCACTTAGCCAGTACGAATAAATGTAAGTATATTGTGTATACACTTATTACCTTAGAATTTTCACAGGCCTTTAATGAAAGTAAAGGCCTAAATACAAAACTTTACAACTAACACAGCCAATAATATGATAGTATTTGGTGTATTCGAGCGTAGGCTCTCGTGGGTTGCAGCTGAAAAGGTTAGGTGGCCAGTGCTCTGTACTGTCACCTAACATAATGCTGAGCTGTTCGCCCATTTGTCAAACAAACAGGTGGAAGATACAATTTCTTTTTTGTATAGTCTGGTAAAAGGAACGACCTCCGCAATGTTGGCAGTGTGCACAATTTAAATCTCTTGCCAACATTCACGCACTAAACAGAGCTGGAAATGTTGTATTACTTTTCTTTTTTGTATGTGAATAATGATAGCCTGGACTCCAAGTCCTTTGGCGAGGTAATTTAATAAATTGCGTGAGTGTTGCAAGGAAAATAAATGTTTTATACTTTGGTGTTAATATTATGCGCGTCTCTGTGGTGTTCAGAAATAAATACTTTTTCTTTCTTTCTTTCTTCTTTCTTGTCACTGAGGTGTAAAATGTAAGACATCAAAGATTTTATATCTTTTTTACTATCTTTAAAATGTTTTTAACCACGTGTTTAAAGTGTTTTGTATATGCCAAAAACAATTTTATTTCTTTCCTTCTTTCTAATAACTCATACTTAGACTATTAAAACTACCATCGACAAACTATGATCTGTCGATATAAATTTATCGATAGTATCACACCACTGACGTCCACATGTTGTCTCCCAGGCGGAGGTAATTGGCCAGCTTGGTCATAAAGCGTACCATACAGCTCATAGGTGACAACAACACAATGGTGGGAATTATTGTTTATTTTATATTAGTTATATTTTGTAATGATGTGTACCGTGTATTGTAAATTTACTTATAGGGAATCTACAATATTGTCTGCCCAGCCTATCCTCATCAAGTTGCGCCACGTTACATGGTGGATGTTGCGCTCATACGCACGAAGCGTTTTCATTATTCATCATATCGGCCGAATGAAGTCCACTGCTGGACACAGGCCTCCCCCAAAGATTACCACAACGGCCGATATGGATGTATTATTGGGGTTTTGCCATAATTGCCACGCTTGGCAGGCCGGTTGGTAATCGCAGTTGAGTTGTTAATGTACTCGAAGGACGCTGCTGACCATCCACCGGCTTATCCCTTAGTCGACTTTTACGACACCCACGGGAGGAGATGGGGTGGTGATATTCTGAGCCGGCACCACACGGCAACCGTTTTGCTTCCTTGTTATTCAAACTCCTTACCAGTCTGTGTTTTCCGTCCATTACAACCTAAGAATATTTAAGTCGGTATTCGCTAAGACTTGTCCTCATCGCTCACCGTCTGCAAAGTGTCCTCGAATAGCTTCAATCATGTTATAGAGAAAACTAAATTGGTTTTTCACCATCATTCAAATTCTGTATTCAAGGATGTATGGATGTTTGAGCTTAGGGATTTTTACTTTTGGTTACTTCTAGGCAAGCGTGTAGCATCGTCAACCGCATCGTTGCTTAACATAGGTGAGAAAGAGGTCGCACTAAAAGTAAGCTTATTTAATAAAATGTCAAATAAAAACGAAGCGACTGGCATTTTATCTCTACAGAGTTACAGAATAAAAGTTTAAGGATAAAGATATATTTTATTCATGTAAAATCATATACAGGCACTTTTAAATAGTCAAGAATTTAGTTGCCTCGTTCCAAGATGTTAATTTCCTATGGAGAAGAACAGGCAAGAAACTCCACGGTTACTCTTTTTAAATCATAATAATTGTTACAATATTTTTGACTACATTTTTCTCAAAATAAAGATAATGTGAGGACAATATAGGAGAAAAGAGTAAACTTCTTAAAAACCTACACTAAACAACCCTGATTTTTATGTTTACAAAAGTTTAAGATTAAATTATCATGGCAGCATTAAGCTGACCAATGCCAACAGACAGCACTTGTTCACGAGCATGACGCATGCATCAATGTTGCTCAGCTCAACCATATTGTAGGACAATTAAGCGCTCTGGGTTCGCGGGTGCGTAGATTGTGGAATCTGCGTGCCCACACCAAGCGACCCAAGAGAAGACGGTAGCACGCATGTGGTCACGCACTGCCGTGGGACGCTTTGGGGATCCTTTACAATCCCCCTTAGGAGTGACCGCCTTACAGTCACACTCTACGAGATGTGCCTATAGGCGTGGCACCAGTTGGCGGCTCTAGACTTTAGTATGATCATACGAGGACCTGGAGCCTCCCTTAGGTGCCGAAGATGACCGCTCCAGTGGTTTTAGCCGATGGGAGACCGGAGAGAAAAACGACAACTAAGCGACAAACCATCAGTGACACTTGAGTGAGCATGACATACTTAAACTTCCACCAACTATCGCGACAAACGCGAACAAAGGCCTTAGATTTCCAAAACGAGCGGCTACCTGCCGTACTTCGTTCGTTCTCCGTTCGGTCGTATGTCCACCTCGTTGGAGGTCGTCCCACGCTGCGTTTTCTGGTGCGCGATTATCACGTCAATTGAACAAAATAAATTAATAATCCACATGGTCCTCCCACTTCCAGTTTCAAACATAAACCACCACGCAATACGCTTGGCAGGCGGACTGATGATCGTAGTATGTTGTTATTAGAACTGGAGGATGGTGCTGCCTATCCTGTTAATATCAACCCTTAGTCGTTTTTAACGACACCCATGTGAGGAGAGGGTTTATTCTATTTCGGCAACCACCCGAAGTACCAACATGTGATTTTTTTTTTTTTAATGTTGCCCCGCACTAGGGTTTCTCCTGTGAAATTTTAGAAAGTGAATGTGAACGCCGGTGTGTTGTCCAGATAAAGAATATAGCATCACTCCATCTCCTCCCGTTAGATGTCATAAAAGGCGATAAGGGACAGGGATGGGCAGTAGCGTCGTTCATGTGGAACCTTACTGTGCTCACCAACCCGCCTGCCAAGCGTGGCAAATACCAAAATGACGACCCAATTGTTGAATTCTATGGGGGAGGCCTAATTTGTTCAGTACAGGACGTATAAACGGCTGAAAACCGAAGAATTAATTAAATTAATTAATTTAAAAGAAATTTAGAGTACTTGTACGTGACATAGACACTTGACATAGAATATATATATTATAAAAATTATAAAAATATATTGTTTTTTTTTTTTTGCGCGGCACCTTAATTATTTTTTTAAATCAAAAGTAGCCTAAGTTATTCCTTATAAAATCAGCTATCTGCCAGTAAAAGTCCCGTCAAAATTGGTCCAAATTGGAACAAACAGACAGACAAAAAGCTTTTTTGTTGTACCGTATATACTTTCATATGCATTTAGTAAGAATCTATTATTTTGACATTACAAACAGACACTTCAATTTTATTTATTTGTATGTATAGAGTATAGATTTCACCTTGCCGGTGTCAAAATGTGAGCTATTGTGTTTCAGTGTGTTGTGTGAGTGACACGAGATGTGCCTAAAGGCGTGGCATCAATAGGGGGCTTGAGTGTGATCTTACCTCTTTCGGTGCCGAAGATGACCGCTCCAGTGGTTTTAGAGTAGAGTAGAATGAATACTGGACACCAAAAAAAAAAAATTGGGATGAGGTTACACTTAGGCTTAGAAATAAGAAAGTCATTTAACTCGGAAATAATGCACTGATTATTTTATAAATAAATAGTTTTTTCATTTCTGAGCACGCAATGTATCATAAACAACGCGATCAAAACGCTACATGATTTTTATGCTATAATATATATTATTATGCTTCTAGGAGCGATGAACTCATCCGTGAACTGTAGCAAAACAGCTGCCGTTTAGTTTTTATTTACATTGCAGTAAAATAAGTACAGTTGCCAGCTACGAATGGCACCAACCCATCTCATCCATCATGGATGTCTTAAAATGTGACTATGGAATTTACCAAAGGATATGCAGCAGCGTCCTTCGAGTACATTTATAATTCAACTGCGATTGCCAACCCGCCTGCCAACCGTGGCGGTTACGGCAAACCTCCCAACGAGCACACAACACACTTAGACCAGTAGTTGTGGCGATCTTTGGGGGAGGCTTGTGTCAGCTCCGTTTGAGTGATGATCTATTTAGATTTTAGAGCGTTAATACAATGTATGGAAGGATTTATCTAACGATCTTTGGTTTTAGTAGTAAATACACAAAAAAAATATCTTTGCTATAAATTTATTTTGATGGTGTTTTTTCTTACCATAAACAAATAAACCATACCTATTTATACTTCTTATCCTTCTTATACAAATGAATACAAAAAACAAATTAAACAGTTCTTCTAGGTTCGATTAAAACGGAACTACAATTGTATATTTGACGGCACGGTTGGTGCAGTGGCTGATACAGTCGGCTGCTGCGCTTCGGGTCGTGGGTTCGATTCCCGCACGGAACAAATATTTGTATGATCTGCAGGTAGTTGTTCCGGGTCTGGGTGTATTGTGTATGGAATTTGTGTCTGTAAATAGCACCCACGACACAGGTGAAATCCTAGTGTGGGGCAAAGTTTTCTTAAGAAAAAAAAAACTATCGATGGTGCGTTTCATTCTACGGGTATATCCATAACCTATCTATAGCCTATTGATTACAATTTTGGGTTTAAAGTTACAACGCTTTAAGAAAAGAAGAAGAAGTATAAAATAGTGGTGTAGTCGGTCCTAAGTTCCGCGGGCCACAGTTTGAGAAGCACTGGTGTAACAGTTAAATGCGCAAAGTTACCCTGGTGTAATTACGGTTAACATTTGAACGGTCAGTTAATCATATAGTGTCAATGTCAGTGAAATGTTCTTGCTTGTGATTGCACTCAATTGGTATTATTAGAAGTACACATTTTAGCTCTGGGTACATTACATTGGTCGGATGTGTAATAGCCTCTATCTGAGACCTATGATCTATGAACAAAGGTTTAAAAAACATATCATAGGCTACACAGGGCCTACACCACACTACTAGACTACTACACTACACCTACACACTGCCAGATTAAATTTTAAATTACGGAAAATCGTTTGGCGAGTCCACTTTCTCCAGTAAAGTCACTGCTGGACTTGTGCCCTTTATTTTTGTTTGTTACTTTATTTGGCTGAATCGAGGTCATGGTTTCAAAAAGCCATATTGGTACATTCCAGGTTTTGAATCCGCAACCTAGCGCCTAAAAACGAGTTAGTACGCTTCCGAGCCATGGTGACTTAAAAGCACCGTCATACATGTATGTACAGAATTCAATAAAGCCTATTTTTCAGTAACGAACCATCCCTCGCTAACCCAGCATCCCCTGTAGCAAATGGAATCTGATTTGTCGCGCAAGTCACGCCCCATCGTTTACCCCCACAAGGAGCACTCCCTGTTGAAATTATAATCGATAAGTAGTTCATGAATTCCTCCGGCTTTCATTAGTCGCGGTCTGACCCTTTACTGTTGTAATTTAGCATTGAAAGCTGAAAATACAACGGGGTAAGTTTCTTTAGTATATTTAGAGCAGGCACGTGATGACTCTACCCCCTCCCCGACCCTTGCTCGAGCCAGCCTGTGCTGAGCTAGTAGCTTTAAAACTGTCTCTAAATCTAAATAATCATTCTGATCCAGCTCTAAGCTTCACCGCCCTAGCGATGCCCTAATTAGCCGTCATCTTCGGCACCTAAGGGAGGCTCCAGGTCCTCGTTTGATCACACTAGAGCCACCCACTGGTGCCACGCCCATAGGCACATCTCTGAGAGGGTGACTGTAAATCGGTCACCCCCTCGGGGGGATTATAAAGGGTCCCCCAAAGCGTCCCATGGCAGCGCGTAACCACATGCGTGCTACCGTCTTCCCTTGGGTCGCTTGGTATGGGCACGCAGATTCCCCAATCTACGCACCCGCGAACCCAGAGGTCCCCCACCTTATAGTAACGGCAGGGGGTTTCAGGAGTATGGGAATTAGGCGCCAGGGCGGTTGTTACCCCGGCGCCGTCTCCTCCTTCTTCGAGTGGGATTGGCCCTCTCCCGATCTCGCTCTGCGGTCTCCTTCTGGAGCATGACGCTCTCACAGAAGGCGACCACTGCATTCCAGTTTTCGTGCTCTACCAACATAGCTGACACTACTGCTGGCAGAGAGAGACCTTGCCCGATCCGATCGACTAGGATCCGCCACTCGGCGGCCCACGCAGGGCACGCCTCGAGCGTGTGCTGTGCGGTGTCCCGGTCACTATCACAATGGTGGCATAAGCGAAGCCCCGAGTGTCACTAGGCGCCCTTAACTATGTTGCTTAGTATTAAAATTATCGTATATCATTAATCTAAACCAAAGGGATGGGTAGCAGCGTCCCTTCTTTAAAACAGTAGCATACTGGGCTTACCAACCATAGATTTTCATCCAGTGCAGCATCAGCGCCAGTTCGCTACATTTGGTGGTCATATGTACATATATTCGCATTTCCCGTTTCGTATTTATTACGTATTATGAAATGTCGGGAAAATCCAGGCAAATCCCAATCAACTGGCATCCTAGGTACAACACCTCTCTAGTCTTTAGATGTTAAAATGAGACCCTTCTCCTCCACCAATCCTCCACCACGTCATCTCCTCCCACGGATGTCATAAAAGGCAACTTAGTGACTATCAACCCGAAGGATGGGCAGCAGTGTCCGTTCTGTCAGTGACCAGCAACTATTCTACTGTCACCAACCCGTCTGCCAAACGTGGTGATTACTAACAAATTCTCTCCAAAATGACGATACTCGGCATTTAGCCCGTCGTTAATAGGGGAGGCCTTTGTTCTTTGATCTTTTGAATATACATGACATGATATTTAGCCAAGTGTTAGTATATGTAGGGTTGCCATATTTAGTTAGGGTCTGGTCGGGACAGTTTACTTAGCCAAAATGTACGCTGAAATCGTTTCCGTTAGTAGGGAATTAGGCTTAAGCACGGATGGAGAGGGTTGTATAAATTATGGATTTTTTGTTTAATATCTTAAATTTTTTTATTTATTTATTATATTCTTTATTGTACACCAGTTATTAAAAAGTACATCTTACTACCCTGCTACTACTTGTTTAGAGTATTACGAAGGGAATATTAACATAACATTTAAAGCCCATTACTGCCCCACTGCTAGGCATGAGCCTTTTAGGGCTCAGGCTTTAGTCCACCATGCTAACCTAGTGCAGTTTGGCGGACTACACAAAGCACTGAGAACAATTTGGAGCCCTCTTGGTTGTGAAGGTTAACGCAAGTGACAATCAAATTCTGATTCGCACATAAATCTGAAAAGTCAAAGGTGCGAGCCGGTATCGAACTCAGACCGTCCTGTACCCCTAGTACGAGTTTCTTATAACTATCGAAACGTAATACATAGTAAAATACATGTTTGCCGCGATTGGCGCTGCGATTGGCTTGCTTCAAACTGTTCAGCCAATCGGCGCGGCGAACACCGTAAACGTGAAGATTATTATTAAATTTAGAAATTTATTATTAAAGAAGAAACTCGTACTAGGGGTCCTGTATGGAAGGCCAGCGTTTAACTCTAGGCTATCACTGTTGCGGGGTGAATTTTATTAGTGTTATATTGTGTAGATTTGAATTGCGATAAATACAGGTTATGTCGGGACATCGCGTGGGCACATAGGGCTCCATAACGGTCACAGTCCCGTTATGTCGGGATGGATGGCTACCCTACACATGCGTGATAAACATAACAAGCCACTACCTTGTTACAAGCATGTCACATCAGCCAGAATTGTTATAATAATTAAAATCTAATTATAATTTAAATGTGATCTTTATCGCTACCACCTTTAGGTGTTAATTGCTCGCATTCCTGATATCAACTGTCTTCGCAAATATCACATCTTATTTTGTTCAGTAATTAAAAATAATAATAATAATTTATTTGTAATTACAAACCAGTTGCACGTACAATTAACATTAGTTAAGAGTATGTTTACTTAACACCTGCTTCAGATGAGAACAGATAACATATGTTTAAAATTGAAGTTGTTACGTATAAAAAGACATGTCCAGCTTAAAAGGGTGGGTTATTTCAACTCCTTTTGACTTTTTAGGGTCCTGAACGCCAGAAGGAAAAAATGGCGGAACACTTACACCTCACAGCCAATTTGCTCAGAAACTACTGGACCGATTAAGTTGAAATTTGGTACACATATGGTTTTTGCGACCCAAACACGGACATGTAACGTAACTAAATGAATTTTGAATAAGGGGGTCACTTAAGGGGGGGATAAGAATAAGGGTTTGCAAACTGTACCGTGTAACATGTGAAATGGAAAGGCTTGCTGTGAGGGTCTCAAATAAATTTATTTTATAATTTAAAAATATATATACGTTGGCAGATGAAATGTATGCCAACAAGACCGCACACAGAAGGGGCCTGACAATCATTGTCGGGCCGATACCTGCCGGGGGAGCGGTCTAATGCAGAAAAGCGTACAACTCATACCCAGCTAGAGGTAGGAAGAAGAACACCGTGGGGTTTTAGCCGGTTTGATCCCGGCATGCGCGGAGCGGAGGGCCGCCCTTCCCAAGTTGGAGGAAGTCCAAGAGGATTTCCCCACGTTAAAAAAAAACCAAAAAAAGAAGATGAAATGTATGCGAGAACATGTTTTTCAACTCCGATGTTGTTTGTTCATGCTATAAATTATTGGTCCAAGACCGAATTCAACAACAGACAATATATTCAGCAATTTCCCTCTATAATCTGGTACCATACATAGGTTTTTAGTCACGACAAGCAAACTTGGGTCAGATATAAAAATAAATCTAGATAACATATACATCGTACGTACCCGTCTCCACGCGAGTTCAACTCACACTTATCCGGATTTTTATTACTATCCATGACGAGACGAGCGAGTAATTTGCCTGATGGAATGGCGTCACGCCTGCCCATGGCAATTGTAATGCTACCCAGGACTGGTCCTGCGTGGTATTGATTTATTTCATCCTCATCATCATTTCGGCTGTATGAAGTCCACTGCTAGACACAGGCCTCCCACAAACAGCACCACAACGACCAATATGAGTGTGTTGTGGGCTTATTGGGGGGTTTTGCCATAATCGCCACGCTTGGCAGACGGGTTGGCGATCGCATTTGAGTTGTTAATGTACTCGAAGGAAGGTGCTGCCCATCCTTTGGCTAATCCCTTAGTTGACTTCTACGACACCCACGGGAGGAGATGTGGTGGTGGTATTCTGAGCCGGCACCACACGGCACAATTAAGTGTATATTTATTTATATACACTTAATTGTACACCATATAACAAAATCAAGGAAAAGAAAAAAGAAGAAAAACAATAGTCAATGTACAACGGGCGGTCTTATCACATACAGCGATCTCTTCCAGACAACCTTTGGATGGATTTGGGTAATAAGAAACAGATAACGAGCGAATGAGTCTAGGTGTACATGTACAAAGTGGGGCGTATTTTTAATTATACATATCTCATGATCAAAATACATACTAGTACAATAAAAATAAATAAATGCTATTTCCAAATAAATATTGTATGTGTAAATAAATCATAAATACGAATAATGAAGAACGAATAAGGAATAACAAGTTAATGTGACAAATAATGTTCTTTCACAAACTTAATAAAAACACAGCGCTCGTCCCCTCGAGACGTGAAGATATTTAGTCTCTTATGCCCAGTAACTTCACTAGCTACGGTGCCCTTCTAACCTAACACAGTAATTTTGAAAGTTTTAACACGAGTCAACCCGTGTGGTGGCCGAGTTAAGAATATAGCACCACTATCTCCTCCCGTGGATGTCGTAAAAGGCGACTAAGGGTATCTAAACCAGATGAATGTGCAGCAGAGCCCTTCTATGATACAGCAGCTATTCTGAGCTCACCAACCTGCTCGCCAAACGTACTGGCAAATTCCCCCTAAAAACACGACATAATTATTGTGGAAATCTATGGGGAGGCCTTTGTTCAGTAGTGGACGTCCTTTGGCTGATAGCTGATCAGGAAACACTACTGCTTGGCGGCGAATAAGGACTGCGGTGGCTTTTTGTTTTTTTTATTAAACCGGTGGAAATACATCATGTACTTCCTCCACACCGAGAACCCTGCCATCATTCATGCCCTCCACCCTGGAGGGCATGACGGTCTCCTACCGGCTAAAAGCACCGGAGTAGTCATCTTCGGCACCGAAGAGGGGCTCCAGGTCCTCGTACGATCACACTAGAGCCGCCCATTGGTACCATGGCTTTAGGCACATCTTGAAGGGAATTACTGTAAAGCAGTTACCACCTCTAGCGGTGCGGCGGACTTTAAAAAGGCCGCCAACAGGCATATCTCACGGGGGATGTACACGATCCCCCAGAAGTCTCACAGTGCACTGTGCTGCGCACATGGCGGCACATGACCACGTCCACACCGCCGTCTTCCCGGGTGTTACTGTGGTGGCACATACGTATCCGGTCTCTTACAGCAAGAGACTTACCAATTCTCTACACTATTCATAATTTTAACATCATTGTTTATTTTGTTACAGTGGTCATGCACAAAGATAAAGAAGATATCCACGGTCACAGAAGAGAACACTCACCGTATGATCACGCTATGCCTGATGGAGAGATGTTCCTACAGGTAAGCCAAATAATAACACTTTTTTATGAACAAAAATAGAGCCGGCTCAGAATACCACCAACTCATCTCCTCCCGTGGGTGTCGTAAAAGTCGACTAAGGGATTAGCCGGAGGATGCGCAGCAGCGTCCTTCGAGTACATTAACAACTCAACTGCGATCGCCAACCCGTCTGCCAAGCGTGGCGATTATGGCAAAACCCCTCAGTGAGCCCACAACACACCCATATCGGTCGTTGTGGTGATCTTTAAGGGAGGCCTGTGTCCAGCAGTGGACTTTATTCGGCCGAAATGATGATGATGGTGAACAACCCAGTGACGACACGAGCAAGTCAGTCGCCTGGTGGTAAGCTTCACGCCTGCCCATAACGATTGTAATGCTATGCAGGCCTAGTCCTGCGTGGCACCATACTGCGCTCGTCACCTCGAGACGACGAGAAGACGAGAAGACGATTAGTTATTTACTCTCTTATGCCCAGTAACTATTATCGGTGTGGTGTCCGGATATCCGTGTGGTGTCTGCGTTAAGAATATAGCACCACTCCATCTCCTCCCGTGGATGTCGTAAAAAGGCGACTAAAGGAAACTAAATCAGAGGGATGGGCAGCAGCGTCTCTTCTGTGAAACGGTAGCCATACTGCGCTCACCAACCCGCCTGCCAAGCGTGGTGAGTATTGGCAAATACCCTCCTAAATGATGACACCGTTGTGGAACCTAAAGGTGAGGCCTTTGTTCAGCAGAAGACGTATAAATGGCCTATATGAATCTGTACAAAAGTGTTTTATTATAATGAGTAATAATCGCAAAAACATTACTATATTTTAGAAAGTTATTGACTAATAGAAAACCAATTTTCATAAAATCCAAACTTACTGCTATCCTTCTGCCTAACATCACAGTTAAACTCAATATCATCCTCATCGTATCAGCCAAATGTCCACTGCTGAACAATGGCCTCCCCCAAAGATTTCCAAAACTGTGTCGTCATTTTGGGAGGAACATGTCAATACTCACCACACTTGGCAGGCGGGTTGGTAAGCCCAGAAGAGCTACTGGTTTAAAGTTCAATAATAACACAATTCATTTACTGTGTTATCATATTACGCCGTTAATATATGAAACTCTCTTCGAGAATAAGACGTGAAGATCGGAACCCCGCGGTTAAATTCCTTACATTCTGTTTCGATTCATCCTATCTGTCAACACATAATGGCGACCCTAACAATCTTATTTATCATAGACTTTCTTAGCCTATAAGAACGCCTCCGCATTTAAAAGGGAGACTCTTGCCGGCTATACCACCGCTATGTCCGTCTTCTAATCATCTGCGTATTTATAAGTGGTTTGTGCTACTTGACATGGAAACATTACATAAGGTTTTCTAGTCTTCTTCTCATTCCTCGGGCTCGACCGGCCCTTGCCGATTAAAAATGGCGCTAAATATAACTAAAACATTATGATGCAGCTCCAAGCTTGACCCCCAGCGACAGCGACCGTAAGCTAAGGTCCGAGTCCCAGTAGGGGGCACCCTTATTTCTGTTCTTTAGTAAGTTATTGACAAAACAATCATCATATTCTTTGATTCTCCTCTGCAAACTGCAAAATGTGAAGTTATTAATATATTGTTTTTGTTTTAAAAATACATTGCCCCACACTAGGATTTCTCCTGTGTCGTTTCTCCTGGGTGCCTTTACAGACATATATTCTACACACAATACACCCAGACCCGGAACAATTACCTGCAGATCATACAAATATTTATTCCGTGCGGGAATCGAACCCACGACCCAGAGCGCAGCAGCCGACTGTATCAACCACTGCACCAACCATGCCGTCGTATTAATATTATTCAATAGAAACAACTCACCCCGGAAAGACATCTTCTTTTTCTGCCCTGGTCGCAAGTTACTTGGGAGGCGCAATATGTTAGACATACTGCAGATTTTACAGTTGGCCGCCTGCCTGACAACAGCTCTCTTTGGGTTTGCTAGTATTGGTGGTTTACCCGCCACCTGCAGGTCGCCCAAAGTGCTTAAGATACGCACCGGTTTCCATACTCCCTTAGTCGCGTTCTCTGACATCCACGGAATGAGATGGGGTAGCCCTATTCGTGATTGGAGCCACACGGTTTCCCCCGGAAAACAATATGACAACAAATATTTACACAGGTTTGCCTCTAAACCATTACTCCATTTACATAACATTATAGAAGTAACTTCAGACCTTGGACTTCAAGGTAACAAAATAGGAGATTAAGGTAACAAACAAAAGAACATTTTCAATTTTATTAGTTTTCCGATTTATGCTATGCAATTGTTTATGATAGTATATCGTATTATTCTTTGCTGGTTTACTAAGTACAAGTAACTTATTATTTCCTGCAATGTCTCTCTCTTATTATTAATTTATTTTGTACTTACAAATTCAAGTAGAACCTGAGCCTGTTTATTGAGCCTTTCCATTTGATTACCACTTTTTGCAAGTATAGGAATCCCTAATTCTCGTCCAAATTTTGCTGACTGAAGTGTTTTTGATCAGTTGCTTAACCAGGATTTTTCTAGTTGACGCCTCTATCTGCGACAATTTCAAACGGAGTACGAATATTATTGGCTGGATTAAGAATATAGCACCACTCTATCTCCTCCCGTGGATGTCGTAAGAGGTTAAGGGACTCTAAACCAGAGGGGTGGGCAGCAGCGTCTCTTCTTGAAATAAAAATCATACTGCACTCACCAACCCGCATGCCGAGCGTGGTGAGTACTGGCAAATTCCAGTGGAAGCGAAGTATATGGGGTAGGCCTTTGAGCTATGGACCCCCTTTAGCTGATATGATGATCTATTAATCTTTTTGCAATCAAGTCGAATTCCGGTGCTGACTACAGAAGAGTATTTAGCAATGCAAGGCTAGTCTAAGTCTAGCAGAGAAACACATATTTATCTGTCAGCCCGTAAACGTCCACTGCTGAACCTAGTCCTCCATTGCATATTCCAGAAACTTCTTTGCGTCGTCTTTGAGTGACGGAAGAGGATTATTAGACAAAAAAAAAACAGAAATCTCCTTATGCATTCAAGCTGGTGCAGCTGAAGGTCTAAGCTCTAACCTAACCTATCAATATACTTGAACCACCTGCCTATTGCACCTTTTTAGCGTCAAAATCCTCGTCAGCTTGAGTGGTAGGTATTTTTGGATGTTTTATCCAATCCACTGCCTTCCAAAGGGGACGCGAAGGGGATTTCTAGAATATGCTCCAACGATAACTACAATGAGCTGTCAATATCCTATATTGCTATAATCACCACGCTTGGCAGGTGGATTGGTGATCGCAGTATGTTGTTATTAGCACACGGGAGGATGCTGCTGTCCATACTCTTGATATCAACTCTTAGTCGCCTTTTACGACACCATAGATTGAGAGGGCTGGCTTATTAAATTTGTCGGGGACCACAAGGAAACAGAAAAACCTGAACATAATTTAGCTCTACTCGGCAATCGAACTTAGGATTTCAAGTCACCCCATTCTATTCTATTCTATTGTGTGGCTCTCACGGGCTCAGCATCAGCCGAACGCACTTCGACCCTATTGGGTCCATTGTGCTGCCCAAAGCCCTGCACTACTCCTCCGCTGGCAAATCAAGAAGTCCCTGTAGGTACTTCGCAATCATACCTGCCTGGAGCCGCGCAAAATCATCAGGCAATGGATAAGCTATTCCTAGATGTTTTGCCCTACGTCTTCCCAGAGCGTCCCAGCTGCACAAAATGTGTGCATTGACTCTTGATTGTCCATACACAATCTGCATGTATCCGTTGTGCAAAGCTTCATCCTATGGAGGTGCTCCTTGGTGCCGAAGTGGCCTCTCATTGCGCCTATATAGCGCCTTAAATGTGTTTTGGTTAGACTCAATAGTCTCTTAAAGTAGTCTAGTCTTGTGCTGCAGAAAGTCTTGGAATGGTTTAGGACTCTCACTTGCCTCCATTCTCTAACATGTTCTTTACCAGCAATTGCATATAATGCCTATTGTTAGGTACCATGAGGTCTCTAGTGTGACCTTATGAGGACCTTGAGCCCCCCTTCGGTGCCGAAGATGACCGCTCTAGTGGTTTTAGCCGGTAGGAGTCCGGAATTCCACTTCGCCCTTCCCCGAAGCGAAGGAAGTTCATGTAGAATTTCCACTGGGCACCAAAAGGTACCATGAGGTATTCCCATATTCCTACAAATGGCTCATGGCCAGTGAGCTGCTTATTCGGGCCAGCAAGTTACCCCATGCTTGTGATTACAAGTCCCATCGAGGCTATATGGCCAAGTTATAAATTATAAATAGTTAGTCCGTTTATAAATCAATAGGAAGTATTGATGCTATAAATAACTAGTACTGTGTGGTTATTTTACGTTCTCTAGTTAGGTTTGTGGGTATCCATTGACACGCGATACGAATATTGTGGTCGCTACTTACTACTGCATTTTTTTGGGTAAATGAAGAAACGGAACCCTTATAGGGTCTCTCTTTATCGATATCATCATCACAACTGCATCATCATTTTGGGGGGAACTTACCACCACGCTTGACAGGCGGGTTGGTGAGTATGGAACAGCTTCTGTTTCACAGAATGCTCTCTGCTGAATATCTCTGTAGTTTAGAGTCCTCTACGCGCCGTTCACGACATCCACGAGAGGAGATGGAGTGGTCCTATAGTCACAACCCAGGCACCATACATCTCTGTCCGTGTGCCTAGACATACGGACAGAGATGTATGGCCTTTTTCTCAGAAACAGCTTGAGATACCAAGTTGAAATTAACATCGAATACTGAAACGTCAGCTTATTTTCATACTATACTTCCCACTCACTTACTGACCATCAAAGCTTTAGAAAGGTTCCCAATGGCACACGAACTTAAAAAAAATTAAGGTTATGCTGAACTGTCGTGTGTATTCACTAATGAGACAAACATTCTGTCAAACACAAAGGGGATCTCGTAGCTCCGAGTATGAGTGGCTATCCGCTAAATCTACCTCTCACTATCATTTCCGTGTGGCTGTGGATGCCAACTAAGCGATTCTATACCAGAGGATTAGGCAGCAGTGTACCTTCTGTGGGACAGTAGCCCACTAACCCGAACGAGCGTGGTAAGTAAGGCAAATTTTCAATAATGTCGACATAGTTCTCATCATATACAGTTTACTCTGTGGAAGAGACGCGTCAGGCGCCATATCGTTACTTCTCTTTGACTTCTCTAAAAAAACGATAAAACAGAGAGCGCTAAAACACGTTGCTGGGTGTCACTCCTGCACTTGCTCTGGGTCAATAACACCAAATCGCGGCAAATAAGCAATAAATTTAATAGAAAAAGGTCAGCGAAAAAGCGCTCCTACAATATCAAACAAAAGCATATGAAGTTTGGTTTATTTTTTAATCTCGGAAGAGACTACATTTAGTTGTTTCGGGTCTGGCTGTTTGTGCATGTGAGATTGATGTCTGTGAACTGTACTCACGACACTGGAGAAATCCTAATGTGGGACAACGTTAAAAACACTTTATTTACATGATTCCATTGCCTACAATTTACTTCGTTCATAGTTGTTTTCTGGTTTTAGTAAGGAAAGCCAGTGGAAACGCGCACCCCACATTTCTCCGTCCAACTTGGCTCGTAACTCAGCCGTGTATCTTGGCCAAGGAAATAGCTACGAAACCCAACGAAAAACTTAGTAAAGTCTTCATTGTCGACGACGGAGTAATTTCGGCCCCATGACAGCGCTGATTTTGGTCCGAATAACTTGTGCATTATTTTGTTTGAAAATGTGACTCGATTCAACTTTGTTTTCTTTGGTTTTCTGTATGTTTGAATATAATTATGGCACGGTTGGTGCAGTGGCTAGACAATTCGCTTTCTGCGCTACATGTCACGAGTTCGATCCCGGCACGGAACAATTATTTATAAGATCTACAGATAACATTTTCGGGTCTGGATGTACGTGCATGTGAGATGTATGTAACTTTAATAGGTCAATAGTAATCCCAATTTTTATTTTTGGAATTATTTTGAATAATTGTTATTTAAATGCTGTTTGAGCACAAAAAAAAATATGACCATCTTATTGCGAAAAACACATAAAGAACACGTGCTGCTGAAGTAAAAAAAGTGAATAAAGTTCATATTTCAAGTACTTGAATTACAATTTTAAACATCAGCGATTGCAAAAAGAAATGGAAGTTACATTTATTTTTACAAACCTATAGTCTTCAGCCGTGTGGTGCCGGCTCAGAATACCACCACGCCATCTCCTCCCGTGGATGTAAAAGACGACTAAAGGATTAGCCGGAGGATGGGCAGCAGCGACCTTCTAGTACATTAACAACTCAACTGCGATCGCCAACCCGTCTGCCAAGCGTGGCGATTATGGCAAAACCCCCCAATGAGCCCACAACACACCCATATCGGTCGTTGTGGTGATCTTTGGGGGAGGCCTGTGTCCAGCAGTGGACTTCATTCGGCCGAAATGATGATGATGATAGTCTTCAGATTGATGCCTATAAATTACAGGGAACTTTAAATGTATGTGGGCGGTCTTACTTCAGCAGTGGACCTACTTCGGCTGCTATAATGATGATGGCAGTGTAAACCCACTTTTTATTCATTTCCATATAGTCGTATGCCATGTAAATGTTGCGGAATGTATTCAAATTCTGCCGTCAACTGCAAGATGAAACTGAAGAAGATATTAACAGACGTGTTGTACTATTCCAGGCACTCAACGGCTTCCTGATGATCCTGACTTGCGAGGGCGAGGTGTTCTTCGCAACGCACAGCATCGAGAGTTACTTAGGCTTCCATCAGGTCTGTTGCTATTTAATGTTTTCATATAATGAAATGGCGGAGCTAATTGTTTTCCTTAAAAATATGTTTGATTTAGCCTGTCTGACGGTGCGTACATTTTCTGATTTCAATACGCGTAAATCTTGTAAATCTCAAACAAACAAACATTTATTTAGGTAATCAAATAACACTCATATTATTGGAAACCAATATTGTCATCATAAATATTGTAAATTAATAATTATTATATTCACATTAAAAACGCGTTATTTCAAAGCGAAGAATTTTGTCAGTTCATTCCGTATTCATATCACATACTTCTCGTCTAAGGAATTAAGACAGTGGCTTATAGCAGAGTTTCCCAACCTTTTTCTAGAGCGCATCCCAAGAGCTAAATTACCATGATTCGTTGAACCTTAAAAATTTAACAAAAATCAGCTTTTGATGTTTTTATTTGCTTTTCTTACAAGGGTTTATTTTACTCACACAGGTGTATCCATGTTTATTGACTTTTAATATCATTTTTATTTTGTGCGTGGTCCCCCTGGGATAAGCCCACGGACCCGCAGGGACCCCAGGTTGGGAAACCCGGGCGAAGAGGATCCCATTCCACATAAATTCCAATCCGTACTCGTAGTTTCTGGTCGAAATCGTTCCGCGTAAAAGGCCTCTGAACTACTAAACCAAATTTGAAAGGGTTTCTTCGGATTTATTGATAAGCTTTATATTCACATATGTATTGAACTCTTCAAATGTATGCCACTCATTTAAAATATTTTTGCTAAACACAAACAGCCCTGAAACAAAATACTCCATGTTCAATACACAAAAAAAATACTACCCACAAATTCACTTTAATTAATTACATAATTTCCATATAAAAATTACCCTATTTTCCTTATGGAAGGCCGCATTAACCTTATTAATCACTTACCTCGAATAAGATAAGGCTTGGACGAAATTTAATTATTCATAAATATAAAAGCGAACTATAAAAATATTAATTAAGGTGCGATAAGTAAGCTTAGCGGCGCTGGTACCACCCTAATGTTATCAGTGGCACTTTTTATCGGCTTTTCACGAATAGGTTTGTAATCTATAGCCAATAGGGATTTAACATATTTTCACGTTTAGTGCCTACTTTTGGCGGTGTTAAGTATACAGTAACAAAGAAAAATGGAAAAAAAGTACGTACTCATTGGCACAAATAATTAAATAGGCTAACAAGAAACATAATAATAGAACAGAAGTGACAAAGGGGCCATCAACTCAATTTGATGTCAACTGGTACTGCAGTACCAGGTACCACTACCTAACGCTGATTTTCAGCAGCTACCCGGGACTGCTATACGCTCTTAACTAGTAAGATTTATATTGTAGTCATTTTATAGTTATGTATACTTATATATACAAATAGGTATAGAATATAATACGTGTATGTTAACAATATAGTATCTAATAAATATCCGGATTCCGTGTGGTGTCCGATTCCGTGTGGTGTCCGGATTAAGAATATAGCACCACTCCATCTCCTCCCGTGGATGTCGTAAAAGGCGACTAAGGGAATCTAAACCAGAGGGATGGGCAGCAGCGTCCCTTCCGTGAAACGGTAGCCATACTGCGCTCACCAACCCGCCTGCCAAGCGCGGTGAGTATTGGCAAATACCCCCCAAAATGATGACACAGTTGTGAAAATCTATGGGGGAGGCCTTTGTTCAGCAGTGGACGTATAAATGGCCGATATGATGATGATGAAATATCCGGATTAAGAATATAGCACGACTCCATCTCCTTCCATGGATGTCGTAAAAGGCGACTAAGGGACTCTAAACTAGAGGGATGGGCAGCAGCGTCCCTTCTGTGAAACGCTAACCATACTGCGCTCACCAACCCGCCTATCAAGCGTGGTGAGTACTGGCAAATTCCGCTTAAAACGACGACAAACTGCATGTAACCGGTCGATTATGGGGAGGTCTTTGTTCAGCAGTGGACGTCTTTTGGCTGATATGATATCATTAAGAATAAATGCCACAATCAATACGCAATAGGTATACGCAAACTTCTGAACATGAGCCTCCCATATTGGTGGCTTTACACTGGCCGGTCACGCTCCTGGCTGCAGTCCTTTTCGGTTTCACCAGAATACCCGGATAAGCAGCAGCATCTTTCTGTGATGTCAGCGTGAAACCTAACAAAAATAAAGCCTGGTCCCAAAGCTGCCACTCTGCGCTTACGGGCGACCACAACACCAGAGGAGAACTCGCGCCGCTATAGGCCGAATGCCTCGGCGGCGTGGTGGCGCGACCTGGCGCATGGTCCATGAAATCGCGTTCGGCGGTTGCCACCATTAGGACTAAAACACACTAAGCGTAACTTGCGCCGCGCAAATTGCACGTGTAGATGTAGCCGCTGAAAATACCCCAAATATAAATTACGTCACGTAAAAATGTTCTATTTTGCAATTGGAAAATGAATCGTCCCATGTCGAACATAATGGCGCACACAACCTTACAGCGCCGCATCATGCAGAGACCAAAGACGATATAATAATACAGAGACTGGAGACTTCTAGGGCCTATTATGCTCGGCGTAGCGGCGTAGTGGCGCGACCTGGCGCATGGTCCATGAAATCGCGTTCGGCGGTTGCCACCATTAGGACTAAAACACACTAAGCGTAACTTGCGCCGCGCAAATTGCACGTGTAGATGTAGCCGCTGAAAATACCCCAAATATAAATTACGTCACGTAAAAATGTTCTATTTTGCAATTGGAAAATGAATCGTCCCATGTCGAACATAATGGCGCACACAACCTTACAGCGCCGCATCATGCAGAGACCAAAGACGATATAATAATACAGAGACTGGAGACTTCTAGGGCCTATTATGCTCGGCGTAGCGGCGTAGTGGCGCGACCTGGCGCATGGTCCATGAAATCGCGTTCGGCGGTTGCCACCATTAGGACTAAAACACACTAAGCGTAACTTGCGCCGCGCAAATTACACGTGTAGATGTAGCCGCTGAAAATACCCCAAATATAAATTACGTCACGTAAAAATGTTCTATTTTGCAATTGGAAAATGAATCGTCCCATGTCGAACATAATGGCGCACACAACCTTACAGCGCCGCATCATGCAGAGACCAAAGACGATATAATAATACAGAGACTGGCGACTGCCGCATGTAGACTTCTAGGGCCTATTATGCTCGGTGTAGCGGCGTATAATACGCAGCGTGAGGCCGCGTAGGAGACTGTGTGTAGCGCGTTACGAATATACGTAACGCGATAAAACTTGAGCCGCGCAAGATACGCTCAGTGCATTTAGGCCCTTACCGACGAAATTAAAAATTGATCTTATCCAAAATCTTTGGATTTCGGATTACGGATATGTTCGTAACACGACAACGCATGAATTTCAAAATCTTAAATCTGAAGATTTTGGATTAGATTGATTATTAATTTCGGCCGTTAGACTGCTTCAACGAACGATTGTGACAATATTTGTAATCACTAACGGATCATTTGATACCAATGGCAGAATTTGGTGTTGCCAGACTTCTAGAATACTTTCCAGCGGCTGTTAAAAACGTATGGTTGTCGAACGTCTCGCTACACTATGAAAACTATACTTCTTTATTGGTGGTTCAGAAGCAGTTATTTTGTCTAATAACTGTCGGTGAGGTAAAGGAACCGGAATTATCAAACGGCCTAGTGACATCGTTTTTTAAGTGTTGTAATCCTTTGGTTCTTATTGCAATCAATTACGAGATCAATTCAAAGAAATGAGTTAAGGAATGAAATTCATGATCATCGTATCCGCCATAGCTGCGTGGTGGCGGCTACGAATAGCACCAACCCATCTCATTCCGTGGGTGTCGTAAAAGGCGACTATGGGATTAGCCGGAGGAATGGCAGCAGCGTCCTTCGAGTAAATTAACAACTGAACTGAGATCGCCAACCCGCCTGCCGCGCCTGCAAGCGTGGCGATTATGGCAAATCCCTCCAATGATCACACAACACACCCATATCGGTCGTTGTAGTGATCTTTGGGGAGGCCTGTGTCCAGCAGTGGACTTTATTCGGCCGAAATGATGATGATGATGATATCCGCCATGGACCCACTGCTGAACATGGTTCTCCCCCATAGAGTTTCACCACATGACATGTGTCGTCATTTAAAGGGGAATTGGCTAGTACTGACCTCGCTTGGAGGTGGGTTGGTGAGGGTAGGATGGCTTCTATTCCCCAGCAGGGATGCTGCAACCCGTCACTCTGGTTTAGAGTCCCTAAGTCACCTTTTACGAAATCCTCGGCAGGAGATGTAGTGGTGCTATATTCTTAATTCGGACACCACACGCAATCGATTAAAATTACTAGGTATTAATTTTTTAAACGTTTCTTAGCTTAAAAAATGTTTTTAATAGAAACTTGAAATAATATTTACATACAAATTAGAACTAAATATACAAACTTTTTATGATCAAACTAAATAATATTTGATCAAATAACAAAAATTTAAAAGGGGTATACGTATATCTATACAAATAAATAAAATTGAAGTGTCTGTTTGTAATGTCAAAATAACAGCTTTTTACTAAATGCATATGAAAGTATATACGGGACACATAACAAAAATCATTTTTTTTTGTCTGTCTGTCTGTCTGTCTGTTTGTTCCGGGTAATCTCCGAAACGGCTGGACCGATTTTGACGGGACTTTCACTGGCAGATAGCTGATGTTATAAGGAATAACTTAGGCTACTTTAATTTAAGAAAAATAATTAGGGTTCCGCGCAAAAAAATTAAAACCCTTGAAATCCAATATATTTATTCTATGTCAAGTGTCTATATTGAAGTACTCTAAATCCCTTTTAAATTAAACGTGGGTGAAACCGCGGGTCCCAGCTAGTCTTAGAAATAAAATGTGTTACAAATTTTTGTTTGTGAAAATAATTCCAGCCATAATACAGGTATGCTTTGATCGTTTATTATTTAGTAGTCAAAAAGTTCCAAACGATGCGTACGATGTCCCCACTCTTTTATTACCTCCCCTTTCATAGTTTTCCTCCAGCAATAACTCACCATACAAAAAGACAAATCATTTTCATATTCCAAAATTCTACCCAAACCGCAAAAAAATTAACATATTCACGGAATCAAAAAAGACGTCGAAAACAAAAACTCGGTGGCGCATATTAAAACCGCTCGTTAACAAATGCCCTCCGCATTACAGCTAATAAAGTCCCCGATGAAATATTGCTATTAGAATGTAAAAACCCCGGTGTTCGACCCCTGTTTGAACTGCGCTATAAAAGTTTCAGTTTGCAGTGATCGTATGCGTATAAA
Source organism: Diloba caeruleocephala (assembly GCA_947459985.1). NCBI lineage: Eukaryota > Metazoa > Arthropoda > Insecta > Lepidoptera > Noctuidae > Diloba > Diloba caeruleocephala. The sequence continues at coordinate 19,163,790 of OX381624.1, forward strand.
TTGTACTTTCAACCCCCTCCCTTTTGTTTTGTTTATGCTCAAACTGAGCGAGTAATTCGGTTACCTGAGTAACATTACAGGGACAAAGACTATTTGGAAGACTGGTGTATGGTGCATCAATAGATTCAAATGGCATATAATGTCTATGTAACTCAGATTGTCACTAGTAACTTAATCCTTTGTAATATTTTCTTTTAGATTAATAAACAGAATTACCGTATTGTACCGGTTAAAAATACCACCGGGGTCAATCTCATCCCGTGGGTGTCGGAAAAAGCGACTATGTGATTAGCCGGAGGATGGGCAGTAGCGTCCTTCAAGTACATTTATAACTCAACTGCGATCGCCAATCCGTCTGCCAAGCGGACACATGGCAACTGGGCTTAACCCTGTTGTAAACTCCCATTTATTGTGCCTATGGCCTATCGTTTTTCTCTGTCTCCTGCTTGCAACGGAGGGAAGTGGAACGTATATTCTTTCATACTCCTCCTTTATCTTTTCTGATTAATTTCGGTGCGGGTTCCAAGACAGTTATTCATTTCTCTGGGACACACCGAGCTTCATTGATCGGTGTTCTTTTCGGTGGTCGCCATTGTAGATCCTGGCTTACAGGAGTTGCAGTGGTTAGGAATGTGTGGCGGGCTTGTCCCAAAAAAAAAAAAAAAATGACCACACATCACAAACCCATACCAGTGGCTATCTTTTGTTTGTTGCTTCTGTCCAACAGTGGACGTTTTTCGGCCGAAATGATGAACAGAAACGTCTTCACCAGAAAAATATCTATATTCTGTGCCTTCACCTTATTTATTAAATAACTTAATAATATATTTTCATTGTATCTCTGTACTGTCAACGGTACTGATCATTTGAACCGAACATTGTCCACTGCTGGACATAGACCTCCCAAAGATCACCGCAACGACCAGTCCGGGTATATGTTGTGTGTTGATTGGGGGTTTTGCTATAATCGCCACGCTTGGCAGGCGAGCTTGCAACCGCAGTTGAATTGTAAATTTACTCGAAGGACGCTGCTGTCCATCCTCCGGCTAATCACATAGTCGCCTTTTACATTGCTATTCTTAGCCAATACCATACTGTCAATGTGTTATAATAGAGACTAAAACTCTAATTATTATTTTGCGTACTCCAATATTTAAGTTTGTGCCTAACTCCACGTCTACCCAATTAGTCCATGGCTATCAAAGCGCGTAGGGTGGGTTGCGATTAAAACAAATCGATTTATAAATCATTAAATCGGTCCGGGTACTTGCCACTTCCTGGCATAGTGCGTGGCACGTGGCAAGCTAAGCCGTGCTTAAATGAGGGCGATTATACGCAGTAAAGATTGCCAGAGTAAATATTATTGTGGAAATTAGAACCGTTTATATTAGGTTACAATTTTAGGTGAACATTTTATACAGTGTGTCCGGTCATGGACTAGCGATATTCTATGTACTTATACAACAACTATTTAATTACATAAATTTCCCCGCTATGTGGCAGCCATTTTTTTTTGTTTGTATAATAGTACGTATGTACAAAAATAAACAAATCTCTCAAAGTTTTGGTCTTACTGAGATAAAAATAGACTATTTTGGAGGAAAACAATGTGGTCTATTGTTTACATTGGAACAATGGGTTCACATTTCCGTTACTATATTTTTATTAAATTCCAAAAGAAATATGCGAATCAACTAAACAATTATTGTAAAATACTGCAAGAACAACCCTTATGACACTTTTATGTTTTTATTAGATCGATAGATTTTGAGCCAAGCTACAATACAACATAAAATTGACAGCTGTATTTATATTACTTTAAGAATTATTGTTGTTTGAACATAGCGTATGCGCAAGCTCAAAGGACCAAAATAACTGAATAGTTGAGAGTTGACCTAACTTCACTCATTTTATATATCCGTAATGAAATGCATTACGTCTAGCTGTCATTTTGACAAGCCACAGAAAGGACTGCTATAGAAAGTCAGAGAGAATTATTAATTAACTCATCGTAGCAGCCGAAGGACATCCACAGCTGATCAAAAGCCTCCCCCATAAATTTCCACAACGACCGGTCACAGGCCGCCCATATCCAACGACTCCCGGCTACGTTTACCAGTTCGTCTATCCATCTCGAGAACCTTTTAAGTTAACTACTCAATACATGTATGTAATAAATAACTAGAAATTGTGGAAACATTCGGTATACACAGTAAGCAATGCAATATAACAATGTTAGGCATTACTAAGAATAAGTTAGAAGGCAGACTTTGAGCAATGTACTGTGGAAAAAAAGATATGATACGACGCAAATACAGATAAAGAAATCCATCGCATGCACCCAAAGATCACTGATGCAAATGCCATAATACCAGAAGTATACTCCTACTTTGGACATTTCTGAATACAATGGAAACAAATATTATAAATCTAGACGCATCCGAACGGAGGGTTGGTTTGAATGGCAACATTAACTTCAATCCGCGCCAGGTGGGTGCCGAGTAGTATCGATCGCTAATGGTCTGAGTCAGTAAATGCCCCGACTACAACCAAGATAATATTTATTCGTCTTTTTAATTTGTGTTGTTTGAGTTTTGATATTAAGTTGTCTTGCATGAACTACTTTTGTATCATGTGACACACGCAACTATGCTTGCACTGTTTTATTTTATTCATCATTATCATCATATCTGCCAAAGAATATCCGCTACTGAACAAAGGCCTCGCCCGTAGATTTCCAGACCAAGATAAGACCAGTTACATGCCCTGTGTGGTCATTTGGGGGAGAATTTAAACTTTTGTTCCACAAAAGAGATGCTGCTGCACGTGCCTGCACTGTGGTTTAAAGTTTCTTAGTCGCGTTTACAACATCCACGGTAGGAGATAGAGTGGTGCTATATTCTTAATCCGGACACCACACGGAGAATTTATTGGATATTAGATTAATTGTATCACAATGTACTTAATTTATACAGTCATTATGTGTTCAGTAAAAGTTGGACGTTTAAGACCAGTTGGTGAAATTGCTCTTAAAATGATAATGTGCCAGACAGCCTATTGCTGTAAGCAAGTACTAGATCAACGTGCCTTTTATCCACCAACAACAGCTCTTACATTCAATTCTGTTATATTAACAACATTCTGCGACACAAAAAAAGTGTGTTGGCGCCGCTTGAATACTTTACATAATTAGTTATAGCCTATTTTAAAATACACCAAACGTTAAGTTATTTTACATTTCATAAACATTATCGTGATTTAATCAAAAAAATCATCAAGATAAAAATATGGCCCTAAAGTTAAATTACTGCTAATCAAAATTTTCCATCCATCTTCCCCCAATCAAACTTGAGGCAATAAATCTATATACGTATATAAAAAACTATCAAAACGATAAAAGATACCTAAATACTGATGTCATCCATCAATGCGACGAAAATTGCCAAAACAAAGGTCTATCAACAAAACATGATTCCGTACCCTAGCAACCCCCTACCCCAAAGAGAACAAAAGCAATTACCCAACAAATCATCTTTTGACGTTTAATGCCAACGCAATGTGTTGTTACTCATACCAGCCCTAAACATATTTTACAAATTCATTTATATAGTTAAAGGGGGCCGAGGTTCATGCCTTGGGTAACCTCATTGATTATCAATTAGTTTTGTACCAACATCATATGCTGTTGCATTATCTACACTATTTATACGGTCCTTTGTTATGTGACGTGTGTTAAAGTGAATCGGCATAGCATCCAAACGATTTTAAAACATATTCTTACATAGTCAAAGTACTTATTAGCTTGTTGGAGATACAGAATTAACACGTCCATCTTAGTTACAGATGATTCTTTAATAATTGAGCTTCGAATCGATTCCTAGGGCTTGCTGTGGTTTATTGATTCACGGTTTGATGGTGACTTGCTCTTTTTGCTATAATAAAGAGTGTATTTGTGAAATTATTATCTTGTTGTTTTTTAGTTTATTGAATCTTATTATTAAGTCATTTGTACGATTGCAATTTGAGTTATTCAAGGATTTCTTCTGCGCTATTGATTGCGTAGAGAGTTTGTGTGTGGCATAATAATTGCGTATATGTATTTGTACTGTAAATTTGTTTTTAATCAGGCAATTTTTGATAAAAATTTCAATTTAAACAAATCGTTTCGATAAAACCCTTCAGATTTTATAATTTTAATATGAATATTTGAGTCTACAGTTTAAAATATCGATGTTTCGCAGTAAACTTAACTCGTTAACTATAATCATATAGATTATAATATTTTCATTGTAATATAACGCAAATACTAAAACTATTAATTAATTTTCAGTCAGACATAGTCCACCAGTCAGTTTACGAGCTTGTTCACTCCGAAGATCGGGAGGAGTTACAGCGGCAAATCCTTTGGAACTCCTTCTTACCTCAAGAAGTGAGCAACCTGAATCTCCAGGATGTCCTGCGGCCGGACCGGGCGCATCTATTAGAAAGAAGTTTCACCGTTAGATTTAGATGTCTTCTTGATAATACTTCTGGGTTCTTGGTAAGTTTGTGTAATATTTTAATAGATTCATATTTTAAGTTGTTTATATTATTTTTATTACAACATATAATTTTAGAGGAAATATCGTGATTATACGATTCTATTTGATTATGAAATACCTTATTTTATTTTATTCTTCCTATGTTTCGTTAAAACATCTTTACAACAATCTCGTTTAATTCATTGTGGATTTAAATAATTGAATTTGAATGAAAAATGTGTTTGATTACAGACAAAAACAGTCCTGATTTTACTATTTCTTAAAAATCGAGCACAATTTCCTATTATACTAGTCTTAAAATAGTAGGAAAGTAAAATGTTACAGTTTCTTACATTTGATAAGACTGAGATCCCACTTCACATTTTTTGTATCAACTTCCGCAGAGGCTAGACATCCGGGGCCGTATCAAAGTCCTCCATGGGCAAAACAAGAAAACAGAAGAACCGCCTCTAGCATTATTCGCAATATGTGCGCCGTTTGGACCTCCCAGTCTTTTGGAGATACCCCAGAAAGAAGTCATGTTCAAGAGCAAACACAAGCTCGACCTGTCTTTAGTCTCTATGGATCAACGGTAAGAATAATTTAATGTTGTGAATGTGAATACGACTTATTTTTGTTAGCCTGCTATTAATCAACGAGGCTCTGATGACTGATGGATACCGGCAGCTGACTTAAGCAAAAATTCCAATCCTGTGACTGACTGCAACCTGTGCAATTACAGTGCTAGTCCCCAATACCCCAGACAAAACAAATAAAGAACAATTTCTCAAACATAAAACAGCTAACGAAACGAAGCACTCAAGGGTCCTTTGTCTTTGATATTTTCAAAACATATTTAGCTGTACTTAATTAATGACAAATATTTTGGTACCAAATAAAGTTAAACTTATAAAACACAATACCTCATTTCATATAATTAATAGTTAAAACTAAAAGGTAATTTGAAACATTTCCTTTAGCAAAAACAGTAACAATAAAACATCAACGTCGATTACAGGTATTTTATAAACCATATTAAATTGGTAATTGATACTCGATAACTGCTAGAACAATGGTCGGCTTAAGCTTAATTAATGGGAATGCCAAGGCAAAAATAGATTTTTTTAGATAATAGACTTAATCTAAGGCCATCGAAGTCGTGACTTGGCGTGCGTCTCCCATCTAACTATTTTGATGATGATTTCATCGTTACGTGTAAGAGTGCTAATACACTTCTATCTTAACATAAATATGATAATTAATCACATTAGACTGTTCAATTTACCGGTGTTAGTTCTAGAGTACCACAGACAAAAAATATAACGGACGCACCCGATTATCCGTACCTGAATAAAGACTTCAGATTTGTTATAAACGCAGTCTATTTACAAAATATCTATTGAAAATGGGCATGAGATTAATGTTTATAATTATAATCTATCCTGTATTCTCTACATAGCGCAGCCTATTTGAAGAAACTATTTTATTCTATGTGACAAACATTGGTTAAGCTTCAATTAATCTGTCCCAGCTGCCTTCACAGTCTTTATTTTAGGTATAAACCGTGATTCGTCATCAATAGTCCTTAACGCGTCCCAGCTCAACTAGATAGGCCGGTGAACAGAAGGCAGCCGGGGCTGACATGACATAAGAATGATGAATTTCCTAAGGCTATTCCTACCTTATTGTTGCCGCAAAGCGCTTTCAGATCAACAGATGGTAGAATAGCAATTAACCACATACTTATCTTGTTTCAGGGGTAAAATGCTACTGGGTTACACTGATGCTGAACTGGCGAACATGGGTGGCTATGATCTAGTACATTACGATGACTTAGCCTACGTTGCCAGTGCTCATCAAGAATGTAAGTAATCTAAATGTATTAAAATTCTTGAGAGCATATTTTATTTAGAGATTTGTCATAACTGTCACTCTATCGTTCATACTAAATAAACACAATCAGCCCATTACTGTCCCACTGCTGGGCACAGGCCTTTTCTCACGATGAGAAGGATTTGACCTTAGTCCTAGGCCTAGTGAGGGTGTGTAGACTAGACACACCATTTGAAAACATATTGGAGCCCTATCTCACTGCAAGTGATAATCAAATTCTGATTCACACTTGAATGGGAAAACTCAAAGGTCCAGGCTGGGATCCTACTGAGACCTTCTATATGGAAGGCATACGTTTAACCAGTAGTCTATCACTGCTATTCTAACAAATAAATAATATTTATAAACAAGAAGAAACAATCAACGGCTATGTTTTTATTAGATTCTTTCTGTTCCAGTGTTAAAAACAGGTGCTTCCGGAATGATCGCATATCGCTTCCAAACGAAAGACGGTCAGTGGCAGTGGCTGCAGACCTCATCTAGATTAGTTTACAAGAACTCTAAACCAGACTTCGTGATCAGCACGCATCGACCGCTCATGTAAGTATACTACTCTTTAAACTCTTCGTGTGGTAGCTAGATTAAGAGTATAGCACCACTCCATCTCCTCTCATGGATGTATAAAGCCTCTAACGATATCTACACCAGAGGCCGGGGCAGTAGCATCTCCTCTAAGGGACAGCAGCCATTCTACGCTCACGGACTCGCCTGCCAAGCGTGGTACCTACTGGCAAATCCCCTCGAAAATGATGAGACAATTGTGGTAATCTACCCTTTGAACGAACAGCAATGGATGCTATATATGTCTATTTCTTCTGTGCCGTTCCCGGCAAAGAATGGACTACTCATCTCCACCAGGTGTCGTAATAGATGAATAAGCTTTGATATCAAAAAGATGGGCAGCAGCATCCGTTTGCTAATAGCAGCATAATACGATCACCAGTCCACAGTCCACCTGCCAAGCGGGATGATTGTGGCTGTATCCCCTATGGCCGCTAAATGTGGTAATAATTGGGAGGCCTTAATTCAGCAGTAGATGTTTACGGTCTTATGGAATGATAGACACATAGACATCAGGGTGCCTGTGTGTGCGTTCATCAACGTGCTCCGCCCATTGCCACTTCAGTTTTCTAAACCTTTCAGCTATACCGGCAACAAGATTAATGTCAGGAAGAAAATAATGTCAACACTAATATTAGTAATCCAATCCAATTATAAAAACATATTCCTGATTGTGTTCAATGATCTGTCTTTTCCGTCAGAATCAGAATCAGAAATCATTTATTCTGTTACTCCTTTGCTCGCCTTCTTATATTATTAAACGAGTATGACACCGATTGATAGGCAAAAGTAACCTTTTTGTCGATGGTATATTAGCCAAAGAAGGTCCACTGCTGAACTAAGACATCCCCCATAGATTTGCACAATTGTGTCTTCATTTCCGAGGAATTTGCCAGCACTCACCATGCTTGGTAGGCGGGTTGGTGAGCCCAATATGGCTATGGCTGCTGGCTGCAGAAGGGATTCTGCTCCGCATCCCTCGGGTAATAAGTCCCTTAGTCGCCTTTTACGACATCCACGGGACGAGTGGTGCCATATTCTTAATCCGGACACCATACGGAACAGTCGATGCTATGACGCGTAAATATTCGCTTCAAATCAATTTATCCAATTATTATAAACCTGATAGTCAGATTACAAAAGGAGAACAATGTAATCTTATCTTAATTTCCATCAATTTCAGGGAGGAAGAAGGCAGAGATCTACTCGGTAAAAGAACGATGGACTTCAAAGTGAGCTACCTCGACACCGGCCTTACTAGCCTCTACTTCTCAGAGACGGAACAGCTTTCTGGCTGCGAGACAAACGTCACTACACCTCCAAGAACTGCTAGAAGATATAAAACACAACTACGGGACTTCTTATCGACTTGTAGGAATAAGAGAAGAGCCCCCACAACTCCAGCCCCTCCACCCGTGGACTATTTAGCAGCTGACGCAGTAGCGGCAGCATATACGAATTTAAATGGTGCCTACACAGCTCCTTATGGGGAATATCCTCCAGCCCCAGCCTTACACTACGCTCCACCACCCTTAGATGACAGATTTCTAACAGCCGACAATCTCTTCCATCAGTATAAGCCTCTGTCGTACCACTATACGCCGTATGCGCCAAACGGTTTCTTGGAACCGGCTCCTCCACCTGGGTACGAAGTTGCACCGACATATCATCGACCTCCTTCAAGAGAATACGCTTATGTGGACAGTAGTGGAAGATACATGAGTCCTGTGACGGGACAGGAGAGAAGGTCGCCTTCAGTAGTACCAGGACCAAGTCCTGCTGGGTCGAGTAATTCGGAGCACGATCGGATGCAGCAGCCGCAAGCTTCCGAGATGCCACGGCAGACGGTGCTCATGTGGGGTGCAGGAGGGGCTGCACAAGAGGTTCCAGTCGAGTACTCCCCTCCTCAGGTTTGGCGTTACCATCCATCACATTACCATACCGCTGAAGCCACTCAGTGATGTTAATTACTTTCGACTTCCTTAATTTGATGTTTGTCTCATCGAATTTTATGAAATTTCTTAAATAAATTATCGACAAAGCTTAGAAAAATATTGCAATCTTTGTTACCAAGAATTAATTTTCTTATACCTCGCTAAGTGGTGAGACCGCATTGGTCTTTGAGTCTTTTAGACTTAACAGGTTCCTTCCAGTATCTTTATCTAGATACGTGTTGATGTATATTTATGATTCGAAAATTTTATCCAAATATATAAAAAGATAGTTGTAATGTAATATTATTGATACGGATCACGCAAGGCAATGTTACACACGTTAGTTATAGCGTTTAATTTGTAAATATTATTCTTGTTTTATAACATACCTTGCTTTGTATGAGAGTTAGTTTGGGTAGCTCGAGTCTCTGATGAATTTGAGTAATTTAACTGAATTGTTGAGCCCGATTTAGTATGAGCCGAGATATTTGATATTTAAATGCTTGTTTACAAAGCTCTCTTAATGGATTTGGAAACCTTTTTTTGTTTAATGGGCCCGATTGAAGCTACTGGGGCGGTCATCTTCGGCACCTAAGGGGGGCTCCAGGTCCTCGTATGATCACGCTAGAGCCTGACTTGTAAACCTAATGAAACAAAATCAGAAAATTATGCTTAAGCTCAAGCATGGCCCTTAAACTTAACATGATCTTTTGAGGATCATTTTTGTATTTAAGACCAGTCTCTCGTGTAACGAATGTTTCGTCTGATATTTCTGCAATATCTTTCTCACCGTGGGAATTAATATCTTACAGACTGTTACAACCAATATGAAGTTCTGCTGAATTGTAAACATGTCTTGTTATAACTTGTTTTACCATCATTGCAGGCACTTCACAGTACTTTAAGTTACGCGGCAAGCCTCGTATAGACAAGGTACTTACTTATTCATTTATTTTATTTCACTCACCCCCAAACAAAGCGAAATGTTCAGTTATATTTCTTGACATATTATGCAATACATATCATTATAGTAAGCACTCAAAATTCATAATCACGTATTTCGTTAAGATGCAGTCGGCCTTGTTTTTACAATACATAATAAATATATAAGGTCCTACATTAATCGTTAACTTTATTTCTTGGGGACAATCAATAGGATATAGGGGATAGTATTTACACAAGTTGAATTATCCAATTATTATTTTTGCAAATATTTTAAATAATGAATGGATAAAATTACTATTTAAATAGTTAACACAATTTTTATTTCACCATTTTATTGTAAAAACACACAGACAAAGAACACGCGCCGCTGTAGTAAAATAGTGAAATAAGTTTATTTTTAATTACCTACTAAAACAACAATTTAACTCATCAAGTATTGCAAAAAATATGGACATTACAATTATTTTTTAATATACGTGATCACTTTAGCATACTGATTGTCCCCTTAAAATAAGATTCGCTATTTTTGTATATTATGATCAAACTGAAAGTTTATTATTTCTGAAATAAAAATAAAACTTAAACATGTTTTTTTTTATTATATACGTATGCTTATTTATACCAAATTGAAATTATAAAAATGTATTGTATATTTTTAAGCATATTTAATTTGTATTTATTTTCCTAGCAAAAGATATCGCATATCACAAATAAATCAGCGCTTAAACGCGAAAAAACAATCGGCAACGAAAATAATAAATCATATCATATTGTATTTCTTATAGCTTGTGACCACATCGGCCAACGTTGGGCACATCAATGTGCCAGTTTAATTGCAACGTCGAAGCCACTGCTTAAGCAAAGAGGTTAGAACGTTGAAATGTGTCCAACATTGGTCTTTTGGTCTTGCTTATGCACTGTCTCCAAGCTTCAAGCATAAAGGCCGACTGCTCGCACTGCCGAACCAACTCCACGTAGCATTGTAAATACACTTGTGCCTTCCACTATTTTATACTATACATGCAAAAATGGTTTTAGAAGCAGGTACTTGCTCTTTACGATAAATATTTTAAATTTGTATCAATACGTTTTGGTTCTAAACAAACCAACACAAGACAAGCTACAGATAATTATGAAATAAAAAAATTCTACATTGTTGCTTGTTATGGACACACACAGCCCATAAACAACTACTGCTAAAATAATTCTGGAAAAAGCAATCCAATCCAACGATCACTATAATGAGCGGTCATATTGTTATAATCACCACGCTTATCACCACTCCATATCTTCCCGTGGAGGACGTAAAGGGCGACTAAGGCACTAAACCGGAGGCATGGGCAGCAGCGTCCTTTCTGTGGAACAGTAGCCATTCTGCGCTCACCAACCCGCCTGCCAAGCGTGGTGAGTACTGGCAAATTCCCCCCCAATATGATGACACAGTTGTGGAAATCTATGGGGGAGGCCTTTGTTGAGTAGTGGACGTTGTATGGTCGATATGATGATGTAGACACACACAAACATCACACATGTTTCCGTGTGGGGTGGAGAATATAGCACCACTCCATATTCTCCCGTGGATGTCGTAAAAAGCGACTAAGAGACTCTAAGCGGGAGGGATGGGCAGCAGCGACCTTCTGTGAAACAGTACCCATTCTACGCTCACCAACCCGCCTGCCAAGCGTGGTGAGTACTGGCAAATTACCTCCAAAATTTGCACTGTGTGTGGTCATTGTGGGAATATATGGGGGAGGCCTTTTTTCAGCAGGACGTTCTTTGATGAAGGTGTATCCAAAATAACGGCCAACATAAAAGTTATCTTTGTATAGAATAAGTACGTACCGCTTCTAAAACGACCAGAAAGGCAGTCAGTATTTATTTAATATTTGTTGTGCTGCAGTGACCGACGTTGGTACGGCTACGGCGACTTGCGTTCAAATGATTCTTCCGCCGTCGACATAGTATTAAGATAGATTACATTTTTATGGTGCGTTGCGAAAAGCACCATAGGTTTTAGGATGGGTAAGAACAATGTTACTTTTCTACGAGTGGACACAACTTTCACGAAAATGAATACTAGAATAAAATTAAATGAATTGATCTCTATTTAGCAAGTAAGTTTCATATAACACTTTCACTCGACAATATAGATGAAGCCGGCATTTCCTACTGACTGCCTGAAGAAATTCCGACACAAAGTCAAAGAATTCCGTTTTAAAGCCCAGATACATTTAGATACAACAATAAGTGAGAAAAATGTACGGCAACGTTTTGGATGGCTGTTTGAAGAATTAATGTACACAATCGTACATTTTTATTAGTGATGCAATTATTACTACTTTTATGAATACGAATGCTTCGGTGAATATTAATACGCTGAACGTAACCAGTCAAATGCAATAAAAGACGCTGAAGTTCAGCCACCGCGAGAATGCTTTCTTGATACCTATCAGCAGGGCTGGTTTCATTTATTTAAATATTAATTTAGCACTAAATTATTTTAGTTTATGATAATGTACCTACAATAACCTAAAATTCTTCTTCTTCTCTTAGATTATGGCTTCTATAGAGTATCTTCCACAATTTCGCCAATGTCAAGTATAAGGCAACGTCGTACGGTGTTTAGATTAATAAATCTTTACATATTCATCAAGTTATCTCAAAAATGAAAAAAAAAAAAAACTATGAAATATGTGGGCAACGTCGTACGGTTTTCAACCTAAAATAGTTAAGCGCTAAATTTAATCTATCAGTCCAACTGACAGATGTCAGGAACGCATTCTATCGGCAGCCTCTCTGTAATCAATATAAATACTTCCCGAACTACGTAATTTTATTATTATAAATCATAACACCTTTTTTCTAGCGACAATTCATTTATTTTCTCTGTTTGTATATTACCAGCTGTTGAAAATAGCCTTTTGAGGCCACAGTCGAAGTTTTATTAATTCATTTTAATTCCCGTATAATCAAACTAAAACGTCAACAAAAATGTATGTTCGGATACATGAAGCGTAGCTCAACTATTAACGGATGTGTTCTGTTTTATATGAATACTAGCTGTGCCCCGCTGTTTCACCCGACGTTTATATATGTATATATATTTGATTTCCTCGGTTTTAATTGTTTTGCTCGGAATGCTAATCCCTTTTCTAAAATAAAAGCCTACGTTACTCCTCATAATATCAGCTATCTGTCAGGGAAAGTCCCGTCGAAATCGGTCCAGCCGTTTCGAAGATTAGCTGGAACAAACAGACAGACAAAAAACAAAAAAAATTTTTTGTTATAAGTACCGTATATACTTTCATATGCATTTAGTAAAAAGCTGATATTTTCACATTACAAACAGACACTTAAAATAACTTATTTGTAGAGATTTTCATAAGAATGTCATCGTGATGTTCGGTGAATGTTCGCATTTGTATTCATTGCATCACTACAGTATAAAAGTCACCGGCCATGTAAAAACACATTTACCTTACATTTAATTACCGAGTTCGCTGCAGTTATTAAATGTATGATTGAAGGTGCTGATTATTTTATACACAAGCTCTTCTGGTCTATAGTCCTTTACCAGGGGATGTTACACTCTAAATCGACTTTGAATGCGAGAAATAGGTACGCACGGCTATATATAAAGCTTTACACTTCCAGTATAAGCTGATCTCGTATTGTATAGCTTTCCTTACGATTAGAGATCAGCTTAAACTAGATATGTATAGCTTGATGTGTAGCCGTGCATACCTATTTCTCGCATTCAAAGTCTTACGTTTTTTCCCTTGTTCTAAGATTATAAAAATACAACAGATAAAATAATTTAAATATTCTATCTTATCCAACTAATTCGGTGTTATTCGCAACGTAACCAGCATCAAAATTGTTTCGTCTTCTTATTGTATATTAAAAAATGTTTTGTCGATACCGGTCGTTCGACTTTAGGTTTTGTATTGTATCGAGTCTTGTCGATTTTAATCTTCCATTGTGTGACTTTACTTTTCAATATTAATTAAGATAAAAAATAATGTAAATTCACGTTTCCAGAAGTAATAATTCGATTACATATCATTGTTACATATTTTTTTAATAATAAAACCAATTTAAAAGATTACATAAAAGATTTGATCAAATTAGTCAATCGATTCGTCAGCGAAATTAAGTCACTATATAGCATAAGAGGAGACGCCAAGCAATTAAAATAAAAATAAAAGTCATAATGTATGTCACTAGTTGCTCACTTGTTACTTTTAAAATAAGAAAAAAGTTGTAAAAATTAATACACATATTGTGTTAGTTATGGGCTGTTGCAAAACATTGCAACCACATGTCAAACATTTTTAAGTTACACTTACTATAAAGGGAAATAAAAACTTAAAGTAAGTGGACGTTATAACAATCAGAGTTTAATAGTAACATCAAAGAATGCTATATTTTCATCAAAACATTTAATAACATTTGTAAATGGTGTCCTGGTTTAGACAAAAACAGAATTAGGTATGTCAAAACACAAGGCAATACTTCAATGAAATGTGGGTGCAGGCAACATTTTTTCGAATAATAATAAAATCACCATAATATTAATCTAATTTATTAATTAAATTGTAAATAAATAACTAGGTTTAAAAGCTTAACCGTGTATAATTTAATTAATTATTCATAATTATTTAAATGGACATAATTATAAATAAGATAAAAGTTATCCGAACAATTTCTGTATTTATTTTAGCATATCGTAATACATAATGTAATTAAAAGAAAATCAAATAAATTTTTCATGCCACTGACATGGTTTTTTTTTGTTGATATGTGAACATTCCCAAATATATACTCATTTTAACCAAATAATTCCACTGCTGCATGCAACCTCCCCTGAAAATCGCAACAACGACCAATCTGGATTTAGGTTGTCTGTTCATTATTGATCATCCTTTTTTTATTTTTTTATTGATGGCCTGTGGAAATTTTACATGGAACTTCCTTCACCCTGGGGAAGGGCGAAGGGGTATGCCGGACTCCTACCGGCTCAAACCACTGGAGCGGTCATCTTCGGCACCGAAGGGGGGCTCCAGGTCCTCGTAAGATCATACTAGAGCATTATTGATCATCCTAGTGTTTGTGCATACATTGATACTGCAAGTACTAACTAGTGTATTATAATATCTGTGTTGTAATTAGCACACGGGATGCTACCACTATCCTCTTGATATCAACTCTTAGTCGCCTTTACGAAAGCCATGGGTGGGGAAGGATAGTTTATTCTTTACCTGAAACCACAAGATAATGTAAGAAACTATTTTAATAGCAAAGTCAAGTTTGTGTATCAGAGAATGCCGAATGATAAGATGGGTTTCCAATTTATTAATTACTTCTTTTTCTCTTAGATTATGGCTTCTGTAGAGTGTCTTCCACAATTTCGCCAATATCAAGAATAAGGCAACGTTGTACGGTGTTTAGAATAGTCAATCTTTACATAATCATAATGTTTCCCAAAAATTCTATAAAATATGTCGACAACGTCGTACGGTTCAATTCGTGCTCAAAGTAAAGGAAATTATTAATTTACCCTTACATTAAAATGTTTGGGCCAATGCGTCACCACGTTACTACAGTTAGTGTTTCTTTTTATTCCGATAAAGAACGTATGCAATATAATAATTATACAATTATAAAAATTGATATAACATTACTAGATACCGCCATCCAAATATTCGACTAATGTACATATATATGCGCATATAAGCGCACGTAAGCGGCATCTAGTAACAACTTTATCAACTACTTACAAACTGTGCTTCTGTGACAAGTTTATAGTTCAAATGATTTGTACAGATGGCGTAAAAGTAAAATTTATTAAATAAGCTCGAGTTCCCATCTTCTAAATTCCAGATGCTCTCCACATATGACCTAAATAGTAATCAGAAGTATCTCACTGTGAAAACGACTTCCGTTGGCAACATTTTTGCGTGATTCTTTGTATGATTTTAAATGTCGGTAAAGGTGCAGCATCTATGCCATCCAGTTTCTTTGATCAAAGTAATAATTGAGAGCTTTCGTCAAATTTTTATTTATGTTTTTATCTGATCAAAGCTTTGACTTTTCAATAATGAAAGTATTTTTAATGAGTATGAAAGCAACCAATGTCTTCATATTATATACAAGGTATCAAGAATTATCTAAATGTCTCTTTCTATTCACGGGTTAATAACCTCTACACAGAGGAACCTGGTCTTTTGATAGGCGTACGCGAGGACATGGGTCAAACACACAGAGGTCCTTTAGTGAATTTTAATCTCACCGGGGACTCTCCATGGCTGCACTTACCCATCCGGTATGATCAAAGAAGCGATAGTCGACCGTTTGGCTGTTTTGAATAAACTGACGCCTGCCAAAGTGAAGCGAGCAAAAGCTCAGACTAGATTTTTATTGCAAATTTTTTCATTTAGGGTTTGTATCCATTGTCGGTGCTTAACCAAATTATCATTAATGCCGAATGATATGTAACATAATGCTCACATAATATGTTTCTGCTGTGTGTAACAAGGGGCCAAATACAGCCCTGTAGTTTACTATTACGTTTCGATTATGAAAAGAAACTCGTACTATGGGGTGCTGAAAGAATTACAATTTGTAATAGAAATGGGAAAAGAATTATGTGCAGATAGTGAAAATTATTTTCTTTACAGTAAGATTGCTAGCAGTTATTTATTTTACTTAGTACCTTAGTTGTTCTACCAGTCATCCACAATAAACAAATAACCTGGCAGATGCAATATGTTAAAAAGGAACATAAGATATAATTTTTTACGTTATATAGACACAACATACATACGTAAATTTATACATAAATATACATACATTTAAGGTCACCCCAAACCTAACAGCCCAATGGTCTCTCCACCAGTGTTGCTGTGTTCAATTGGAGGTTATTGGTATACAGATGCTACGTACAGTGAAAACTGTGAGCAATAAAGTTAATGAAGATAGAGAATAACAGCGGGGAAATAATATCACCCTGAGGAAGGCCTGCTTCCAGTTCGCACCAACGCAATGAACTTTCATCGACGCGAACAGATTACTGACTAGACAGGATTTGGAAAGTTGTTACGGTGAACAAAACCAATAAACGGCTTATTTACGCAGGCCTCAAGCACTAAGACAGGAAAGGGAGCTTAGATATAGGTCAGAAATGATTAAAAAGGGAAATTTTGCAATTTTAGATAGTGGACGAAGTGTAATCATTCGAGAACCCTGTAAAATTTTACTTTTCGTTGGTCTGCATGAACCATGGCCCGACTTCAAAAATAAAATAAGGTTTCCTTTTCAGTGGTTTTAATATTTTATATTGTGTAGGGTTTTTGAAGTCGGTATATTTTTGTTGAAAAGTTTTATTTGTTTCTTTTTAGTGTAATTAATGTCAGAACGTTTTCCAATTTGGTATCAGTATTTAACACTAAAAATAAGAATGACTCAAATCGGTTCTCTGATCTCAGAGGAATCGAAACTGTTAAGACATCATCTAGATAAGCGCAGTCAAATTAACCTGTTTATTGGAGGTGGTTAAAAAACTACTCAATAAAATGTAATGGAATTTTTATGGGACCAACTCGAACGCATACTGCACCTGTTAAAAAATAATTGCCCAAATCAGTCTACAAATCTCGGAGTGATCGGTGTACATACATAAAAAAAATACGCATCGAATTGAGAACCTCCTCATTTTTGAAGTCGGTTAAAAATTAACATAATACGACTGATGTCGCGGTAGCCTACAGTTATAGATTTGAATGGATTTGATAATATTTATTATTTCACCCAAGGTGGCTGGAGAAAAGTGTCAATATTGAGACGAAATTGGCTAGCGATGTAGCCCATTTCTCGGGCCAGCCAGAATCTATCACCGCTGCGATGAGGTCACGGCGCTGCATCGGTCGCCTAAGCGGGGTGCTCTATCAGCGCGTGATGTGCCATGTCCTATGGGCAATCTCCACAGTGATGACTACCAGGCGTCTCTTCATATGCGACACAGGTAATTCTCGAAACACCCATGTCGCGAGAGTACCTGCCTCAAATACTGAAGCGAGGATGCCATACTGCCCCGCCAGCCACTCCTCCATAACGAGTCTTACCGCCGCTATTGCTTCGTGCCGCGAGAGGTCTACAGTTTAGGTATCATAAAAGTCCATTATGAACATGACCTGCACTGACCACAAAAGTGGTGGAATACTGGCTTATTTACCACGCTGGGCAAAGGAATGATATTTCTTAGTAGGCAAGACCCACTTTTGGCTCAAATCGTCTTTCGCCTTTTATCACTTCCATGGGTAGAGAGAGGTGGATTATTATACTGGCAGTTTTCCATGTGCAGACAGTGCATTAATTGTTTTCCTCTTCAATACTATGAAACAATCACAAACATTAAGACAATATCCCTAAATCATAATATGTAACTACATGACAATAATAATAACTGTCTAATATTGAAAAACAAAATAGTATAGTTTGAACCGTTGAGTAATTCGAATTAGTCATTGTTTATAAAGATAATAAATAAACAAAGTTGATGTGAGAGCTGCGCGTGTGTCGATTTCAAGGAGAATTATATAGAGTTGCGAAAGCCGTATGCCAATAAGATATTGTCAGTATTTAAACGGGCACCTTTTTAATGGTCTCCCTTATCATATCAATATAAATATGCACTGTTAGCTCTTACACATATCTGACCCATAGAAGAAGGCATTGCTGCAGGCAGCAATGGATCAGGATCCAGCGGATCCAAGTTACCTTCGCTTTTATCTGTTTTTTGTAGCAAACTATAATTTAGAGACGACTATTGTTCAGTAGCGTTAGTTCCAATTACGTTCACTGGGCCAAATGAGTTGGTTGAATAAATTTAAAAACATTTTTAGAATTTCAATTGACTATGAAAGGATATAACAGTAGTATAAGGATAAAACAATATATATATTGTTTTTATTTGAGAATTCACTCAATTTTATATTCGTTCTAAAATATAATTGGAAATATTTCAAGCGATAAAACTAATCTATATCAGCCAAAGGACGTCCACTGCTGAACAAAGGCCTCCCCCATAAATTTCATCAATCATCTTTGGGGGAATTAGTACACGCCACACAGCGCCAATGCAGGCAAGCCAAGGCAGGTAGATTGGTGCGCGCAATGCCATATTGCTATCTATAGAAGGGACGCTGCTGCCCATCCCTCTGGTATAAAGTTCCTTAGTCGAATTTAACAACGCCCACGGGAAGAGATGGAGTGGTGATATATTCTCAATCCAGACACCACACGGAGATACTAGAACTAATATCTTAACGATTATAATATTTTATCCGACCGCCAATCATCTACGAAACATGGTGGTGGCTACCGCATCCGCTACGATCGTGAGCGTTCAGCAGTGGATCTATATGGGCTGATTAGTTTCCATTGTAACGCCATAATAGATGTATGATAAATGAGAAGGATAGCCTTCTACAAAGACCATATTACTTCTCTCATGCACCTAATATGCAAAGTTCTATTTATGATAGCCATTCTGAAAAATTAGGCCTAAAATGGATGGCCTGTACAATATTAAAACAAGATCTTTCCGCGGCCTTGTGTATTAATTACTTCTTACTGAAATAAACGCACATATGCACATTTGATTCAGTGGTCGCAAACGCGCCTACTGAGGGAGATAGCTGGGTTCAGTTCCCCGACCAAGCAAAGGGTTATACCGATTTCTGTTAAGTAAATGGTTAGCAACTGGGACTTTGGAACTGTGCCTGTCATAGGGCAATCATTTAACAGCTATCACGTGAGAGTTCATCGTCGATGTAACACACAACAATATACCCCTACCTGTCCGTGTTAGGGAATATTATACGTATTATGTGACGGATATTATAGAGCGAATTAAACTACTTTTACACACTGTTTTATACCGTCACGTCTGTATATATATTTATAATGAGAAAGTTGATCAAATGAACAAATTCTTCAACACACTAATGTGAACTCACGCAATACGATAATGTATTCAACAATCGTATTATTGTATCGTAATAATTATCGTGTGGTGCCGGCTCAGAATACCACCACCCCATCTCCTCCCGTGGGTGTCGTAAAAGTCGACTAAGGGATTAGCCGGAGGATGGGCAGCAGCGTCCTTCGAGTACATTAGCAACTCAACTGCGATCGCCAACCCGTCTGCCAAGCGTGGCGATTATGGCAAAACCCCCCAATGAGCCCACAACACATCCATATCGGTCGTTGTGGTGATCTTTTGGGAGGCCTGTGTCCAGCAGTGGACTTCATTCGGCCGAAATGATGAATCGTAATATTAAGTGGTATAGAAATCTATCCTTCAACAATACTTGCAACAAAAAAACGATTAACCCTAGAACAAAAGGGCTTGCAAACAAAACAAACATAAAAAGAAAACAAATATAAATGGTATCAGCAGCTCTATACACCTCCAGTCACAGCCGGGTAGTCCGCAGCAATCCAACAACGTTTTATCATTCGCTGAGAAGCTTTCAACTCGGCAACACACACGGTACAGGTGTTTTGTACTTTCGCTGTAAAAACTATTTTGAAGTGTCGTGATCATGCAGTTCGCTGATGTTTTGTGTTATATCATTTTGACGGTGAGTGTACTTTTAATTTTTTGATACATACATTTTAATTATCTGTATTTTTTAATATTATTTTACGTCGGTGCGTTTTTATGGATGAGGACATGTTAGTTTTGATACGGGTTAAGCTTCTAATGCTTAAGTTTTTTATGGGTGAGAATATTTGTGCCACGCTGCGTTTTCCGGTGCGCGGTCTCCATTCGAGAACCTTTGTGCCCCAACGGCCATCAGTTCTACGAGCAATGTGCCCTGCCCATTGCCACTTCAGTTTACTAATCCTTTCAGACGATCTGGTGAAGGTCGCTGGGAGTCGTTGGATGAGAGCGGCATGTGACCACTCGTTGTGGAAATCTAAGGGGGAGGCCTTTGTTCAGCAGTGGACGTCCTGTGGCTGATATGATGATGATGATGATGAATATTTGTGTGGCTACCGTTTAAAGTTTGATTCTCGATTTTGAGCCTTTACGTAAAAAAGTTTGTTTTGTGCAGATCGTGAATCTATACTGCCGCTAATGAATCGATTAAAACATTATGACCGCTACTAGTAATTAAATTTTAAGGACGCAGTTGCGCAGTGTATGGTATACCCAAATATATATATTGATCACCCAACAGAACTGAGACCATAGTGTATAGAGAATATTATATTCTAACCCGTTGATGTCGTAAAAGGTGACTAAGGGACTCTAAACTAGAGGTATGGGCAACAACGGCCCTTTTATGGAACAGCATCCATTCTGCTCTCACCATCCCGCCTGCCAACCGAGGTGAGAAGTAACAAATACCCTCCAAAACCAAAATGACGACACAATTGTTGTGGAAATCTATGTTGGTGGTTTTTTTTCAGCAGTGGTCACTCTTTGGGTAAGGATATTCTTATCTAATAGTTATGAAAATAATGTGTTTTATAATTTATGAGGCACCAATAGTGGAGCTTCATTTTTTTTTTTTTACCTCGGTGTTAATCAGCGACGGCACGGTTGGTGCAGTGGCTGATACAGTGGGCTGCTGCGCTCCGGGTCGTGGGTTCGATTCCCACACGGAACAAATATTTGTATGATCTGCAGATAGTTGTTCCGGATCTGGGTGTATTGTATGTGGAATTCATGTCTGTAAACGCACTCACGACACAGGAGAAATCCTAGTGTGGGGCAACGTTTTAAAAAAAGAAGATAAAGATAAATAAAAAAATAAAGAATATATTTGAAGCTGATGTGTGAAGTATGAAGATTGACAAATTCTAAGACATAATTTTTTAAACATGGACTATCATGCTGGTAAAATATAATTTATAGCTATCTCCCATTCCAAAGAAATAAATTAAACGGTGTGTATTTGTGTTTGATCATGAACCTTTTGGCCACCTTTTTTGCGTCTTCCGAAGTACTCGCATCAACATAACAATTATTTGAAGAAATAGTTTTCATTTCAAAAGCTATATAGTTTTCATTTCAAAAGCTATATATATATCTGAGATATATATATATATCTTAACGATAATTCTTAATAAACTTATGCCGAGCTGTATATGAGTGGCGACACTGCGTACCCGAATACCCCAGAGACTTGATGAGGGCCTCGTCGCCGTCTTACCTTCATTGGTCGAGTGGAGTGGAACCCCATAAGTACCCGCGGGACTTTCAACTCTGGCTTGCCTTAATTGGCCGATCAGAACTATATGCTCGGGGGTGGAAATGTCTAATAGCGTAATAGCGAAACCCGCTCCGAGTCTTCGGGAGCGCGATGGTAAAACCGGTGCCGCACCTCTCGATACTCCGAGCCGCTCACACCGGTATTGCTCCCTGGGGTGCAATTCCTTAAGCTCAAACATCCTTGAATACTGAATCGAAATAATGGTCTAAAACCAATTCGGAAATCGCTAAGACATGATTGAAGCTACTCAAGGAAACATTGCAGAAGGTAAGCCATGAGGACCAGTGTTAGCGAGTACCAAATTTGGTTATCACCGTTATTTCAATTCTGTATTCAAGGATGTATGGATGTCTGAGCTTAGAGAATTGCACCCCTGTCGCCTGTAGTGGTGGCCATTTAGGAGGCCCATCTTGTGAGTGACGAGTCACCGTCTGCCACAGAATTGCCTGCTGGACAGAAGCCTCCCCCAAAAATTGTCTGTCTCTTTCTTTCTTTTCTTTCTCATTGGCGGGTTTTGCCATAATCGCCACGCTTGTTAGACGGGTTGGCGATCGCAGTTGAGGTATAAATGTACTCGAAGAATTCTGCTGCCCATCCTCCAGCTGATCCCTTAGTCGCCATTTACAACACCCACAGGATGAGATGGGGTGGCGGTATTCTTAGCCGGCACCACACGGCACAGAATTTCACATAGGCTGAAAGGCAGACGCCATTTTTCCCGTTTTTCGTTAAGTTTTCATATATAACACCCATTGCAATAGACCTTATCGTTATAGTTTCCATCTTTTACACTACCGGGGACAATCTGAGACATTTTATAGTGCAGCCATTGAGAATCCCTGGTTAGTGTCCTAATACATTTAATGTTACATTTCGAAAAACGTCAAAGACTCAAAGTAAAACAAAGATATGAAAAAATGAAAATAAATTTTGATAAATCGTCAATATTGGGTGACATACTATACACATTTTATTACAACAGTGAGTTTATTGTTATATCAAGATGTTGTCTGCAGTGAGAGGAGATAAAGTTATATCAACGGATTGGAGAGTATTCATCAAGAGGATTTCAACAAGAGGAAACAACTGGATCAATCAGATACCTACACAAAGGACAAGAAAATGGAAAAATTTCGCTTGGCACAGTCTATGAAAGAGCAAAATTGGACTCCTAGAGTCCTCGGCTTGGTGACCTGAGAAACAGGCTTCAGCCTAGTTCAGGCACCAGTCTCCCACAGTAAATTTGTATAATACTATATTATTTTCATTATTGTGGTGAGAAATTTACACTCTAAAGAGCCTCTGCGTGTTGGACCCATGTCCCCGATTAAGCTGGGTTCCTCTTTGCAGACGCTATTAATTGGTGAATAAAGAGACATGTAGATACTGAATAAATTATTTTAATGAAATTTGGCCTATTATGTCGTGGAGAAGGACATAGGATACAAAGGTACCTTATGAAGTATCGCGGACGAAGTAGCGGATTATTGACGAAAACGAGGCCATTGAGGCTGTCTTTATTTTCGCATTACCACGTACCTTTTTTTTAATGCACCATCCCATCTCTTCTCTTGGGTGTCGTCAACTATAAGATTAGCTGGACAGACAGCAGCATCCTTCAAATGCATTCATAACTCAACTACGATCGCCAACCCGTTTGAAAAACTTGGCGATTTCGGTAAAACTCCCAAAAATAAAACTCAACACATGATTTTAAGGAAGGCTTGTCCAGCAGTGGACATTTTTTGCCTAAAATAATGAATTATAAATAATATACATAATTTCTACAAAGAATCAATGCACTGAAATCTTGTACCAATCTTCATATTTATCTTGTATTTTTTAATCACTTGTAATCTTAAATGTCGTTCAATATACGAATTATTTGATCGGTAAATAAATCGAATTTCCGTGTGGTGCCTCTCCATCTCCTCCCGTGGATGTCGTAAAAGGCGACTAAGGGAATCTAAACCAGGGGATGGGCAGCAGCGTCCCTTCTGTGAAACGGTAGCCATAATGCGCTCACCAACCCGCCTGCCAAGCGTGGTGAGTATTGGCAAATACCCCTCAAAATGATGAGACAGTTGTGAAAATCTATGGGGGAGGCCTTTGTTCAGCAGTGGACGTATGAATGGCCGATATGATATGATATATGAAGAAAGAAAGAAAGAAAGAAAAGCTATTTATTGCCACAACAAAACGCGCATCGGTACATTCATACTAATTAAACCTATATCTACACTATATGACATGAAACAACTCGATTGTTAGTATAAAAAAACGTTACAAAAATGACTAGTATTTCTTGTAAGAGAAAATATCGAATGCGAAGATAATAAAGTTTATGATAGAGTATACGTATCTTCACGATGCTTTTGTATGTGCATTACAATCGGCATAAATCGATTTGTATGGGTAAGTCGGCTGTTTGTTTGAAATGGCGAAAGCTTATGAGCAATTGGTGAGGGCAAAAATAATATTATATATAAATAAAACGTAAATAAAAGAATTTTTAATAAGGGGGTCACTTTTAGGAAATTAAAGAATAAAGTTTTGCAAACTGGAAATATATCAAATGGAAGGGCTAATGATGAAAGTATTTCATCGCAGTTTTCATACTAAAATCAACTCGTTTTTATGTCCACTTATGGAATTTCTTCACATTTGGACTTCATATCCCAGACATGTTTTATGGGCTTCTTTTTTTTACTGCTGGACACAGACCTCCCCCAAAGATCACCACATCAACCGATATGGGTTTATTGTGTGCTCACCGGGGGGCTTTGCCATAATCGCCACGCTTGGCAGGCGGGTTGACAATCGCAGTTGAGTTGTTAATGTACTCGAAGAACGCTGCTGCCCATCCTCCGTCTAATCCCATAGTCGCCTTTTACGACACCCACGGGATGAGATGGGTTGGTGCTATTCGTAACCGGCACCACATGGTAAGGCGGGATACCGCAACTTCCTAATTCCAACTTCTGCATAGTAATCTTACGTGAGGTTGAGCAATGTCTTGCATCAAAAGATTTGATGACATGAGAACTGATGATCCCCACGTATGGTAAAGCATGTTCTTGCAGAATCTCTTCAACTTATTGCGCTGCCGTAATACTTCCTTTAACGACCCCGAACTCGGTACGTTCCTTTGAAGTTGTTCCTCCCCAAACTACAAAGGACCACATGACAACTGACAGAGTTTGTCTGATAGTGATTTGTACAAATATTATCCACACTTTTCTTCACACTTTCGAGACCATCTGGAGATGGTCTTGAAAGTGTAAGCGACTTACATTCAAGGCGTTCATCTGTCCACAGAAGTCTAGCCCACACGTAAGTAGAATCCGCGTGCTCGAGGCAAAGCGAAATCCGACTACGTGATGATGTCGAAGCAGGTCTGGGCTCTCGAGCTGGTCTTTGAGCATGCAAGTCTCGTTCCTTCATTCTCCATCTGATGATTGTTCACTCACGTAGATCCTTATTGCCGTTTGTAGGCGCTACTGTGTCTTAACTGCACTGAGGAATTGATTTCGCAAAATTGCGAGGGCAACAAATCGCTAGTATTTGATCTTCTAGTGTATGGTCTTACCTTATTAAGGCACACCGCAGGATTTTGTTGTATATAAACTTTTCTATAAGCTGGAGTATGAGGGCTATGTGTCAATTTTGAAAGCGAGTTTGACCTCAGAGTTAAATTTAAAATAGAGGAAAATCATAGGCCGTGTACATTATCCCTGAGGACACCCAGCATCGCCGTGCTGCTAAAACCACAGCAAGGCGATGCTATATACTTAGGCCCGTATAACTCAAGTAGAAATAGAGTCTAGATTGCATCATCGTCTCATATCGGCCATTTATACGTCCACTGCTGAACAAAGGCCTCCCCCATAGATTTTCACAACCGTGTCATCATTTTGGGGGGTATTTGCCAATACTCACCGCGCTTGGCAGGCGGGTTGGTGAGCGCAGTATGGCTACCGTTTCACAGAAGGGACGCTGCTGCCCATCCCTCTGGTTTAGATTCACTTAGTCGCCTTTTACGACATCCACCGGAGGAGATGGAGTGGTGCTATATTCTTAATCCGGGACACCACACGAAATAGATTGTAGCAGAATTTGTTTTGATTGTATCAACTAAATATAAATGACGGCACGGTTGGTGCAGTGGCTGATACAGTCAGCCGCTGCACGGTCACGGATTCGATTCCCGCACTGAACAAATATTTGTATGATCTGCAGGTAGTTGTTCCGGGTCTGGGTGTATTGTATGTGGAAGTAATGTCTGTAAACGCACCCACGACACAGGAGAAATACTAGTGTGGGGAAACGTTTTTTTAAACAACAAAAACAAATTCTGGACATATTACATAGGGTACATATTTGATGATTAACGCAACCTAGTCTCGAGTTTTACTTTTGTTTTATTCTCGTCAAGTGGGCCTGACATGGTATCGGTAATGTGATTAATTTTTTAATAAAAATACTTGTTTCGCACATATTTTGTATTTAAATTAAAGACTTTATTCATACCTATATATGATACGAATTGTGTTTGTCGTAGAAATTTAAACGAAAATGCTATAGGATAGTATTTTCGATTAAAAATTCGCTCACATTAGCGATACGTTTACGTTACTATACGTCAAAATATTCGTGCTAGAGCCTCTGTAATACCGCTTTACCCCTCTTAACTAACATTTTGATAAACTGCCACTAGAAATTCTATTGATACGTGGCAGCAAATTGGTGTGTTATCGCTCTGAATATATTTGGCCACATTCGGTGCTGCGTAAAGACATAGAGAGTAGAGTTTCCTCTGTTTCCATACTGACCTATTTCAACAAACCATTCTTATATGCGCTCATAGCCAGTTGCACTCACTGTCCGGTAAACGATCAGCGAGTTAAGCAACGCTCGGCGCAGTCAGTCTATAGATGGACGACCGCATAGCGGCCTTTGAACTATGCGTCTTCGTGCTTCGGGGGGCACGTAAAATCGCCGGTCCCGGTAGTTCTCATTAAATAGCAGTCGTTATGCCAAGTATGGTCCTTTGGGCAGCTTGAACAACTCTGACACAAGGTATTAGGAGAATAGACCAATCTGTATAGTAAACTACAACGTGACTCAGCGTATGTTCTTTTTTCTGTCAGATGAACAAGAAAATGCGTACCAAAACTCGGCCATAAATTCACAAAATACCGAGCCACCATTAAAATTCTACACACGTAATGCCTATAAAACCGGTCTTTGGACTTTTGAAAGTTAAGCGTCGTGTTGTGTTGTTTATATTTTGAGATAATAGTTTTAGAAATTATTGTTACTGTATATTTCTTAGATTCTTGATTCTTCTTCTTTGCCGCGTGTTGCCGGCTCAGAATGCCACCACCCCATCTCCTCCCATGGGTGTCGTAAAAGTCGACTAAGGGATTAGCCGGAGAATGGGCAGAAAGGTCCTTCGAGTACATTAACAACTCAACTGCGATCGCCAACCCGTCTGCCAAGAGTGGCGATTATGGCAAAACCCCCCAATGAGCCAACAACACATCCATATCGGTCGTTGTAGTGATCTTTGGGGGAGGCCTATGTCCAGCAGTGGACTTAATTCGGCCGAAATGATGATGATTCTTCTTTGTAGACTGTTCCTAAATATGCTGGGGTCGGTTTCCAATGTAACAGAATACGACTCGTTATTTAGAGCGACAGACATCAGACCAACCTTCGCAACCTAATCACTGGGGTATACCAAAGCCGGGTTTAAGGAAAGAGCCACAGTCCCGGTGTGACAAAGTCATCCTTCATCTTCATTTCAATAAACCTCTTTCATGACTTCATACCTTCTATCTCCATCACTGGCCAGCTCATGTTTCATTCTTTACTAAATTCAAATTTAGTATGTGGTGTCGAATCGTTCTTCATATTTTGATCATTCCATTAAGAACGCTTAACGCAAGTGGTTCGACACTCAGCTATCGTTTGACAAATAGTCTGCAATATTATAAATGTTTATTTTCAACTAGCTTTAATAAATATGATAGTAAGCTGTATTTTAAAATATAAAACATTAGTTTGAAGTGATAGTTGAGCTAACCAACAATACACCCATAATATAACAATATGTAGCGTTTTATTCAAATACATCATCCGTTGGGGAAAGGTGTCCTCGTACAAGTACTAGTTGTCACAGAAATGTTCAAAATGGAAACTCTGGGTGCATGAAAAATGTGGTGGGAAGAGAGATTTATTTCATTGCTGCCCAAATTGTGCCTCTGATGATGATAGTGACGTCAAAAATGATCTGTGACAACGAGGACCGTCATCTGTGACAACCTACCCCAGATCGTGGGTAACTTGTCACACTAGACTTATCTTTTTGATCTCAAAATAATTCATAAAAATAATTAATATTTCTAAGTAATAAGTGCAATTAATACAGGCTGAAAGACCATATATATGATTGATTTAGTTGAAAATATAATAATTAGTAATAATTTTATTTAAGTCCTTTCAATAAAAAATATTTATTTCATTTTTGTGACAACTAGGAACCGGCTCCCCTACTCCGTTACTTTGCTGCCGTGGAGGAAGCCTCCCACAAGGGATACCCGAAAGAAAACTTGGAGGGGAGGCACTCCGTGACACCGGCACCTCCACAAGAGAGGATCTGACATTTTTTTCAGTAAAATTTTTCTAACTCTATCAAAGTTGTTACTCCGAGAGCTGGATTTCAACGAAATGGTTATCAATTATTTTTCGCCGATAAATCTCTCAGGGTTCCTTTCTTTAATGGTGTAATCTGCTTTATTTCTGGTATTTTACAAAATCTAGGTACATGTTTGTTGACAAAAATGGATTATTAGAACATTTGAAAGAGAAAAAATATTTAACCTACTTGAATAATATTTAGGTGCTTCCACTTTTTTGTTGTCCATGTGGAGTTCGGATTAAGAATATAGCACCACTCCATCTCTCATGGATGTCGTAAAAGGCGACTAAGGGACTAAAAACCAGAGGGATGTGCAGCAGCGTCCCTCCTGTGGAACAGTAGCCATTCTGCGCTCACCAATCCACGATTATTTTTGTTTTTTTTATTGGGCCCAGTTGAAATTGGGCCTGGGGTGCAGTTCTCTAAGCTCAAACATCCATTAATACTTGAATACAGAATTGAAATAATGGTGATAACCCAATTGGGTATTCGCTAAGGCTGGTCCTCATGACTCACCATCTGCAACGTGTCCTTGAATAGCTGCAATCATGTCTTAGCAAATACCAAGGTGGTTTTACACCGTTATTTCGATTCTATATTCAAGGATGTATGGATGTTTGAGCTTAAGGAATTGCACCCCTGTTGTTCGGCAGTGGACATCTTTTGGCTGACATGATGAATATAATGTAAGGAATTGCCAAGTTTTCTGTCGTAAGCTATATTCCAAAGACATCAGAAACGAAAAAGACTGTTGTGAATATATTAATGTAAATTAGTTACCTACATAATAGAATTGTCAAGTTGTCAATCATAGTGAACAACCCGTTACTATCTTCTACTGATGCGGTCATAGCACCAAAAAATAGCGGCTAAGTTGAAATTTGGTACACATGGGTTTCTGCAACTCAAACACGGACGTAAATAAATGAACTTTGAATTAGGGAATCACTTTTGGGGGTAATATAGAAACTTTAGGAGTAAAGTTTGCAAACTGTACCGTGTAACGTATGAAATGGAAGGGATGTTACAAGGGCCTCAAATATATTTATTTTATTATTATTAATAGTTTTAAAGTTATTTAAGAAAATAGGCGACATTTGACCTCCCCCCCCCCCAATTTACAAAACTAGTAAGCCAAAAATTATGGAAAATAGCTCTGTACTTATAGATTACAATAAAACCTATAAGAAATCTATAGTCTTAAAATAACATGGTAAGTCTTTCAGTTTCAATATTGTGCGCACAAACTAACGTTTGCAGTTGGAATGTATCGGAGAATATGTATTTCAAGTGCACTGTTAAGTTTGTTCTTGGGATAAATTAATGGTACAAGACCTAATTCAACACTAGACAAATTTAAAACCGGCAAGTGCGAGTTCAACTCGCGTGGAGAGGGTTCCGAACTTGCTGAATATATTGTCTATTGTTGGATTCGGGCTTGTATCAACAAACTTAACATCTAAAAACATGTTTTTTCTTTCAAAATTTTAGGGTCCGTTTTGGAGATAATGGGGTGGGGGGTCAATTTTCATATATTTTCTTAAATAACTTTAAAACTATATGTTTAAACATTATAAAATAAGTACATTTGAGACCCTCACAACAAGCCCTTCCATTTCATATGTTACACGGTACAGTTCGCAAAACATTATTCTTAAATTTTCTATATTACCCCCGAAAAAGAGCCCCTATATTCAAAATTCATTTCAGTCCAGCAGATTCGGAGCAAATTGCCTGTGACAGACGGACAGACAGACAGACACACGAGTGATCCTATAAGGGTTCTAGCGTTTTTTTCTTCGTACGTTCGGAACCCTAAAATCAGAGGTCGAGACCCGTATCTATCCGTAATTCGTGGTCGCAATTTGAGAACCAATCCAAAGAAATTATTGCTATCATAATATGATATCAAAATAATCAGACCACTGTAGTTTCTGGGGCATGTCACATGATATGGCGGTCACTCGTGTTACTTTTCACCTTTGTAATTTAATGCGACTTGAACCAAGGGAAATTTATTTCCATACTTTGTGTATTACACCTTGTGTCTTCGAGGGTTGACAGAGGTACCAGTCCTTTCATAGGCTTGCGTGGGACATGAGTCCAAAACGTGGAGGCCGTTATCCTGATTAAGAATGTAATGGAACACTAACCGAGGACTTTATGACTGCACTATAGGAGTCAGCAATTGTTCCCGGGGGTACAAACATATTGTAGGATCTATTCACTAAGATAATTTAGAATGTGTGCTTAATGGATTAGAATTTATTGAATTGAGGGCACGTAATTGAGGCACATAATTATGTCACCAACAAATAAAAAGGTATAAGAAATAAGAATAATTGGGTACTGATGTAACAAAAGATCTTAACCTATTTCACACAAAGGTAACATACGCGTTAATCGGATTACATTATATAATTAAACGTTAGTAAGTCATTACAAAGAAAACAATATGTCAGCCATGACGTAGCGAAAGTGTCTGCGGTGACACTACGATGTTAGAAAAGTGTTTTGAAATTATGGTGGATGATTTGATATCATTATGTGCTATTTTCTATTTCTGAGTCTGTACCTATTTAGTGGCAGACTTGTTGGTTCTATGGGGAGTTCGGAGCCTATAGCCAGAGATATATCATCATCATCATTTCAGCCGAATAAAGTCCACTGCTGGACACAGGCGTCCCCAAAAATTGTCACAACGACCGGTTTGGGTGTGTTGTGTGCTCATTGAGGGGTTTTAATAGTAATATATAATAATAAATTCTTTATTTTCAGGCTACTTTGGCCTATAAATATATACCTTACACACTAACATATACACTGTACTGTAATACAGATTATATTAGTGTAAAAAACTTAAGTCTATGTTAGTAAAACCTTCACTCGCACTACGTCACTGTGCGTTCTAGTGGCACTTGTCCACACCACGCCTTGCGGCCAAAAGTCCTCTTCCATGACAAGATGCAGAAAACATGTTGGTACTCGCACCACGAACGCCTTAAAATTGACGTTACGGCGCGACTCCAGCAGCTGCACTCTCGGCGTGTACTTGGTCCTTTGACGCACGTACTCTACGATGTCCTCCGCCTTAGTGGTGTAGTGTAGGCGAGAGATATACACTGGAGTTTTGCCATAACCGCCACGCTTGTCAGGCAAATTGGCGATCGCAGTTGAGTTGTTAATGCACTCGAAGGACGCTGATGCCCATCCTCTGGCTAATCCCACAGTTGCCTTTACGACACCCGCGGGACGAGATGGTTTGGCGCTTTTCGTCACCGGCACTATACGCTAACGACAGATATACATACATAGTACATAGTGTACATACCCAAAACTGACGATTTCTGGTATGATCACAGATCTGCTGTTTGATTAAAACCGGTCAAGTGCGAGTTGAACTCGCGTGGAGAGGGTTCCAAAATTGCTGAATATATTGTTGGATTCGCTCTTGAACCAATAACTTATTCCAAGAATAAACTTAACATCGTAGTTGAAAACGTGTTACATACATTTCCAACCGCAAACATAAGTTTGTACGCACAATATTGAAAGATTTACCATGTTATTTTAAGAGCATATACTTCTTATAGGTTTTCCTGTAATTTATATCTGAAGAGCTATTTATCTATATATTTTTTTTCAGAATTTTAGTACCTGTAGTTTCGGAAATTAGGAGGGGAATGTTCAATTTTCGTCTATTTTCTTAAATCGCTTTGAAACTATATTATTTAAAATTATCAACATTACCCTCACAGTAAGCCCTTCCATTTCATATCTTACAAGCTACAGTTTTCCAAACGTTATTCTTTAATTTTCTATATTGCCCGCCAAAAAGGACCTCCATATTCAAAATTCATATCATATTCAATTTCATTTATTGGCAATGGGCTGGCTGTATTAGCCGTAGACCTGATGGCGGTTGGGACAAACGTGTTCTTGAGTGGAAACCGTGGCTCGGCAAACGTAGTGTAGGACGCCCTCAGGCTTGGTGGACTCGATCTTCACAGGATGGCTGGCATGAACTGGATGAGAAAAGCCGAGGATCATGCTCAATGGCGTAACATTGGAGAGGCCTATCTCCAACAGTGGGCTTTTGATGAACAAAAAGCCGCATCCACATTGAACACCCACAATTAACCCGGCTAATTAACAGAAAGCTACGCTTGTCATAAACATGTGTTAGTATATCTAAACACCGTGAAACTACCATCGGTTTCACTCATCGAAAGTGGAAGTGCCTGTCGGTACCCGTTTAGGTATAGGTATTTTGTTGTTTCAAATGTTATTTGCTCTGCTATCTCATGAGTTGCTCATTTAACGTCAGACCAACACAGTCAGCAACGTAAATTGAAAGTTCAAAAATTGAGTTTAACTGCGCAATGATTAATCATATTAATTTTATTTAAGTACATAGCCAATTATACAAATTATTATAAATATAAAAATTTCAAAATGATTCATAATAATTACATTCAAACAGACACAGCACTATTACACATTCTTGCAATACTTCAAATATTCAGACAAGATCACCTTCCAATTTCCATTCATCCGCAAACATATCACAACCTGGTCTACAGTCTAGCATTACACACGCATACACACACACACACACACACACACACATACACACAGCACGCAAATATCTAAACTAATAAATAAAATTGAAGTGTCTGTTTGTAATTTCAAAATACAAGCTTTTTACAAAATGGATATGAAAGTATATAATGAACTTATAACAAAAAATCTATTTTTATTTTTTTGTTGTCTATCTGTCTGTCTGTCTGTCCATCTCTCTGTTTGTTCTGGGTAATCTCCGAAACGGCTAGACCGATTCTGACAGGACGTTCACTGGCAGATAGCTGATCTTATAAGAAGTAACTTTGACTTATTTTATTTTAGAAAACATTAGGGTGCCGCGCATAAAAAATAAATCCCATGAAATCAAATCCAATATATATACTAAATATACTTATATATTTTCATCTAAGTATATTATTCCGCGGGCAACAGCTAATCAATAATATATTTTTTAAATCTCATTAATTTTGATCACGAAAACTTCTATCGAATCGGAACGAACATGGGAATAAAGAGAAAGAACTCGCTGACGTGTGTTGGTCATCATTATCATCATCATATCAGCTTGGGGACGTCCACCGCTTAGCAAAGACATCCCTTATTTATTTAGTACAGCGATTAGCCATTAACTCTAAATTAAACTAATCATTCATTGTCCCTAGAAAAAAATAGTCCTGCGAGGCACCACACTGTACTCGTAACCTCGAGACATTTTTTTTTAACCGTTGTCCCACACTCGGATTTCTCTTGTGTCGTGGGTACGTTTACAGACATGAATTGCGCACACAGTACACCCAGAACAGGAACAACCACCTGCAGATCATAAAAAAATTGTTCCTTGCGGTAATCGAAACCACGACCCGGAGCGCAGCTGCCGACTGTATCAGCCACTGCATCAACCATGCCGTCACTTAGTCATTTAGTCTCTTATGCCAAATAACTTCACTATCTTTTATTTATAATTTCTTTCAACATGTACGGTATGAAATATTTTGTCATTAACAAACTGACGGAGTATTCGTGACGGCCATCATTTATCTGCGCTATGTTAACGCAATTGGTTCAGCTCATTGTATACTTTCGTTTTTCTTTCGCATCCCAGTATTGGTGTTTGATTTTAATAGAAGTTGCAATGCTAGTAAATTTATTTTGTAATTCAAATGTGTCATTTTGGCTGAATGAAGTCCACTGCTGGACACAGGCCTCCCCCAAAGATCACCACAACGACCGACATGGGTGTATTGTGGGCTCATTGGAGGATTTTCCCACAATCACCACGCTTGGCAGATGGATTGGCGATCGCAGTTGAATTGTTAATTAACTCAAAGGACGCTGCTGCCCATGTTCCGGCCAATCGCTTAGTCGACTTTTACGACACCCACGGGAGGAGATGGGGTGGTGGTATTCTGAGCCGGCACCACGGGCTATCAAATGTGTATTAATAATATAATAACTGTACCTTTGTGCTAGGGCTGCACGTTGCACGTATAGATGCTGTATGTAAGTATATAGAACGAATGAATTAAACGCGATATATTTCCGTAAGCTATTTTAATTCGATAGATAGTAAAAATCTTTTCTAATGATAGTCATTTGTAAGCTAGTTATTTTGAACAATGGCTGCTTCCGGTTGCTTATGATGACGGGGTATTTTTACGACAGTTGTAAAGCATATTATGCAATGTCCTCTATATCACTGCTCATAATTCTATCGACACACTTTTCTCTAAAACTGCAAACAGATTAGAGTCGAACTTTAAGCCGAGCATAAAACCTGACTCTAGTTACATGTAAGCCGTAGTCATAATTTCAGCCGAAAAACGTCCACAGCTGGATAAAAACCTCCCCTGACGATCAGCCCACGTTTGTTGTATGTGCTTGGCAAACGGAATTGCGATCGCAGTTGAGATAAATGTACTCGAAGGACGCTGCTGCCCATCCTCCGACTAATCCCATAGTTACTTTTTACGACACCCACGGGATGAGATGCGGCGGTGGTATTCTTAGGCGGCACCACACGGATATATCACTGCTCATAAATCTATCGACACTCTTGTCTCTAAAACTGCAAACAGATTAGAGTCGAGCCTTGGAAATCTAAGGGGGAGGCCTTTGTTCAGCAGTGGATGTCCTGTGGCTGATGATGATAATGATTATTTGAACTCAATTATCTGTTGTATTCGCATTCTCTTTTTTAGATTGGAATTGGGCTGATATTGAACTGATGACATTTTGAAATAGAAAATAATACTTAACCCTATTTTAAATCTATTTTTCAACTTGTTAATAATTTGGCCAAAAAATCCCCAATCTCACAAATGTCAGCTGTGTTGTTAAGTAAATGCTTGCTTGTAAATGCACCAAACTCCGCGTAATATAAAATCGAATGAATTCTACAAAACTTGTTTCCAAGGAACCATAAATAGCGTCACTATTTTAATCGCACAGATTCGTCTTCTCACTGTTATTTGGAGGTCGTTCAAATACTTTCTTCATGTGCTGTGTGTCTAATTCCACAGCTGAGACGGATGTTATTTAATTTCATGTGAAACATTAGATAAAGTAATATTATATTTGTCGTTTCGTTTTCGTATCGTAGGTCATACCTATATCATCATATCGGCCACACAATGTCCACTACTGAACAAAGGCCCCCCCATAGATGTCCACAACTGTGTTATACTGGGGGAAATTTGCCGGTACTCACCACGCTTGGCAGGTGGGTTGGTGAGTGCAGAATGGCTACTGTGGCTGTGTGAAAGGACGCTGCTGCCCATCCCTCTGGTTTAGAGTCCTTTAGTTTTTCGACCTCCACGGGAGGAGATAAAGTGGTGCTATATTCTTAAACCAGACACCACACGGATAATCCCATATCACATTATTATAAATAATGTTTTGAATTAAATTATATTAATTATAATTAGATTTAAAATAATAATATTAACACAAAATTAAAATTCATAATATTTATATTTATAAAGTTAAGATTTAAAATAAATACATTTATGTCTATACAATATAAAATTAAATTCAAATTAAAACATTTAGTGGCCGTGTAAATGGTGCTAAATATAGTAGTTACAATTCCGTGTTTACATTTAATTAGTCTTAGATAAACCGAAGCTAATAGCCTACGCATTACGGCAAA
The DNA here is from genome assembly GCA_947459985.1 of Diloba caeruleocephala. Lineage (NCBI taxonomy): Eukaryota > Metazoa > Arthropoda > Insecta > Lepidoptera > Noctuidae > Diloba > Diloba caeruleocephala. The sequence goes on from OX381624.1 coordinate 19,200,365, forward strand.
GAAATCGTCCACCCGGTTCTCAGCAAACAGTCCTGACGCGCTACACCACCAGGATAACCTAAGCATGGCCCGGAACGCGTTGTTGTATTGTACACGAAAAGCGTTGTAAGTACTCTTCGTGTACTTATACCAGAGTTGGCCGGTGTAGAACGCCTGGCAAAACGGCTGAAAACGTTGCCCCACACTAGTATGTACCAAAACTGCACTAGCACAATCGCTTCTTCTTCCAATTCTTGACTACGCTGACACCAGCTAAATATATGGTACGGAAGAACAACTTGATAGACTTGAGAGACTCCAAAATTTCTGTATAGAATTTATATTTATTTTACGCCAGTATGATCATGTGTCAGAGTATCGTATTAAGCTCAAGTGACTCCCTATATGCCTTCGTCGGAATACTTATATTCTTCAGCTGATATCTGCTGATATCCTGTACAATCCCACTACCCTGCTATCTTAAAGAACGTTTCGAGTTCCTTCATGATACACACTCAAGGTTCTTAAGGTCATCAGAGAATCTGACGTTGAAAATGCCAACACATTCCACTAATTTCGTTGGAAAATCCTTTACAGTCCAAGCTGCTCGCTTATGGAATGTGTTGTCAATAACAATTAGATGTGCCCAGGCAATATTTAAAAGACTAGTAGCACTATCTTTCACTATAATGTCCTACATCATCTTCTTTTTTTTGTTATGTCTGGTGTACAATAAAGAGTATTGTATTGTATTGTACAGTTCACAGACTTAATTTTCCATGCAAGAAGATTCATGCATGAGGAAAACTACTTGTGAACCATACATGCGGGAATCTAAACTGCGACACCTAGCACAATTGTCTGCGCTATGCGACAAGTAACTAGAATGTGATTTAGCAAGAGCTTGATAAACTAATTTAATTTTATAATTTCAAACTCAAGGGAATGCCGAAACAAGCTCGATGCTTTCTGTTTCAAAGTCCAGACATATTGACGTTCAAATAATGTACGAGAATACGTCTGAAATGACCTTTTGAAGAACGATCCATATACGTTTTGGGATGAACTGTTCTGATAGAGGGCAAGCATGAATCAGTGATCTTGTAGCTCAACGACCAGTAGCACCACAATATAGTACGCGTACGCGCAATATAATTGTGCCTTTGAAGTATAACTTGCTGCGCAGTAGTCGGTTTTTAGCTCTGAAGCGGGCTAGGAGAGCGCTTATGGAAGCAGCCACTAATAGGTGACGTTCGCGTTGGTACGGTTAACTCCAGAGAGGCAAAGTTATAATGCGCGTACTATACCATTAGTTAAACAGTTGTGTAGGCTGCATGAATATATTTTACAAATGAAACATGTACTTTATTGTGAAACAAGCATACAGCGTAAAAAACCTTCCAATTCACATGCTGCCACAGATGAAGCAGTAAGATTTATAGACACGTAATATCCGAACACGCACTAGAAAGTGACGCATGCGCATCTGCGGTCCTCATACACTTTCATAATGTGTAATATGTTTTTGTATTCCATACTATTCGACCCTGGGGATCAGAATCAGCATATAGAAAGTACCGTAGGATGACTGACAACTGAGGTGTAGTTCATCGTTTGTATGGTAATTTTTATGTATATTATGAAAGGGTTGTTAATAAATATTGACAAATCTGCAAAATCCTGTTTTTTTATAATATAACATCAATATTGCAGCCGAAAAAACATCCACTGCTGGACAGAAGCCTCCCCCAAAGAATGCTACAATCACCAGTCAGGCCAAACAAGAGTTTCGTCAGCGTAACAGACTATACTGACGCCAGCGGGGAGAACGACACGCAGGATCGCGTCGTAGGCAAGATTCCATCACAGGGGGATGAGAACCGATTCCTGTGGAACACCACACGTGACCTCTTTCCGCTTTACGCTACCGTCCCTACCCACGTAGCGAACATGCGCGGATATGCCCAGATGATACCCTGTAGAGCAGCAGGAGGCACTAATGGTGTACTAGCGCCCCCCTAATCTCACCCCATGGGATTGAGTTAAAGGCGTTGACTATACCAAGACTGACCCACCCCGCTGGGACACTGCTTCTTCCCACAGCCAGCGGACGCGATGAATCGCGTCGATAGTGGACCGCCGCTGCCGGAAGCCATACTGGCTGCGGGACCAACTCGTGACAAGTGCTCAACGAGTCTTCGGGCAATTATTTCCTCGAATTGCTTTGAAGCCTCGTCGAGCAGGCAAATAGGATGGTAAGCAGAGGAAGTCTCCGAAGGCATTTGACCTAGTTTCGTACGACATCCTCTGGCAGAAGTTGAAGGAGACTACGCTGTCACCACAGCTCTCGTCTCTCCTCAGACACTGGAACCTCCACCAGGTTAGCCGCGAGCAGTGGTCAGGAAAGCCGGTAGAACCATGCAGGCTGATGTGCGGGATGAGGCGGGGACTGACCTCTCCCTTGCTCTTTAGCATGTATGTGAATGCGCTGATCGAGCGATTGATACGCGACACGCGTGTCGGTTGCTATATTGACTGGGTCTGCGTCAACAATCTTAGTTATGCGGATGACATGGTGCTGCTTGCTCCCTTGGTAGGCGCACTCCAAAAGCTTCTCGCAGAATGTGAGTCGTGCGCAGTCTCACACGGTCTGATCTACAACAGTAGTAAGTCCAAGTAGTTCTAATTATTAAATACTTACATAGTTTAAGTTATATTGTTACTAACACACAAGACCCTAAGTTGTCTGTTGAATAATAATAATAATATATAATTGCCTTAATTGGCCGATCAGAGGGGGGCCACCAGAGCTATATGTTTGGGGGCAGAAGTGTCTAATGGCGTAATAACGGGGAAACCCGCTCCGAGTCTTCGAGACGCGCGATGGTGAAACCGGTGCCGCACCACTCTACACCCCTAGCCGCTCACACCGGTGTTGCTCCTTGTCACCTGTAGTGGTGGCCATTTAGGGTGCCCATCTTGTGAGTCGCCACCCTGCCACAGAATGTCACTATAAATGTTGAAAGGCAAATGCCTTTTTTTTCAGTTTTTAAAAGTATTTGATCCATTTAGCACCCATTACAATAGACCTTATAATTGTAGTTTAGTAACCATTACAATAGACCTTTTAATTTTAATTTACATCTCATACACTTTCGGGGATAGTCCAAGACTGCATTTTTATAGCGTAGCCAGGGAGAGTGCCCGGTTAGTGTCTTATTACATTTTAGTTTAAAATTCTCAAAAAGGTCTCTGCGTGTTGGACCCATGTCCCCGTGTAAGCCTATCAAAAACCCGGGTTCTCCCTCACACCTAGAACATTATATTCCAGAGTTCAAATGCATCATTGTCATATCCGCCATCGTCGTAGGTCGTACGTCCACTGCTGAACAAAGACCTCCCCCAAAGATTTACACAATTGTGTCGTAATTTTGGGGGGTATTTGCCAATACTCACAGCGCTTGGCAGGCGCGTTGATGAGCGTAGTATAGCTGCTATTCCACAGAAGGGACGCTGCTGCCCATCCCTCTGGTTTAGAATCCCTTAGCCGCCTTTTACGACATAAAAGGGAGATGTAAAAATTGTTACTCCTTCCTATTTTAGAATCAAACGCTCTAAAGGTTTGTTGAGCATATCACTCCTCGAACCTACAAAAAGACCAAGTCTTTCAGTACCTTGCGGACGGTTTAATCCTTAAGCGAAAATATAAAATTACAATAAATCCGTTTATGTTCATCCATTCCCTGTAAATACCAATTATTTACTGTTATCGTCTGTGACGAGAAATCCTCAAATGGAATTAGCCAGCGCATACTTTCTTGAATCATTAACGTCACGTGAAATCTAGCAGTCTGCCACCATATTCGGGCTGGATGAAGTATTGGAGCAAAAAAAATTTAGAGACTGTTCTGCTGAAATGGATTATGCTTAGAAAAAGTTAATTAATGCAATCAGTTTCTTTCACAAGCAAAAAGTATCATGATAAAACTGGGAGACTTTGGTATCTGGTACTGATAGTATCAATACGCTGTAGATCATAAGACTACAGTTATAGCATTGATGTAATACTTTTACTTTGCCGTGTGGTGCCGGCTCAGAATGCCACCACCCCATCTCCTCCCATGGGTGTCGTAAAAGTCGACTAAGGGATAGGCCGGAGGATGGGCAGCAGCGTCCTTCGAGTACATTAACAACTCAACTGCGATCGCCAACCCGCCTGCCAAGCGTGGCGATTATGGCAAAACCCCTCAATGAGCCCACAACACATCCATATCGGTCGTTGTGGTGATTTTTGGGGGAGGCCTGTGTCCAGCAGTGGACTTCGTTCGGCAGAAATGATGAATGATGAATACTTTTAAAGTTTTCCCAAATGGTGCAGTTGCAATCCCTCTGCATTCAGTGCTTAGGATAGTATATTCCGTCTCAGATCAGTAGAATGCTTAACTCATTTCGGCCGAGTAAAGTCCACTGCTGGACACAGGCCTCACCCAAAGATCACTACAACGACCGATATGGGTGTTGTGTGCTCATTGGGGGGTTTTGCCATAATCGCCACGCTTGGCAGGCGGGTTGGCGATCGCAGTTGAGTTGCTAATGTACTCGAAGGACGCTGCTACCCTTCCTCCGGCTAATCCCTTAGTCGCCTTTTACGACACCCACGGGATGAGATGGGTTGGTGCTATTCTTAGCCGGCACCACACAGCAGTAGAATGCTTGCTTAAGCTTAAAATAGAATACTGGAAACACAAGTTCTTAATTTGAAGTATGAATCATTAAAAAAAGTACGAGTCATATTTTTATTCTAATATACATTTGAAGAAGAATACAGCACTACTCCATCTCCTCCCATTGGATGTCGTAAAAGCCGACTAAGAGACTCTAAACCTGAGGGACGGGCAGCAGCGTCCCCTCTGTGGAATAGTACCCATACTGCGCTCATCAATCCGCCTGCCAAGCGTGGTGAGTATTGGCTAATACCCCCCAAAATTACGACACAATTGTGGAAATCTTTGGGGGAGGCCTTTGTTCAGCAGTGGACGTATAAATGGCTGATATAATGATGATGCATTTGAACTCTGGAATAGTAGTCATTATAATGTTCTTTTTTTCTATATTAATATGTAGTGGCAATGTAGCCATAATACAGCTGAAAAATGAAGTAAATGTTGCGACATCAAAACAAGGATAAATAGCAGTAGAACTCGCGCAGATAATAACGTATACAGTTTTAGATAGATCAAATACCTTTACTTTTTCTTTTTACATTTAAATTGCTTCATTTCTTATAATAGTTTATATTAATTCATATAATGACATTTCATTATTCTATATTTGTTATGTTTTTTTATATCCATTATATGCTTTATTAGATTTGATACTGTATTAGTACGAGTACGATGTGGGATATTCAATGATTTTGTTTTACTGGCATGATATTTGTCCGGCAGTTTACGTATGTCAAGCTCACTCAAGTGTCCTGGGGTGCAATTCACTAAGCTCAGATATCCATACATCCTTGAATACAGAATTGAAATAACGGTGAAAAACCAATTTGGTATTCACTAAGATATGATTGAAGCTATTCAAGGACACATTGCAGACGGTGAGCCATGAGGACCAGTTTTTGCAAATACCAAATTGGGTTATCTATGTTATTTAAATTCTGAATTCAAGGATGTATAGATGTTTGAGCTTAGAGAATTGCACCCCTGCTTATATTGGCGTCGTGTATCGATTGGATCGCTAAGTTTCCCTACAATATGGTTGAACTGAGCGTTTGTCGGGATTGGATTGGTCATCTTAATGCTGCCATGACAATTAAATCATAAACTATGATTTAAAAAGAGTTAGATAAGATATGATAGATAAAAAGATTTTTATTCATTTAAACCATTATTAGCACTTATGAATCGTAAAGACTTTAGTTGCCATGTTCCAAGATGTAGATTCCTATGGAGACGAACGGGCAAGAAACTCCATGATTACTCTTTTAAAATCATTTTACAATATTTATGAGTACAATGCTCTCGAAAATCCGGGTTATGTAAAGACAATGTTCCTACATTAAACATAGTAAAGCCTCTTAAAAGTGTAAATGTCTTAAAGAGTAACCATGGAGTTTCTTGCCCGTTCTTTTCCATAGGAAATCTACATCTTGGAACGCGGCAACTATAGTCTTGAGTATTCATAGGTGCCAGTAAATGATGAAAAATATTGTTATCTTTATCTTTATCAATCAATCAATATTTTATGTACCTAATTTGTGTAAGAAGACAGAAATGGCATTGGCTAAAATACGTAATCTTGATTTGCTTGGTTTGCAACCACTGTCCTTCCATTCTCAAATCTATCTTCTCTTCATTTCAGATAATAGTGACGGCATCATGCGTTCCCTACGAAGCCAAAAAGAAGACTGAAATGGAAGATCCACAAGCTGAGAAAAAAGTAAGCAAACGAGACGCAACATTCATAATAGACAACTACCCTGCAGATAGGATATTCCAAAAACCCAAGGTGATTTACAGAAGAACATCAAGGTATGGAGCTCCAAAGCCGAAATATGGACCATTGAGGCCAAAATACAAGCCATCTAAAGCGACAAGAATACCTGGAAAGAAAACCTATAAATCAAAGCCGAAACATTCACAATCATCATTACATTATAGACCTCCTAACGCTATTCACAACCAAAAGCGAGCTCATAAACAACAACCGAGATATGGTTCCCGAAAAGCGAAACCTAACTCTAAACCAGGTTTAGAAAATGTCCAAATTCCCTATTACTCCTTCTTTGTTCCTGACGAAACCGGCTTTGGGGAGCCTCCGGTGTACTTGGGTAACTATCAGCGTCCAAAACCTAGCTACGGCGAGCCACCTATAGACTCTTATGGTGCACCGTTAAAACCCAACATCATGGACGTATTTTCAACACCGCAAAGTTTTCAAGAAACGACGCACCCTTTCGATAACCAAGATTACAACCAGCAGGATTATTCAATTCGGAACTATAAACGTAATCATCCTGATGCAAATTTCGCTCAATCAAAAAATCTGCCAACGTTATCTGAATCTGGAAATAACATATTTGTGACGCCAGCACCTAAAGATGTAATCGGAGATTTTTTTGATACAGATGTATCAGAAAAAGAGGTCATGCTAGATAAACAATACTTCTTTAAAAAAAAGAGACCGCAATACTTCACAGATAATTCTAAAGCTGTGAATAAGCCTTGGAGACCAAATAAACAGTACGATCTTGATGAAGAGTTCATTGTGGGTGGAAAGTACGCTGAGCCTCCAGCGAGATACGTGGAAAAGTTCCAAGCAAATGCGCCCATATATGATGATATTGAGGATCCATTCTCTCTCTCCCGCACTGGTTTTGTGGACTCCGTAGTAGCATCATCGGCAAATAATTCGCCATACTCGAATTACAAGCACAGTAATATGGCCTTCAGCCCGCAGAACTTGAACGATGCATTTAGTATAGTTAACAAATAGTATTAGTAGTTGTCTATAAATATTGCTTACTTCGTGATGGGTAAAGTATTTGTACAATGGAGAAAAGAATTATGCACGATACTTTTATGCGAACCATTGAACAAAAACTAAACCGAAATAGTTTTCACATTCTTCTTTTCTTCAGTCTCATCTCATTTATTTATATACAACAAACTAGTTACTAAGTAATATTCCACCGTATTATTTAAGTAGTTTATTTTTGTAACTAGATTAAATTGTATAAACTAGGTAATTTATGCTCTTACTCACAAGTTCCTATGGTTATGGTATAATAGATTTAGCAGGAAAAAGTTTAGAGACTCTCTTAACGATTAATTTCTTACCACCATCATTTGATAGGAGGAAATATTGTTTTTATTAAGTCCATTTTCGATAGGAACTTGTTGATGTTAACAAGCTTCAGTGGTACTGCCTGTTCGTGTATTTATTAATTAAATTTTATTATAAACCGAAAGCGAGTTTTAACACACTAAACCTAAAGTCTAGGTAAACACTAGAAGTTTCACGACCAAGAGTAATATTAAATACTAGTGAAAAACAACGTGTAGAAAAACATCCAAGCAAATCCTATTTGCTTTGCCACCTATTGGGGCGTACAACACACTACAAAATTAAATTTGTGGGTAAAGAATTGAATTAAATGTAAAGTCAAATAAATAAATTATCAGAAGGGAAATAAAATGAAATCAAATTAATAGGAACACAATAAACCATCAAACTATCGCTCAATTATTGATAAGTATAGAAATAAAAGTTAGTCTGTGTGTGACTTCAGCTCAAGATTTAAACAAGTTTCTTTGAAGTCTGCGTCATGTCACTCAGCCAACACCTTTGTCCAAGAAGTGACATTTATCAAGTGCCATATTCTAAAGGCATTGTTTTATATAAATAGTCTCGATGTCTGATATTAGATTAAAGCCATTGATAGCATTCATACTGATTAATTAATATTCATTTCATACCCTGTAATATTTTCTTCTTCTTCTTCTTCTCTTAGATTGTGGCTACTGTAGAGTATCTTCCATAATTTCGCCAATATCGTGTATAAAGCAACGTTGTACGCTGTTGAGATTAATCAATATTTACATATTCATAAAATATGTTAATTTAGTAGGTACCACTGACAGGTGCACCGTTGCTTAAAAGAGTGGCTGATAGACTGCGCAAAGGCGCTGCGGGTGGCCGCGTGGGCTTTTCGTGCCTTTCCAGCGATATCTGACACAAAAACTGTTCGCCGCTTCACTGCCAGCCAATTGGGCCTTGGGGGCAGATCCCAGCCCCCGAGAATGCCACCTCACACACAAAGCGTTGCTCTAGGTCGACTATTAGTGAGCGTCAGGATGGCTGGACCAAGGAAGATTTTGAAAGTTTGAGCAATACCAAGTTTTTGTACGTATTTGGTACTATTTGGTACCAGAAATCAAATAATTTGTACCTCGACCTTCACCTAGTTGTAACAACTAGGTGAAACCGACCGGCTCCAGATTACATACAAAACTTTTTCTAGGAGTATCTTATTTTTTGGCTTATCGAAAAAATCTAATAAAACCATACGTTGAGGTACCAATGAGGTACTAAAGTTTAACGAAAATATGAACTGGTTATAATGCCTACAACCAGGCGAAACCGACGTGGTCCAGCCATTCTGACGTCAGAATGGCTGGCCACTTTCCTCGTAATAGTTTTGCTTATTTAGTGAGGTACAAATTATTTGATTTCTGGTACCAAATAGGTACAAAAACTTGGTATTGCTCAAACTTTCAAAATCTCTCTTGGTCCAGTCATCCTGACGCCCACAAAGAAAGACAGCGGACCCAGGGCACCATTTTTGCCGAATAAAGTCCACCGCGGGACATAAGCCTCCCCCAAAGATCTCCACAACGACCACTCTGGGTGTGGTTGTTTGCTCATTGGGGGGTGTCGCAATAATCGCCACGCTTGGCAGCCGGTCGCAGTTGAGTTGTTAATGAACTCGAAGGACGATGCTGCCGATCCTCTGGCTAATCCCACAGTGGCCTTTTACAACATCCAAGGGATGAGATGGGTTGGTGCTATTCGTAGCCGGCACCACACGGCGGACCCAGGGCATACTAGCGCCTATCTTTATTATGCATGAGCAAGATAGTAGTCGTGGCCTAAGTTCGGCGGGAGTGGCACGATGGCCTCACACCCTCTTCTTTCCTTCTCTTCTCACTTGTTGGATGGATGGAACTTCAAACACTTTCGGGGGAGAAATGACTACTTTGTATTTAGGAGCGTAGCCGACAAAGTGTAGCGGCATCCAAGCTATAGTAACGTTGGATACCCGCACCTCAATGTATTCCTATAGCTGCAGTTTATGTACTTGTTCCATCATATTGCAATCTTCAACCCATTGCATCCTAGCATCGTTAACAGGACCATTATAAACTTAATAGAAGCAAGATTGATCATGATGTGTAATTTTGATGTCTCAAAATAAAACAAGATTTGCATTATCCATACTATAATAACAGAAGCTTAAACGAAATCAACCATATCAAAAGCTTATACGGCGAAAGTCTTAATACACAATAATATAAAACTACAGTAAATCTAATTAATAAAAGTATCATAAATCCATCGTGATCCCCGAATTCTCGAAAACAAATCATCTTGTAGTTTACATTCCTATAAAAATGAAATGCAAAAGCTGCTATTGTTTTTCATTTTTAAACGCCTGTATATAATCTGCATGTTTTAAATGAAATTGAGGAAAAACCAAATTTTTGAGAATGTTCGGTCATAATTTTGGGTTTCTGTAATTGAAGTTTGTCTTAAATGTGTCTGGATTATGACCATTAGGACCATTAGGTAGGTCCTAGCAAGGAAATACTTACCTATAGCTATACGTGTCCGTATCATACTCCAGGATTCTACGTTCTTTTCAACATAAAACATAATAACTTTAATAATAACTGTAGCTCACAGTCTCAAGAAAGAAAAGTTCGTGAGATCAATCACTGATGACTAATTTCCAAGAGTTGAATGAGATCAAAAGTAGAAAACAATAATAATTCTCAACGTGTTATTTTGCATAATATCATAGAAAGCGATAGTTATAGACGGACTCTGTTGCTAGCGCTATAATAGACAGCTAGCACATTTTATATGAGTGTAAGTAATTACTGTTAGAACTAATAATCAATCTTCGGTTACGTTTCAGATCCATTGGCGGACGCGGCGGATTATATGGTATTCCTAGTATTTGTCTGATAATCATGTCTTATAATTTGAGTTCAGTTCTAAATTTTGCTTGCACGGTCTTCAGCTTAAAGATGTATACGTATCGTAAATTAAAATTAACCAAATACTCAGATATACCAAATCGTCAAGATGCCGCCAGTGAAGCAGAACTCCTGACTCTAAAATGATGATTCAATTACTTAACGATACTTTCCTTATTCGCTCAATCATCGTCCCCGCATACTGTCTTTCGAAGCTATAGCGATTTGATTAGCGATGTGTTTCTTCCTCCGCGCATTTCCACAGGCTGCACGTGCAGCCTCGCATGCACAATGAGCGGCTTGCTTAGTTGCTGAACACTCGGCGCAAGCGCATTGCAGTTTGTGTTGCAAATGTGCTAGTCTTGCTCTTGCCTCAGACAAATTATGGCATTTCTCTTGTAAGCCGAATTTAGTCTTCTCTAGAACGCAGTGCGCAGATTTTTCGAGTTGTGCTGCCAACTGAGTCGCTTGTACCATAAGCTTATGCTGTAAAGTATGGGAGCAAAAACAAAAATCTCATAAGGGTCACTCTTGAGGAAACTGATAAGTAGAAGAATGGACTGACTGCAGTAAAAATCATGTTTAATAAAAGACTTTATAACATCGTCATCATATCTGCCAAAGAAGGTCTACTACAAACAAAGGCCTCCCCCCATAGATTTCCACAGAGCATCGTCATATTGGGTGGAATTAGCCAGTACTCACCACACTGGAGGCGGGTTGGTAAGTGCAGTATGGCTACTCTACTGCTCCTCCCCCTACTACTGTTCCAAAGGAGGGATGCTACTACCCATCTCTTTGGTTTAAAGTCAATTAGTCGTCTTTTACGACATCCAGGAAGAGATAGAGTGGTGCTATATTCTTAAGTCGGGCACACACAAACATATTATCGCCCCCTTATTATCGTTCTTTTTTAGACCTGTTCGCAAACCGGACATCTGGACAGTACAGTACTGATACAAGGAGACCATGAATAATGAATAGCCTTTTAATATCCCTACTACTTTGATCATCCATACAAGTTACAGAAAATATCACGTAAACAAAATAATGCAAAATCTTTAACTGCACTTTAACGTATATTTCAAGCAAATTTTTTCATAAAACAAAAACACTTATCCACCATTCTGATGACTGACAATTACTTCTTTTTACCAGTGCACAAACATGATAAAATTTTCTCAGAATATGTCCTAAAACAGACGGGGACACAAGACAAAACTGCCGCTGCCGCGATAAATGTGCACAGGGACATGCAAATCATTTTGATTGACTTCTAATGCGTATATTCTTGGGTTCTTTGTTTAGGAATATCCTTGATGCCGCCCACTCGAGGACCTTTTGGAAAAGAGAAAGCAAAGTTTTACGAAGCATCCATGGCAAGAAAACAGGCACTTCAACAATTACTACCAAATAACGTTGGAATTAAAAAACAAAGGAGATTATGGTAGTAACCGCACTGAATTCGCCATCAAGGTTAAATACTTCGTAAAACTTTGAATTTCTCTTCGTCTGGTCGGGTAGGAATTGTTGAAGATACACGGACAGAAAATCTCATTCATCAGGGGCAGACAAACCTTTAAAGGGGTTGTAACATTTTACCATAGTTAAGCGCCACGGAATGGTTCTTTTTTGATAGTGGTCACATAACTTTAGTTCTAAGAACACTCATATGCAATAAGGCTCCAAATCAAGCGTATGACGTATCAAAACGTTTAAATGTCTTATCGATTGAAATGACGCCTTTAGCTCTTTTGGTAAACGTCTGCTGTGCAATATTCAACCTTAAATAATTTCCGAAATAAAGTTCGTGGCTGTACAAGTAGGTATAACGATAAAACGATAATGCTCAAATAGCTTGCTGTTTACGGAGTTCTTTTAAACCCCAAAGCGCTTGAAAACCATCTGGCAGATAAAATAATAATTTAAAAAAAATACCTATATATATAGTTCGCGTGACAAGGGGGCAATCTTTTAGTCATTACCGGATATAATATTTTATTTGGGGGAAGGGCGAAGTGGGACGCACCCGCTAAAACTACTGGAGCGGTCATCTACGGACTGGGGGGCCAGAGAAATGCCTTATCTATAGGCACATCTCGAAGGGGATGACTAAAGCAGTCCCCCTCCCAGGGTATTGTAAAGGTTCCCCCCCGAAGCCACGCTGTGAGATGTGCTGTGTTGAGCACACGGCGATTCGTGCCTACATGCGCGCCACCATCTTCTCGACGGTTGCCTGGTGTGAGCAGGCGACCCCGAAGGCACCTCACACCTCACCTGAGCAATGGCATGTGGTTCAAGCATTTTGGACATGTGCTCCGGGGTGGATGTTACCACGGCGCCGTCTTTTCCTTCTTGCGGACTCGGTCCTCTCCTTATCCCGTTCTGTGGTCTCCTTCTAGAGTATGACGCTCTCACAGAAGGAGAATACTGCACAGTTGTGCGGTATCCTGGTAGCTTCTACAGTGGTGACCTCGCGTCTTATCCTGTGCAAGTATCATCGAAGTAAACTTGCCCGGTGAATCCCTGCTTCATGCGGCAGGTGATGCATTTTCTCCTAAGCCAGCCTCCGAAGAGCCGCGCTTGGTCGCAAACTGCAATCGTTCCACTTCTCAAGTACGCACCGCAAAGTACGCCTGACAGTTGAGTTGACTTTACAGGCAACTTTAGAGGGCCACAGACCGCACGATACGTAGAGGTATTGAACTTCCTCGCTCGGTCCCCAAAGATTGGGCAGCACCAGTCAGAGGTGGAGAGGGGCGGGGACGGTCCTAGATATTCAGAAAGAACGTGGTAAGTATCCCTATAGCAGATCCAAGGCCATAGTTTCGGTCAGCGGGGACTCCACGGACACAATTTTCCCACGACCATGTGAAAGGGTCTCTCCCACAGATCCCTATCCAGTCTCTCCAGGAGCTTGCTCCAGGACCGAACCTTCGCCTCGCCGATGGCGCTCTGTAGAGTTAGCGTGGCCACCTGGCAAGACCTATAGGCCTCGGCAGTCTCTCCGGCTGTAGCACTGCACCGGCGTCGACCTCGTTGGTACCGGTGGTGGGATGCAGGCAGAACGCGTGAAACTGCGCGATCTCATCCGACCACCAGGACACCGCCTAACGCCGGGAGCACCTGGTCCGGGGCACAGATGCGTCATGTATTGACATCATCGCCTAACGGAACCAGGATGCTTCTTTTTCTGGATCGGGCAAGATCCCTTGATCAACTACCTCTGGCCAGGCCGGTACGTTGGCAGCTGCAACGAGCAACTCCACCGAGCTGTGTGAGGGCTAAACGCCGCGACTGCGAGCCGGCACTCGTGAGCCAGGCAGGTGGAGCGGGCTACGTCAAACATAATATGGCGGTGGTCATAAAGCCTCCACCGAACACAGACACAGAAGGATCTGCCAATGTAAGCCCACGACTGACTACACCTGCCACCTAACGGACCCCAGACCCACGAGGTCAAGCGATGCCTCCCAGTTCTCTAAAGTCCTCTCCTTGGCCCGGACTGGCTATTGCCCCAAACTCTGGAGTGAGTGTTGGAGTCCTCCAGGACGAGCACTGGATGGGGCGAGCATTTACAACGACTACTGCGTGCCATCGCGTCCAGGTATTCCTCGAAGTCGGTGAGAGACACGTTGGGGAGACATAGCAGCCCACTACTGCCAGAGGTCCCCCACTACGAACACAAAGCCCTGGTCCTCCTGTACAATAGGGATTAGGGCGGGCCGCCCTATTAGCGACGGAGTCCTCGGCACCCCGAACCGCCAAGGCAACCTGACCTACCTCTCCGCAAGACCACTGCTGACTGCAGCAACAGATTCTACGCGTTTACCCTGAAGGAACTTTAGATGGCCTCCAACGCCTCCGGTGAGCCGGAGCGTATGACCAGTGCCACCGGCGCAGACTTTTGACTCCAGGTGGCGGGTTTCCTGCACACCGCAGACTCTGTGCCGTGCATCCCTCACCCTGTGGCCCCGGTTGACGGTTAATCCCCCACGTGAATGGTGCACCGGGTGGTGCAGCGCTTCATTCACCGTGGAGGCAGCTGTCACCGCCTTATTTAGCCCCCGACTCAGAGGACAATGGACTGCCAAAACTCGGCTTCCGCCTCCGGCGGTAAAAACGCCGGAGAGAGAGAGAGCCGTGGGTAAAAATGACTTTATAAGTAACTCAATGACATTAAAGTTTAGTAATTTGTACCAAGTTTTTAGAAGCTACCATAGTTGAAACAGTAAACCAACTTGAATTTACGTTTATATGATTTTACATTTTTGCGAGGAAGTGCTGCAAGCAAAGGAGGCAGCAGAGCGGGGACGGAGGGAGATCTCTGATCCCCTCCGCAGAACACGCACCGGGCGTGGGCGTTTGGGTAGGGCGCTGAACGATCTCCGGCCCCCATGAGGAACGGCCCGCGGGTGACGAACCAGGGGCGGTCCGTCGCTCGAACAGAAATAGGCCCAAGATGGCGGCGCGCCTCTCTGAAGGATAGGTGCGGCCAACAAGGTCGCACAGAGAAGGGGCCCGTCAATCATTGATGGGCCGATACCTGCCTGGGACGCGGTCTAATGCAGATAAAGCGTACGCCTCACCCCCGGCTAAAGGTAAGGACACCGTGGGGTTTGAGCCGGTTTGAGCCCGACATGCTCCTTCGCCCTTCGCAAGGCGAAGGAAGTCCAATAGGATTTCCGTACGATAAAAAAAAAGATTGACCTAAATTATTAATGTTTAATACCTTCATATATTTATTCAGTAATGTGATGCGTTTTTTTTTCAACTTTTCATAGTTCCGTAAGTAATATAAAATAATACAATATAAATTTGTCTGGGAACCGTATAATCTTAGTAATTTCGTAGCATGAAACGAAACATTCTGTCAATTCGGCAGGAACAACAATAATTAATAAACATTTTAGCAATCTGCTTAGTTCGAATTAAAAATGAACAAGTTAAATAACTCAATTTATCCATCGCTTTAATGGATGCTGATAAGGAACTATTAAATGGAAAAATCGGCGAGGGTAAGCAACGCTTGACGTGGCCAGTCTATGCATGGGTGACCGCGTAGTAGTCATGTAAAAGCCTTTTCAACTTCGCTCATTCTGGTTGGCATATACCAATCATAAAATTTCTATGTCAAGATTTGATCACATTTTTTTGTCGACTGCGTCATGCTACTTATCTAAAATCTACTTATCCACTGCTGGACACAGACTTCCCCCAAAGATCGCCACAACGACCAGTCTGGTTGCGTTGTGTACTTATTGGTTTTGCCATAATCGGCATGCACTCGGGTTGACGATCGTTAGTAATATATTCGAAGGACGCTGCTGCCCATCCTCCGGCTTATCCCATAGTCACCTTTTGCGATTCCCACGGAATGATTGACATATTGATAACCCTTTGTGATAACGTAACAATTTGTGTTAATGTATCCCAGGGATTGAATAGAGTATAGAAGACCGCTATACAAAAAGAGCCAATATGGCGTCCGTTGTCTATGGACTGTCCAACTGCCTAAGAAAAATGTTACAACCCCTTTCTGAGCTAGACGAAAGAATATTCATCGTTTTATTATTAAGACGAGACGAGAAGAACGAGAAAAGAGACCTTATAGCTAAAGCTATAAGATGTATTACTCATTTTTTTACCTGAGCAGTGGCTTGCTGTGCCGCTTGCACAGCGGCGTTTACGGTGCTCTGTTGTTGATGTACTGCGGCTGTGTTCTCAGCTACAACTGCCTCAGCTTCTTTTACTTCTTGTTGGAGTTGTTCCACAACAGCTTGCTTGCCAGCTAGGGCCGCTTCAGCTGCCTTAGCTGCTTGAAGTGCTTTCTCGGCAAGTTGGGTTTTGACCTAGAAAAGGAATATAGTGGACTGGAAACCATTTTTTCTTACAGTTTGGGACGGTGGAATTAAAAAAATATATTTTCACAACTGACAGCTGTCAGTCATTTTATTTTGTAGTCAGTTTTTTTGGTGTTATTATTTTCTGTAATTTCTGGAACATTTCCATACTGCTATAATTTGTTGGACGTACTTTCTATCGTACTTCAATACATTATGTAAGTATAAAATATGCTTAACTAACCATATGCGCAGCCTGGGCCCCCGCCGCGTTCTGAGCTGCCTGTGCTGCCTTTGCTTCAGCAGCTGCCTTCTGCGCTATATTCGTCGCGCACTTCCCCTTACAGTCTCTTGCAGTTTCCCTCACTCTATCGTCCTTATTGCCCTGTAGCTGCTGAGCTAGCTGGGGCAAGTCCGGCTGCTTATCCGCGGACCGTCTCTCCGGGAACCCCCACACTGACGCACAAGTCAGCAACAAACACACCAACAGTCTCATTTATACACAATTTGTTATCCTAGAAGTATATATCGGCAATAATATATTGCCCAGGTGAACCTAAATGGCTACATAAGTTTTTACCTTTAATAGAATGGTGGATAAGAAAATTTTCTTTAAGCCTTGTGACACAAACAAATCACGATCAGATAGATGGATTGATAGTAAGGCAGTGATAGTTCTAAATTTTAATTTCTGTCATTTCAATATTTTAGATTAAATTTCTTCTTAATACATATTAAATCTTCTTTGGCTATACGTTGGTAAAATTATTTTATATGTTGACTAATTCCATGTGGTCTCACCAAAATAGAGACAACCTCTCCACGCGTGGGCGTCGTAGAAGGCGACTAAGGGTTGATATCATGAGGATGGGCAGCAGTAGCCCTTTTGCTATTATCAGAATACTTCGATCACCAATCCACCGACCAAGCATGGTGATTATGGTAATATCCCATATGACCGTTCATTGGGAAGACCATATCCAGCAGTGGTTTACGGGTTGATCTGTTTGTGGCGATGATGTCCGCCTTGAATCTCTTTATACATATTAATCGAAATGATTACAATTTGGTGGTAAAACTACAGCATAATGTGTTTGGTTTTTTAAAGGATGGCCCTGCCTTTGATTTCTCCTGTGTCGTGGTTGCGTTAATAGACACAAATTCCATACACAATACACCCAGACCCGGAACAACTAGCTGCAGATCATACAAATATTTGTTCCGTGCGGGAATCGAACCCGCGACCCGGAGCGCAGCAGCCGACTGTATCAGCCACTGCATCAACTGAGTGTCATCAGTCGTTTCAAAGATTGAATTTTTATTTATAGAGTTATCTCAACTGAGAAGTTTTAAGTGAAGAGTCTTGTAGAATATTTACAATAATATTTTTCAAGACAGATCGGAATTTATCACCTCATTCTTCTGGAGACCATAAGAGCAGCTACCGAGTATGTCCCCGAAGGTCTGGTTATGATTTCCAGTTTGGGAAAATGATTAGGTTTTCATTCAGTTAAGTATTTATAATAAAATACTTTTAAATGGATTCTATCGCGTATATTTTAGATTTTTTTTTTCCTGACGTTTCGAACACTTTGCAGAGTTCGTGGTCGCACGTACCACCTGTTTGGAATCCTGTTATTAAAATAATAAAGTCCCAAACCAAATACCACACTAAAAAACATCAAGACTCTGTGAGTGATTACTGCGTGCATCGAAACAATTTTTGATTATAATTGTACGGTAGATAAAATAAAATAACTTTTTAAAATCTGTAACGACGCCTGTCACCTTAGTCATCCAGCGACCACGAACCCTGCAGAGTGTTCGAAACGTCAGGAAAAACAAAAATCTAAAATATACGCGATAGAATCCATTTAAAAGTGTTTTATTATAATGTGTAATACTCGCGAAAACCTAAGACATTATTAGTTAAGTATTTGTAACAAGCCAGAAGTTAAAAGACAGCTACTCTAGAGACAACACGTTAGCTGTCGTCATATCAACCAAAGATCGCGCTGTACTGAACAAAGACCTCCCCAATAGATTTCCACAATTTTGTCATTAGTTAGTCATTAGTAGGCCGGTGAGTTGGTGAGCACAGAATGACTGCTGTTCCACAGCTGCTATCCATCCCTCTGGTATTATAGTCCCTGTCCCTTAGTTGCCATTTACGACATCCACGGGAGGAGATGGTGTGGTGCTGTCTTAATCCGGACGCCATACGGAAACTTACCTTAACTGGCAGCAAACAGAATTCTGATTGTTAAATAGAACGTTCAAATATTGACATCGGTGCGTACTGTCAATCAACAACTTGTCATGGATTAAATTTTGTGTGAAAATTTAGGTATTATTGATGAAATTATGTGTAATTTTAATATAACCCTTAGTTTGGATATCAACATATCAGAGGCCTGAATTTTCGCCTCGAATTTCCTAGTGTAAGCATACATAGTCGCTTGCTGCTTAGGAAATTCTGTTGTAAAGGTCAGTATAATTTTTGACATTATTACTTTTGCCAATTTCATATGTTTTAGAGTCTGAAATCCTTTGTTGTTTTACTTACAACGATTGCTGATGGCACCGTGTAACACATTGAAAAATTGGGTTTGAAACTTACCACTCTTATCTGGCTAACAACTAGGGCAGTTAGTCCTTTATTTTGTCATAGCTTTGTTATTGTCATATATTCTACTTTGTTTTTACATAAAATCACAAATGTTGGCTACGAGCCTGGTTTGCATTGTTAATTTAGAGGTAGGGCAACTATATCAAAATAGACAAATCATAAACCTACCAGTCATCTTCGGGATCTAATGCAATGACAATCTTGATCGCAATCAAGGCTAAACTTGTGTAGGAGTATAAGGTACTGATAGTCTTATTACATTAATTTCCAGGTCGGTGCCGAGGACTTCACATCATAGGCGTACGCCTGTTGGAGGTTACGTCGTTTTTGTCCTCTGCTCCGCTACAAATTGCTCCGATTTCATTTTAGGAGCAACCGACGCAGCAACGCTGTTTTCCAAAACTGCAAACGTAAAAATAAAAGTGGCTGCCGGAGCCACGAGTTGTGAAAAATGATTTGCCTCTCTTTGTACGCCCTGATCGCTTCTGCTACGATCCTTGCGTGCGTTCCAGTCTGCTATCGACAATTTGAGATGCACAAGTTTGTCAAGTGCCTCCGGAAATAGGAAATATGTTAATTTGCATGAGTTGTATGACTTTGGTCATGGCGGTTTGTTGCATAACGTGCGGTCCAATTATTTTAGACACGTACTGGCCTAAGTGTCCAAACAAGACCACCAAGGACGTGCTGCAGCCATGCAAGAGCCCCTGCTGTCCTAAACGATCTGCAAGCTGAGGAACTGTTTTGTGTTGTATTAAGTTGTATTAAACATTTGTATCATCCTATTGTGTTTGTAGTCGAAAAGTACTACAGTACTCTCAACGAGACATAAGTTTTTGCGTTTCTGATAAGGTTATTGCGACTGCGCAACCCCGTCCCTTCCACCTTTCGCTCCTACTTTGAAAAAGAACTCATGTCTTGTTACGAGGATTGTAACTAATTCCGTAAACTCAGCTCTAATCTTCTAAATATTATAGAGTACTTGTCATAAATGGTTCCTACGAGTATGGCAATGTAGACGGATGTGAATGAAACCAGAACGTCTTTTATGTCAATAAATAATTGTAAGGCTAATATTGAATCACGTTTATGCCTTTACCTTTTACGTTTTGGGTGTTATTCTGCAAATAAGGGTTTGTCAAATGGATGTGCATTAGTACCCTACTTTGCACTATAAAACGCTCAGTAATCCGTCGATGCACCCAGACATGAATTTAATTACTGGACAAAATTATTTTTATGAATGGCAATCTAAAATGTTAAGTGTATAGGTACGTTAAGACTTATAGAATATTTATTTTCGTACGCATTTGGGTTTGTTATGCAGACTCTTGGTATCATCATATCAGCCGTAAGGTGTCCACTGCTGAAAAAAGGCCTCCCTAATATATTTCCTCAATTGCGACAATTTGGGTGGAATTTGCCAGGATCCACCACGCTTGGCAGCGGCTTGATGAGCACAGATTAGCCGCTGTTCCAGAGAAGGGAGGTCCACCCCTCTGGTTTATAATCCTTTAGTCACCTTTTATGACATCCATGGGAGGTGATGGAGAAGTGCTATATTCTTAATCCGGACACCACACTGAAGTACGTAGACTTCAGTGTTATCATGTAAGTGCAACTTAGCTATTTCTTCTTCTGGTTGATCGGTCTTTTCGTCTGCTTCCAGTGTGCGTGCGTTGTAGGTTACCAGCTCACTTGTCGTTTCGGGTGGTAGATTGATCCTCTATCGGACATTCTTGGCAAACCGTACCCCCACCGTTACTTGCCTCAGTGGTTGCTACCTTAACCAAGAATATCAGGGCCGCTGGGGAATTGGGCCGGTTGTTTAGTTGTATCGTCATAGGAGGAAATTTTCCAGTATGTAGTTTTACCCACCCATGCTTTGATGGCGGGATGTTGAACGCAGTATGTCGACTCTTACAGAGGAGCTGCTGCTCATTCTTTTTCTCTTAGTCACCTTTTACGACATCCACGAGACGAGACCGTGTGGTTCTATGTTCAAAATCCAGACAGACACGGAAAAACAAAGTGTGAAATATTTAGCGAGAGTCAACAGTTTTTTTTTTGCTAAATGTTACAAAAGATTCATCTAATACACCTCCGAGATAAAACAGCATTTTTCAAAGTTAGTGGTGTTAGGTCACAATACGCTGAAACCTCCACGTGTGCTCGGTGGCTGCTAGTCCCTCTTGATAGGTCCGGGGGAAGAGTAGTTGTTGGCCGGTGCACCCTGGGCACCAGGCAATAACTGTTCCACTTTTTGGAGGATTTTGTTTCCCGGTGGCTAATATTCTGACAGGGACGGGCCCAGCCCAGTTTTTGGGCTGTAGTTAGGCTGTAGGGTGTATCTCCGTTATCGGAGGAATATTAGCAGGCTAGCGGCGGGCTCGGTGTGCACTCAGCCTGCCTCGAGCTGGTAATGGGAGGACTCCCATTGCCTAATACCGTCGATATCGTAACCTCGGTTGAAGTTTCGTGGTCACGTCTCGCGGCTTTGACCGGGACCGAGGATCTTGGGTTAACCGCCCGGATCGCGAAGAAGAAGGCCTCTATAAAAATTCCCCGAACCCAAGCTTTGCGTGAGGTGAGGTGTGCTTGGCTGATGGGAAGTTCAGTCGCGAGCACGATAACCCCAGGACCGGCTGCACCTGAATATTTATATATATATATGGGTTACGCTTGCCCGGGTACAGGGGGCACTGCCCAGGTCGACCTTTTATTTCCCCCATACTCGTGGGAACAATTATATACACTACAAAAACCAAAAAACCAGACATTAAGGAAGTGGAGACTGAGAAGGTGGGTACGCTGTCAGATAATTTATCTGACAGCGTCCAAATGAACATAGGGTCGGATGTCGACCCCATATCGGGTTTTAGAATAGAAACTCGCAATACGCGTAAGACGGCTGCAAGTGCGCGTGCGCAGCGTGAGATGGCGGCACTGCGCACTCACGTCCCGCCACGTCGTTGCCATCGGGTGGGGCTAGTGACTTCCGAGGAATCCTTGGACCTTCGGAGTTCACAAACCTCATTTCAACATCGTGTTGGCGGTAGAGCGACAAGTAGGTCCTCCCTAAGGCAAAGGAGTCATCCCTTATGCCAAGAGGTTGGTCCGCAAGGATGAAAACGTCGAGAGGCTGGAGAGGGAGAACGTGGGTTTGCGCTCCCAGATCGCCAGCGACTCCTGCCAGAGCAGTGAATGCGCCCGCCACTTGCTGCCGATAAAAGCCCGTTGCCGTCGGCGACAGCTGCCAAGGCGGCTACATATGCGGCAACTACCAAAACGACGTCTGGCACAAAGACGGGTGCGACCACAACCGAGGTACGGTCTGGCGCATCGGATAAAGTGCAGAACTCTTCTTCTCCTGCGTGAAGAAAAAGAAGGGCTGCAATGCGGCGAAGATAATCGCTTGGGTGAGGTGATGGCTGTGGTCAGGAAGAGCATAAATCTCGCCGACCTCTGCATCAGTCCCAAAGCGGTCATCATCAAGAGGCAGCCAGTGGCGGAATGGCGCTGTCCGTCGCTGGTGAAGACTGCAGGATCAAGGCGGCTGGCGCGCTGCATGTGGGAAGTGCTTTCCCCCGTCTTTACCGTGCGGATCGTGCGGCCGATAAAGACGGCGGAGATCAGGGTATGCGACCTAGACAATGCCGTCACGCTTAAGAAGGTGACTGATTCCATAGCAGTGATGGGCGGCTGTCAGTCTGAGGACGTGAAGGTGGGTAAAATTCGCCGCTCATCCGTGTCTTTGTGCACTGTCTGGGTGCGCTGCCCACTGGAGGCAGCAAGAAAGGTAGCGTCCGCCTCGCGTGTTTGTGTGGGGTGGGCGTCGGCAAGGGTCGAGCCATCGGTGGCATGGCCATTGCAGTGTTACCGATATCTTGAACTCGGGCACGTGCGCCTCCGTTGTGCCACCCATGTGGGGGGTGACCGGAGCGACCTCTGCTTCGCTTGTGGCAGCCAGGGCCACTAAGCGAGACATTGTATGGTGCAGTCACAGAATTCGGACTGAGTGTGACGTGAGCGTGTGTGTGGGTGTATGTGTTCGTGTGTGCAGTTATCTAAATAATAAATGTAGAGTGCTATGTCAAGTTTAAGAGGTTTTCGGTTTGTAGGTAGTTTTGTTCCATTAGCCAGCTGGAGACCTTTCTTTTGCAAACTAATTTATTATCGCAGTATATATTACATCTTTTGTTTAATGTGTTGTACAGATAGTTACTAATTACGCGAAAGTGTAGTTGGGCGACAAAGGTTCTATGGGGAAGAGGGCAGCAAACCCTAAAGTTTTCCCTTTTTTTGCAAATAGGTCGGTGAAAACACAAGAAAACTATGCTTTCTCAAAATGGTATGAAGCACAAAGAGCTGTCTCACAGTAAGAACCTTCCATTCCGAATGTAACACTTCCGTAGAGTACCTAAAATGTTTGAATTTAATTACCTTATTACTTGTCACTGTGATTATTTTTGCTTAGAATTTACTAAGTATTACATCTGAAGTAACTGCTTTTCGATATTTTGTCGAAAAAATTAAAAAGTATTTGTGTATATATAAATGCTTGTGTATTTATATATCTATATTGTGTATAATCTTCCATTATTTATATATTTAGTATAGTATACGTAATTTAGTTATTTCATTATGTATCTGTGTGCACCATCAACTGCATATATTATCCAGTTAAGTATTTCTCCATCCTAAAGTTGCCTGGAAGAAATCGCCGAGCGCGATAAGGCCGCCCATTGTATTCTAAAATATACTTGTGAGCACTACTGTTTTTATTACCTTTAACGATTGGTGTACAATAAAGAGTATAATAAATAAATAAATACCTTTAAGACAGCCCTCTGTGCTCGTTCCAGTTGAAGAAGGTTGGATTTAGGGCCTCCTCCCCAAGCTGGGATGCAATATGAAAGCACAGATTGGCACGGAGAATAGTAGACCATTTTGACTATATTGTAGTCCGCAGAGTGCCGCAGTTTCTTAAAGACATAAATAAGTTTAGGGACCCTTGTAAGTTAGCATTTTTTCCATTCAATATGGCTTTTCATGTGTATACCAAGATACTTAACCGTGGCGGATCTGGATAGGGTTGCACAGCAGCAATCAGTGGAACTATTAGGACAAGAATGAGTTTCAAGTATAAGATTGTGATTAGTGTGAAACAACGTGTGAAAACATAGTGAGGAAACCTGCACACCTGAGAGGTCTCCAATAATGTTCTCAATGGAGTGTGTAGCACCCTCACTAGGCCAGCGTGGTGGACTAAGGCGTAACCTTTTTCATCCTGAGAAAAGGCCCGTGCCCAGAAGTGGGACAGAAAAGGCAGTTTTTTTAGTTGGTGCAGTGGCTGATACAGTCGGCTGCTGCGCTCCGGGTCGTGGGTTCGATTCCCGCACGGAACAAATATTTGTATGATCTGCAGGTAGTTGTTCCGGGTCTGGGTGTATTGTATGTGGAATTCATGTCTGTAAACGCACCCACGACACAGGAGAAATCCTAGTGTGGGGCAACGTTTTAAAAAAAAACTAAATTCTTTACATATTATATACTTTTACTCCGATAGACTTTAGCGACATTTCCTTAATAGTCATCGTTTTTGCTAATTCTATAAATTAATAGTCATTCATAATAAATAATAATAGATTTATAGGCGCTCAGGCGCAGCGCAAATCAATAACAATGTATTACGAGACTAGCTAAACTTGCTTTCAAAATATATATATGATACGGATCTATGTGTATATTATGGATAGAGCACCGCACGGTGGTGTGCGCCACGCGCTCAAACTAAACAGGTGTTGTATAGCTTGATGTGTAGCCGTAGTAGTCGAGTATGTAAAAGAGTGCGACGGAACGACAAAAAGTACTATACCCTCTCGCATGATTCGCAGCGTTCAACTTCGAATAGTTCAAAGTCCAAACAGTCTAGGTTGATGCGTAGCCGTGTGTACCATGTTAACAAATATTTCACTCTTAAATTTAACAGATATTTCTAATAAATATTTAAAAAAAAGATATTTTGGAACTCTTAAGTACGCTTCCAGAGATGATCTTATTTGTGCCGATATTCTAGATTCTATTTCGTTGCAAATAGTTGCTACCAGTTCTTTGTTTGCGTTTACGTGAGGCGTTACATTGGTCGTAGTGCCTTCCGTAGTAGTGGGTGGATTTTCAATACGAGGACGTTTGGATCGGACAGATACATTCACTGAATTGGAATGGTCAGGTTCAGTTAACGTACCTTGTAACTCTGTTTCTGATGGTAACCGAGGCGTAGGGCGTTCTACAGGGCAAGGTGTGGTTCCATGTACAATACAATAGCCTATTGATCTAGATCAACCCCTTTCTATGTTATTGTCGTAACACCAGAATAAATGCCACCACTATACAGTTTTATACGCAATGCTTTTACTTAGTCATGTGGGATTGGTGATGCTTACACAAAAACTAAAGCAATGACAGATGGGATGAATTAACCTATCTGCCTCAACAACAACATAATCGAAAAATGGCCGAAATTAATAATCCATCTAATCTTTGGATTTGGGATTGAGGATTTGTTTGTATTTTTTTTTTGTTGAGTATGATCTTAACATAAAAACCTTAAAAAATCTTAAATGTAAAGATTTTGGATTATATAGATTATTAATTTCAGCCGTTACAAATACATTTATCCGGCACAAGTTATCGCGCCAACAGTTCCAACTGCTAAAGAAATCGATAAATGCATAGGAAACATATGAAAACAATTTTGAAGTCTGTAAGAGATTATAAAAAAAACAGATAAATAAGCATCAATAATCGTCCTTTTAATGCTCACGGGAGTCATTTTGAAGAAAAAGAGGTCTCTTTTACTATGATCATTATCAATAATGTTGTTTATCAATACATATACAACCTTACCACGCTCTTCTACCAAATGACATTGACACCATTTTAAGAAGAATATTTAAATTTAGAAATTGTGTTGATGTTTCGTTTTGTGTCATAATTCAGCCGAAAATTTTCATGTGAATAAAATATCTGTAAATCAATATGCATGTTAAATTATTGTGGAATGTCGCTAGGATAATCTTGATATCGGGATTATCTTTCAGCGTCTGATTGGTACAAATGATCGCTAAATTGCCTTGCATTGTCCAGGAGTAGCTGGCCTTTGCATGTAAGTACCACACGATATTTCTCTCTAGGTCTCTGAATAATGTGACAAGGATAAAACTTTGCCATGAAACCTTTATAAAAAAATATTTACGGATTTCGTTTTCAAATTTCATATAGGATAAAAGTGACTTTTGGACTTTGTCATTTGACAAGTTCGGTGCATTATTTGAACTTGTGAAGTGTATCTAAACTGTAGAAGGAAGGTATCACCAAGATTCAAGATAAGCAAATTTACTTCTTTTTGTAATATTTTATCGTTTTCCAAAATTACTTCGGTTTTTGTTTCAGATCCTATGGTTTGCGGTCCAGTGTCTGCTTTCATCACAGGCGTGGTGCTCTTTGTCTGTGTCAAGTTCACAGGGAAATATTTGCGATCCAGGAGTGAGTGCCGAAACAATATTTGCACTAAATGTGGTTTGCCACGCCAAACTCCAGCTTCAAAAACCATCTAATTTAATGTTGGTATTTAATTTCAACATTTATTTTAATAAGACACGATGGTCTGTCTCAGCTGCGGTGCCCTTGCTGCTACACTGGGATTGATTGTCCTTGGGCCTTTAATATGCGAAAGGCTAATATGTTGTATATCCAATAAAAAAAAGAAGGCACCCTGACAATACTTGCACTTCGACAATAAGCTAACGATGACAATGTATCTTATAACTGAAATTCCAATGAAATGCTATAAATGGAATAATAATCTCAAATATAACATTGTATCTTTTTAACTGCAATTCGAATCAAATGCTATAATTGAGTAATATTTTAAAACACAATGTATCTTTTGTAACTGAAATTTGAATTAAATGCTAAAATTGAACAATATTCTTAAATATACCAATGTATCTTTTTTAACTGCAATTCGAATTAAATGCTATAGCTGATAAAAATTTGAATATATCTTTTCAACTGCAATTCGAATTAAATGCTATAATTGAATGTGAAATTATGACAATGTATCTTTTCTAATTGCTATTCAAATTAAATGCTGTAATTCTAATATTATATTGTTTTATTTTTAGATTGAACATTTCATATTATTTCCAATAGCTTCCTGTTTTCCTCTTTCAACCTTTTATAACTTTACTTTGTGTTCACTAAAACAGAAGCAACGTCCCGCATAACGCTTACGTTAAGTTCGTTAAGCTTATTAAAATTGTTTGTCTTTACTTTATCTTTGACTCTGACTGACTGCATTCTTTTGTTGCAGAGCTAAAGCTTTGCGGATCACTTCTGCCATTAATCAGTGCTGCTATACTCCTGAAATTTGTGGACACTTGACCTTCAAATTCTTCTGGGCTCAGAGGTGCTGTTGTGGTTTAAAAGTTGGTACCTAATGAATATAACTGAAGACTCTTATTCTAACTATTTTGGTTAATACTGTGGATGGAATAATTTATTTTCGAGTGGGTACATAAAAACATTTATAATGATTTGTATGAGTTGTGCAACAGCTCTTGTGGCAGCCAGCTGTATAGCATGTGGCCCTCTACTCTGTGACAAGCTGTTGAGATGTTTCGTCAAAAGTAAACGATAATTAAAAGTTTCTTTTTTGTGTTTATTATTATGTACCTAATGTAATAAATTTATATATGTATAAATTTGTTGTTTTTGTTTGTAAAGCGTTTAGTGATGGTGTCTTGTGAATTTTCATATTTTAGTATTCGTGGATGCTTCTCATGCCTATTTCTGGTTTGCCCGACTACTTAGTTTTGTCCGATTGCAGTTTCCTTATCAGCTCCCGACCACGCTGCATCAAGATTTCATGATTGTGTTCAGTTCGAGTTTCAAGGTAATCAGGCAACCCAAAATACGTACATGAGTAAAAATCGTGCTCAATCAAGCATGGATATCTGACGAAGTATGGTCGTTTTATATATTTATAAAACAACTTAATCATAGACCCAATGTATGATTTACACGATAATTAGGCTAGTTAATGGATACGTTATTACTTATTACGAACGAATACTTTGGCTTGGTTAAATAATAATGTCCGTGTAGTTTCCAAGTAATATAATTAATGTACCTTTGTTTTCTTTTATTGATTTTTTATTTGGCTCCGTAGAAATTCTTCATAAACTTCCTCCGCCCCGGGGAAGTACGAAGGGGCATGCCAGTCTCCTACAGGCTAAAACCACTGAGGCGGTCATTTGCGGCATCTAGGGGGGGCTCCAGGTCCTTGTATGATAGCACTAGAGCCACCCACTGGTGCCAATAATTAATGTACCTGCCCAAGTTTTTTTCCGGGCCGTGTGTACAAGTCAACTTCTTCATATTTAAAAAGTAAAAGGCCATGATCTGTTTCTTCAGCTATGATATAGCGATTTCAAATTGAATGGGTAACTATTAGTCAATGTTACGTATTGCAAATGGAGGGAAACTACTTCACAAACCATTCTTACTGCATTATGTCTGTATCATCATCAAACTGTTACCAACCTGCACAACCTGCAAAAATCCCTTAGTCGTACAAACGATGCCCACAGGAAGAGATGAAGTATGTAGTATGTCATGGCAGATAAACACGCGACAAGACTAGTCATGTGTTGTATTAGAAAATGCACATCTATTTTAATTTAAAAATGAATAAAGCAAGTACCATTCCCATATTTTAAGACTAGAATATTTATCATTTGATTTATTATATGAATTTGTCATCATAGCTAGTTCATCGCCATTTTTTGTTTCAGAGAAGTTCCCAGAATTGTATGGATGCATGATTTGCTTACCCCTGTTGAGTGTTTTCGGTGCTGCTGCCTTGATCACCTGTATACCATACTGGTCGCGCAGTATATTTCAGAGCAAATGTACTTGTCCAGCAGTACCCGTATGTCCTGATTGTGGCATGCCGTTCTGATGGAATTAATTCAAACCTAAATCTTGAGACAGTTTGAGCTTTATGAATTATAGCGAGGCCTTTGATCAAGAGACTTTAAATGACAAGGACTTAAATCTGCGCAGAAATTGGGAGTAGCCAGATGATTTAATCATTGATTTCAGTTAATAAAACTTTTATGAAGACTTTATTTAGCCATGTTTAACTAGATTGTATTCGGAACGAGCATGCTATGAAAATGAAGCAGCTGATAGTATTAACTGGTACATTTAGGAAGTAATTTATCATTTGCAAGAGTTTACTGACTGCTATGACGGCAACATGTTTGGTAATAATTGGACCTTTGATTTGCGAAAGTTGTTTGAGATTTTTGGCTAAAGCCGAAAAATAAATTTTGTTTTTGTTAGGTAGCTATGTTTTTATTTTATTAGTGATGTGAATTGTTGATTATCCGTAATAAAGTGACCGTTACGATTAGTGTATGTATTTAAATTAAAATATATATTTTTCATACTGATTTAGTTCACAACCATTATTGCATTATCCATAGATAAATGTTTATACGATACATATTTATGTAACATGTGGGTGGGCCCACAGCAGTTTTATCTCCAACGAGAGAGGAAAGCGATTCTCACGCGCTTGCCACAATATGTATACAATAACAAAAAAACTGCGTATAGGACGAGGGTAAGGTTACGTAGGTACCGGCTGCGGTCTTCTCCATCAACAGTGTACTCACATCATCCGGCACCTGCTGTTGGCAGTCTTAGCGCTTCTTCTACGCGGTTTTTATAAGAGCTTGTTTTAAAATATGTTATTTTTGCAGTTAATTTATATTGAAGTTAAACATTTTACAGACTCATGGTTAAGTTAGTCGATTATTACTCATAAACTAGACAAGTCTACTCATCCGTGATAGTTTTTCAAGTGTTCAGGATTGGTGGCAGCCTGTAGGGAGTGGGGGGGGACACGTAAAATTACCTTTTGAAACCTTAATGTTTCGTAAATGAAATACCCACACACAATATTCGACGATACCCTATACAATGAGAACACGAAAGAAAAGAAAAACAGCAAATTACGTAGGGTATGTACTCTAAAAATACCTATTTTGTATTTTAGCGGCGTCATAACTATACATAGCCATGCCAAAGATCAACTCCATAGCACTGGCAGTCGGCAACTAAAATGGCTGTAACAGAGAGTCGCGCAGATAGACGAACGAACATGGCGAAACTACAACTATATTATTTGATAATGAAATCCTAACATAAACGTCGAAATATTTACGTTACAGAAATATTGTGCTGTCGGTCATCGCACTACAGATTAATAATATCGCGAGGCTATAGCTCCCACGCGAAGGACACGGCGCAGAACATAAAAATAATGAATAAATAAATCATTTATTTTGGACCAAAATACTTGTTACACTTAAGTAAACTCACCGAACTGCATAACAATCTGTCGGTGGGATTAGCGCTCGTTTGAATACATTTGGTTCATTTTACTAGTTACTCATCTAAGTATACAAACCCATAACAATAATATAAAATTAAACCGGCATGTGCGTGCAACAGGACTTCACCGCCGCACCCAACCCGCTGACCGGTTAAGCAACCACATTTCCCAGAAATGTATGCGAGAAGCCCAAAAACAAAAAAAACATACCTCGCCGAAACGAGACTCGTTCATACATAAAACATAGTCTTATCTGCACGCGCCTGAAAGCGCCTCGCTGCCTATTCTAGCCCGTAAAATAATAATAAAACAATATAGTCGCTGCAACTCACAAGCGCACATCGTGTGACTTTTATATTAACTTATGAAGTTATGACTTATATTGGTTGACACTCGCTCGTGGATACATCAACTACACAACAACACGATTAACTGCTGAAGGCGTTGTGTATCGGGTCGTTCGGTTCCCTTCAATATGGTTGAGCTAAGCGATGCTGATGCATGCGTCATGCTCGTGGACGAGTGCCGTTTGTTGGGACTGGTCAGTCGTTAACTGCCACGGCAAATAATTTATTATTATAATGTTATTGTGGTATGTTCCATCTTTACACATTGTCCTACATTTTTCTCGGTATATATATTACAATAATTTGTATCAATCAACATTGTAATCTCAATTATTTTAAAAGAGTCTCCATGGAGTTTCTTGCCGGCTCTTCTCCATGAGATCAACTATTTGGAACCGTGCAACTTAGATTCTGACGTTTCATAAGTGCCAATATTTGGTTTATTTGAAATTAAAATCTTTGACTTTGACTTTGAAGGAATGCGCAGCGTGGGTGACGCACCGCCGACACCAGGGGTGCAATTCCTTAAGCTCAAACATCCATACATCCTTAAATACGGAATCGAAATAACGGTGTAAAAACCAATTTGTTATTAGCTAAGACATGATTGAAGCTATTCAAGGATACGTTACTGACAGTGAGTCATGAGAACCAGTCTTAGCGAATACCAAATTGGGTTATCGCCGTTCTTTCAGTTATGTATTCAAGGATGTATAGATTTTTGAGCTTAGAGAATTGCACCCCTGATCGTGGCCGATCCGGGACCTCTCCCTTTGGTTCTGTCCATGGTTCGGAGCGAGAGCGCGTACGGTGTCGCATCTTTTTGCATATGTGGCGGTGGAAAGGGAAAAGGAGCACCTCTCCCTTCCCACAGAAGACAGCGGGGAGGGCGCTTGCCAATCTTGTTCTCGCAGAAATTCCGGTTTACGGACGGAAAATTAAGGGCATTCTGTTGCCCAATTAGAGACACGACGAGACGGTGACGCGCCGTCTTCCATACGACCTTTCTTAAGTATTGTGCAACTGGTCAGGTCGCATAGAGGGACGCGACCTGCTGAGTATGCCGAGCGGTGGTTCCTTTTTTTTTTATTGATGCCCAGTGGAAATTCTTCATGAACTTCCTTCAGCACGGGGAAGGGCGAAGGGGTATGCCGGACTCCTACCGGCTAAAACCACTGGAGCGGTCATCATCGGCACCTAAGGGAGGCTCCAGGTCCTCGTATGATCACACTAGAGCCGCCCACTGGTGCCACGCCTATAGGCACATCCCTGAGAGGGTGACTGTAAAGCGGTCACCCCGTCGGGGGGATTGTAAAGGATCCCCCAAAGCGTCCCACGGCAGCGCGTGACCACATGCATGCTACCGTCTTCTCTTGGGTCGCTCGGTGTGGGCACGCAGATGAGCGGCGGTTCCTGGTCGATTAGATCGGGCAGGATCCCTCTCGGCTATGTTGGCAGAGCATGAAAATTGGTATGCAGTGGCCTCCTACGACAGCGTTATGCTCCAGAAAGAGACTGCAGAGCGGGATCGGGAGAGGGCCGATCCCTCACAGAGTACCACGAGACGGCACCGTGGTAGAAATCACCCCGGCGCCCAGATCGAACACCCCCGAGGCCGAACAAATGAGCGTAAATATCTAGGACTTAAGTTAATCTTAATTATCTCTGTTTTTAACGCTGTCTACAGAAATGGAAACTATATCTTATAACCTGAAATGATATGGATAAATTTGATCTCCATATGGGTTAAGGATACTATTTTCTTTTAGGTCGCTGCAACCTTTCTTGCTATACCATATTACCGTCTGACTCACGACGATCGAGATGATTAATCACTAAATTTAAAAATAAAACACACAAAGTAATTAGGAAAGTTTACTAAACACCTAACATACACCGTAATATCACTTGACTCCATTCAACTAGACTATAAAAATACAAAAATTGAGCAAACACATATAGTAACAGTCCACACGTATCGGCGAAATAAATAACTTACTTATGACACTTAACAATTGACTATATTCGGACTACGTTTTTGGACTATCTGTTTGCGGCGTTACTATTGCAATAGCCTGTTTCTTCCTTCTTATTTTACCTAACACGGCTTCGTCTAATTTGGCTATCGTTGCGCTTGGCGTGGGATAATGTCCCACGAACCTCGATTGGGATGTAGGACGAACTATTTGGACTTTCTCGTTATTGACTATAGCCATTTCTTTGTCTTCGTGTTTCTCTGCGCTTGATCTGTAGAACCTTCTGACTGGCGCCGAATTTGATGTGTTAGGATTCAGTTCTTCGATTTGGTCTGTTAACGTTTCTTGCTTTTCATGTATTTCTTCTATTGGTTGCATTTCTTGTTCAATTATTTCTATGCTAGGTGTAGTTATTTCGGGTTTTTGTGTAGTAGTTGTGGTTTGACCTGTGCTACTGCTTTTCAAAGTCATTCGTCTTCTGTGTTTTCTTTCTCTGGAATCATTTTCTGTTGCATTCCCTTGGGCTATATTTATATCAGCATTAACAGTAATAAGTTTGAAATCAGAGTTATTTTCTACTGAAGTTGCATTTCTTCTAACATTTCTTGTTGCATCATAATTTCTGGTACCTCTGTAAATAGGGGCGTCTTCAGTAGTTGTTCTTCGATTTCTTTCATCTATGATAGGGGTGGGTGTGATGAATTGTACAGTACTAGGTGCAGCAGTAGAACTAGCTACGTTCAACTGAACAGGTACGCTAGGAGGAGCATCTTGATTTTGCAGGATTGATATAGCTTCTTTAATACCATCGACGTCTTCTGGATTAGTTTTCTGACCTGTAAAATTAAGATTATAAATTTCAACTATCCTATGACATCAGCAGCAGTTCGAGATTAATAAGTTAACTATGGAACATACTATGCTTAATTTTAATTTAATTTTTTGAGTACTCGTAATACGTATTTTTCGTTAAATCGTGCCTCTCAAATGCTTATAAAGCTTGAATGCATGTAACTAAATAATAAACTAAATCTTACCATCCTCTTGCATCTCCTTCTTGTAAGATGAGAAGAAAGTAAGTGCCTTCATCAACTGGTAGCTCTTGGACACCGGTATGTTAGTATCATACAGTTTCTTGGTATTCTTGCAGTCCACATAGAACCACCAGTTACACTTGAGGATGGTCTGGTCGAAGAGCGTTGACTCAGGACAGAGGAAGGATTTCATGACTAGGCCATCATCTGTTAGAGCACAGACGTGGAAAACCTGGAAATATAAGAATACTATTGAGTTTGTGGCTATCGAAGTTATTGATGATTCTATTATACCCAAAAATCATCTAACAAATTGCTTTTATAATATCATAATGAAATTTTACGGCATCTCAAATAGTTGAGAGGGTCTCAAATTGAGATTGATATTCGGGTATAAGTCTGTGGAAAAGGGTTACAATAATGGATGAATAACAGCCAAGTGTTGGCGCTGCTATGAATTCGGCAACGATAAATTCATCATAAGGTAGGTATCACCACAGAACTAACTAAATATATACAATACGTTTTAATGTTAAAAATAAGTTGGAATGCTAT
Organism: Diloba caeruleocephala; assembly: GCA_947459985.1. Classification (NCBI taxonomy): domain Eukaryota; kingdom Metazoa; phylum Arthropoda; class Insecta; order Lepidoptera; family Noctuidae; genus Diloba; species Diloba caeruleocephala. The sequence continues at coordinate 19,234,964 of OX381624.1, forward strand.
TGATATCTGAATATATACTTAAATTATGGGTTACCATATGAGTATTAACTATGTTATGAAAGCCATCAGTGTAAGTCGATGACGGCACGGTTGGCGCAGTGCCTAAGCTATTGGCTATCTGCGCAACATGTCGCGGGTTCGATCCCCGCACGGAACAAATATTTGTATGATCTACAGATAGTTGTTTCGGGTTCGGGTGTTTGTGCATGTGAAAAGTATGTTTGATACGGCCGAAATTAAGATTTCGGATTAAGGTTTTGTCTCGTTTTTGTGTTGTAATCGTAACACAAAAAGAGATCCATTTCAAAATCTTAAATCTACAGATTTTGGATTAGATTTAGTTTTATTTTAAGCCGTAAAATGTTTTTTTTTTAGAAATTGAACCGTACGACGTTGCCGACGTATTTTTATAGATTTTTTTCATTTTTGAGCAATATTTTATAAATATGTAAAGATTGATTACATCTGTATACCGTACAACGTTGCCTTATACTTGACATTGGCAAAATTGTGGAAGATACTATACAGAAGCCATAATCTAAGAGACGAAGTAGAAGCCGTAAATTGTACCCAAGACACACACGGGGGTAACGTTACATTTGACTACGTTTATTTAAAGGAAAGGTGTTTATTTATGTCGTATGGTGCCGGCTAAGAATATCACCACCCCATCTCATATCGTGGGTATCGTAAAAGTCGATTATGGGATTAGCCGGAGGATGGGCAGCAGCGTCTTTCGAGTACATTTAAAGCTCAACTGCATTGCTGAACTGATCATGGCAATACCCCCCAATGAGCACACAACGCAAACTCATAGCGGTCGTTGTGGCAATATTTGGGGGAGGCTTCTGTCCAGCAGTGGACGTTTTACGGCCGAAATCATTTAATGGAACACTAGCGGTATTATCAATCAAATACGCTATATTTTATATCGTGCTAGTTTTTCTGTACTATAACTGAATTATGAGAGTTTATCAGTTGTTGATGAGACGGGGTGTCGTAAAAGTCGACTTAAGGATTAGCCGGAGGATGGGTAGCAGCGTCCTTCGAGTACATTAACAACTCAACTGCGATCGCCAACCCGTCTGCTAAGCGTGGCGATTATGACAAAACCCCCCAATGAGCACACAACACACCCTTATCGGTTACCGTTGTAGTGATCTTTGGGTGAGGCCTGTGTCCAGCAGTGGACTTCATTCGGCCGAAATGATTGATGATGTTTCGATAGTACAGTCAACCGCCATGATTTGAACTAGTGAGACAAAAAGAATCATACTAGTACAGTAAGTAGAACTAATATTGTACTAATTGGAATACACGATTGATTTAAGGGACAAGTTTTAAAACAAACGTTATTCACTGTTATATTAGCTTTTAACCGACTTCAAAAAGGAGGGGGTTCTCAATTCGATGTCTTTTTTTAAATATACATATGTACCGATTACTTCGAGATTTGTAGACCGATTTGAGCAATTTCTTTTTCGATAGGTGCAGAATGCTTTCAAATTGGTCCCATATATTTTCATTACATTTGATTGAGTAGTTATTTTTACCAATTTCAATAAACAGGTTTAATTTGACTGCGCTTATCTAGATGATGTCTTAATAGTTCACCGATTCCTCCAAGTTTAGATTTGAGTCATTCTTATTTCATTTAGTTTTAAAATACTTTCGAATTGGTTTCGTATAAACATACCTAATTATGTTTTAGTGCTTCTTATGACTTCAGCTCTGTCATCCGTATGTTGTGATTTTCTACTAACTTAGATAACGTAACTTGGAAAAAGTTCTCACATTTATTTACACTGTAAAGTTTTATTTAGGTATATCTGATAAGATAAGATAAGATAACATTTATTTGTTAAAACACGTGTTAGTTTTACAATCAGGTCACATTAATTAAAGAAAAAATAAAAAGTGCCAACATGTTTTGCCTAAAAAGGCGTACAAATGTAAATTTACAAAATCATTTTATGTTACTTGTTTGAATAATAAGATACCTAATAAAACATGTCTGAAAGTCTGGTGATCTAATTAATAGCAAGATAAAAATAGTAGACCCTCAATATAAAAATGTCATATGTCAAAATGTAAAAAAAGAAAATGCATGTCAAATAATAAGAAATACTTAAAAATACTAATTATAATACATCATTTAAATAATCATTGATATTATAGTAGCATCTGGTATAAGAAATCAGAATACTGTTCTCGTTCCGCAAACACCACACATTCTCATCATCCTAAATTACATTACTCACCATACACCCAAGACTCTCATCGCCGTACAATCCAGGGAAATATTTCTGATCGCCGCAGTGGAAGTTAGTCTCCGGCAGATCGACTTTGGACTGGAAGTGATCGTCGAAGTTCTTCTCATATCCGACCGGGTAGTACTCTCGAGGAGCGTTCATTACTTTGCCGGATATTGGGACTCTGAAAATGGTGATAAAGTAAGGTTAGTTACGGATGGAAGTGATGTTAACATACATACTCATTGCATTTGGACTCTTCATTACGTAAGAGTACAGATGGCTCAAGCTATTATTATTATCTACATGTTTCTCTATTACACGGGTTTATATCCCCTGTAAGGGGGAACCCGGTCTTTTGATAGGCTTACGCGGGGACATGAGTCCAACACGCAGAGGCCCTTTAGAGAATTTTAACCTAAATTGTAATGGAACACGAACCGGGAACTCTCCATGGCTACACTATAAAATGCAGTCTCGGATTGTCCCCGGAGGTGTAAAGCTATTATATAAGATGGAAACTACAATTATAAGGTCTATTGTAATGGGTGCTAAATGGATGATATACTTCTAAAAACGGAAACAACGGCGTCTATTTATTATTACTATTATTATTTCAGTATGAAGTGATCTCTCATTCATGGAAAAAGCTATACAATGCGAGATTAGCTTATACTGGAATTATTGCTTTAAATGTAACCGTGCGTAGGTACTATAGAAAAATACTGACAAAGAAGCAGTGCAAGCACGTCTCGAGTGATAATCAGCGATTGTTAATTAGCTAAGTTAAAGAAATAATCACGTAAATCGACTATTATGACATATTATTCGATTGTCGATATATGCTTTGTTACCGGATAAGAATCGAATGAAAATGAGCAGTCGTATATAATTAGTAAGCTGAAGTGGTCGTAGGCTGGTCACGTCTGTCAAAGGAACGGTGGAGTGGAGCAGACGAGTCCTAGAGTGGAGACCGCGTATGGGCAAACGTAGTGTGGGACGCCCACCTGATGGACGGGAGACCTGAAGGTTACTGGGTTCAGCTGGATGCTAATGACCGGGTATTGTGGCGCACGCTGTGAGAGGTATATGTCCAGCAGAGGACCGATATAGGCTGATGATAATGATGATGATAAAATTTGTAAGCCAGCGTTCAACAAGACGTCTAAGAAACGCTCGCCCGTTAAAATAGTGTCAAAAAACATTAACATTGCCAATTGGAAACCGCACGCAGCGGTGAATAATGATCCAATAAAATCAACCAATAATCGAATAACACCGATTGTTATTCGATTGTAATCAATGAATTCGATTGCTGTGTGTGGCGTATTGTGTCAAAAAACATTAACATTGCCAATTGGAAACCGCACGCAGCGGTGAATAATAATCAAACAAAATCAACCAATAATCGAATAACACCGATTGTTATTCGATTGTAATCAATTAATTCGATTGCTGTGTGTGGCGTATTGTCTCGTTGCTAGTTGCAACGCATAAAGGTGCACAGCGTTCACCAAGGAGTATTGAAAATGGTTTGGAACAGTCATTAACTTAGACTGTGTAGCGATCTCGCTGTTATCAGTATCATATCTATAACAAAACTATCATTTGCACTATTACGCTCATTCTAATTGGAATCATTGATTCAGATAATTTAATGGCACTATGCACTATGCTGTACTTAATGTATACAGACTAGGACAAGGAAAGGTGACTTCGCAAACGCGAAATTTAAGACTGGCAACATATTATTAGAACAATGTTTGGCCTTGAAATGCTGGGCTACGGCATTATATTTATATACCTTAAGATAGAAGGGCAACCGTTTTCTTGTTAATTTGGTGCTTGTAAGCAAGGATCTGCAATAACTATCAGCTGTTACATAAAACTAAACATTATTTTTATTGATCCGGTGGAAATACCTCATGTACTTCCTTCGCCCCGGGAAAGGGCGAAGGGGCATGCCGGGCTCCTACCGGCTAAAACCACCGGAGTGATCATCGTCGGCACCGAAGGGAGGCTCCAGGAACTCGAAAGATCTCCATCTAGAGCCACCCATTGGCGCCACGCCTTTAGGCACATCTCGGAGGGGATGACTGTAAAGTGGTCATCCCCTCTAGTGGAGGGAAGGCGACTGTAAAGAGGCCACCCCCCCCCCCAGGCATCTCTCGAGGGGATTGTAAAAGTTTCCCTCGAGGCCTCACTATGCGCTGTGCTGCGCACACAGCGGTACGTGACCACATGCGCACCGCTGTCTTCCCGGGGGTCGCTCGGTATGAGCACGCAGATTTCCCAATAAGCGCGCTCGCGACCCCCAAGTATTACACAAGACCTAGTCTTACTGGGCTTAAAACTACAAAAATAAATCGTCCAAAGTGACAACGCTAAAGAAGAACGATTGGAGACCGGCAAAATTTTCTTTTACTGATTATGTTGGTCGTACATACCTCTTCAACGGCTTTTGAGGTATGGCAGAGGTCAATATTTCAGGTTCCGGCTCCTGCTGAAACACGAAGGGCTGCTCCGTCGTCGTTGTCGTTGTTGACGAAGTAGTTGGAGGTACTGGTACCGGAATGTTTGCGTACTTGCTCAACAACTGTTGTTGCCGCAACGCGATCGCCGCTTCAACCGCTTCCATGGAAATGTTCCCAGCTTTAGCTATCTCTGCTATCTTTGAATTTAGGTCTTCTTTATTAATCTTCAACACAGTGTCATCTCCATAACCAGTTATTGAGTTATAATCGTCGACTTTCTTCGTATTGTATACAGCATTGTTCGCAATATCGTGGACTTGATGAGGGACCGGGTCTATAAAGTTAGAAATAGGATTTTTTTGGATGATAGAGTTAGGCATAGAGTAAGAGGGCTGTGATATGTGTATTTCTCTGAACACTGGGGCAGGTACAAGAGAAAAAGCTTGTGAAGACGGCATAGGTACGAACGGGTTAACAGTTGTGATGGAGTAACGATTTGGATTTACTATGATAGGAGTTGGTGTAAGTCTGGTTGGAGAGTACTGCTCTGCTGTCATTTGTGATACCATTTTTGATATTTGGTTGTGTGATGGGTATAGCTCACTTTGGTATGTTAATCCTGAGCCCTGGGACTGTGGGATTTGCAGTGGCGTGTAGATCTTCCTTGTTGGTGCTATGGGTATCACAGCGAGGGTGTCTTCTTTCGGCGGTAGGGGTTTAAAGGCGGGTATTCCCATGGGCATAGGTTTGGCCATGGTTATGGTGGGGACTGGTTTGATGATGGTTGGCTCGCCAAGGCCCTGGACAACAATTGGTTGCATAGTGGTGGAGACACGTCGGTGCAGGCTCGTCAGCTTATCCATAGCAGATTGGTTGGGTCGATTGGCAGGCGCCATCGGCCGCATAATCCGGTTTTGTTTACCACGTTTCTGGAAATAGAAAATTACGGAAATAAGACTTTATTGTAACAGAGCATTCAGTTTTTTTTAATATTATATTTAACACTAGGATAGGTAGTCATAAGGTCAAGGTGCAAATAAAAGCATCAAAAATATAAAGATCACATAGTGAAAAGAAACGTGTTTATTGAAATTTCAAGACCATAAGCTGAACCTATCCGATTTGGACATATAACGAAATCAAATTACGATCTTACATTGCTTACACAGCGCGACATAAAACCAATTGTTGCACATTTTTGAGCCATTGCACCAAATATGGCAAGATTTCCTCTAATGTTGGCCATAATGGTCCAATCAAATGTTGGTTTTCAGATATAAAATTGCGTTACAACTGTGTATGCCCCGTAATAACAGTTATCTTAAAGATAATTGTCTTATAAATTGCTCCTCTCGGCTCCTAAGTCGAGTTGTTGAAATTGCAATTGCCATGAATGGTTTTGTTATAGCATATCAACACAATGGTTCAAGCTGGCTATATTTCATTGTTCATTGATAGATTCATAATTATTCTTATGCATGTCCTAGATAAAGAAATATTGGAGAAAAAACTAATTAATTACGCAAGTTGTCCGGGAAAGGGAATATCAATCCGGAGGGTGGTAACAGTAGAAATAAAAAGGTTTCGTAAGAAACTAGAGATCGAAGTATTGTAACAGAAAGGAAAATGATTAATTACGGCCGACCAAACAAACTTTGAAGGATAATGAAAAATATGAGTTTAAAAAAAATCGAAAGTATCCAAATAAGGTCATTTCGTAATTAGCACGCCGTTAAGAAGAACCAATAAGGAATTCAACGTTTATATTGTGATTCACAATTCAGCGTCGGACAGCGGGTGTATAGGGTTGCCATTTACTGTCAATCAACTTTATATATTTCTATCGATATATTTTATGAATCGAATGAACTGTTTAATTATAAAGAATAATCCTTTTCAGATTTTGTTTTTTTGAATTCACTGTTAGTGTACTGTAAGCATGATTATAAGATGTAATTTGATTATTCAGATACTCTTATACCTTCAAACTGTATGTAAATAATAACTTAGACTTTACCAGCATAGTGTGGAGTCCACATTAAGCGGCTTACTCTCGCAAAGGGTTGAAAGTATACAGAGAGCTTTCACTAAACACCTCGCGTATAGTACAAATAAAATACCTCCCAAAAGTCCATACGACCAACGTATTGATTGCTTCAACATGATCTCTCTACGAGAACGTCGGCGATTACAAGACCTAATGTTCCTATACAAATTAATCAATAATAGAACTGACAGTGATCTTACCCGCCTGTAATTTTTTCTGTTACATTATCTATGTTACTCATTATGGCAAATATATAGGGAACTCAAAAGAAATAAAAAACATGGTAAATATCCCGTTTTCGGTTCTAATATTATGGCAAATGTTGGTTAGCCCGTAATTGGCTAGTGTGTAGGCCTGTTACCATATGTATATTAATTAAATAGTATATTGTATGCACGAGCTGTGGGAAGACCTGAATGAATAAATAAAATAACTGTGCACATCAATCATACTATTACCACTGCAAAATTTATTACTGTATATGACGCAGCTTTTTGATCGACTAGAATAATAATAAGTTCTTTTAGCACTAGATTATATAGAAAACACGATATTTTATGTCCTAAATTCGGATCAAACCTTATCTAATCAAATTATTCACATCCCATTTATCATCGCCGTATGGTTCCCTGCAAAGTTAAGGCCTCACCCTCGCTAACCTTCTATCCACAGGAGAATTGTCAGCAGCATCCCCTGACGCGTTAATAACAACATTTTGCGATCACCAATCTGTTTATAGCGAAGTATAGCAATGTACAGTGTGGTGTCGGCTACGAATAGCACCAACCCATCTTATCCCGTGGGTGTCGTAAAAGGCGACTAAGGGATTCACATTAGCCGGAGGATGGGCAGCAGCGTCCTTCGAATACATTAACAACTCAACTGCGATCGCCAACCCACCTGCCAAGCGTGGCGATTATGGCAAAACCCCTCAATGAGCACACAACATACCGATGTCGGTCATTGTGGTGATCTTTGAGGGAGGCCTGTGTCCAGCAGTGGACTTTATTCGACCGAAATGATGACGATGATAGCAATGTTTCTTAGTTATGAAGAAGATGTATTTATATCTCACCTCCTGCTTGACACCCGTTCTTGAAGGGTCATCGAGAATGTTGGGCGGTGCTCCATTCTTGACGCTGACAGACCGCCGTCTGCTGGGGTCCAAGTTCGTAAGAGACTGTTCGAAGCCCAGTTCATCACCAAGACTGAAACCTGGAATTGTTAAATGGTTAGATTAAACCAGTGATGACATATGGAACAGAGACGTGGTCACTCACAATGGGCCTCATAAGAAAGCTCAAGGTCACTCAGCGAGCTATGGAGAGCGCTATGCTTGGTATTTCTCTACGAGATCGAATCAGAAATGAGGAGATCCGTAGAAGAACTAAAGTTGTCGACATAGCTGAAAGGATTAGTAAACTGAAGTGGCAATGGGCAGGGCACATTGCTCGTAGAACTGATGGCCGTTGGGGCACAAAGGTTCTCGAATGGAGACCGCGCACCGGAAAACGCAGCGTGGGACGACCTCCAACGAGGTGGACAGACGACCTGGTGAAGGTCGCTGGGAGTCGTTGGATGAGGGCGGCATGTGACCGCTCGTTGTGGAAATCTAAGGGGGAGGCCTTTGTTTAGCAGTGGACGTCCTGTGGCTGATATGATGATGATATGATGAGATTAAACATGAGCTATGTAGCTATTAAAAAGGATAACACAATTTTTGTAAAGGCAATTCATTCGAGGTATCCATCGTGGCTGCGCAGACCCTCGTATAGCTTCAAACAGTATGCAAATAATAACATCAGAATAATAGGCTTCATACTATGCAGAAATGTGGTATAACAATGGCGCTGGATATGGCGCTTGCTAATGGCCACATGACCAAACACTTAAGCCAAAAGCTCATTAAGAAGAACCCCGTGTGGATTCAAAAGTGGACCTTTCTATCTTTACGTTGCGTCGTAATATGCGGCTTCTTTTTGTCTTCTTCTTCTATATTATAGGTTCAGTGCTAACTTACTGTGTCCTAATTACAATCAACTGCGATAACATCCGTACTAATTTGTAGGATACGTCAATATTGCTCCATAGCCGTTCATCGTGTCTTGTAAGAGGCCCATGTTCAGCAATGCCTGGTTCCGGCCATATATGATAATGATGGCATTTTTTATGCGGGAAGTTTCTCATTGTTTCCCGGGGAAGTCTTAGGGATGTGGTGTTTCTTACAGGCCAAAACCATTCTTTATCATGCACCGGGAGCGCTGGATTCGCTCGCGCTTTTAACGAACCTCAGGCAGGCCTCCGTCCGCCGCTTATTTTGGCGGGCTCCCCCTATTGCACGACCTGGGTAATACAGCCTGCACAATCCTCTACGAGGCGCGCCCACCGTATCCCGAAATGTGGCAAACAGCAGGTACCTTCCCAGTACAGTGATCATAAGGCGACTAGAGCGTGTTCTGAAGGGGCCAGGCACCTAGTTTTGATATTGTGTGCAACACAGAGCGTCTCTGACGACTATGTATGAGAGTATGATAGACAGATGTCTGTAATAAATAAATCATCATCATCAACAGCCCATAGCAGTCCACTGCTGGACATAGGGCTCTGCAATGTCACGCCACTGAGTAAGATCCTCGGCTTGTCTTTGGCGGCTATCCATAACCCGGGATTCTTCGTATCCGTTACCACGACCGCCACCGTAATCAGCAATAGCAGGGCGACCGGGACCCGGCCATGGGTCTTTCTTGCTATTCATTGGAGGTTTTGCCCATAATCGTGATGCTGAGCAAGCGGGTTGGCGATACATAATATATATGGCGATAGAATAAATAAATAAAAAAATACGGGTTGCACGGGGTGCCGACAGAAGTGAACAATTTTATAGCAATAAATGTTTTTTTTTTATTTATCTAGACGCGTTCGCGGTCTGCTTTATGTACATGCATATATGCACACACTATAGCTGCGTCTCGTAACGGTGTAGCGAGTCCAGCGATTTTATCTCATCTAAAAATATGCGTACCGCGCTAAAAGAAGTTTTCACTTCAAAAATTAAGGTATATACATTTGCCTTGCCCTTCAGGTGCACAAGCATGTTGAGTAGCTTCCTGGTACCATGCAATTTAGTAAGTTATTGCTGCTGCAGAAGCTAGTGAATATCATTTAATTGCAGTCTTACTTTCACACACCTAGGATGGGTTGACCATGAGTACTGACTATTAAACCATTGTCTTTTTTTAACCTTCACTGTCTAAGCATTTGGCAATGCATGTGGACATAGACAAATTTTCAGAAATAAGAGAGGAGTTACGTTTTGCAATTAAACTGAGAATAGGATTTAAAAGTTAATAGTCCGCATTAATTTTAACTATTTGAGTATATATCGTTTTTTGGTAAATAATAATGTAGATATGTTAATCATTTGTCGACGATATCGCACGAATACAACTGTTTTTATAAGGCCGCAGCAAACGTAATGAAAATGATGCGACTGCGACACGACTAAAACAAAGTCAGTCGATAAATTGTAAAGCTTGCTCACCGCGAGCACGTAACTAAACACAGGACAGCATTTGTATTAAACGATTGTATTACTATTAATTATTATAATTAGTCGGGTTTGCACTCATAGTTATTAAGGCTAGGATTCTTTGATTTCCACAGGGGTCACGCGCAGATTGGGGAGTCTGCGTGCTCATACCGAGTGGCCCCGGGAAGACGGTGGTGCGCACGTGGTCACGTGTCTCCGTGTGCGCAGCACAGCGCACAGCGAGACTTGGGGGGATCCTTTACAATCCTCCCCGAGAAGTGTCTGGGGGGCGGCCTTTTTACAGCCGCTTGCCCTCCGCTAGAGGGGGTGACCGCTTTACAGTCATCCCCTCCAAGATGTGCATAAATGCGTGGCACCAATGAGCGGCTCTAGTGTGATCTTACGAGGACCTGGAGCCCCTCTTCGGTGCCGAAGATGACCGCTCCAGTGGCTTTAGCCGGTAGGAGTCCGGCATACCCCTTCGCCCTTCCCCGGGGTGGAGGAAGTTCCATGTAGAATTTCCACTGGACTATAAAAAAAAGGATTCTTCGATTTATAAATGGAGATAGTTCACAGAAGGTCCCACCTTTCTCTGTGACTACATTTGAGTTTGCCAAATATTTTTGAAAAATCGTAGTGTTTTACCATTTCATAGCAAGGATCCTCCAAGTTGCCGACGGAAATTAGGTTCACTCACGCTTCAAGAGTTGAATACTTATTGCATTCCTACTTCTCAGTGTTTTTATATGTATATTATCATCATCATCATATCGGCCATTTATACGTCCACTGCTGAACAAAGGCCTCCCCCATAGATTTTCACAACTGTGTCATCATTTTGGGGGGTATTTGCCAATACTCACCACGCTTGGCAGGCGGGTTGGTGAGCGCAGTATGGCTACCGTTTCACAGAAGGGACGCTGCTGCCCATCCCACTGGTTTAGATTCCCTTAGTCGCTTTTTGCGACATCCACGGGAGGAGATGGAGTGGTGCTATATTCTTAATCCGGACACCACACGGAAATCATTATACGATAATATATTATACATCTATATATTAGTTATTTCCCTTTCAATGTACGGAAGCTCCTCTTGCAATTTCTTGGATATTGTTATAAGATGTAAAAGTCATATTATCTTGTATCAGAAAGACTAGGCTTTGTGGTTCGAGCACGATCTCTCATATTTTAAGTAAAGCACAAGACCTACACATACCTATGCTTTGTGGTTTGTGCACGATCTCTCATACTTCAAGTAAAGCATGTTGACGATAGGGACATATTAGCGTCAGCTCTTTTCTGCACATGTGGTTTCCCTGGTAACCAAATATATCTGAAGTGCTATTTGCACTGTATAGCTGCTATATTTAGTTTTCATCAATGTATTGATAAAGTTTTAAACAACTTGTATATGTTCTTAATATCTTGTTCAATATTGTAATCTCAAGTATTTCAAAACAGTATCAATGGAGTTTTTTGCCGGTTCTTCTCCTTAGGATCAACTAATTGGAACCGTGCGACTTAAATTCTGAAGTTTCATAAGTAGTTGGTTTATTTGAATAAAAAAAACACTTTTTTTTACTTTTGATCAATATTATAATTAAGTATAACAAACAGAACTTACCTAAACTAGCATGTGCTTTGATGCCTCCAAGATTCCGTACCCTGAACAGGCTTGACTTTTTGAAGGCGCAATTAATTTTGAAGCCGAAATCGGATTCCAGTACACATGTCGGCTGCGCAATTTCTGAAAATAAAGAATTTAGTTTTAATGACAAGATACACCTTAGAGGATCTCAGACGTGTACCCCACATACGATGAATCCCATTTCAAATATCAAAATGGCTGATAGGTTCGCTAAATTAGCAGCAACGGATGGTTTGGAAATTTCAATACTGCCACATTATACCGAGGTGCTAATAAAGTTCAAAAATAAATGTTATAGCAAATTTAAAGAATATTTCGATGAAAGGAGCAGAGAAAAAGGTATATGGTTTAAAACAATCTAGTGTCAGTCTCCTCAAATTCCCTGGTTTTATAATAGTAAACTAAGTAGAGCCTACATCGTAGGATTAAACAGATTACGTTCCGGACATTATCCTTCTAGAAAATTCGCATTCTTAATGAAGAAAGTCGACTCTCCTAATTGCGATGTATGTGGCATGATAAATGATGTTCAGCACGTCCTTGTGGAATGTGTTAAAAACCAAAGAGCAAGAGAATTAATGGTACAAACATTTAACATAAATAAATATGATCAAGGAGCCTTTTTAAGTTTATTAGCAGAACCAACATCTGATGCTGCTAAATTTTTTGTGGAAAATATGATTTTGCACCAATAATTCTTTATTAAAAAAAAATGTATATGTGTTTGTAGATATTAAGTTTAGGTAACGCTAGGGCTCGCTTATCCTTGGAGACAAATGCCCTTAAATAAATAAAGAATTAAAAAAAAAAAAACAAAATCGTGGATTAACAAAATGTACCTCGTTGGTATAATTGTTTATACCATTATTTAAAACCCTAGTGACGAGGCGGGCAAGTCGTTCGTCTAGTAATATACGTCTCGCCTGCCCATTACAACTGTCATGCTATCCAGGTTTTGTCCTGCATGTGTTAGTGTAGGTCATCCTTATCATCATCATATCAGCCATGGGACGTCCGCTGCTTAGCAAAAACTTGTGTCGTCATTTTGGGGTAGTAGCAGTGTCACGCATGCCCATAACAATTGTAATGCTATCCAGGTTTTGTCCTGCGTGACACCACACTACGCTTATCACCTCGAGGCATTCGTTATTTAGTCTCTTATGCCCAGTAATTTCACAAAGTATTTGTAAAATGAAGAGTAAACTTATTTATTTATTACTAGCTGGGACCCGCGGTTTCACCCGCGTTTTATATAAAAGAAACTTGACATAGAATATATATATTGGATTTCAAGGGTTTTTTATTTTTTGCGCGGAACCCTAATGATTTTTCTAAAATAAAAGTAGCCTAAGTTATTTCTTATAACATCAGCTATCTGCCAGTGAAAGTCCCGTCAAAATCGGTCCAGCCGTTTCGGAGATTACCCGGAACAAACAGACAGACAGACAAAAAATTTAAAAACGTTTTTTTTGTTATAGGTACCGTATATACTTTCATATGCATTTAGTAAAAAGCTGTTATTTTGACATTACAAACAGACACTTCAATTTTATTTATTTGTATAGATTATATATGGGTTAATTTTTTGGGTAATTACGGCCCACAGATATATAAGCCTCGATATAATATACAAGTACAGTGATAGCCTACGCTTGCCTTCCATACAGGGGACTCTGACTTTTCGGATTCATGTGCAGATCAGAATTAGCTGAAGGATAACATCGTGAGGAAACCTGCACACCTGAGAGGGCTCCAAATTGTTCTCAATGTGTGTAGTCCGGTAGTCCGTTTGCCCGCACTGCGTGGTGGAATAAGGCAAGTCTCGTAGTAAGAAAAGGCCCGTGCCCAGCAGTGGGAGAGTAATGGGCTGATTATGTATGTATACAATATACAAAATGTCTTATATACTAAAGACAAATATTAAATTTATATCTTAACACTAGACAGTTTTTTAACGTTGTGACGGTGACATAAACTTGGTGTTAATTAACATAGGAAGACAGATACTTAATAGCTGTTATAATATTTTTTTAAACAACTCTATCAAGTATACACCTAACATATTGATCTCGAAAATGTTTGCCAATAAACCCCATCTCGATATAATTACATCGTTCAACCTCCAAGGTCTTCGATTTCCATTCTATTAAGAATTCAATTAATCGACAGTTTCCTTTAGTTTAATAATTATTACCCATTAAGTAAGTATACCCGAAGCAGCATTTGAACCAATAAATGGTGTTATCTGACGATTCTGTATCAGAGTGCTTGGTATGTAATTTACTTGATTTGGACCTAATTTCATGGTTGTTTGCAGTAGAAAAAATACTCGTAGAGCGAATAATCGACTGTAAGAGTGTTAACACATAGCGATCAAACTGAAGAATTTATTAGAATTTAGATCTGCAGATTATATAATAATTGAATTAAGTTAGTTAGTTTAAAAAAGCGTTGCCCCACACTACACTAGGATTTCTCCTGTGTCGTGGGTGCGTTTACAGACACAAATTCCACACACACAATACAGCCAGACCCGGAACAACTACCTGCAGATCTTACAAATATTTGTTCCGTGCGGGAATCGAACCCACGACCCGGTGCGCAGCAGCCGACTGTATCAGCCACTGCGCCAACCGTGACGTCAAAAAGTTTGTGAACCCTACTTAATCAGAAGATAGTGTAACCGCCTGGACAATGAAATAGGACGGATGATGACAGTTCCTTTACTTAGTATAGCAGCAAGATCTGTCAGACGTGATTCGAGTCCAGTTCTTAAACAATTTTTATCGGTATCACTACTGAGGACCAATCCTCGTTTTCTTTTTTTTAAATATATTGCCCATCTAGTCTCAAGTCGTAAACGTCACAAATGGTATTCTCCTAAACGTTCTAACTAACAAATAACGTACGATGTGAATTTACATTGTAATCAAAATTTGATCCAAGCTGAAACAGTATTCTGCTGATATTTTGAACTGACACAGGTAATAAAATTGGTATTCTCGTCCTTAAATAAACGGAAAAATTGAGATTGAAATGAAGATTAGATTGGGATCATATTGAAACTGGACTGGACTTAAAGAGGAGCAGAATACCAAGTATCTGTCAATTTATAATTTTACTAGCTGCCTGTATTTTTTTTTCCAGTTGAAATTCTACATGTTCTACGTCCTTCACCCCGGGGAAGGGGCATGCCGGACTCCTACCAGCTAAAACCCCTGGAGCGGTCATCTTCGGCACCGAAGTTGGGCTCCACATCCTCGTAAGATCACACTAGAGCCCCCTTTGATGCCGCACCTTTAGGATCGCCCTAACTTCGCACAGGCAGGTACTTGCAAACCCGATTGCAACGCCACCTACCGGATCCATTTGTGAATCTAAACCATCCATGGACCCATATATATCAAACGTACACAAAAAATTATCAGAATCAGCCGTTTAGAAGGAGCTCAGTGACATACACAGGTACCGAAAAGTGTATATATAAGACTAGCTGCCCGCCCCAGCTTCACACAGGCAGAATGTATCTGCCTGAGCGAGGTACATACAGACACCCATACAAACATACACAACAAATTTCATCAACATCGGTCCAGCCGTTTAGGAGAAGTTCAGTGACATACACACGTGCAGAAGAAATATATATATCAGTTTGGTCAACTTTCAGTCAAAGTATAACGAGAATTGGCCCTTTGGTAAAAGTTGTATGGGAACCCGTCAAACCCGCGCTTTGATGTGTTGCATATTCCGGGGCATACAGCAACGAGGCTCATTCTATGCATCAACTCCCAGATTAGGAAAGTATATGTGTAGGAAATCTACAGAAAACAAAATAGGGAGATTCAAATCAATTACCGAATTTATATCGTATCGGCGATTTATACGTCCACTGCTGAACAAAGGCGTCCCCCATAGATTTTCACAACTGTGTCATCATTCTAGGGGGTATTTGCCAATACTCACCACGCTTGGCAGGCGGGTTGGTGAGTGCAGTATGGCTACCGTTTCACAGAAGGGACGCTGCTGCCCATCCCTCTGGTTTAGAGTCCCTTAGTCGCCTTTTACGACATCGGGACGAGATGGAGTGGTGCTATATTCTTAACCCGGACACCACACGAAATGTATATAATTATTTGAAACCTCAATACCCGTAGTTGCTACTCATGCTGATTGCATCTAAATAAGAGATTTAAAGAGGATGAGCACATAAATTATCGACGGCTATATCCTATTGCTAAAGTTAGTACAATTTATTAGCAATTAACTTCGAATTTTACTGGCGATACGTAATGCCCGTCCAGGATGGCTGGCCTAGATTTCTCTTCGCCCTACAGTTTGTATTGAGTCACAATGTAGTTGAATTGGAAAAGTATAAAACACTGAAAGATCAGAAATGATTGGAGGAGTATATACAAACTCGAACTCTAATTAAATTCTTAAAACTCTTAGGTCTACAATTTCAAAAAGAAATGCTGCCTACCTACATAGAGGTACAAATATTTCGCAATCGTTTCAGCCGAGTAAAGTCCACTGCTGGACAAAGATCGCCACAACGACCGGTCTGGGCGTGTGCTTATTGCTGTCCATCCTCCAGTTTATCCCATAGTTACCTTTACGATACCCACGGGATGAGATGGATTGGTGCTATTCGTAGCCGGCCACACGGTATTAATTTCGCAATAAAAAAAAACCTGATTATAGCTATTAAAATCAATCGCTGTGAGAAAATGTTGAACGATAACGATGAGTGTAATATGAAATATCCATAGGTACCCCCTTTTAATAACATATTACGAAGACCCACAATTCCACACTATTGTTCCCCTCATTTTTCTACACAGTGATATGGCTAAAACACGGCCCTTCGCCGAGCCGAGCGTGTATCTACGCGAGTATTCGATTCGTTTCGATATTCCGGGGCGGGGTCTTCACTCCAGAACCCTTTTTCCACAACAGCCATCAGTTCTGCGAGCATTGCATCGCCCATTGCTACTTCAGCTTATCATCTTTTCAGCTATGTCGGCAACTTTAGTTTTTCCACGGATCTCCTCATTTCTGATTCGATGTCGCTGAGAAAATTACCAAAGTTCACACCATAGCTCGCTAAGTCACCTTGAGCTTTCTTATGAGGCCCATGATGACTAACCATATGTCACTCACAACCATATGGCCATATAGCACACACTGGTTAAAGAATTTCTTGATCGGAAATGAATCGGTACCCACTAGGTATCGGTACTCAGAACTGTAGACAAAAAAACATTACCTACTTCGACGTTTTGCCCATTTCCTTAATACATTCAGTTTTATTATGTAGGTACGTAATAAGGCAAAAAGTTTAAATTCTATCAGTTCTCAACCCTAAAACCTTCACTTCCTATGTGCCTTGAGGGTCCGTTCACCCGGACTTGTGACTTCACGGTAGTGACCGCCTACCTACTGAATTTGTTGTTTAATGGTTTCTGAGTACTAAGGTGATATTGGTAAGTTATTTGAAAGCAACGTAAAATTTCGGATAGGCACGCTGCAAGAGTAGGTAGGTCTTGAATTAAATTCTTCACTCTTAGATCTTGTTAATACTTTTGAGATGTGTCTGTATTTATCGACATCTTTGGGCGACGTACGTGACCTCTCACTTCCGGTTGTGGTTCTTTCCGGAGCCCGTGGAATGCCGTCGCCTTCTTTTGTGAGAACGTAGTGCACGCAAAGAAGGCAGCAGAGCGGGGGAGGGAAGACACCACCTCACTTCCCCCTAAAAAATGCACCGGGCGCTGAAAAGCACTGCATGCTGGCACAATCGCAGCGTAACTGCACGAACTCTTCGATAAAGCAGCAACGGAATAGAGGGCTAGGGTCAGCTTATAAGCTCCACAAAGGTCGAGGTGCGTTCGATGTCAGGTGAGCCCGACATATAGCCGACAATAGATTATATTAGAACGGCACCGATACGGAGGCCGTCAGACTAAGTGACTGGTTTAAAAACTGCCGGGCGTACGGTCCAATGCGCGCACAAATTCCGCACCACACTAGGATTTCTCCTGTGTCGTGGGTGCGTTTACAGATATTAATTCCACATACAATACACCCAGACCAGATCATACAAATATTTGTTCCGTGCGGGAATCGAACCCACGACCCGGAGCGCAGCAGCTGACTGTATCAGCCACTGCACCAACCGTGCCGTCAAATCTATGGGGGAGGCCTTTGTTCAGCAGTGGATGTAATGGCTGATATGATGATGATGATGATGACTTTACCCAGAACGTAGTCTCGTCTGATGGTAGTCCATCTGAACTCCGTAACCTAATCACTTGAGTGCAGCGGTGTCCTAAGCTTAGACAGGTTATCAGACATTTGGGCTTCTTACTACCAATAACGACAGGCATATGTTTTGAAAGAAAGAAAGAAAACATTTATTCAGTCACAACAAAAGAGACAATATATGTATATACAAACAAAAGGATAAGTGATAAAATAATAAAAAGTATAACAGTTGCGTGTGCCTCGCGGTTGTGCTCATATTGTTGTGTTCAGTGTGTGCCAGATGGAAGCCCGGCGCTGGTTTTCGACTATACCCTGTGTTTTCGTATATACTTATTTTCTTAAAAAGTAGTCGTCGTAATTTTATGTATAACCAATTTATTTCGTTTTTTATAAAGAACAAAATATACAGGGTGTCCAGTAAATAGCACGACATACTGCAGGGGTTGACAGCTTGGGTCAATACATACCAAAAAAACAATATATGTTCAGCAAAATCTTACGGATTTAGTACAAAATTTTCCGAAATATCGAAAAATCTCTACCTTGACACAGATTTTTAAGCATCTCGTAATGAAAAATTCCTTTTCTAGTTTTTTTTTTACCTAAAGTTATTTGTGAATATTTACTTTACTCGTTGATAAGTCTTTATTCTATTAAAAACTAAAATGTTTTCAAGAAATACAATTCGTATTTAAAATTTCACAGTACAATTTTCTTATCGAAAATTTTGTAGGTACGACTGTAAATCCGTGAGATTTTGCTAAACATATATTGTGTTTTCTTGGTAGGTATTGACCCAAGCTCTCACCCCCTGCAGTATGTCGTGCTATTTACTGGACATCCTGTATGTGATATTAATACCAACTCAGCCGTCATTGATGTTTAAGTCGCAAATTATTCTCTCAAGACTTTCTTAAAATATTTGGAACTGACTGTTTAAAGTACCTACGTTATTTACGGTCCGTTAAGGGAAAAACCTATTATACAGATTTTATCTGACCAACGGGGATAACCCGAATTAAAATGATGTTACACTGTCCTACCACAGCGTTCTTCCGGACACACTGATTGACGAGTGCCTATATACAGTATGCCAGATATTCAACAGGAAATGTACCGTTACTGGACCGAAGTACTGGATATTATTAAGTAAACATATGAATTTCTGTGACCCAAACACAGACGTGTACCGTATGTAAATTAATTTTGAATACGCGAAGGTCGCGTTTGGGTGACAAATTATAAATTTTAATGTAAAGTTTTGCAAACTGTAGGTACCGTGGCACATATCAAATGAAAAGACTTGTTGTGAAGATCTGTTGAGGAAAGTTTTTCTGTAAATCTAAAATTATTAATTTTAAAGTTATTTCAGTAAAAAGATGTAAATTTACCATTTCCCCAAACATACCTCTAAAATAAGGAAACTACGGAGCTTAAAAATAATAATAATTACTCTGGGCAGTCGTTATCTCACCATGGGATAAGGTAATCCTGGAGGGCAGATTAAAGCAGCTGCTTGATTTCTACCTACTTTTTGACATAAAAAAAGTATATCATAAGAAAAAAAACAAGTATATTAAGAAGCTTACAGAACGCAGGGCAGTTTGTGGCGAGCTGAATGTGATTGGCGATACTGCGTACCCGAATGCTCCAGAGAGTCGGTCAGGGCCTCGTCTCCGCTTGCCTTTATTGGTCGGTTGGAGTGGAACCCCATGAGTGCCCGCAGGATTTCCAAATCTGGCTTGCCTTAGTTGGCCGATCAGAGCGGGGCCGCCAGAGCTATATGCTCGGGAGTGGAAGTGTCTAATAGCGTAATAACGGGGAAACCCGCTCCGAGTCTTCGAGACGCGCGGTGGTGAAACCGGTGCCGCACCTCTCGACACCCCTAGCTGGGTCTTTAGGGGACCCATCTTGTGAGTGGCGAGTCACCGTATGCCACAGAATTTCACTTTAAAGGTTGAAAGGCAGACGACATTGTTCCCGTATTTATTAGTCTTTATATTCCATGTAAAACCCATTGCAATAGACCTTATCGTTATAGTTTTCCATCTCATACAATAGCCTTACACAACCGGGGACAATCCATGACTTCATTTTATAGTGCAGCTATGGAGAGTCCCCGGTTGGTGTCCCATTACATTTAAGATTAAAATTCTCTAAAGGGCCTCTGCGTGTTGGACCCATATCCCCGCGTAAGCCTGTCAAAAGACCGGGTTTCCCCTTACACGGGATATAAACCAGTGAAAAGAGAGACATATAATAATATAGTTCATTACTTATAGATAGCAGGAAAACCTAAAAGAAGTCTATGGTCTTAAAATACCATAATTACATTTGCAGTTGGAATGTATGGCAGAACACGTTTTCAACTACGACATTAAGTTTGTTTTTGAGATAAATTATTAGTACTATTCGTTCGACTTACCTAGGCCAGGCATCCGTCACTCTCACTCGTACCTACCGTTCCAAAGATAACATAATATGCATCGTACGGAACCCTCTCCACGCGACTTCAACTCGTGGTTGCCCGATATTTTTTGTATTGATTCTGTATTACAAATGTATTATAAAAAATGGATATGTTGGTGAAAAATTAGGTACAATTTTTTCACTGGCTCAATCAGGAGAATCGCGGTCTGAATCAACACTTCCGAAGTAAAAGGTGATTAATTTGGCACCAACTATAGGTATGACGCCTAGATATATTAGTGTCGGAGGAGAACTTAGTATGCATTGACAAAAAATAGGTAGGTATACATTTGTGTAATGTTTTTTTGTCTATATAGCATTCAAATTTCTTTCAAAATTGTTTTTTATTTCAACCTAATACGCGCATCTATGTTTTGAATTTAATAAATATTCAACTTTCGAAACGGAAATTTATCGTAAAATAAGAAATCGATTTAGAGCTTGTTGAATTCAGATGGCATAATTATTTATATTCAAAATTGAAGAACGGTCATTATATTTTATTGAAAACATGCCGCGTAGGCACCACCTTATACAAATCAGTGAACTGGGTCGTTTGGATTAATATGATTTGTAGACGGAAGTATAAACATCGAAAGCTATAATATGCTAACAGCATTTTAATATTTGGGTTTCACATATTAAATATAGAATAGAAAGAACTACCGCTCGCTCACTCATCATTTATCATCAAAAAAGTCCCGGTACCATAAAAACTACTCATCATTTCGGCGGAATAAAGTCCACTGCTGGACACAGGCCTCCCCCAAAGATCACCAAAACGACCGATATCGGTGTGCTGTATGCCCATTGGGGGTTTTGCCATAATCGCCACGTTTGGCAGGCGGGTTGGCGATCGCAGTTGAGTAGTTAATGTATTCGAGGGACGCTGCTGCCCATCCTCCGTCTAATCCCTTAGTCGGCTTTTACGACACCCACGGGATGAGATGGGTTGGTGCTATTCGTAGCCGGCACTACACGGCACATAAAAACTACACAATCTAAAAAAACTGGAAACGGACGCATCCGCTATGAAAGGATTTTGTAATAGATAAACGGAGTGTATCCAGATTAAGAATGTGCCACTCCATATCCTCTCTTGAAATTCGTAAAAGGCGACTAAGGGACTCTAAACCAGAGGGATGGGCAGCAGCGTACCTTCTGTTGAACAGTAGCAATGTTGCGCTTTGTTCAGGAGTGGACGTCGTCTGATGATGATGATGAAACGGGATTAAAATTCCACATAGGTAGAGTTACGGGCTGAGTTCACTTATATTCCGGTCAACATAATATTAAGTAAAGTTATACATAGCTGACGTTAAGTATAGACGCTCAACAAAGTCTGCACTGTGCGAACATGCCTTAGACAAACCCAACCATTTTCTTCGTTTCAATCAACCTCAAATCCTCGCGAAAGAGACGCTAATATATACCAAGATTGTTTCGTGAGGCTATTGAAATTTAAAAAAACAAGATAGTTTGGCAGATACCACCAGTTTGGAATCCTATTTTTAAAATAATAAAGTCCCAAACAACATACCACACTAAAAAAACATCAAGACACTGTGAGTAATCATTGCGAGCATCGAAATAACTTTTGATTAAAATTGTACGGTAGATAATATAAAATAACTTTTTAGAATCTGTAATGACGCCTGTCACCTTAGTCACCATGCGACTATGAATGCTGAAAAGTGTTCGAAACGTCAGGAAAACAAAACTCTATAATATACGCGATGTAGTCTGTTCAAAATAGTTTTATAATAAAAGTTTAACTGTCATAACACTCTTGACCCTGAAAAATTACTATATACTAGCTGGGACCCGCGGTTTCAACCGCGTTTAATTTAAAAGAAATTTAGAGTACTTCGACATAGACATTTGACATAGAATATATATGTATTGGATTTCGTGGGTTTTAATTTTTTTACGCGGTACCCTAATTATTTTTCTAAAATAAAAGTAGCCCAAGTTATTCCTTATAACATCTGCGAGTGAAAGTCCCGTAAAAATCGGTCTAGCCGTTTCAGATATTACCCGGAACCGACAGACAGACAAACAAAAATTTAAAAATTGTTTTTTTGTTATATGTACCGTATATACTTTAATATGCGTTTGGTAAAAAGCTGTTATTTTGACATTACAAACAGACACTTCAATTTTATTTATTTGTATAGATGTATCGATATATTGCAATGTTATTTATAGTTATTGCTGTAATGACACGATCGTTTTGCTTTCGATTAAAAGCAGATCTCACAAGGTCGGTTTACCCAACATCTGATTGTAATTCAACCGCGAGATCTATGTGAATAAGCTCCTTGTGGTCATCGGATTAAGAACATAGCACCACTCACTTCATCAGTCTCCTCCGTGGATGTCGTAAAAGGCGAGTAAAGTACTCGAAACTTGAAATCGAAATTTCCATATTTATGTCATTTAGGGGGGAATTTGCCAGTATTCACCACGATTGGCAGGCGGGTTAGTGGGCGCAGTATGGCTACTGTTCCACAGAAGGGACGCTGCTGCCCATCCCTTTGCGTAAAAGTTCCTTAGTCGCCTTTTATGACATCCACAGGAGGAGATGAGTGGTGCTGTATTCTTTATCCGGACATCATATGGATAAAACGAGCATAATGTTTAGTAATTCGTATCTTCTTAAGAAGAAAAGAAAGAATAATGAAAGAAAGTCAGCGGGCAACAACTTTCCTCCTTTGAAATAGCAGCCATTCTGCGCTCACCAACCCACCAGCCAAGCGTGGTGAGTACTGGCAAATTACCCACTGACAAAAAAGACACAATTGTTGTGAAAGAAATATGGGGGAGGCCTTTGTTCAGCAGTGGACATCCTATGGCTGATATGATGAATCAAAACATGCATCTTTATGACTACATGCGTATATGACCCTTATAAACTTTTAATTAATAGGAGTGACTTTCATTCGGTTTCCGAGATGAATGTCGAGAATCTTTATAATCTATATCTTTCTTTAGTCGGTAGGTTTCAAGAAAAACTTTCACTCGTCAATAATATGGCATTTCCTACTGACTGCTCTGAGTAGAAATGCCGAAACAAAGATTTCTTTTAAAGTCCAGACATATTTAGATACATTATTAGGTGATAAAAACAAAATCTAATACCAGAATGGCCTTTTGAAGATCCATAGACATTTTGGGATGACCTATCCTGACAGACGGCAAGCATGAATCAGTCATTGTATAGCTCAACCCTATTACAGGGAGCTTATGGTTTTCAGAAACCCATGTATTGATGATAATAAAAAATATTAAAATACATAATAATTTGCCTGAATGTAATGTTTAAGAAATACTGGCCATTACACTAATCTTTCTCTCCAAATGGACTTCATGTGGAATTTTCGGAACATTTCGGAAAAAACTTTCCGAAGCAAGGAAACTTTTGCTGGTATAGATAAAAGGTATATGCCATACTATGGCTAAATAGACTGATCTGTTTTTATTTTACACCATTTGTTACTCTATTTTATGTGAAATAAATATATTTAAAAATAATTTGCAATTCCCATCGTAACTTTAAAGAAAACCAATAGAACTTCACTACATGTTTCCCAATGGTTGTTCCAGCAGGGACACCATAAAAACCATAGATATCCGAATTAAAACCATACATGACACAACCAACCATTCATGGTTCATTTACGTACTGTACACGAATATTCTCATAAATACTGTATCAAAGAACATTTGTCGTATCTGCCACGGCACGTGTCTACGAAGGTCGGTGTCTGTATATGGACGTACCTTTATGCTGTTTCGTAACTTTTACTTCAATTACAACTGGCCATGCGCCGTGATAAGCGTAATAATGATGTCGGTAAGCGGTGTAATCGCGATGGAGATCACATAATTTTTACATTCAGTTATCATTTTAACTAAATTAATGTACCACACCACCACCCCATCTCCTCTCGTGGGTGTCGTAAAAGTCGACTAAGAGATTAGCCGGTGGATGGGCAGCAGCGTCCTTCGGGTAAATTAACAACTCCACTGCGATCGCTAACCCGCCTGCCAAGCGTGGCGATTATGGCAAAACCCCCCAATGAGCCCATAACACACCCATATCGGCCGTCGTGGTGATTTTTGGGGGAGGCCTGTGTCCATTGGACTTCAATCGGCCGAAATGATGAAAATAAATAAAATTTCATATGCATAATTATCAAAGTTTACAAATCGGCAAATTATATCAGTATCAGTAGCAGTGATAGCCTAGTGGTTATACGCTTGCCGTCCATACTGGAGGATCTGGGTACGATCCCGGCTCGCACCTCAGACTTTTCGGATTCATATGCGGATCAGAATTTGACTCCTTTTTTTTATACAAACGTTGCCAGACACTAGGATTTCTCCTGTGTCGTAGGTGCGTTTACAAACACAAATTCCAGACACAAACCTAAACCTAGAACTAAACTTCCTCATCATGAGAAAAGGTCCGTGCCCAGCAGTGGGACAGTTATAGTCTGATAATAAAAAATATCTGCCTGTAACTCTCCCGGGCACGGTTGTTTCGGTGCGTACCTGCACAGGATTGGACGTGAGGCCACGGCACAATGCCACCATTGTGAATGCGACCAAGACACCGCGCGGCACACGCTCGAGGCGTGCCCCGCGTGGGCCGCCGAGCGGCGGATCCTGGTCGATCGGATCGGGCAAGATCTCTCTCTGCCAGCAGTAGTGTCGGCTATGTTGGCAGAGCACGAAAACTAGAATGCAGTGGTCTCCTTCTGTGAGAGCGTCATGGTCGGTATGGATCGGGAGAGGGCCGACCCCGCTCGAAGAAGGAGGAGACGGCGCCGGGGTAAAAACCACCCTGGCGCCTAATTCCCACACGCCTGAAACCCCCTGCCGCTGCTGTGAGGCAGGGGACCTCTGAGTTCGCGGGTGCGTAGATTGGGGAATCTGCGTGCCTACACCGAGCGACCCAAGAGAAGACGGTAGCACGCATGTGGTCACGCGCTACCGTGGGACGCTTTGGGGGATCCTTTACAATCCCCTCGGGGAGCTGACCGCTTTACAGTCACCCTCTCAGGGATGTGTCTATAGGCGTGGCACTAGTGGGCGGCTCTAGTGTGATCATACGAGGACCTGGAGCCTCCCTTAGGTGCCGAAGATGACCGCTCCAGTGGTTTTAGCCGGTAGGAGTCCGGCATACCCCTTCGCCCTTCCCCGGGGCGAAGGAAGTTCATGAAGAATTTCCACTGGGCACCAATAAAAAAATAAAAAAAGTGCTAAAACCTATATTGACACAGAGAACAAACGAGAAGTGATCATCATGCTTGCTCACTGTATGTTGCCGGTTTCAGACCATTATACATCCAGGTTTCCTCAGGATGTCATCCTTAACCGTTAAAGATGAATGAATAATGAAGTACATATGACACCAATAACTGATAACACGTAGAACTGATGGCCGTTGGGGCAAAAAGGTTCTCGAGTGGAGACTGCGCACCGGAAAACGCAGCGTGGCACGGTCTCCAACGAGGTGGACAGACGACCTGGTGAAGGTCGCTGGGAGTCGTAAGATGAAGGCGGCATGTAACCGCTCGTTGTGGAAATCGAAGGGGGAGGCCTTTGTTCAGTAGTGGACGTCCTGTGGCTGATATGATGATGATGATGATGATGACACTTATAAATAAATAATCACACTGACTAATGGAAGTTCTTTTAGCATCTCTAACTTGTCGCCATTGGAGTTGGTTGGTTGATGGTTCTCGAGTGACGGAGAATCAACGATTGACAGATGTCCTGGTGGAGGAACCTGCTAAGTGTTGCCCGTAGGATGTGGGTGGCATGTAACCGGTCATTGATAGAACATACCTTTGTGTAGCGGTGGATATCCTTCGGCTTATATGATGAAGAAAATTTGATCTTCTCGAAACCACTGATTGGAATCCTGTTCTTCGACACAGTTAGGACTTTCACGTGCAGATAGCTGATGTTATAAGGAGTAAATCAGGCTACTTTTATTTGATGCGCGCATAAAACCCATGAAATCCAATAAATATACTCTTACATATTTCCTACTCCTCCTTTTTCTTTTCTAATTAATTTCGGTGCGGGTTCCAGTTATTCATTTCTCTGGGACACACCGAGCTTCATTGATCGGTGTTCTTTTCGGTGGTCGCCATTGTAGATCCCGGCTTACAGGAGTTGCAGTGGTTGGGAAAGTGTGGCGAGCTCGTCCCAAAAAAAAAAAAAAACTCTTACTCTATATGTCAACCGTCTATGCCGAAGTACTCTGAATTACTTGTAAGTAATCCGATTTCTTTCAAGTTACACGGCGGATGAAGCCGCGGGACATACCTAGTTACTGAATAAATTATTCAAAGGAATTGAATTGACAAGTGCGGCTTAACTTTGCAGATCAATCGATCTGTGCGGTAGGCATTTCACCACATACTCTTTCAGTTTCTGTCTTACACAATTAAAATCTTTATCCTGTACGTACTGATGCAAATGGTCATTGACCCATTATGACGTAACATGGCACCAGTTTGTATCATGTATTCTGCTTTTTTGTTTTTTATTGATGTCCAGTGGAAATTCTACATGGAACTTCCTTAGCCCCGGGGAAGGGCGAAGGGGTATGCTGGACTCCTACCGGCTAAAACCACTGGATCGATCATCTTCCACCCGTTGGTTCCACGCCTTTAGGCACATCACGGAGGGGATGACTTTAAAGCGGTCACCCCTGCTCACGGAGGGAACGCGACTGTAAAAAGGTCGCCCCCAGGCACTTCTCGGGAAGGATTGTAAAGGGTCCCCCAAGCCTCGCTTTGCACTGAGCTGCGCACACGGCAGCACGTGGCCACGAACGCACCGCCGCCTTCCCGGTCATGTATCCTGCCTGTTGCGGATTTGTCGGAGAAAGGCACCAATTTGATTATAGCCTATAGGAAACGTAAAATGTTTTTAATTCATACATTTAATACTTATAATCCATTTATTATGAACTTCCTCCGTCCCGGGGGAGGGGTGAAGGGGCACGGCAGGCTCCTACTCGCTAAACCACTGGAGCCGTCAGCTTCGGCACTGAAGGGGGGTTCCAGGTCTTCGTAAGATCACACTAGGGCCCTACACTGATGCCACGCCTTTAAGCACATCTCGGAGGGGATGACTGTAAAGCGGTCCCCCCTCTAGCGGACGGAAGGCGTCTGTCAAACGGTCGCCCCCAGGCACTTCTCGGGGAGGATTGTAAAGGGGGATCCTTTACAATCCTCCCCGAGCCATGATGCGCACGGCGGCGGCACGTGACCAACTGACCACGTGCGCGCCACCGTCTTCCCGGGGGTGACGAAAGCAGCCTACCAGAGATTTCGCGCCAATGCATTGTTGACTCCGACATACCGGTTTTACTAACATTACTGAAAAAAATGGCGTTTGATATTTACCCGGTATTTGCTATTTAATGCTTCTTACGTGCTATTGAACTATCCCCGACGATATGTGACATTTACGCTATAATGTACGTAATTATACGTGTGGTGTCCGGATTATAGCACCACTCCATCTCCGCCCGTGGATGTCGTAAAAGGCGACTAAGGGAATCCAAACCAGAGGGATGGGCAGCAGCGTCCCTTCTGTAAAGCGGTAGCCATACTGCGCTCACCAACCCGCCTGCCAAGCGTGGTGAGTATTGGCAAATATCCCCCAAAACGATGACACAGTTATGGAATCTAAGGGGGAGGCCTTTGTTCAGCAGTGGACGTATAAATGGCCGATATGAGGTATGAAGTACGTAATTTCAAAATGTGAATCCGCTGTCCGTGCGAGAACGCTGCCGGATGTTTCGGAGAAAGGCAGTGGCTTACTTACTAGGTAGTTGTACAGTTAGCAAAAAACTTGTATGTGGTTATTGGGAAATCCGACCTTTTTAAGTTTCCTTTTCAAGAATATTATGAACCTAGTAAAAAAAAAACACAGAATTATGCAGGAAAGTAAAGCTGTACCTATAATGTTAAGAAATACGAATTATAAGTAATATTAGTTGCACGATATGCTTAGGCAATCTAGATTAGTGTCTTTGGTGAAAACCGTCCTTGTTAAAAACCTTTAAGAATATATATAATAATAATTCTAAATAATGGAGGATTCAGATAACATTTTTTTTTACCTTTATGTTTACTTTTATAAACTGTATCTTTCTATTTTGGATTATTTTTCTGACTCTACCTACTTAAAGGTTATGCGCGTTCATTTCATTGTTTAGGTGGCCAATATGACAATATAATATAATAATTATGGAATAAAGTAAAACAGACGAATAATTGAAAATAAATAATAGATTTGCGGAAGACATCAACATTAACAATGCTTTAAAATTTGATAAAGCTTTTAATATTCGTTGGACCTACTTTCGTTGGTATGATTTCGGTCATTGTAATATAAGATAATAATATATTTCTTATTAATATTAAATACAGTTTTTTTTTGAAGAAGTGGTAGTAATAATATTAAATAATTGGCTATAAAACATAATCTTTATGAGCCATTAGGTATTTAATTGTATTCCGGATTGTATCAATCTCTTTTTTAATCATTTCTTTATACCATCTAACAATAAATTATTTAATATATAAAATTAACCGTGGTTTTCAAATGTGTCTAATAAACAATGCTTAAATCAGACGCACCAAACCAACCAAACCAAGGTTTCGTAAAAGGCGACTATGGGATTAACCGGAGGATGGGCAGCAGCCCCCTTTAAGTAAATTAACAACTCAACTGCGATCGCCAACCCACCCGCCAAGCATGGCGATTATGACAAAGCCCCAATGACTACACAACACATCCAGACTGGTCGTTGTGGCGATCTTTGGGGGAGCCTTGTGTCCAGCAGTGGACTTATTTCGACTGAACTGATGATGAATATCAGCCCGTAACCTTCTACAACGAGCGGTCATAGGGGGTATTGCCCACGCTTGGCAGGCGGATTGGTGATCGCAGTATGTCAGTATTAGCACACTAGTGGATGCTACTGCCCATCCTCTTGATATCAAGTCGTCTTTAACGACATCCATGTGTGCAGAGGAGTATTCTATTCTATGACTAAACGGCACGGTTGGTGCAGTGGCTGATACAGTCGGCTGCTGCCCCCTGGGTCGTGGGTTTGATTTCCGCACGGAACAAATATTTGTATGATCTGCAGGTAGTTGTTCCGGGTCTGGGTGTATTGTTTGTGGAATTTATGTCTAAACGCACCCACGACGCAGAAGAAATCCTAGTGCAGGCAAAGATAAAAAAATACCGGAAACTGCACGGAATAATACTATTAGATAGATCGACCTGGTTATTTTGGTACAGCACGATGTCCTTATTTTTGAATATTTTTATTTCGATGTTCTTTAAAAGTCTGCATTGTTTGCACTGTCATTTCCAAAACTATTAATTCTCCAGAACGGTCAAAGTGACCTATGCGTCGATACAGCATAAGCTCATGTTTATTAGCTATAACTTGAAAATCTGTTACACTGTATTGAGTCGTGATTTAAGTGACCGATCAAGTGTTGGTTTCGGTTAATGTTCTGCTTCATTAGGTAAAAATGCGTGACAATTGGTAAACCTGGTCTCACGCCTATAAAACGTTGAGGACAGCTGATTTTAATTTACAAAATGAAGAGAAATTATATTCTAGTTGCTTTTACATGAGCATTTTATATTTTAGCTCTTGCATATAACCATTTTATATTTTAGCATTGCATATAGTTATATGCAAGAGCTAAAAAATAAAATGCTCATGTAATTAGTGCTGTTGCACTAATCAGATATTTTTTTAAATATTATATCCGCTTTTATTTACCAGATGCAATCCCGAACATTTTTTATAATATAGGAGGGCAAAGGAATTGCCGGCTCAGAATACCACCACCCCATCTCCTCCCGGGGGTGTCGTAAAAGTCGACTAAGGGATTAACCGGAGGATGGGCAGCAACATCCTTCGAGAACATTAACAACTCAACTGCGATCGCCAACCCGTCTGCCAAGCGTGGTGATTATGGCAAAACCCCCCAATGAGCCCACAACACACCCATATCGGTCGTTGTAGTGATCTTTGGGGGAGGCCTGTGTCCAGCAGTGGACTTCATTCGGCCGAAATCATGAAGGAACTTGCGGCCCGCATAAGCGATCTCCGCCGCTCATAAAATCCGCAACACTGGAAGAGATGACTGTAACGAACTAACTCGTAAGTTGAAATGAATATTGAAAGATTCGCTGACTTGGTTGATGTGCATTTGCAACGTGTGTTTGCACACACAAAGATGATAAGTACCTCAGTTTAGTTATCCCATGTTTATAAGATTCAAAATACAAAATAGCAAACGTAGATCGACACGTTTATATTTTACACACATATCAAAACTTTCTACTTTAGAAACCGAACGTTAACCGACATATATGTTCAGTAAATCCCATAAATTTGGATTATTGAGGGAAAAGTGAAAAGATCCGTGAACGACCGACGCAACGGTGCGTGGACGTAAAAGACGGCGAAGTCTGTGAAATATTAGCATGCATAGCACTACTAAAACTTTGAACTTTAATCTTTTTTTTTTATTTGTGCCCAGTGGAAATTCTTCTTGAACTTCCTTCGCCCCGGGGAAGGGCGAAGGGGTATGCCGGACTCCTACCGGCTAAAACCACTGGGGCGGTCATCATCGGCACCTAAGGGAGGCTCCAGGTCCTCATATGATCACACTAGAGCCGCCCACTGGTACCACGCCTATAGGCACATCTCGGAGAGGGTGACTGTAAAGTTGGGGCTGAACTTAAACCTAATAGACATACTTATACAACATAAAAACTAATTCTTTTCCCTAAAATGTCTGTCCAAATTACAGGTTTCGTGAACCCACCTCAAGTGGACGACCATATTACACTTCTATGTCATGGGAAATTTATTACAGTACCTGTCCTCCAAGTTTAATGCACAGAGAACCCGAGTCCAGTATTAATTTGTTTAGTTTAAAGGTTAATTTGGCTGCGTAATTCTTGTCTTACATATAGTTACATATGTTAAGAGCTAAATTCTTAGCCGGAGGCTGTAATTACACGTGTAAGAGAGGGAGAGAAAAATCATTTTAAAATTACCAAAATCGTGCATGACCAATTTTAGTAGTCGTGCGTATGCATAAAGCGTAATTTATTATCAAAAGAAGTCCACAATACAAGTAGTATACTCTACCACAATAACGAACACAATTCGAATCATCGCGTTCAAATCGCCGTATAATAGCATCAATTGTGCGATGCTCGCGTAACTATTGTTTCATGCAGTTCCATTGATAGCACAGCGGTTTTTGCTGTCAAGTAAATTGTTTGTGACAAATCAGAAGTTAGGTTGTGTGTCATTTAATTTTGCTGTATTGCTTATTTTGGCTTTTATTTCTGTGATATTGTGAATTAATTTGTGCAAAATAATGTATACACAATGGGTAGCTTCTATTAGCTACCCACCTACTTAGCTAGCTAACTGTTAAGAACTTTCGATGTCTTTAGTGTTTAATATATACTGATATAGGTCCATTAGTATCGTCTTAAACCCAATATATTAAGCTAGCTAGCTAAGTAATATACATGTCAAATAACGTCAAGTATTAAAAACTATTTTAACTGCCAATAGTAGCCGATAGGTTCATGATTATTTGTTAAACTCTGCGCCTGCGCTCATAATTACAATTGATACTATCGATGGTCTGTAATTTATAACAGTTTTCGGGTATTGTCATACCACTAGTACCCGGTTGGTAGCCCCTCATAAACAGGGACTCACAACAGCTTTCCAAACGTCTATTACTTAAAAATCTAGCTATCGGTTGTGACATTATAGAAACATTTTGTCTGTTCACCTGACAAAGTTTCCGTCGCGTTTATTAAATTCTGATTCGGCAAAATAACATCATCATTATCATCATTTACGACCACATACATAGGCCTCATATCTTGTACGCCATTCTAACATGTTTTGTGCCAATCTTGTCCAAATCTTTTCAACACATTGGACAATATTATAGACCCATCTTGCTATCGGTCTTCGTGCATTCCACTTGCCCCCTCTCGACCCTCATTCCGCCAGGGATCTACTCCACCTGTCATCACTATATCTAGGCAAATGTCTCACCCAACGTCACATTAGTCTTGTTATAACAGATACCTATATCCTCATCGTTGGTCTTTTCTCTGAAAACCGTATTTAGAACTCGATCATTCAGTGTAATGTCTAACATGGCACGCTCCAGTGCCCGTTCACCGATCTAAATTTTGTGTATAGTTACCTTAGTCGGCGTAGATTTTTCGGTAACATAAGTCATTGTAGACAGGATACATGAGTTAAGGCGACTGGTCTTCAGGCAATGCGGGATTTCTCGATCCCTTAACACATCATCGATTTTGCCGAACACAACCCATGCATTGTAAGAGCGATGTAATTAATAATTAACATATTTATTTTCCTATTCATGATACACTCGGTATCAACTGAAAAACGTAGCGACCGAATCTGAAATACTACAATACGCTCTAAAACCGGCATAAGATCGCTAATAAAGAGCCATAGCTTATCATACAAGAGTGCCTGAGAACCGGCACCATTGCCGAAGCCAAGTAAAGAAGTTGCTAGGTAAAGCCGATAAAGAAGAGGGCCGATACCTATCGGAGATGGAGGATACGGCGCCGGGGTAACAAGCAACCCGGCGCTATGTCCAACACGCCTGAGCCCCTATCTACCCGAGGTTTAGAAGTTATATGGCGAGAGGCCTCGGAGGTTGCAAGCGCACAGACGGGAAGACGGCAGTGCGCACGTGTCATGTCGCCGTGAGGCTTCGGGGGATCGGGCTTCGGAATTTCTGCTATATTTTTTGGGGTTGCGCTGTTCTTCACTGTGACGGCATGGTTGGTGCAATGGCTGATACAGTCGGCTGCTGCGCACCGGGTTGTGGGTTCGATTCCCCCACGGAACAAATATTTGTACGATCTGCAGGTAGTTATTCCGGGTCTAGGTGTATAGTGTGCGGAATTTGTGTTAAAAACACTCCCCGTACGAAACGCAGCAACACAGTTGCTAAATATAATGTTGTTGCATCACATCGGTACTTTGTGACGGCGTAGTACTTCCCCGGCCTCGAGCCAGCCATTTACGAGCTTTAGTCAACTAATGACTAAAGTTAGGCTCTCCCACGCTAACGCCTTGGACAGCACATAATTTTAGTACTCGCGCATTTGGAGAAACATGTGGACTTGCATAAAATAATGTCTTACACATTCATGTCAACCGGTTGTATTATCCCAGAGTGACATCACAGCTCCGGCTTTCGCTGATGTCAGTACATGACCATTAAATATTATCTTTATAACGCTGGCCACTTTCCATTTCGATGGGAAAGTCATCGCCATGAACGTCACTAGTTTGTCACGGAAAAATTACCATAATATTGGCATATAATTACAATGGTTTAAATGTTTTTGGATTGGCTCCGATTACGTTGATGTTTCTATGTGATTGTATTGTAAACGTGAGACATCATTACGTATAATGGTTTTAGCAAACTTGAATATAAAGCCTTTGAACTTCCTAAATCTGAAAATGATTCATACGATGTTTTACTAAGAAATGCGCAGAATACACTGCCTTCTTTACTTTCGCGAAAAATCATAGGAAGGACGAACGACCAGAAGAGAATCCAGCATCATCATCATCATCAGCCGAAGGATATCTATCCACTGCTAAACAAAGCCCTCCTATAGATTTCTACAACGACCGGTTGCCGCCCGCTTCCAATTCCTTTACAGGCTGTCTGTCCATCTCGTTGGAGGCCGTCCCACGCTGCGTTTTCCGGTGCGCCGTCTCCACTCGAGAACTGGAGCTACGGCTATCAGTTCTACAAGCTATGTGCCCATTACCACTTTGGTTTACTAATTCGTAGAACTCGACATAGGCCAAGAAAATGCTAGTATAAGAAATGAGTTACCTACAGTTATTGATACCAACGCACTGGATAACTATGCTAAGTAAGATCGTAATATTTGTACCATTTGGCTGATATTACTCTATAGTATTATCGCATAATTATGCGAACTCCAGTCTGATAGTCCTTTGAGGCAGTATTTGTTATCAAATTGGATTATTGGTCCACGATCTATTACTGTAAACTTGTATATCTAAAAACCTAGGACGATTTAAAAAATCGTCCGCTTCCCATAGGTGCCGAAGATGACCGCTTCAGTGGTTTTCGCCGGTAGGAGTCCGGCATATCCCTTCGCCCTTCCCCGGCGCGCAGGAAGCTCATGAAGAATTTCCACCAACAAAAAAAATAAAGCGGCATGTGACCGCTCGTTGTGGGAAATCTAACGGGGAGGCATTTGTTCAGCAGTGGTGCCCTGATATGATGAAATGTTAGATTGATTATTAATTTCGGCCGTTAGCCGGAACCACACGGATAATGTATATAAGTATCCCATTAAAAACCCTTTGATAAAGAACCCGAATATACGTAGACAGAACGGTATACTTACAACATAAGTAACATTATACTAGAGAAGTTCAGAACATTACTTATTATTATTATTGTAACAGTACTGCCAGCTCACTATGCTAGTTACCGTTATGACGGTCATTAGATCACCGGGTGAACACTCTGTTGTGATTATGTTGAATAATGATAAATAAGTGGGACATTGTGCAAGAGAGAATTAGCAGAGATAGGTTAAGTGTAATAATGGATGTGTAACTAATTACTTTTTGCGACGTTAGCAAAATATTAATGAATGAACTGGTAATAGAGATGTGATGCCTCAAATGTTTGAGCTAAGTTTCTTAAGAAAGCTCAAGACCACTCAGCGAGCTATGGAAAGAGTTATTTTGTTTTATTGTAGCTATCAGCAAATCTTAAAGCTAACAACTGCTAATGGAAATGTTTACAGTTTTTTGTCGAATTGTGGTCAATATCACAAGATTCCTGAGACAAACAGAGTGCCCTGTGTGGGCTGCCGTGGAGCGGATTTTGTCGTTCGTATCGGACAAGATCTCTATCTCTGCCAGCAGTAGTGTCGGCTATGCTAGCAGAGATCTGTGGTATATTTCTCTGAGAGCGTCATGTTCCAGAAAGAGACCGCAAAACGGAATCGGGTGAGGGCCGATCCTGCTTGGAGAAGGCGTCCATGACCAACGCCCCTGAGCTCCCTGTCATCATCTTGTAGCGGGAAGTCTCGGGGGTCGCGATCGTGGAGATTGGGGAATCTACTCTTTCTCTTTCTCATACAGATGGCTTTGTATGCTGTGTACCCCGAGAGGAAGGACCGAAAATAAATGGTATAAGCAAGCTTAAAAAGCTACTCTTTCTTACTCTCGGGTAAGCGTCGTCGCCATTTGGGCGGATTATTTTTATTGTCGCCTCCCCTTCCCTAGAGGGGGTGACCGCTTTAGATTTATGAAATAAATGTGCCTAAAGGCATAGCACCAATGGAAGACTAGTCTGACGAGGACCTGGAACTCCCTTCTGTGCCGAAGATGATCCCTCCGGTGGTTTTAGCCGGTAGGAGTGCGGTTCCTCCACCTATCTCCGGGGCGGAGGAACTACGTGAGGTATTTCCAATAGGCTAATCTAAATACAAATGCGTCGCCAAAGAGTAGTCTACCGTAGGCGTCGCGTTTCATGTAAGAGGTGCGACCTTGCACCTCATGAGCCGCAGAACTCATTAAAAGTTGATCTATTAAGTATCTTAGGTTAGATATCTCATTTTATAACTTGTTAATAAGAACATTATATCATTTACTTTTAAATGTATTATTCTGAAATTGATTCGGTTGTCAGTTTTGTCACTCAGATGCTAACTCGGAAGAATGTCGCGGTAGTTCGAGAGTTGGATCTCGACCACGATTTTGTATACATTCTGAATGAAAAAGTGTTACCTGAAGCGAAGATATTTTACTGAATGAGGGTCTACGCAACCCTGAAAGTCGAGTCCCGCAAAAACTTAAGCCCTATTTACTATTGGCCGAATACCGAAATGCCACTTAATATTTAGGTCCCGCGTTAACTATTTGAGAAACCCGTTTTTGGTAGGAAACCAGGCGGCTCAAATAGATAAAGCGGGACTTATTATTAAGTGGCGTTTCAGTATTCGGCCGTCTGTGTAGTAATAATTATTATGCATTCAAAGTGTCTAACATAGAAAAAGCCGTAAAGCGGAGAGAGCCACTTGACAAATTTTACGACGCATTGTTCGCCGTAAAGAAGCACGTTTTCACGATGTAATATTATGTACCTACTTATGTTCTGTCATTATAATGACCAGTAACTTTTGTTATATTACATTTACAACAAACTTTTGTTAAGATGAAGCTTTGTAATCTTGGTATGAATCTGTGAAAAGAGCTGAATATATTTCTTTACATCTTCCTTTAGTGGCGTAAAAAGCGCTTAAGGGTGATTATTTCTTGGGTATCTGTGGTGCTGAAAGGTGGTAGGACCAGATATAACGGTTCCGTATGGATTCAACCTTTGTATTTGCTCCATGGATTCAACGCATAGATATTTTGTAATTAAAAATTAATTTATGGTACCTAAAAATTTTAGTATCTGGATAAATGGTAAAATAATGCAATCACAACCACTTAGGCTAACATCATATGTCGCGGGTCCGGATCCGGTTCCAATAAATAGCTCCTGACTGACCCGGCCTTATGGCACTAATTACTGATATAACTTTAAATTATAAGACTTCAGTGCGAACTCTTAAAAGGCCGAAGGAGCCGCGGACTGATTAGCTAAAAACAGCAACAGCAGACGCGATAGCAGCTATCGCGCAGCCAAAGATCCACCGGTGGCAAAGCGTCAAAAAAATGGCTATTACATAAGGCATCGCCCGCCAGTCGCTATTGTGGAAGATGCATAGTTACTAGCGCCAGTAGTGACCAGTGGAACTAAAAAGAATGAATGTTTTTAGTTCATTGATTGTCCGACAGAGGCGCGTCAGAGATCTTCGCCTGTTTAGTCGCTATCGGCAAATAGGTAATACAAATTGACGTTTGACAGCGGCGTTGGAGCAATTTACGCCTGTTGCAAAGCATATGCGACTTAGGTAATCAGCCCGCCGTTAAGTTTACAATTTATTGGTGTAATACTTGTAGTACATACTTAAGTACAATAGTAATGAGATTTTACTATTCACGATATTTTTTCCTTACTAATGCCTCAACTAAGGCGTATACGGTGCGTGTCCGGATTAAGAATGTAGCACCACTTCATCTCCTCCCGTGGATGCTGTAAAAGGCGACTAAGGGACTCTACGCCAGAGGAATGGGTCGCAGCGTCCCTTTGGTGAACTAATAGCCATACTGCGCTCACCACCCGCCTGCCAAGCGTGATGAGAACTGGCAAGTACCCTCTAAAATGGCGACACGATTGTTATGGAAGTGTGGAGGTCTTTTTTCAGAAGTGGACATCTAGTGGTTGATATGATTATTGCAAAAGGAAAAGAGAACCTGTTTTTTATTAACCCGATTCCTTTAACCTGCCGGTTGACTCCTGTAAGTAAAGTTCACTAAACTTGTAGGACTTTGTTGACGACACGGTTGAGGCAGTGGCTGATACAGTCGGCTGCTGCGCTCCGGGTTGTGGGTTCGATTCCCGCACGGAACAAATATTTGTATGATCTGCAAGTAGTTGTTCCGAGTCTTGTTTGTGGAATTTATGTCTGTGTATGCACCCATGACACAGGAAAAAAGCTAGTTGGGGTAACGTCCTTTAACGGACTAAATACAGCATAAATCGTAGAAAACCAAATCAATTGTCTGCAGTGGATTTTTTCTTTCATAAATTTTGTTTACTAATAATTACGACATTACTTTAATTCATTTTTTACTTTATAACTTTGTTTTAAATTTTTATTTCGGACTAAGTATAATTTTGCTACTTTAGTCTCATGTTAACTTAGGCGCCTGTGTTAGTTAAGTTTATGAACCTTTAATAGCAAATCATGTAGGTCCTTCCTTAATTTTAACATCCATAATTGTATATTTACTCATGTTTTACAAAATAAATATGTCTTTATCAAACATTTTTAAGATAATATATTTATCGCGCCAATCGAATCAACAGTCGTCTTCCAATTAACATCAGCCCATACAATAAATCTATCGGAACCCTGTTATAAACATAAGTAACGCGATAAATCAAAGACGAATCATTACACAACCACAGGTTAGGGGTTACCAACCATACTATGTATGTAATCAACGAACAAAGCATCCACTGCGTCTTTTGCAAAGTTCAAATGTCTCGGGTGTAAAGGTCAGTGTTCAATGAAAGACATACACACCATTTTTAAACAAGGAAATAGTATTGCAAGTAATTTTTTTAAACATGTTTCTCCATATCCTTACCAGTAAATTTTGTCGTATCGGCGTACCCAGATCATGAATAACTAACTATGAGTGTTTATCTATTCGACGGTCGACCCTATACGCTACATATCTTCTAAAGCAACAACTATTTGTAGTAGATTTCGCACATGCTTGAATTAAATTTAAAAATCAATAATGGTTTTACATAGGTGGAAGCTCTCTAATTTGCAAATTTCATATATCTATAAACACAGGAAAGCCGAAGTCCCATCAGATTTAATTGTGCTGCAAGCAGAGGCCCAATTATTCTCGTAATTAATTTACACCATGACTGAAAGTTGACCGAACTGAGATTAAACTACGAATTGACTATATATATAGGTATTCTGCTCCTCTTGAAGTGGAGTCTGATTTCAATATGATTCAATTCAGTCTCATTATTTTGACGTTTATTTAACGAAAATTGTAGTACCCGTGTCACTTCAAAATGTTAGCAGAATACCGTTTTGGCTTCGATCAACCATCGATCTCATCACAATATAAGTTCACCTTTGGCGTTGTTTGTTAGTTGAGTAGAAAGCCATCTGTGACATTTACGACCCAGAGACTAGATTGCACTATATTTTGAACATTTTAATTACGAGAATTAGCCCTCTGGCGATACTTTAAGCCGTCAAATACCTACATATGAATCTCATGATACGCGTACGTATTTAAATATAATGTCACGTATAT
Source organism: Diloba caeruleocephala (assembly GCA_947459985.1). Taxonomy (NCBI): domain Eukaryota; kingdom Metazoa; phylum Arthropoda; class Insecta; order Lepidoptera; family Noctuidae; genus Diloba; species Diloba caeruleocephala. Next base: position 19,274,760 of record OX381624.1, read on the forward strand.
CTCTAGAAGAGTTAGTCTAATTGCAAGTTAACAATGTTAGGTCCTGCGGATAGAAGACGAGCATTTTACGAAAACACAGTCATCCTCAACGCTGGTACTGAGAATTAGATAACAAAAAATGGTAACAAAATAAACAATTATCAATGCCTTACTCGATTTAACACGCATTCGAGAGGCGCGCCTACGGCCACTAAACCAATAAAGCATTTACAGATAGATGACCTATCGGAATTATTGACACAAGATGCTATCAATTGCTTAACATCAATTTACATATTCTGAAGCGTTGCAAAAGGTATCTGAAATATCGTTACAACGCTATATAAAAACAGACAATGCATCGCCATTATAAACATGGCTATATATTTGTTCATCAATCAAAGTGATAGTAATAACGCAACGATATAACCAATGCTTTTTATTAAAACGAATAATAGAATAGTTATGAGAATACCATAATAATATTTGGTTTAGAAATACCAAGTGTTATATTTATTACATTGCGATGGTCACGATAAGATATTGCTGTGTCACAGATTTCTAAATAGTTACTACCCATCGAGTACTTTTAACCGTAAGTGTTTATAAGAACGCAACGAGAAGCTGCAAATTATGTAAACAAACTACCGGGTACTTTTTGGTCGCGGGGAAATCCGCCTGGAAAGGGTGGAAGGGAGTACACGTGCGGGACTCTTAGCGGCTAAAACCACATTGCGTTCCTTCCACTTACCTATGGATGGGGCTGCTAAATTTGCTAGGCATTAGGCCGATAGATATCAGGCGGTTACTTAGTCTGATAGACTTCTCTGACCAGCTGCAAATTTCTTCGGAGAGGCACGCGCAGAATTCAGCGACGGGCTAAGTAAGTTTGTTGCCTGCAGGCCGCTAGGCTAGAGGCTAGAGATCGGTCATTACCCTCCGACGCCCGGTATGTTTACTGGGAAGAGAGATGGTTTGTTCCTATCCACTGCAACTCTACTGCCTCCTTTGCGTGTATAACGTTCTCGCAAAAGGAGGCAACAGCATCCCACATGGTGGTGCACGATGGACTGAACGATGGCCGGAAACGACTGGTCACCATCTTCGACCGCCACGAGTACTTACGTCGAGACATCCGAGCTGGGCACTCATCCAGCGAGTGCCGCGCCGTGTCCTCCGGGCAGACTCCACAGTGTATGCAACCAGGCGTCTCTTCCCGAAACTGCCCGAAACAAAACGTACTCTGTGTATATATAAAATGTACTCTGTGCCCGAAACTACCGAATTTACGTTACGCATTGACGGATGGTGACAGCTGGCGATCAATAAAATCCAACCAAACGCGTGAAAACAATTCAATTTGGCGGGTTCATATCGAATGGTAGGAACGATTTTGTTTCATGTGCCGTCAACATTTTTAGTGACCTAGTTAAATAGTGTATTGCGTATTCTTGATTAGAAGGCGAAAGGTTCTTTCTTGAGAATTCTGTGATTACATTTCGTTATATCAGTTTTTTTTTGCCAAAATATAATTCTTATCATGCTCTGATTCTACAGCCAGGATCCTCTCCTTGCGATGGAACTCTTGAACGGGTACTGGTATCGACTTGTACTTTAATTGATTCGTTTGAATGTAAAAAAACATGTACTTTTGAAAGCTTCTCGCTACTAAAGTTTATAATTAGGAAGAATTCAAGAAAAAAAACCCTATCTAATACTAAAAACTGTTGTTCCAACAATGTTGCTACTTCCCTCCGGTATTATACTGGTATATGTACTGTGACGGCGTGGTACTTCCTCGGTCGGTCGTGTGGTGCCGGCTACGAATAGCACCAACCCATCTCATCTCTTGGGTGTCGTAAAAGGCCTTAACCGATCGCCAACCCGCCTGCCAAGTGTGGCGGTTATGACAAAACCACCCAATGAGCACACAACACACCGATATCGGTTGATGTAGTGATCTTTGGGGGAGGCCTGTGTCCAGCAGTGGACTTTATTTGGCCGAAATGAAGATGATGATGAACTAATGAATACAACTCGGCTTTCAAGCAAGTAAAATTCCAGCAATCGTAATCGCTTTTGATTGACATATATGGATACCTACGATTGCAAAAGTTGTACGCAATTAGGCTGCCGGATTCCCACCTTATTATTTAGTTATCTAGAAGAATCTAGCTGGCTAAATGGCATAGCCAAAACGGACTTAAGACGATTCAGCCAGCCAAATTCTTGAATGGATCTCTACCGAACTATTTAGGGTCAACTTCACCAACAAAACAGGCTTTATACCAGTTAGCTTCATCATAATCCGATAAAATTATATTGAGGGAGCGGATACTAAGCAAGTAGTGGCAAGATTTCGACACAGATAACGCTCACGGGCCACATAATTATAATGTAGGCCCTGATATCAATCGGCCGCCATTGCCAAAACTATGACCTTACGGATTAATGACGCTCTAACCTCACGTGCTATTAAAATTATGTATAATTTTCGCGATAATGGTGTCAAAGTTATGGGAACTTTAATGCGTTATGCTGATTTGTGGGTGAGATATGATTTTGTAAGAATTAATATGCACTATATTAATTCTTACAAAATCATATTTACCATTTATAAATTGTAGCATCATGTTCAACATCTCTGAAAAACCGCAACTACTCTGCCCAACAGAAACTAATCAGACAGATGCCGAGTACTAAAACGTCACTTAATATTTAAATCCCGGTTAACTATTTGAGACGCCCGGATCGCATTATATCGGTGTGTCAGAAAAGGAGTAGTAGATGTTCTCTTATTCAGGTATCACAAAGGATAGATTATTTACTCTCACATTAAAATGTGTACAGGCCATTATAACCTAATAAATATACGTATTAATTTAATTCTGAAGTGCTGCAGACAACATTTATAAATAAACAAGTGTAAAGGCCGCGAATATGAAGATAGATAGATAGATATCGTGTAACGTACAGGAAAGTAACTTTACTTGCTAGAAACATGATATAATACGATGTAACAACAAATGAGTATACAACCCAGTGAGAAGACGTACAAATCATTCGCCTGGTGATAAGGGTCACGCCAACCCATAACAATTGTAATACTACTCAAAAACTGACGGCACGGTTGATGCAGTGGCTGATACAGTCGACTGCTGCATCCCGGGTCGTGGGTTCGATTCCCGCACGGAACAAATATTAGTAGGTAGTTGTTCCGGCTCTGGGTAATACACCCTGTGTGGAATTTGTTTCTGTAAACGCACCCACGACACTGGAGAAATACTAGTGTAGGGCAACGTTTAAAAATAATTGTCCTGAGTGACCGCAGGGTCGTCACTTCGCGGCGTTAGTTATTGAGTCTCTTAAGTCCAGTAATTTCACTAGCTACTACTACGACCTTCAAACCGGCACACAGTAATGTAGTTTACATATTACTTGAACGTAGCTCAAACCTGCGCGCCCATTTCGATCTTAACTTGCCGACCATCAGGCAATTTATGAAACAAGCGTCTAAACGCTATCTCGATTCTGCCCTGTCCCACCCAAATCCCCTTGTGGTATCAGCCGCCGACTACGAACCCTCCCGTATCAGTAGAGTACGCCGCCCGAGACACGTTCTGGTCGATCCAGACGATAAAATCACGTTAGATCACATAAAGAGACTCGCGTTGTCTCATTCACTTAACACCCGACCGTTGTACCGCCCTCGCCGCCGAGGATGCCCGCCTTACCGACGTCGCGGAGGCCTATCGCCGCGTCACCTTCCCGTTCAAGTTCACTTCTCCCTCCCGTCTCGTGCTCGCGCCGGCCCGTACCGAGCCTGTAGCTTTAAATATCCCTAATACAATTTAAATAATACCGATCCAGCTGTCCCCAAAACAATAGCTTGTTATCCCCAGCAACGCTCTAAGCTAAGGTCCGTGTCCCGCAGGGGGCGCCCTTAGCGTAAGTTGCTTAGTTATTTAATATTAATTTTAAGCCTGGCTGGAGGCATCTTTTGAAGCCTCCAGCGTTTGAAGCGTTTGGCGAAGCAGAAGCGTCAGCCGGTACCCTTGATATCTTATGGCGCCATGCACACCTACGCGACCACAATGCGGAACGACCGTGTCAGCAGAGCGGGACGCACGCGTCCAGTGGCAGACGATTTATTAACAAATTAGGTAAATAGGTACACGATTCGCGCCGTAGTCACGCAGGTATCCAGTCTAGTTTCGCGTTATAGACGTTCCCGCGTTTCTAACTCTCAGGTGTGGCCAAAACATTACTGCTCTATGCTATGCTATGCTACCGAATATCTGACCCTGCGGTGGTACCTACCTATCTGAACTCTTGCCATAAGAGACCTACGACCAGAGAGCGATGTTCAAAATCTTCCATCAGTAACAAAATATTATAGCATAATATTTATCTAGACGCGTTCGCGGTCTGCTATATGTACATGCTTATATGCACACACTATAGCTGCGTCTCGTAACGGTGTCGCGAGTCCAGAGATTTTATCTCATCTAAAAATATGCGTACCGCGCTAAAAGAAGTTTAAGAAGTTTTCACTTCAAAAATGATTTAAAAAAAACCTTTCCATACAATAATCCATAAAACTAAATTCAAACAAATTTTCATCATCATCATCACCATATCAGCCAAATGACGTCCACTACTGAACAAAAGCTTCTCCCATAGATTTCCACAAGTGTGTCCTCATTTACCAGTACTCACCACGCTTAGCAGGCGGGATAGTGACCGCAGAATGAACTGTTCCACAGAAGGGATGCTGCTGCCCATTTCTCTGGTTTAGAGTCCGTTAATCACCTTTACGACGTCCACGGAAGATGATGGAGTGGTACTATAGTCTTAATCCAGACACACCAGGAATTTTAGTCAGTCCAGTTTCCGCGTTCCAAGTTGTAGATTTCCTATTGAAAAGAACAGAACGGACCATTTAGGAATAAAAAGGCGATAACATAAAGAACCGCACAGTTGACTTATGAATTAGTGGAAACCGCATATGTCTTGTGGTAGTAGTTTCACCTTAACATGTATCATGTACACCCATCACCGTGCCACGTGGTCGGCAGACTTTCGAAACAATATCGTTCACGAATTACATTATTTTAGGGTTATCCGTTGCCGTGTTATCAGAATGCCACCACCCCATTTCATCCCATGGGTGTCGTACAAGTCGACTAAGGGATTAACCGGAGGATGGGCAGCAGCGTCCTTCGAGCACACAACAACTCAACTGCGATCGCCAACCCGTCTGCCAAGCGTGGCGATTATGGCAAGACCCCCCACTGAGCATACTACACACCCAATCGGTTGATGTGGTGATCTTTGGGGGAGGCCTGTCCAGCAGTGGACTTTATTCGTCCGAAATGATGAGGGTTATCCGACTGCGAAGACTATGCTTATAGCAATTAATTATAAGCCATCGTAGTCTATAGAACTGGATGCTGGTATCATATCGGCCATTTATACGTCCACTGCTGAACAAAGGCCTCCCCCATGAATTTTCACAATTGTGTCATCATTTTGGGGGGTATTTGCCAATACTCACCCCGCTTGGCAGGCGGGTTGGTGAGCGCAGTATGGCTACCTTTTCACAGAAGGGACGCTGCTGCCCATCCCTCTGGTTTAGATTCCCTTAGTCGCCTTTTACGACATCCACGGGATGAGATGGAGTGGTGCATTATTCTTAATCCGGACACCACACGGAATACCGGACACCACACGAAATATCATCATTTCGGCCGAATGCAGTCTACTGCTGGACACAGGCCTCCCGCAAAGATAACCACAACGACCGATATGAGTGTGTTGTGGGCTTATTGGGGGGTTTTTCCATAATCGCCACGCTTGGCAGACGGGTTGGCGATCGCAGTTGAGCTGTTAATGTACTCGAAGGACGCTGTTGCCCATCCTCCGGTTAATCCCTTAGTCGACTTTTACGACACCCACGGGAGGAGATGGGGTGGTGGTATTCTGAGCCGGCACCACACGGCCAGTGGATAGATATATTTGATATATATACCAAATATATCTGTTTGATATTAAACTATATTGAGCAAAAATAAAGTTATTAAGTATGGTTGGCAACCCTAGGTGGATTGGTGATCACAGAATGTTATTATTAGACGCACGGAAGGATGCCGCTGCCCATTCTCTTGATATCAACCCTTAGGCACCTTTCAGTGGGGTGGTCTATTCTCTGCCGGGAACCACAAGGAACTGGCGCTTTTACATGGATAGTTAAAATAGCTTAAATCCGGCAACAACAGATAATCACGTATGGGTCGAAGCTGCCACAGACTGTTCGAACAATTGCTTCACTGTGTATTGCCATTCTCGACGGCAAATAATTACTAGAAGGCTTCGGCCCACGTGTCACCTGTTTATTAAACGTGTCATTGAAATGCGTATTGAATGTTTCGCGGCATTGATACGGGGACAACCAGTAGCCGTAAACCGCAGCATTAATTAATGTAATTAATACTATCAGATGTTATGTTATAATAAATAAATGTATGACTGATTTACTGACAAATAATAAATATATAGCCCAAAAATTTTCTAATCCTTGGGGACCACCAAATAATTGTAATGACGTAAATTTAGGTTACATTACATAAATCTTCTTTCTTAGATATTTACTTGTCTTTATAGTCAAGCAAGCAGCACCACTCCATCTCCTCCCGTTAGATGTCGTAAAAGGCGACTAAGGGACTCTATAAGGAGGGAGAGGGATGGTCAGCAGCGTCCCGTCTGTGGAACAGTAGTCATTCTGCGCTCACCAATCCGCCTGCCAAGCGTGGTGAGTATCCGTAAATACCCCCCAAACTGATGAAAAAATTATGTTTGTAATTCTATGAAGGAAGCCTTTGTTCAGCACTGGCTGTATAAATGGCTGAAATGATGATGACGATGAAGCTTCGAATTAAACAACAAAAAAACCTTGAGCTTACTGGGGGCTTATTCCGGTTAGTAAGTAATAGAAAACTAATTTAGGACAACAAATAAATGAAAATATTTGGAACATCCAAAGTTCTCACCTCGAACGCTACTGTGGATGCGTTACCCGCGCTCTACGGTGGTCACATAAAAGCAAGGTAATTGCCCGGAATTCATTTGTCTGGTTAAGCATCTATATCCCTCTCGGGATAAGTGCGAGAAGTTCACTTAGTTGCGCACCGACCAGTGTCACGGCTCGATGTGAATCATAATAGACGATGCACGAAGTATACTGCTATTGTGGAAGAAAAAGACGTTTTATTTCATTAATAAGTAAACACAACGTAAATCGATATTGTAGATAAAAATTGTATTTTGTATTTTTTTTTTACGCGGTCTAAGGGCGATCGGCGCGCTTTTTTGTAGTGCAATAATGTTCGTGTATGGCGTGTCTATGTGTAAAATTTCATTGTTTATAATAGTGCAATTCAAAAGGCTTCCCCAGATATGTAACCCAGGATTAGTCTTGCGTAGCACCACACCACACTCTTATGCCCAGTAGTTTCACTAGCTACAGTGCCCTTCCCCCTCTGAGATGTGCCTCTGATCTTACGAGGACCTGGAGCCCTCCTTCGGTGCCCAAGTTGACCAAGTTGACTCCAGTTTTAGCCGGTAGGAGCTCGGCATTTTGCTTTTCTTTTGATAAAACGTTGCCCCTCACTATGATTTCTCCTGTGTCGTGGGTACAAACACAAATTCCACACACAATATCTCCTTACAATATTCCCTTCGCGCTTTCCCGGGGTAAAGGCAGTTAAAGAAATTTACTGTGCCTTTATAACCAGAACACAGTAATGTTTAGACATCCGGTTCTAAGCGATTAATAGTTTAAAGACTAGTGCTCAGCGGCGAATATCTGGCACTGGAGTGGTACCTACCTAGCCGGCCTCTTAGACCTGTAAAGGTCCTCGAGTAAAGCTGTTGCCAGGAAACATAAATATTTATTACTACGTCTGTATCAGAAAACAAGCTGTTCTATTTTAAATGCATATGCATAAGATTGCTGCCATAAAAATATAATATTTCCCAATTTAACGACTAAAGCCGTTTGACATTTCCCAGAGTTAAGAAAGTTATTGACATTGACTTTAATTAATTGTCAATAGAAGATTTCAAATACCTATTATAGTTATAATATCGAAAACCCGACAAATTAGGGATGGATCGAACAGTCGAAGGGGCCTTTCTTCGTTTGTGTGATCCCGTGCCCGAGACACCTTTTATTGATCCGGTGGAAATACCTCATGTACTTCCTTCGCCCCAGGAAAAGGCGAAGGGGCATGCCGGACTCCTACCGGCTAAAACCACCGGAGTGATCATCTTCAGCACCGTAGAGAGGCTCTAGGAACTCGAAAGATCTCCATCTAGAGCCACCCATTGGTGCCACGCCTTTAGGCATATCTCGGAGGGGATGACTGTATGGCGGTCATCCCCTCTAGTGGAGGGCATCTCTCGAGGGAATTGTAAAAGATCCCCGAGGCCTCACTATACGCTGTGCTGCGCACACAGCGGTACGTGACCACATGCACACCGCTGTCTTCCCGTGGGTCGCTCGGTATGAGCACGCAGATTTCCCAATAAGCGTGCTCGCGACCCCCAAGGCTCCCTGCCGTATAAGACGACAGGGGGCTCAGGCGTGTTGGACACGGGCACCGCGGCGGTTGTTACCCCGGCTCCGTGTCCTCCTCCTCCGAGCGGGATCGGCCCTCTCCCGATCCCGCTCTGCGACCTCCTTCCGAAGCATTACGCTCTCATAGAAGGATTTGTGTGATCCCGTGCCCGAGACACCTAACACGTATTAGTTCCGTACCATTCAATCTGTGATCCACCTCTGAGATGACAAAACGCTTGGAGAACAATTTGCCTTGTAAGTCGGTAAACGTTATAGATACAAGGTACATTATCATACTTACAGTGTTACTAAAGTGAAGGAACAGAGAAGTTTCACAACGCAGAAATCTCAAATATCCATACTCATCGCGCTCCGCTGAGCAGAAACGGGTTGGTCAAGACTTTTATTAAAACTGTGTGAGTAAACATTTTGTGTCGATTTACAAAGTGGACCTCTACTATGAGGTCAGTAGAAGACGGTGTAGCACGCCACTACCACCGACAAGGGGGTGTAGTGGAGCACAACTAGGTACCTAAATCTCCCGAACGCGGACTGAAACAAACGAATCGTGCTACGGCGTCGAGTGTAAGGCTGGGTTGCGCCAAGTAACTATAACGATAACTAACGCCTCACCAGCCGTCAAATCACTGGTTAAGCTAAATACGGGTTGCACCATTGTAACAATGGTCGAAATGACGTCACATTTAACGATAACAATAACCGCTCAAATTCGGGTGGTTATGGGTTAAAGTTACGGTTATATTACGCATTGTGTGTCAATTGCTATACAATTCTAACCTAGCTATACATTGTGTTATCAAACAAAATACTGATTTTAATCTCTCTATTGGGAAGTTCACAATTTAATGTTAATTTTTAAAAAAAATTTTTAAAAAACGTTGCCCCACACTAGGATTTCTCCTGTGTCGTGGGGGCATTTACAGACACAAATTTCACGCACAATACACCCAGACCCGGAACAACTACCTGCAGATCATACAAATATTTGTTCCGTGCGGGAATCGAACCCACGACCCGGAGTTAGCGTTGTTAGCGTAAGTAATAAAAGCAAGCGTGTTGTCAGTCCCAAAAAAATTACCTATGTACATTTTTGGGAAATAAAACGCCTTTTCACTTGTCACCCTTTTAACTTTAACTATTACATTTTGCTTGACGGTGCAACAGTAAATAGTTTAATACATACATATAATCACGCCTCTCTCCCGTAGGGGTGGGCAGAGACCACTTCTTTCCACTTGCTACGATCCTTACATACTTGTTTCGCTTCGTCCACTTTCATTATTCCCTTCATACATGCTCTTCGGTTTAGGGTACTCTTGACCTGGCCTTTTTCCAAGACGTCCCTGATTTGGTCCTTAAACGTCCGCCTAGGTCTACCCCTTCCAGCACTTTCATTCACACTCGCCTTATACACTTTTTTCGTCAATCGTTCTTCATTCATTCTCTCAACATGGCCAAACCATCTCAGCATACCTTTCTCAATTTTTGTCACTACATCTTTCAGAATGTTTAATTTAAATAGTTTAATTCAATGGTCATTGCTAATGTTACTGTTAAAATTAACTTTGACAGAAACTATAACGGAGCTTTTGGTGCAACGCACCCTAAGGGTCAAATGGTTGCACATACAAAGTATCTCACGAACGCTTGCTCGCCTGTGCCGCGCCGGTTACTTTGAATATGTCCCCTAAATATTGATTTCTAAACTAGACTGTCCCCCATTACTTGGAATGTTCCTATTTCGAGGCCCGTCTAGATATTCTCGTGCTCCTATAATCCCCTTATATCACCCACTCCGCAAAACAGTACTTGGCGCATGCTCTATGATCCCCCGAATTTGTAAACTGTTGAATAGTCACAGAGATATTTTTGACGTGCGTTCTGACTCACTTGGCAAGCTCCACAGAATAACCTGCAACTCTACATAAATTAATTTGATTTTAATTATTATTGTTATTCTTTTTCTATGTTTATTCCAATTGTAGTATAACTTTCTTTACATGCCAATATATGTATTGCTCGTGGCACAATGATTATGTTTATAACGAATGCGGTGCTTACCTATCAGAAATTGTTACACTAAGTTTATTTGTAATTGAATGACTTTGTAATTTTAGTGTAAACAATGGTTGGTGAGCCAATATAGAAAAATATATAAATACACCAGCTTCTTGCTTGCCTCATTTAAGGCATTGCTTAAGCCAAGGCCCGGGTGCCGGACGGCACGGTTGATGCAGTAGCTGATACTCACCACACAGGAGAAATCCTAGTGTGGGGCAATGTTTTTAAAAAAAAAAGTGCTAGGGAGCCGCCTTAGATGTATTACTTAGTTTTTAATGGAGGCTTACGGGGTGGCCAAATTATCTTGCCTAAGCAGCTACATCCCCATAAGCAGACAACGAGAAGCCAAAAAAAACATAATATAGTGGTACATTAATTAAAATGGTTTAGCTGTTACGGCGGCCCGCGACACCGTCGATTATTATTAATCAAGCCTCGAAAAGGGCTTCATCAAAATGTTACAAAGACTTTCTAGGTAGGGAAATTCATCACCCAAAATAATGTTTTATGTGAGTCCTAACATGCGGATAGAGTGAAGAAAGACTAAATGCCTATCACAGAAAATCGATCTGTGAAATAAAGACTCGTTGGGCGCGGCCGGTCTCCACGCTTCGGCCAAGTTCTAAGTAGATTTTCAACGAACTAAAGTACGAAGATGGACCGCCCAAGCGTGTTGGAGACGATGCATGAGCATTCCCACCACGATTATACCAAATCTTGATAACCAGACTAATCTTTTTTTATTCTTTTTGATACATTGCCCTACACTAGGATTTCTCCTGTGTCGTGGGTGCGTTTACAGACACAAATTTCACACACAATACATACACCCAGACCCGGAACAACTATCTGCAGATCATACAAATATTTGTTCCGTGCGGGAATCGAACCCACGACCCGGGGCGCAGCAGTCGACTGTATCAGCCACTGCACCAGCGGTCTATCTGGAGTTATATACCCAGTAATTATACACATTTATTGTTGTTTATTTTATTTAATTGCACACACGCACTCTTAAATAATGTTGTGATGTGCAATGTGTGTGTAAAAATTTCAAGAAAAAGTTTGTGTTTATTTGTTCAAGTGCATTCAAATGCATTGGTCTTAGATTCGAGCGTATGGCCGGTGGGTTACAGCTGAAAACCAGCGTTAGGTGGTCAGTACCACTGCCACCTAACATTATGCTGAGCTGTTGGCCCTTTGGCACTATAATTTGTCACTGTGCAAGATATGTGTTGCCTTTTATTTAGTTTTATGATTTTAATATTTAAGTATATTTTTATTTTGTATGCTATATGTGCCGTGTGGTGCCGGCTCAGAATGTCAGCACCCCATTTCATTCCGTGGGTGTCGTACAAGTCGACAAAGGGATTAACCGGAGGAGGGGCAGCAGCGTCCTTCGAGCACACAACAACTCAACTGCGATCGTCAACCCGTCTGCCAAGCGTGGCGATTATGGCAAGACCCCCCACTGAGCACACAACACACCCATCTCGGTTGTTGTGGTGATCTTTGGGGGAGGCCTGTCCAGCAGTGGACTTTGTTCGGCCGAAATGATGATGCTGTATATGCCAATAAAATCATTTTTCCTTCTTTCTTTCTTTCTAATTCGTATGCGGACGTCAGATTAGGTCTTCTCACCGGAGGAGACTGTTATTCAGTTACCGCCCGCGCCCCGACGAGCCTAGTTGGTAAATGACTAAGATAATGATGATGATGAATCCTTGAATAAAGATGTTGTTTTACCTCTCCTTCAACCGTTCATTTGGACGGTCTATTAGAAGGCCCGTGTACAACAGTACTGGCATAACTGTGACGACTGGTTCCACCCGACGTCACACAAGAACTTACCTGGGAATAAAATAAAAACATATTAATCAAAAGTACCTACATTTTTTTTTTACTTTGCCCCACAATAGTTTTTCTCCTGTGTCGTGGGTGCGTTTACAAACACAAATTCCACACACAATACACCCAGACCCGGAACAAGTACCTGCAGATCGTACAGATATTTGTTCCGTGTGGGAATCGAACCCACGACCCGGTGCGCAGCAGCCGACTGTATCAGCCATGCAGCCAACCGTATCATTCATCTATACAATAAAATAAAATTGAAGTATATATTTCTAATGTGAAAGTAACAGCTTTTTGTTAAATGCGTATGAAAATATATACGGTACTTATAACCTATAAAAAACAAAATTTTAAAACTTTTATCTACCTGTCTGTTTGTACCACATAATCTCCTACGTACATTTTTATCTTCAAATCGTAGTAATAATTAATTAAAATGATTAAAATGAAAATGGTAAACCACTTCAACATTATCCATATGCTTGTATGACAGCGAAAGTGAGCAAATGTTTCTTACGCAAACATAAATAGCGTTTAGGTTACGCGTTTGCAAAAGGTCCTTCTAGAACTCACAGCCTTCAAATTAGAACAATACGACAGTCTAAGTTGTAAACAAACTGAAAAAACCAAAGGTATTTTTATAGGGCAAGCTCGCCCCAGCACTTCTTTCACAGCAACGTCTGTAAGCCAAGATCTACAAAGCATTATCGCAGATAAATGACTATGTGACAAAACTAATGAGAAAAAAGGAGGAGTAGGAAAGAAGATATATTCCAGTTGCAAACGAAAATGTCCATATTTTTACCTTATGTTGGGTAGTCGGTGGATTAACCCCATGACCTCAATAAGCCAGAGATTAATCAAATAACCTCGTTTGTTTATTTACACACAACAACGATATTACACGTATTTGCACATCTTTATTTCGTCAGCTAGCAGCTTAGCGACAGTGCGTGATAATTTCGCAATTAAATCCCCATGAAGCGACCTTTACACAGTACACACTCCTCAAATAGACACTGGTGATTAATTCACGTCATGTCGTTATTTATCGTGTTAAATGGTTAACTAAAGCTTAAGCTTAAAGCCGGGTTCTCCAGCGAATATTTTTTGAAAAGATTACACTAAATCACACATCAATTTGTGGTTTTCGAAAAGATTACAAGATGAATGAGATCGGAAGGGTTTGAAAGCTTTATTTATACTTCTATGTAAAAGTAACAAGTATCATTACACAAAGTGGCAAATAAGCCAGTCCGCACATTGTAAGAAATTTCTGTTACAAAAATTTTAACACACGCCGGAAGGCACTCTACGCATACCTTATGCGCTGTACCCGGCAGACCATACCAAATTTTCCGGACGGATCGTCCGCTCCTAATGCTCTAGATGCATGCTAACCGGACGCCAGAAACTTTTCTTATCCGAATGTCGGAAGGTGCGCTCTTCAAACATTTTGTACTGGACCCCGCACACCATCAGAAATTCAAACCGGAAAATTTAATCGAAATTTCTAATAATGTGCGGGATGTACGGAATGTCATGCGGCGCTGTTCTGACAGAAAATTTCTGACCATGTGCGTCCGGACTTAATCATCATTTTAGGGCTAAAGCACATACGATACTTTTCGCGATCAGCGATTTAGCGGCTGCATCGCATTTTGGCGACTTCTGCCTTTGAGGGTGATATTAAATTCGCGCGTTTTAACGAATCTATTGGTGTTGCATTGCATTGGCTATCGGAGAGCTGAAGCGAGGGCAAGAAGGCAGGGGGCAGAAGCACGCACTCGTTCTGACTGGTATTTTTTTTAAAGAAAGAGTGATAGCACGTAGCTTATCATACAGTCCAGCTGCATCTAGCTTCCGAGACGAACGGTCAAATGTGCGGAGGTAAGAGTCCGGTCGAAACATCTAGCTTCCAATCCTGATGATCAAAGTATTGTTGGCCCTTAGACGGTGGATCAGACTACGATTCTTTTTCGAAAATAATAACATATTAATTATTCATCAAAATGTTAATGTTTACCACAGAGTCAAACCAAAACAGGTGGCGGTCAATGACCTCAAGCGTCTGTCCTATGTTCGAGTGGTTGGTTACCAAACATATCCGCAGTGCCCGTCTTGCGCATCCTAGTTGTACGACATGGATACGTATGTAAGCATAAATATTTTGGATAGATAGTACTGATACATATCCCCGCGTGAGCCCATTAAAAAACCGGGTTCATTTTTGAAGAGGATTCCCATTAAAAGATATTTTTCAAATTATTATCTATGATTAGTTTCAGTAGGTACTCCAGCGCCACGCATGTGGTCACGCGCCGCCGTGGGACGCTTTGGGGGATCCTTTACAATCCCCCTGGGGGGGTGACCGCTTTACAGTCACCCTCTCCGAGATGTGCCAATAGGCGTGGCACCAGTGGGCGGGTCTAGTGTGATCATACGAGGACCTGGAGCCTCCCTTACGTGCCGAAGATGACCGCTCCAGTAGTTTTAGCCGGTAGGAGTCTTGCATACCCCTTCGTCCTTCCCCGGGGCGTAGGAAGTTCATGAAGAATTTAGATTGGGCACCAATAAAAAAAAAAACTACTTGCACGCATTGCAGCCCTTGCTTCCTGTATAAAGCAGCTTCTTTATTTCAATGTGTATAAAATTTTGGTATTGCTATTTATAAATGCAGTAAAAATATTTGAGTTTGTACATGTACAGATATTCTACCTTTTCATCCTAAGGTCTGTTCTGTAAGAAATGAAATAAGACCTAACCTACAACGACCGCGATTGTAGGTACATTTTACTGGTACAGTAAAGGGTACATAAAAAAGTGTGAACTCGAACTATAGACACATACAGTGCATTGTTGCTACATGCAATGCATGCATGCAGAGTCGATGCGTTTATATAACTTGCTTGAAATAATAATTTAAGAGCTGTCCGCTAATATGAGGTGCTCTGTCAGTATTTTTCTCACGGGATGCATACAAAACCTAACCAACATAACGGCACGGTTGGTGCAGTGGCTGATACAGTCAGCTGCTGCGCTCCGGGTCGTGGGTTCGATTCCCGCATGGAACAAATATTTGTATGATCTGGTCTGGGTGTAATGTATGTGGAATTCATGTCTGTAAACGCACCCACGACACAGGAGAAATCCTAGTGTGGGGCACGTTCTTAAAAAAAAAAAAAAATACATAAGTCAGGCTCTGGATCGTTTCTTTCTATTGCTGAAACTATGAAGGGCGGACAATATTGTGTTCTATCTGTGTTCAACGTAATAATAATAATATCAGCCTGAAAATGATATGACTGCACATCATCATCAATCATCATCAACAGCCCATAGCAGTCCACTGCTGGACATAGGCCTCTCCAAAGTCACGCCACTGAGCACGATCCTCTGTTATACTCATCCAGTTCATGCCAGCCACCACAGTGACTGCACATTTGACACAATTTCAATACGCGAGAAATTGGTAAACCCATCAACCCAATAGCTGCATGCCAAAAGTTCTGAAACGCGAAACGCAGTACACAGTATACAGTAACACAGAAACGTGTGAGCGAAATTGAAAACAATGACACTTTTATTGATTTCTACACAGTGCATGCGGTTCATTTCGGCCGAATGAAATCCACTGCTGGACACAGGCCTCCGCCAAAGAACACCACAACGACCGATATGGTGTGTTGTGTGCTCATTGGGGGGTCTTGCCATAATCGCCACGCTTGGCAGACGGGTTGGCGATCGCAGTTGAGTTGTTAATGTACTCGAAGGACGCTGCTGCCCATCCTCCGGCTAATCCCTTAGTCGACTTGTACGACACCCACGGGATGAAATGGGGTGGTGGCATTCTGAGCCGGCACCACACGGCAAACACGGCGGTGTCATCGATCATCGATCGTCCTTTCGTATCTCCAAGCGAAGATTGACGATACGCTTTATAATTTGTTGTGTCGCCTGCAAAATTAACGTTTAGAAAAAGGAATCATATTGACAGAGCTACTAGATGTTCCTGCTTTAAACCGTTACAAGGTTGTCCATTCATTGCCGGGCTACGTGTATATATTTATTTTCAGCATTCCTTTTCTTTCTGTTATACTGGTATATGTATAAATTGATAAAAGATATTATAACGATTGGCGTGTTTTTTCAGTGTTATCGGTCCGTAGCTACACTTTTTATCTAAAGCCCTATCGAAAGACCACGTTGCTGAGGTGTATTCTCAAGTCACACAGTACAAAAAGATTTGTATATGTTTTGGGTTGTGTGCATTTAGAATAACATTATTTCTTCCTTCTATCCTACTTCTACTTATTATTTCCAGTTGAAGCGGACTTATGCCACAAATATGAATTTTATCAGTTTCATAATGCTTTCTCGAAACTGCCGAGCAGATTTTGATGAGATTCTGGCAGTATGGTAATGTAACACCAATGACATTTTACAAATAGACGCGTCATACACGAACATGAATGTACTACAGAATGGCGCGCCGGCCGCCATTAGACCGCGTAATCAACAATAACACAAAATACTATTATTTACAATATCGATTTACGTTACGTATTTATTTAGTTATGAAATAAAACGTCTTTTTCTCTCACCGTTGCAGTATACTTTGTGCATCGTCTATAAACACAAGATAGCAATATGTTGCTGAATTACGCTTATGATTTACGTTGAGCCACGACACTGGTCGATGCGTGACTAAGTGAACTCCGGGCAATTGCCTTGCTTTCATGTGACCATCTTAGAGCGCGAGCAACGCATCTACACTTAAAAAATATCTTAGTTCAACACACGCAAAAGAACATAACAAGCGATTGTAGCTGCATTTACAGCTAGTAGATTATTGAAAAGTATATTATTATTGTGATATGTATATTTAAAATTAAAACAACGTTTTCGATGTAATTATAAATTTAAGTTAAAGAAATAAGTTAAAAAATATAGTAGAAGTCGAATTGAGATTCATCGTCATCGGGCCCCTTCCAGACAGCTTACTGTATAAAGAACATTTCCCGAAACCACGCTGGTTAATTGTCCGGTTAAGCAACTGCATTTCTCTTGAAATGAGTGTGAGTGTCGAGTGTCGTTGCCGTGTGGTGCCGGCTCAGAATACCATCACCCCATTTCCTCCCGTGGGTGTCGTACAAGTCGACTAAGGGATTAGCCGGAGGATGGGCAGCAGCGTCCTTCGAGTACATTAACAACTCAACTGCGATCGCCAACCCGTCTGCCAAGCGTGGTGATGATGGCAAGACCCCCCAAATTAGCCCACAACACACCCATATCGGTCGTTGTAGTGATCTTTGGGGGAGGACTGTGTCCAGCAGTGGACTTCATTTGGCCGAAATTAGTGCGAGAAGCACACCATAAAAAAACCACGCCGGTCAATCATTCGGTCAAAAAATTAGACTTGCTCAGTTTAAATTAGTGATTAAACATAAATTTATTTTTACAGATGAGACCACCAGGTGAACAAGTAACAAACAATACTTAATTTACCGCTGCAGCCTGGCCAAGAGACCACTTTCTCTACCACCGAACGTATCATTTCACCCTGTATCAATAAAATAGGGCTGCCAGATAAAAAATATGGCCAAATCTGCTAAGCCAATGTCTTGACATAAAAATAAATAGTCAATGTGTTAGGTTTTCGCGATTATTAGTCATTATAGTAAAACACTTTTAAACTGACTAAATCATGTATATTATAGATTTTGGAAAAATATAAGTCTATAAATACGCGATGTAAAACGTTTAAAAGTGTTTTACTATTATAAAGTGTATAATTATTTTGTTTTCTTTCAGCAAAAAAGCCCGTCAAAATCCAAAGCTCTTACTTTTGACGGAGGGAACTTGTAATTTGTTACTATAGCAATACCCCAAGGTCGATCATTAAGGCAGACCTTGGGGGTCTAGTGTTTGACAGTGGGCATTAAGATACTAAATATGACAGTTGGGGCCCTAAAACACTCAGTCAATCAGTCTTATTTCATACAAAACAAATACATACTGGCATTTATAAAACATGGGAAGTTAAGTTACATTTCCTTCTTTAAAAAGGAAAAACGCTGACCCACACTAGGGTTTCTCGTGTCGTGTGCAGTTTACAGACATACATCTCACATGCACCTACACCAGGATCCAAAACAACTATGAGTAGATATACAAATATTTGTTCCGTGTGGGGATCGAACCCGTGACCCGGAGCGCAGTAGCCGACTGTGTCAGCCACTGCACCAACCATGCCGCTTGGTTTTAAGTAGTGTTGATTCAAAGAATCAATTCAATCCGCCTATTCATTAGATCAACCAATAGTATACCCTTATGCTAAGCAATTGGCTTTTTGCGCTACCTATCGCGGGTTCTGTGTGGTGTCCGGATTAAGAATATAGCACCACTTCATCTCCTCGCGTGGATGTCGTAAAAGGCGACTAAGGGAATCTAAACCAGAGGGATGGGCAGCAGCGTCCCTTCTGTGAAACGGTAGCCATACTGCGCTCACCAACCCGCCTGCCAAGCGAGGCAAATACCCCCCAAACTGATGACACAGTTGTGAAAATCTATCGGGGAGGCCTTTGTTCAGCAGTGGACGTATAAATGGCCGATATGATCGCGGGTTTGATTCCGGCACCCAACAAATATTTTTATGATCTGCAAGTAGTTGTTCTGGCCCTGGGTGTGTTGCGTGAGGATTTTGTATCTGTAAACGCACCCACGACACAGGAGCCCTAGTGTTGGCAACTTTTAGAATTTTAGAAAAAGCAACTGACTGGCAACCCTACGTAACACATCAATTTCACCGTCTCAAAACTACGTTTACCCAAATATAAGCACGCTTCGATTTGTATGTAAATTCGTTAGTCAAACAGTATTCGGATGTCCGCGTTCGTCCGCGCACGCCACGGTGAAAGTACACGTCGATTAAAGAAGTTTACAAAAATATTTGGATGCGGTATTGCGTTTTATTGATATTTTATCTTGGTCTCATTTAAGTGACCAGGTGAAAAGCCACACAACAGCAATTCACAGAAAACAAGAAACACCATTCGGGTCTAATATTTTATCTTTAAGTTAAATATTACAAAAATAGGGAATTGTATTGGGAACAATCTGCACAATTAGTACGTTATACGGAAAGTTATACGTTATTAAAAAAGAAGTTGAGGTTTCCATTATTTTTATGTATAAAGTTATAATATTCGGGCACACAAAACAAAATATTTTCTTCATCTGTCTCTCTCTTTTGCGTTTTCATAATAAAATAAAATAAAAGTATTTTCTATAGTCAATAGTTACATAAAATATTGAATATTAAAGCTTTTTTTACAAATGCCTGTAAACTACCTCTTATAATAAGTTATCTTTTGTTTTATTAACTTTAAAAGTGAAATAACACTGACTCAATACGACTTACTTATCAAGAACACTCTAGAACTATAAACTTCAAATTTGTCATGTTTTCTCATATGGCATAGGTTGCGCTAAGAAAGTATGTTGCCCAATTGGGCCTGAACTCCGCGGGCCCACCTACATTGTTCTGAATCTTTAATAAATATCTCGTAACTCTAACTGATATTGTCAACAAAGCAAGATAATTATAATATTTGCTTGAAAAAATCAAATCCCACTGATTTCCCCAGAAAGTAATGATGGAAAACCCAGTATCATCCTCGTTCTCAGTAACACAGGACAACGAACTAATCGTATTACATTTTAATTGTAGCCGGGCTCGTCCAAAACTCGTCAGCTTTTGTAACTCCCGGGCTATTACGTGACAGTTGACTGACATAGACTAGCCTGGTCAAGGCTACTACTAGCACACTGGTTTAAGAACAGCAATGTATGCTCTAGTGAGTTTCTCCAAATATTGCTTACAAATGTATACGAAAGTCTACGAACAATTTAGTAAGAATTGAATTTTTAAGTTTTGTTGTGATCGTATCACAGATGCCGTAAACGTCCACTGCTGAACATGGGCTTCCCAATGATCACTATAATCACCACACTTGGCAGGCGGATTGGTGGTCGCAGTACGTTGTTATAAGCACACGGGAGGATGCTGTCCATCATCATCATCATTTCGGCCAAATGAAGTCCACTGCTGGACACAGGCCTCCCGCAAAGATCACCACAACGACCGATATGGGTGTGTTGTGGGCTCATTGGGGAGTTTTGCCATAATCGCCACGCTTGGCAGACGGGTTGGCGATCGCAGTTGAGTTGTTAATGTACTCGAAGGACGCTGTCCATCCTCTTGATATAAAACCCTTAGTCCCGTATTTTTTTGGTAACGAAACGCAAATAATGATTAGAATTGAATTGAATTTCTACGTCACTAGCGGCATTCAGTTGCTATAGAAAGGATTTTCCATGTCTATGTCTACGACGACACCCGATTCTTCATGTCCTCTCATGCTCGGGAACACGCGTTGTCTATCTTCGAAAGAGAAGACTTTGAAATGGTCATGCTACGTCTACGGGAACAACTACTTTAAGGCTGTACAAATATTTGTTCGGTCAACAACATTTTCTAAGTATTTGGTGCGATAATCAAACCCACGACCGGTAACGCAAAGCCAATCGCTTTGCCACTGCGCGTACCGTGCTGTCACCATAACCATTAAGGTAACGTAATAACAGGATAAAACTTTTTAACAAAAGAAAATACCAATTATATACCATATACCAATATTTTAATAAATTATTTAAAATTTTCGGTGGTTTTAATATTTTTATATCGTGTAGGGTTTTTGAAGTCGGTATTTTTTTTGTTAAAAGTTTTATTTGTTTCTTTTTAGTGTAAATAAATGTAAGAACTTTTCCCAATTTGGTATCCGTATCTAACACTAAAAATAATTCTAAGAATCGAAACTATTAAGACATCATCTAGGTAAGCGCAGTCAAATTGAACCAGTTTATTGAAGATGGTTAAAAAACTACTCAAATGTAATGAAATTTATATCGGACCAGTTCGAAACCATTCTGCACCTATTAAAGAAATACGCATCGAATTGAGAACCTCCTCCTTTTTGAAGTCGGTAAAAATAATAATGAAATCGAAAATTTTAGTTTAAAAACTACTCAATCAAATGTAATGAAATTTATATCGGACCAGTTCGAAACCATTCTGCACCTATTAAAGAAATACGCATCGAATTGAGAACCTCCTCCTTTTTGAAGTCGGTAAAAATAATAATGAAGTCGAAAATTTTACCAATCAAAACCCGAGCAACGTCCACTCAAAGATGTCTGTAATTATTTTACGACTAGTTAGATGTGGTGATACATCATAACATACATAACGGCCTCAATCTAATCCAAAATCTTTCGATTTGGGATTAAAGACTGGCCTGTTTTTTGTGTTAAATGTGAGTCGTATCTAAAGATTTTTGATTAGATTGATTATGAAATGCGGCCGTAGGCACCTGTTGAAAAATGTAAGTAAAAGTATGAATCATCTTACAGCGTAACAAAGTGAGTCAGTAATGAGCGTAAATATATTTAATATTATAATCAGACCATGCATAAACCAGATTAGTTCAGCGAACTACTATATGGAACGTCAGTTTCATCATTAACATTAGCTAAAATTGTGCAAACTAATAACCTACGGTGTTTACCACTCACTTGATCTCAACCGATTTTAATAGTTTTCAGTAGATTTGCCACGGATTAAGTAATATAATGGCCTTAATATACCACACTTGGCTCTTAATAAATACTTAACGAATAGATCGCTCTATTCATTTATGTAATGCTGTAGCTGGTTAAAGGTCATCGGGTGAATGTGTAAAGGTGACCCCATGGGAAACCCATCTCCTAATACCTAACATGATGCCGAAATTACAAATTCGCATGCCGATAGCGATAATTGAGACTTGTAATGCAGACCAATTGTTGTAACGCTCTATGAGAAAGGGACATATATAGCAGTGAAAATTGATGGGAATGTATATGATGGAGGATTGAGACCACTGCCAACAGTGGGAGATGGTTCAAAAAAATTATATAATATAGTACTACTTACTATAACCAAAAGAATGGGCAGCAGCGTCCCTTCTGTGGAACAGTAGCCATACCTACTGCGCACAAAAACCTTCTGCCAAGCGTGGTGAGTAATGACAAAATTATGAAACAATTGTGGAAATATGCAGTGGACGTCCTTTGGCTGATATGATGATGAATCAGTTGAAGTAAAGAATACCATTGCAGTCCACTTCGAAAGCCACAAGTGATGAATGAAACGTGAAACCTACGCACTTTCATAAAATATCACTTAAACAAACATGGTTTTGACCTAGATGCGGTAGTAGGAATTCCGATAAAACACAGTTGACCGGCCAAGCGGATATATGGAAACGACAGCTTTTGTGCTAATGTATGAAAGTGTCATCAATGAGTCTACCAATAACTGTGATTTAGGTGGGGATGTTACGGAGCTGCGACTCCGAATCCGATATGTTGGAACAACATATTTAAACTTTAGACATTAATATGTTCCGGTTTGAAGAATGCTAGTGAAATTACTGGGCATAACGACGACTCGACTCGACGGCACGGTTGGTGCAGTGGCTGATACAGTCGACTGCTGCGCTCCGGGTCGTGGGTTCGATTCCCACACGGAACAAATATTTGTATGATCTGCAGATAGTTGTTCCGGGTCTGGGTGTATTGTATGTGGAATTCATGTCTGTAAACGCCGTGGGTGCGTGGTGCACAGGAGAAATCCTAGTGTGGGGCAACGTTTTTAAAAATAAATAAAAATAAAAATAAAATAAGAGAATAAATAACTAATGTGTCAAGGTGACCAGCGCAGTGTTGAGCCACACAGGGATAATACTTATTTTTTTTAATGGATGTCCAGTGGAAATTCTGCATGGAACTTCCTTCGCCCCGGGGAAGGGCGAAGGGGCGAAGGGGGAAGGGAAGGACTCCTACCGGCTAAAACCACTGGAGCGGTCATCTTCGGCACCGAAGGAGGGCAGGTTTTCGTAAGATCACATTGATTGATGCCACGCCTTTAGGCATGTGTGATGTCACCGAGGGGATGACTGTAAGGCGGTTACCCCATCTAGCGGAGGGAACGCGACTGTAAAAAGGTCACCCCCAGGCACTTCTCGGGGAGGATTGTAAAGGGTCCCCCCAAGCCTCACTTTGCACTTTGCTGCGCACACGGCGGCACGTGATCACGTGAGGACCGCCGTCATCCCGGAGGTCACTCGGTGTGAGCACACAGACTCCCTAATCTGCGTGCCCGCGACCCCCGAGGCCTATATAGTGACGGCAGGGGGCTCAGGCGTGTTGGACTTGGGTGCCGGGACGGTTGTTGCCCCGGCGCCGTCTCGTCCTTTCCGTGCGGGATCGGCCCTCTCCCGGTACACAGGGATAGTCCTGGGTAGCATCACAAATGTGACAGCCAGGCGTTACCCTGGCCATCAGGCGAATATGGGTCACAAAACCAGTTTCACCGAAAATAACCCTTAAAACTTATACGCCATTTATTAAATACCGGATTTCAGTGTCATCGACTTCTTCACCAACTAGGTTTTACTCCGATGCACTTACAACAATCGTTGAATATCTACAGTTTGAATTTAAGAGCCCTCGGCCGCCAATCGATGCCACGACATTGTGCCACTGTGGCTCAAAATCAAGAACGAAAGTTAGTGAAAGAGTCTTTGTACGAATCTATTCATACTTCCTGGCTGTTCGTCAACTGATTCTTACTGAATTAATTATTTATAAATAATACTAAAATCTTTTGAGATTTCCTCTATGTTAGTAAGTAGTTCAACAAAAAAAAAAACAGATATTCACACATGAATACACCTCTCGTTTTTCGAAGTCACCTAAAATTTTGAGTTGTCATTTATGTAGCTCAAATTTTAAGATAACCTCGATACAAAACCTTGTTTTATAATAAAAGTTTATCTCCCAATTACATTTCGCTGTTCATAAGTTGAATCGAAGGTGACTTTTTTCTTATATTAGGTAAACTAGCTGGGACCAGCGGTTTCACCCGCCGTTTAATTGAAAAGAAGTTTTATTATTATAAATAATTTAGATTACTTCGGCATAGACACTAGACATAGAGTATGTATGTGTAATATTTGATTTCATGAGTTTTAATTTTTTTGCGCAGAACCCTAATTATTTTACTAAAATAAAAGTAGCCTAAGGGCCGAATACTGAAACGCCATTCAACTCAGTCTGTCAGCCGAGTTCCCTTTAGTTTGATACAGCCCCCAAATTAAAATGGAATTCTCAAACGCTACTCAAACGTTTTAAGACCATAATCACCTCAGCGTCTCTTACACGTTTCAAATAGGGCAACATTATCTAGAAACAGTTTGTTCTCGATTACAATTTAATTACTTTTCAGTTTCACGCAGTATTTACGTAAATAGTAACAATTTTACATTACGCAAATGAATAGAAAAATTAGATCAATCAGTTAAGAATATATTTTGAGACTGAGCTTTACTTTTTTTTTTTAAGTTATAGTTGCAGCATTACCTGTTCTGTCTGTTTTACTAAAGAAATAAATTAAACTGGGATCGTCAGAAACTTTACGTATAATGTAACAGCTGGCAGTAGTTTAAGTACCTATGACCAGTTTTATAAATAAGCAAATATATTTTTTTATAAACAATATAAACATACATACATGATTGTGTTGATGAAAATAACGCGATGAACTAGTCAAAGGATGCCACATTAAACGTGCGCTTTTAATTTAATGGAATCGTACGACGTTGCCGACATATTTATTAGATATGTTACATTTTTGGGAAATATTTTATGAATATTTAAAGATTGATTCATCTGAGCACCGTACAACGTTGCCTTAAACTTGACATTGGCGAAATTGTGAAAGATACTTACAGAAGCCATGATCTAAGAAAAGAAGAAGATTGTGTTGAATGAAAACTTGTGATAATCTTAACATTATCAAGCAAAATGCCTCTCAGGCCCTGTCTAATTACTTTTACAGTTCTTGACTTTAGTGAAGTGTTGTGTGTGTATACACTTTCAATCAATGGTTAATGTTAATAAATGTAATTATTAATTTAATCTAAATAAACTTTTAGATAACTTAATGGTTGATATGTATCATTTCTTGTGACATTAAAGTACATTATTACACAGATATATATAGAACTGTAAATGTGTGAGCAGCATGTAGCCATTAATGTACATAAATTGCTCACTAAAATGTCTTACTGGTGGTGGCATTGTGTCAGGTCATTGGGTTCCCTACAATATGGTTGAGCTAAGCGATGCAGTTGTGTGAATGGGTATCATCTGTTGGGACTGGTCAGCTGTTAACTGCCAATGCAAATAAATTATAATAATATTATAGTATGTTCTACCTGTAATTCTTTACACATCAATCAATTTTTTCTCATTATATACTTTAACATAATTTGTATCCATCAACACTAATCTCATTATTAGACATGAATTCGCTTTGTACTGACTCTTCTCCATAGGACTAACCAATTGGCATCATTCAACTTAAAGGTTTAATAATTGCATGTCCTATTTGAAATAAAAACTGACTTGACTATGCATTACTAATTCTTATTTATTATTATTTGTATATTGAATAAAGACTGGTGATATTGTAAACATTACAGTGATTATTGCTATTTCTAGTTTATTCTTTTTTATATAAATCCTATATGAATAGAAATTGTGATATTGATAACATTAGGGTGACTATTGTTAATTATCGTTGAACAATACTGAGATTTCAAACTTTTGTATTAAAATAAAACAATCGTTAATTAGAAAAATGTGTTTTAATTAATATTGTCCTCACAATAAAAAAACTAATTTCCTTAATGGGTCTGTTATTCAATAAGTTCCTCCTCAGTACTGTCTGAAGAACAACCTCTAGAGATGTATCCTGATTAGAAAGTGCACCATAAGTTTATAAGCTTCTTCAGCAGGAGTCCTTGTATTTAATAAAGGTGTTACTAAATAGCAGCGGCATGGATAATCACTATCACCAAAAAGCATCATGTTTTCGAAGTCGCAGCACTCTAGTTGTGCACACAAAGGTGAATCATTAAAACTTGTACTGTCATGTACAGAGCCTGGCCATCTTGGAATCACATTTTTAATGCGCAGTCTTGCTTCACACACCATTTGGACATTCAAAGAAAAGTAACCCTTTGTTATGAAAGGTTTCAGCTTGAACTCCTCCTGCAAACAATTTTTTGTTTCTATTAAGACCTTTCAGTTTTTACTTACTTTCATTATAGAACAAGTAACTTGGTTATAAGATGGAACATACCTGGTGAATTTATTTTAATATGGGTACAGTCCACAGCACCCAATACTCTTGGAAATCCAGCTATTGTGTAAAATCATGTGCAACTTCCAAGCATTCGCTAGGAGTTGACATGCGAAGATGTACACATTTTAATTCAGCTATTTTAGCTGTAACTCTGTGCACAATTCGGTGAACAGTTGGTTGTTCCACACTAAATACATCTGGTATAAATGTTTGATAAATGCCTGTAGCATAAAACCGCAGAATTATCAGAAGCTGATTGATCTATTGACTGTAAAGCTCGATTGCGCTTAGTCAGAGGCTTGATAGCATCACAGATTACTATATTAGTAGTAGATAGCATTGCCTATCACTGAATCCAAATCCAACACAGTTTCCTTGGAGATTCGGAACCGCATTCGAAACGATATCGTTGTATTTTTCACAGGCGTTAAGCCTTTTCACATTTCTACGACTTCTTCTGGTAGTTTCTTCATCAGAAAGTGATGATAAGGACATTTCAATTTCTATTTATAACTTTTTACTGTACTTAAAACTATTTAAGATAGCTCTCGACCACTCTTAAATTCGACAGGTACTCAAGTTATTTAAGACCTCGATTTGACAGCTGTCACGGCTTAAGTAACGTTTCAGTATACGAATTTTACATTGAGTGGCATTTTAAGCGCAAGTTTAATTGGATCCCAAATTTATTTAAATGATGCTCTTAATAGACGTTTGAGTATACGAAAAACTAAGATAACGGCGCGCCAAACAGTAGAGCAGTGCTTAACGAGTTGAATGTCGTTTGAGTATTCGGCCGTAAGTCATTCCTTATGACATCAGCTATCTGCCACTGAAAGTCCCGTAGAAATCGGTCCAGCCGTTTCGGAAAGTAGCGGGAACAAACAGACAGACAGATAGACATATTTTTGTTGTAGGTAGCGTTACGTAGCGTATACGTTCATATGCATTTAGTAAAAATCTGTTACTTTGACATTACAAACAGACACTTCAATTTTATTTATTTGTATAGATTTCCAATTCTTCACTGATGAACAAACATTAAGCGCCTCTGCTTATTGCAAGACTACTAGTAGCAATATGTAGAGTGTGCCTAAATATAACGACGATGTAGAGTCTTCGAGAGCAGACTAAATAAATATTAACTATATACGCAAGTGTGTGTAGGCGGAACCGCGAGCATAAGTACCTTATTTCCAGTTTATTCTATGGCAATTAGAAGTTGATCGGTCGATACCACTGAATTACACCCATAGGAATATTTAACTCTTTCAAAGAGAAGTGCTTCGGATTTTCTAAACAATAGATTACGTTCACTAGCTAATATTTCGAGGAAGAAAACAATTGTAAATAAAACACTTTTAATTACATCGCGTATCTATCTATGTCTATACATTTTTCTTACTTACGCTGCAGTGCTCGAAACGTTAGCAAAACAAAAATCGTACGCGATGTAATCGTATTAATGATTTAATAATGTAGTAAAATGAGTAATAATCGCGAAAACCTACATTTAACAACAGCATTACTAACGAAATTGTACGTGTATGTGATTCCAAATGATGTTTAAACAATTTAGAGGTGCTATTTCCATGCATCTTCTTTGTAGACAGAGATGGCTACAAAACTAAGGGATATCGAAACACGATCCAGGCATCCTTGAATCATATACTCAAACCCGAGAGCAGAGAGTAAAATGTCAGTCGAATGCACTGCTTCGCTAATTGGAGATCTCATTACAGCAGTCGGTAAGTAAGGCTACGTCATTTTTGTTGCCTTAGGTTGCCATCAGATTTCTTTTAGCAAATTTAATTATATGAGCCTTGAAGTAATTAGTGTTAATTTTAATATTTATTCATGACATCCAATACATTTTATATCTTTATTTTGCAATAGACGCTGAATAAATATTTGAAATGCATTTATTGGATTGAACTTACCGATTATTTCTCAATTTTAGGTGACTTAGACATCGTCCGTAAACGATAAATTTAGAAATTGTGCGAATTGCACAGAAGCTTATTTAAGATTCAGTACAAAATTTACAAAATATAACCACGGATCTTACATGTAAACACTAGGTAAATGAAACCAAGGGAGCTGAAGACAATAGAGAGTGTGTGAAAAAGCACATCAATATTTAACCTAGAACTGAAAGAACTAGAAACTAGTTTCAATAACTAACTGCTTTTTAGCCTAGGCTTTAAATACATTTCAAATTGTCTATACGAATATATTAAATCCTATAAGAATACTGAATACTTTCACTTGTGCTCCACAAATAGCTCTCTACTTGTGAATATTGGCTATTGTTGATAGCGAAAATGGTGAAAACTGTTTGCACAGTCACGCTGGTATAGGAAACAATAGATTCTATGGGAGAAATGGAGAACGCGGGATAATACATTATTGCTTTTTTGCTTTAGTTGTTAATGTTAACTGCAAACCAATCCAATATTATAGGTTTTTACAAGTGATCCTGGCTATTGGGCGTGGCTGGCGGACAAGGTAGCACCCACAGATCCAAATTATTATGTTTTCATTGCGATTGGGTTTTGCTCTATGAATGGGATTGCTTATACACATAAAGCTTACTTATATATTACTCATATATATATTTCGATATGAAGAAGCACTTCGGCGATAGACAACAGAACTGTTCGAAGGTTAGGAAAATACCAAAATATACTTTTTCGATGCCGTGTGGTGGCGGCTACGAATAGCACTAACCCATCTCATCCCTTGGGTGTCGTAAAAGGTGACTAAGGGATTAGCCGGAGGATGGGCGGCAGCGTCCTTCAAATATATTATCAACTCAACTGTGATCGCCCACCCGCCTGCCAAGCGTAGCGATAATGGCGAAACCCCCCAATGAGCACACAAGTCACAACACACTGATGTCGGTCGTTGTGGTGATCTTTGAGGGAGGCCTGTGTCCAGCAGTGGACATTTTGCGGCCGAAATGATGACTTTTTCGTATTGCGAAACAAAGTTAATAAAAATGACAGACGAGCTTGGGAGCAATAAAATTCATTTCAAGTATCTACAATTTTCTCGTAAGCGTGTTTAAAGATAAAGATAAAAAGATGTTTCAGTTATATTTGTGAAATGACATTCTAACTAAACTCTTAGCAATATTATAATTTTTTTGACATAGGTACGTTTCATGGTAAATGTTGTCTACACGCTTACATTTATATATATTCATACTGCACTAATTCAATATAATTTTATAAATAATATTACTGACTATGGTGTATTCAAATTCAATTTATATTTTATTGCATATGTTTGAATTCATTACTAGGTACAGAAATAATAACACTTGATTTTTGCATGCCGATTGTACGGTGAGACGTGCTGCACTATACCAATTGATGTAACATCTCTGAAACCATGTTTCTAGCAAATAAATGTTCTATGTTCTCTATGTTCTCTATTTAATTATTCATTTAGAGTTAAACCATTATTAGCACTTATGACTCGTCAAGACTTAGTTGCCACATTCCAAGATGTTGATTTCCTATGGAGAAGAACGGGCAAGAAACTCCATGGTTACTGTTTAAAAATCATGTTACAATATTTATGAGTACAATGTTCTCGTTTAGTCCTACTAAATGTAATAACTAAATAAACGTTAGAAACTTTTCTTTTGTCCACTCAAAATGGAAAAATATACCTGTAAAAACGGACAAGAACTATTCGGTTTATGAAGTCAGTGTCAAGCAAAATATAACGAAGAAACCAGAAAGTATTGTTTAGTGGCTTGGCATTGACAATAGAGACCATACTTCATAATTTTACTCTTCGGTGTCTGATTTCCGCTGATTTAACTTAGCGCGGTACGCATGTTTTTAGATGAGATAAAATCTCTGGACTCGCGACACCGTTACGAGACGCTAGACGTTTAGTTTGGCGCTTCGCCGTCGGGATCACATTAACCCTAGTACATGGGTACAGAAGTGAGAACTTATTTTGGCGCGTTAGGCATTTTTTAGATGGCTAAAAAATGCCTAACGCGCCAAAATAAGTTCTCACTTCTGTCGGCACTCCCGGAGTGCATTTTTATTTTTTTGATTAAAAGTTGTTTTCCAGTTATTATGTTTACGTTCAGATGTGAGATTGGAACCGTATTTGCTTAGTCTCTACTAAGCAAATACTTTAGTCACGAAGTCATTTGACATTTTAAGTAATGGCACACTTTAATTTACAAGATAACAGGCATGTTTTTATGAACTATAACTCAACTTAAAAATACTAGACGAAATCAACACAATAGACTCGCGATAACCATCAAACACAGCAACAGCGCGCGCGTCTAATGATAAATAATGACTGCGCGCACGCATCTGATTCGACGACACCACCGCATTTTATGCGATTAGTCGCAGATTACGTTCGTTAGGGCAAATTAAAAGAATCAGAGGAATTATACAGAATGGTTTTTATGCTAAGTGGAAACGTGTGGATCGTATATCGTATCGTCGTAGATGAACGTATTTGTATGAGAATAATGAAAGTGAAGGAAGCCAGAGGAAAGAGAGAGATGCAATTGCACGCGATCTTTTTGTACAAACATACGTGCATAGCATCATGCTTACTATCCATAACGAAGAACGTTAATAATAAATTATACTGAGTTCTGTCATATCATTAAATGTCGGTTAAGCGTGGCCAAATTGTGAAACAAAACAATTCTAATTCCGGTTACGCATTTGCCAAGAGTTGGTTAATGTTAAAGTCACTAGTTGCAAGCTTGCAATCGACTGGAAATACCCATGTCTCACGTCTCACAATCTAAAATGACTAACATAAAGCCGCTACAGTAACGACGGTTTGACTGCAGACTATAACCTCCTCAGGAAAACATAACCAGAAATGGAATAGCATTATTGCAATTTTGTTTTTATTGATGTCCCAGACTTTGACAGCAACTGTATAATGGGCACACATTTGCAGACAAAAATCTCAGACTCACAAACACTTAGACTCGACAAACTATCCGTCACCCGTATAAATATTTGTACCATGCGTAAATTGAACCGCAGAAACGCCAAGTGATTTATAATGTACAACATAATAGATATAATAAAAACAATATCCGCACGCATTCTTCTCGCAAAACTTCAAATATTACGACTGTCAAAACTTCCATTCATCAGCAATTAAGTCAAGATCTGGGTTTAGGTCCACCGTCCAGGAGTGCGTTAAGTTCCTTCAGCGATTGTGGCAAAGATGAGGTCCAGCGTAATGAGCATGAGCACAGCATGATGGCCCGCCAGCAATCTGTACTTCCTGCCACGACAATAGTTGTTAGACACAATCATTCTGCGGGTTTTATCGTGAAGATCCGGTCCATCAATTCCAGAAATTTGCATTTTATAATCATCTGGTCACATGATCGCCTCACTTCTAACGAATTGAGTTCTTGGGGAGAATTGTAAAGGATCCCCCCATGTCTCGCTGTGCGCCGTGCTGCGCACACGGCGGCACGTAGCCTCGTGCGCGCCACCGTCTTCCCAGGGGTCCCTCGGTATGAGCGCGCAGACTCCCCAATCTGCGCGCCCGTGACTCTCGAGAGAACCGGATACCTATGTAACGGCTTGTGTGAGATAATACGAGAAAACCAAACAAAGTAAATTGCGGCAATAATTCTAAACTATTTTTAAACTTGTCTGACCGGTCATACGCTGGTCAGTTGCAAAACGTTTTACGTGCATGTAAAACACTTTCTACTTCTATTGTATTATTCTAGTCATTTATGTAAAACATCTTGCTTTATAAAGCTTTGGTATTGAGCAAAACATCTTTACGGGTTTATTTAAATGCCATATAAAATTTAGTATTCATTCGAGGCTTCTTATCGTGGTCATAAATTTTTACTTGTATGAAAGTTAATCGTTAAATCTCAAAATTAATCAAGAAGGATACATGACCGAACCGGACCGTACTGGAAATATGTCTTTGGCAACAAACGGAGCGGATGTGGGGTCGTAGCGGTGAGCTTTCAAATCTGACTCATCTTATAACGAAACTATTGTGATTAAATTCAATGAAAAATAGTCGGTACTGTTACTTGTGACATTAGTTTATAGTAAAAACAAGATTCTCGGTATTCCGACCACTAAGCTGGATGGCGTTTTTTCACCTGTAAACTTTCAAGACGTGATAAGCCCACGACTCATTATTCGAATCAGCAAAATAAATTGTAACTAGATTTTTCACCAAAATATCTATTTTTTTAAATAAGAGTCGATCCAAAACAGCTTGCGGTCAATGGCCTCATGTGCCTACGATATGATCGGGTCATTAGAAGTTTTAATTGGTATTCGTTTGAAATAGTTTAATAAAGTTACAAGTTATTAATTGGTCAGTAAACTGCCGGAGCCTCAACGTAAATTACTTATATTCTTGTTAATAAATTAGTAAATGTATATTAGTAAGAGGTTAAACCTGAAATTGCAAGTCAACCCAAAGATATGTTTTAAAATCAAAATAAGTATCGCCTTGGATATAATATTTGTTTATGTTTATGCTTTCTAATAGCTAGTCTTAGTTTTCTACCAGGAAGTGCTAACTGCTACAAAACTGTTTCCGTCTGGGTTTCCGTAGAGGAGAACAAAAATGACGGTTGAAATTTTATTATTATGTATTCGCCTGCTGTAACTATCTCACTGCAGGATAAAAGCACTTCTCATTCTTATCACGTTTGCTAAGTGCGTGTTGGCGATTTCAGTCCATTAGATCCGGGTTACCTGCTAAACAAAGGCCTCCCTCATAGATTTCCCGTTTAATCCTCGTTTTAGGGGGAATTTGCCGGTACTGGCCACGCTTGGCTGAAGGGTTGCTGAGTACAGTATGGCTACTATTACACAGAAAGGACGCTGCTGCCCATCCCTCTGGTTTAGAGTCCCTTAGTCACCTTTTGCGACATCGACGGGAGGAAGTGGAGTTGTGATATATTCTTAATCCGGACACCACACGGAACTTTTTTGTTCTATCCCTATCAGCCGAAGGACGTCCACTGCTGAAGAAAGGCCTCCCCTATAGATTTCGTCATCTTGGGAGGAATTTGCCAGTACTCATCCGGCTTGGCAGGCGGGTTAGTAAGCGTAGTATGGCTACTGTTTCACGGAAGGGACGCTACTGCTCATCTCTTTGGCTCTCTTTTGGGACTCTATCCCTTAGTCGCCTTTTACGACATCCATGGGAGGAGATGGAGTGGTGCTATATTCTGAAACCTGCCAGGATTATTTTTGTAGCGTAGGTAAGTATTATAGCGTATCAATGG
Organism: Diloba caeruleocephala; assembly: GCA_947459985.1. Taxonomy (NCBI): domain Eukaryota; kingdom Metazoa; phylum Arthropoda; class Insecta; order Lepidoptera; family Noctuidae; genus Diloba; species Diloba caeruleocephala. Next base: position 19,308,900 of record OX381624.1, read on the forward strand.
CTATCTAGAAAAGAAAAATAATTGAATTATAATATAATTAAATAATTAAATGAATTATATTCGAAAATGGTACGATTGAAAACTTGTCTAGCGGATTAATGGTCGCGGAACGTTCATTGCAACTTTTTTTTCTTAAACTGCCCCACACTGTGATTTCTCTTGTATCGTGGGTGCGTTTACAGACATACATTTCACACACAATACACCCAGACCCGGAACAACTACCTGCAGATCATACAAATATTTGTTCCGTGCGGGAATCGAACCCGCGACCCAGAGCGCAGCAGTCGACTGTATCAACCACTGCACCAGCCGTGTCGACGATTGATTGAACTGTGCGGTTGTATGTCATTCTCTTGTAATATCACAGTAATAAACATAGTCAAAGATGTAAATTCTATTATTTAGCTCTATGGAGGTCGCCGCCAGTCTTTCCCCTCTTACAGTATATGAATAAAATGAGAACACAAAACCTTTTACAAATTTCTATTTTAGTCTGATTGAACGTTTTGAACAATGGATGGTATGATTGGCATTTTCTCGCGCGTGATTTCCTAAGCTACCGGTTGTAGGTTCAATCGCGCGGAACATGTATTTGTTACGGCCTTTGTTGCGACGGTAAAATTATCAAAGGTGTGATGTGTGGACTTAAAACTAAGAATTACACTAAAAACAGTATGTCGTGTATGTGTGTAATCAAAAGTATGAGGTGTCGATATTTTTTTTTTTAGTGTTTAGTAGTTTTGTTTTTTTTTTTAAAACGTTGCTCCACACAAGGATTTCTCCTGTGTCGTGGGTGCGCATTTGCGTTCCATATTGTGTGTAAAAACTCGTTTTAATGTTTATAATTCGAATTTTACGATATGATAGCAGGTCAAATATGATAATTATATTTAATGCCGCTACGCGTGTTTTAATTATTATTTTACTATAGGTCATGTACACCTCTGTACTATATGTCAGTTGAAGCTGTTTGAGCGTGCTGGAGCCTCAAACATTCACTTCAAACAAACATTTACATATTAGTTTAAATATTAATAGGCATTTCCCTATGTGATCGACTCACAAATGAGGAAATCTGAAGAAGAACTAAAGTTGCCAACATAGCTAAAAAGATTTGTAAGCTGAAATGGCAAATGGCAGGACACAAAGCTCGTAGGACTAAATGGCCGTTGGGGCAGAAAGTTCTTGAGAGACCACGCAGTAGAAAACGCAGCGCCTTCAATAAGATCGACAGACGACCTGGTGAAGTTAGCTGAGACTTGTTGGATGCAGGCGGCATGTAACCGATCGTTGGGAAACCGGGCAGGCCTTTGTTCAACAGTGGACATCCCTTAGCGGATATGATGATGAAGATATTATGTTACAAAATATGAAATTTACAAAGAAAATGTAACGATTTAAAAGACTTACAATAACTTCATCATCTATCTTGTACCAAAGGGCAAGTCCAGTGGCCTTTTTATACAGGCCTTTCACTAAATCGCTTGTGAAAGTAATGCAATCCAAACTCCTCTCCACTCATTGGGGTATCCCACAGTATAAATTATATTAATCGTGACCTCAATCTTCACTAAGTAATTCTGTAAAGATACGATCAGAACTGTAATTTACATCTTTTTAATTTCTTTCTCTGTAGTAGGGCGTGTTGTTTAACGATTCTTACAAATTGATATGCCGTTACTGAACATAATATGTTAATCCTAGGCCTTATTTACGCGCAGGCCATCTTAGCTGCAACCTTTTTTTTATTGGTCTCCATTGGAAATTCTATGTGAACTTCCTCCGCCCCGGGGAAGAGCCTACCGGCTAAACCACTGGAGAGGATTCGCGGAGAGGATTGTATGTATTTATTTTGGTGTACAATAAAGTATACTGTACACTACATAAAGGGTCCTTCACAAGTAGTGAACTTTATTTGAAGTGGCAATCAATCAGTAGGTTTCTATAAGTTGCTAATCGTACACTTAAAAATAACAGAACCTATTTGATTACAGCGGCGCGTGTTCTTTATCTGTTAGTGTTTTCGTAATGAGATAGTGAAAAAATCTGTATGTTTTGTGTATTTCATTGTGTGATGAATCGCAAGAGACAAGTCTATTGGGCAAAGTCGTATTATGAAGCTGAAGACCGAGGACGGCAGTGTAGCGTCGACTAAACCAGAGGTTTTGAGAGAGATGACGGCACGGTTGGTGCAGTGGCTGATACAGTCGGCTACTGTGCACCGGGTCGTGGGTTCGATTCCCACACGGTACAAATATTTGTACGATCTGCAGGTATTTGTTCCGGGTCTGGGTGTGTTGTATGTGGAATTTGTGTTTGTAAACGCACCCACGACACAGGAGAAATCCTAGTGTGGGGCAACGTTTTTTAAAACAAAATAAATAAATAAAGAGATTGAGAACTTCTACTGGCAGTTATACACCTCGGTTACAATTCGCTCTGACAAAGACCCGCGAGCCAAACTAACCCGACACTATACCGAGGATATCCCGGACATCAGCCTGTACGAGATTAGGATGGCCTTGAAAAAGCTTAAAAATAACAAGGGTGGGGACGGAATTACGACAGAGCTTCTGAAAGCCGGTGGCACACCGGTACTAAAAGTCCTTCAGAAGCAAGTCAATTCCGTCTTACTCGAGGGCACAACGCCGGAAGCGTGCAACAGAGGTGAGGTGGTGTTCTTCTTCAAAAAGGGTGATAACACCCTATTGAAGAATTATAGACCCATCTCACTTCTGAGCCATGTTTATAAGCTGTTTTCAATGGTCATCACGAATCGTCTCGAGGGCAGGTTTGATAACTTCCAGCCTCCCGAACAAGCCGGTTTCCGAAAAGGTTTCAGTACCATAGACCACATCCATACGCTGCGGCAGGTTATACAGAAGACCGAGTAGTATAATCTGCCACTATGCTTGGCGTTTGTGGACTATGACAAGGCCTTCGATTTGATCGAAACCTGGGCAGTGCTGCAATCTCTGCAGCGGTGCCAGATTGACTATCGGTACATTGAAGTGTTGAAGTGCTTATACAGAAACGCCACCATGTTGGTCCGAGTACATGAACAGAGCACGGGGGCAATTCCATTGCAGAGAGGTGTGAGACAGGGGGACGTAATTTCCCCGAAACTGTTCACCGCTGCAATGGAGGATGCCTTCAAGCTACTGGAGTGAAAAGGATTCGACATTAACATCAATGGCGAGTATATCACTTACTTTCGATTTGCCGATAACATCGTAGTCATGGCAGAATCGCTGCAAGAGCTCAGCACAATGCTCCTCGATGATCTCATCAGAGTTTCCCAGCAGGTGGGCCTTAAAATGAACATGGGCAAGACAAAAGTCATGTCAAATGCCCATGTCGTGCCCATCCCAATATCCGTTGGGAGCTCTGTTCTCGAAGTTGTTGACGAGTATGTCTACCTGGGACAAACTGTCCAGTTAGGTAGGTCCAACTTCGAGAAAGAGGTCAATCGTCAAATCCGACTCGGCTGGGCAGCGTTTGGGAAACTTCGCAACGTCTTTTCGTCAACAATACCGCAATGCCTCAAGACGCAAGTCTTTAACCAGAGCGTGTCAGTGATGACATATGGAACAGAGACGTGGTCACTCACAATGGGCCTCATAAGAAAGCTCAAGGTCACTCAGCGAGCTATGGAGAGAGCTATGCTTGGTATTTCTCTACAAGATCGAATCAGAAATGAGGAGATCCGTAGAACTAAAATTGTCGACATAACTGAAAGGATTAGTAAACTGAAGTGGCAACGGGCAAGGCACATTGCTCGTAGAACTGATGGCTGCTGGGGCACAAAGGTTCTCGAATGGAGACCACGCATCGGAAAACGCAGCATGGGATGACCTCCAACGAGGTGGACAGACGACCTGGTGAAGGTCGCTGGGAGTCGTTGGATGAGGGCGGCATGTAACCGCTCGTTGTGGAAATCTAAGGAGGATGCCTTTGTTCAGCAGTGGACGTGAAATGTAAACAAATACAACTTTTTTTAATAAACGCTATATATAGAAATTACTGATTGACCCTTTAAATAATGTTCACTATACATTATATATATACGTAATACATGCTTTAGTTTCTTAAGTATAATTCATAATAAAAGTAGATTTACTGACACATAATTTATACTAAGACAGGAATGTGAAAGATAATCATATATAATACATAATCCATTAATCTATATTTTATGGAGCCCTTGCATAATTTCGTAACATTCTCTAATGTCAAAAGGTTAAAAATACCATAAAATTTTATATCTTTAAATTGTGAAGAAAGTTGGAGGGATTCCCACACATTAAATATGTGTGTCATGTGCAATATTGCTCTTATACGTCAATAAATATCGTCGTGAAGTGCATTGCCAATCGACGGCTCGGTTAGCACAGTGTCTAAGCAGTTGGCTTTCTGCGCTACGTGTCGCGGGTTCGATAGGTAGGTAGGTATTTGCGGGAGGTGCTCACCCCCATCTATGACGTGCGTATTGCGCGTCCGATCAAAATGGCGGAGTTGAGGGTAATGGACCTGGATGACGCCGTCACAAAAGTGGAGATCGTAGAAGCAATAGTAGCTGCGACGGCGTGTTTGCCCGAGGATGTCAGGGTGGGCGAAATTCGCCGCTCACCGATGTCCTTGGGCACAGTTTGGGTCCGGATCCCACTGGAGGCGGCCAAGAAGCTGGCGTCTACCTACCGTCTTTGCGTCGGTTGGACGTCGGCCAGGGTCAAGGTGTTGGCGGCACGGCCATTACAGTGCTTCCGATGCCTCGAACTCGGGCATGTGCGCCTCCGGTGCACCACACACGGGGGGGTTGACCGGAGCGACCGGTGCTTTGGTTGTGGCAGCCAGGGCCACAAGATTGAGAAGAATGCCAGGCGCAGACAAAAAACGTTTAAAAAAAGTGTGACATTTTTCCGATTCTTCGTTCTGCACTCATATATTAAAAAAGAAGAAAGAAAGAAATATTAATTTTTTCCGCTACATTTAACGCACTACAGACATTATAAAAATAATCACAACAGAAACTATACGAAAGCAAAACCTCATCGACAAAAAAAAAAGTAAATACCATAAATATGCTGGTATCCCTAAAATTCGGTACGATTCGATATAAATGTTCTCTATGGACATCGTATGATCCTGGTCTATGAACATTATATAAATCAACAACAACTTTATATAATCTAGTCTATGACCGACATTATTAAAATTCAAAAGAAAACAACATTAAACAATTTTTGACAAATACCAATAGCAAACATCAACACTTATATTTTACAAATAGAATCATGATAAACATATCTGTGCTGTGCGTCACTTGTGCCCAGAAACAGGCAATTGTTCAGCATATTGCTGTGACATCGGACGGACCTAATGTCAGCAGCGCTGGTTTTCAACAATAACCTCAGAGTGACGTGATGGTGTCCCACCGGTACCCAACTACAAAAATACGAGTGAGTGTTATGTTATTACTAAGAGTATGTAAATTATATACTGAGATAAACTACAATGTGATGTAGTAAATGTGTTTAACTTATAATCCTAATACATGTTGTAATTGTTAAAGAGAAATGGTCCCTGTTATTTCAAGTGCCGAATGCGTGCCCTCATAACGGTTCATATCTAGCAGTAAACAATGCTTGCGTCCGCTAACTGTAGCTGAGTGCAATAACATACGATATCATGGTTATAAGTCAAAGTTTCTAGATTTTTAAAGGAGAAGCCCCTAAATCTAAGGCTGGTCACTGGAGAGACTGTTAAAATAAAAGTTGTTAAAAATTGTTTAATATTGTCGAATGAAAAAAAAAATTTTACTTGTTATTATACCAGCCAAAGTACTGCCACTAAATCGCGCCACTGGTGGACAATCGCCTACCCTATAGATTTCTACAACTGTGTCATAATTTTGGGGGAAATTAAGCCGGCAAGGACCCACATGCTGGGCAGGCGGGTTGGTGAGGCAGAATGACTACTATTCCACAGAAGACAGCAGCCTATCCCTCTGGTTTAGAGTCCCTTACTCGCATTTTATAATATCCACGAGAAAACAAGAAATGGTGCTATATTCTTAATCCGGACACCACACGAAATATCTAAGCTGTTGAGGGCATTAAAATTTACATTATTGGAAATAACGGGAACTCTCAGTTTTAAAAACATGACAGCGTTGTGCTAATGAGACAGAAAACTGTGTCATTAAAGCATTTTCGAACTGTGGAAACAGTGGAAACTTAACAACTTTTAACTTTTGACCCGAATTATTTAGATAGTCGCAGAGGAACATCTTACTCAACTTTATCGGTAATAGCTAAGAAGTTAGATTAACGTTCTGGTAACGAGCGAGCAAGGTATTTACCTGGTGGTGCGTCACTCCTGCCCATCACAGTTGTCATGCTACTCAGGACTAGAACTGCGTGGCACCACATCGCGCTCCTCTGCTCGAGACATTAATTATTTAGTCTCTTGTGCCCAGTAGTTTCACTAGCTACAGTGGAGTCAAACCGGAATATTAATGTCTTTACACTACGGCTTGGCAGCACAATGACTGCCACTGCAGTGGTAACTACCTTTTTTATTGATCCAGTGGAAATACGTCATGTACTTCCTCCACCCCGTGAAAGGACGGAGGGGTATGCCGGACTCCTACCGGCTAAATCCACTGGAGTGGTCATCTTCGGAACCGAAGGGAGGCGCCAGGAACTCGAATAATCTCCATTTAGAGCCACCCATTGGTGCCACGCCTTTAGGCACATCTCGGAAGGAATGACTGTAAAGCGGTCACCCCCTCTAGCGGAGGGGAGGTGACTGTAAAGAGGCCACCTTCCCAGGCACTTCTCGGGGGGATTTTAAAGGATTCCCCCGAAGCCTCCCTATGCGCTGTGCTGCGCTACGTGACCACATGCACACCGCTGTCTTCCCGGGAGTCGCTCGGTATGAGCACGCAGATTTCCCAATAGCAATGGTAAACTACCTAGCCGGACTCGTGTAATAACGTCTGTTTAATAGCGACATATCAATTTGTTTGAGTCATTGCATACGAACGACCCTCTATTTATGCTAATTCCTCATCTATTCATGGCCAGTGCTTAGTTCTCACGGGTGCACAGGAGTTGGAATATGTTTAAATAGCGAAGTGCTTACGAATGCACAGTTACGTTGTAATTTCCTCACAAGGGCGTAAAAAGTTAGTAGGGCATTCATATTATTATAGGTTTTAGCGCTATTTGAATGATAATGGATTTTTTTCAGCATCATCATCATATCAGCCAAAAGACGTCCAATGCTGAACAAAGGGACCATAAACGACTGACATGCCGTGAGTCCTATTTTTTAAGGGGATTTTGCCAGTACTCACCACGCTTGGCAGGCGGTTTGGTGAGCGCAGAATAGCTGCTGTGCCACAGAAGGGACGCTGCTGCCCATCCCTCTGTCAAGAATCCCTTAGTCACCTTTTAAGACATCCACAGGAGGAGACGGGGTGGGGTGTATTCAAAACCTGGATACCACACGGACATTCGGATTTTATTGTTACCTACTGTTTTATTGATTTACAATCTTATCTGCAAAAGATCTCAACAGCAATAAAGACAAAGCCTTAATTATCTAGGGATGATTTTAAGGTATATAACTCGCACTTTAACTAAGTCTGTGAGCGCAAGCTTGGCCTATCTTTTCGAGAAACGATTAAAACCATTTGTTTTTTTTAAAAACGTTGCCCACACTAAGATTTCTCCTGTATCGTGGGTGCGTTTACAAACACAAATTCCACACACAATACACACCCAGACCCGGAACAACTACCTGCAGATCGTACAAATATTTGTTCCGTGTGGGAATCGAACCCACGACCCGGTGTGCAGCAGTCGACTGTATCTGCCGCTGCACCAACCGTGCCGTCGTTGTGTCTTGAAAAGAGGCCACTCTTGCACTCACCGCCTCAAATATGCTGCTGTATCGTGAATAACAATTGAATGGCTTAAATAATCTTTAAACCAATTCTTCATTTCAGCCGAATTAATTCCACTGCCGGATACAGGCCTCCTCCAAAGATCACCACAACGACCAATATGGGAGTGTTGTTGGCTCATTGGGGGGTTTTGCCATAATCGCCACGCTTGGCAGACGGGTTTGCGATCGCAGTTGAGTTGTTAATATACTCGAAGGACGCTACTGCCCATCCCCCGGTTAACCCCATAGTCGACATTTACGACACCCACGGGAGGAGATGGGGTGGTGGTATTCTGAGCCGGCACCACACGGCATTTAAATGTGATCAAATCAGGGCCCTCTCCGCAGTACCATGTGAAATAATTCTACCCAAAGAATGCGATGGTGACGCAATAACTGTATTTAAAAATATATAAAAATATATTACGTTCCGTGCGTAGAATCGGAGAAGACTTTCAAAGTGAGTTGAGTCCTTATTCTTTTAATATCTTACATCGGTGATCGCAAAAGTAAGTAAGGACGGTCAATGAAAGTTAACCGAAACGATGATATTAATCTGAGCGCGAATATACCCGATACTGGCTCAAAATCATGAGCAAGGACTTATAGCAGCAATAGCCTAGTTGTTGAACACTTGCCTTCCGTCCAGGAGGGCCCGAGTTCGGTACCCACCCACCTCAGATTTTTCGAATTCATGTGCGGATCAGATTTAGATTATCACTTGCTTTAACGGTGAAGGAAAACATTGTGAGGAACTGTCATTGTCATTGTCATTAGTGTGTGTAGTCAGCTAAATTCATATTTTTTTTTTTTTGTTTCATATAGGCCCTAATAGGCTCTTACGAAAAGTCAGCAGTTAAGTGTTAACCTGCACTAGGCCAGCGTGGTGGTGGCCACCTTTCTTATCGTGAGGAAAAGCCCGTGCCCAGCAGTGGGACAGTAATGGGCTGATTATACGTTATACTCCTTACTTTCTAAGATTTATAAGTATCATCTTAACCAGTATTAAGTCAAATGGTACACAACCCTCAAAGCTCATTAATTAATTAGCTATTACACTACAAACATCAACTTTTGCAAAACAATATCCAAATAAAACGCAAATCGTGGGCGTATCAAGGATGCTGATCTCATAAACAATGCAAAATGGCCACCGCACCTACTTGAGTCAGATAAAAGGTTAATTCCATGTTTTGAGGTCACAACAGAAAGCTGCGGCCGAGACACTTAATCTGGAAGGACGGTTTCATAGTAGCAAATAAAATGAAATTTTCAGTATTTACGATCTGTTAAAAAATCTTATACTGATTGACGATTCATTTAAAATGGCTTATACACAAGTGACACTTGCCCGCGTATGCGCCCACACTTTTTATGCCCGCGCATGCCTCCTCACAGCGTTACACATAAAACGTTGCAGTCAAATATTACTCGCATTGAGGCATTAAATTGGTTTCACTTCAAAAATATTAGAGCGCTTGCAACTCTATCGACGTGACTGAAGTGACACTTGCGCCTACACAACGTTACACATTAAACGTTGCACAAATTTGACCATGAAATTTAATCTCATCGAGGACAAAAGAGGTTTCACTTCAAAAAGGTTAGAGCGCGAGGAATACAGTAGACATGACAGAAGTGACACTTGCCCGTGCATGCGCCAACATATTTGTGCACGCATATGCACCTACACGACTTACACTCGAAACGTTACACATGAAACGTTGCTCTCAAAGTTGACCTTGAAATTTTACTCGTATAGCGCTCAAATAAGTTTCACATCAAAAATATTTCCCACGCTAGGAATTCCTTTGTATCGTGCGTGCAGTTTACAGATATAAATTTCAGATACACTAACAACTAGACTTCCATTCCGAGAATTCCATTTTTTTTAATTCCAAATATTTGTTCCGCGCGAAATCCGAAATTCAAAAATGACCTAACCATGTGTTTCATTCGGCATTTCTTCTCAGAGGTTGTCATGTAAAATGCCCAAATAATATCGTTCATTTTTATTTTTTAATCGTCTTTTATTTTTAAACGTGCCCCATATTACCATTCCTCCGGTGTCGTGGGTATTACAGACACAGTACACACAGACCCGGAACAACTACCTACATACAAATATTCGTTCAGTGCGGAAATTGAACCCGCGACCCTGAGCGCATCTGTCCTGCCCTGTATCAGCCACTGCACCAACCGTACCGTCTTCGGATTTCATGGGATTTTTTTTGCGCGGAACCGTATTCTTTGTAAAATAAAAGTAGCCTAAGTTATTCCATATAACTTCAGCTATCTGCCAGTGAAAGTCCCGTAGAAATCGGTCCGCGTTTGGGAGATTAGCGGGAACAAACAGACAGACAAACCGACAAAAAACTTAAAAACTAGTTTTTTGTTGTAGGTACCGTTTCATATGCATTTAGTAAAAAGCTGTTATTTTAACATTACAAACAGACACTTCAATTTTATTTATTTGTATAGATTTGTTTAATATGATTTTATTTTAACAAAAATTTGGTGGAATTACTCTACTCTACGCACCCAGGATCTTAGTACCACTGTCTCTCATCATTGAAACAGAATTTTCAAGAATTGAAATTGTGTATTTTTAGGGTTACCAGTATATTTATGTTTAATTTATTTGTTGTTGGCGAAGAGTGTTGGGTTGTGTGTATGTTTAATTTCAAATATGTCTTGTGTTTGTTTTTAAGATATTGTGTATGGAGCGTATTTATTTGTTTTCTTTTATAAACTGAGCACAAGATATGCATTTCAAATCGCTAACTGACCGCTGACTGACTCGATTGAAACTGTGCGGATACCTTTTCCATTTAATGTGCAGTCGCTTTTATCTTGACTTCACATAATGTCATCTTTGGCTTGGCTTTTGATCTCGTATATTAAATGGGTTTACGTCATGCCGGAAGAGAGACCACATGCTTTTCACTTTTCCTGAGCTCACGAACCATTCTATATAAACGTAAAGGCCATAGCACACACAATTCTTTATTCTTTAAACGACGTTTGATCGCTTGTCGGAAGCTCGGTCATATCGGCCATTTATATGTCCACTGCAGAACAAAGGCCTCCCCCGTAGATTTTCACAACTGTGTCATCATTTTGGGGGGTGTTTGCCAATACTCACCACACCGCTGGGTGGCGCTGCGATCAATCTCTTACCTCTGCACATTTAATTGCGGAAGCTAGATGCAGCTACCGTATGTTTGTGCACGAAAGCAAGACACAAACGACATCAATAACGTTCAAATAAACAATGTGGGCGCGTGCTACTACGCCTGGGATACTAGCTAGATGTTTCCCTCGCTTCAGCTCTCTAGCAGCCAATACAGCATCATCTAAATCGTGCGAATTTGATACCATGCTCAAACGCAGCAAGTCGCCGAAACGCGGTCTACCTTCTATACAGCCGCAAACTCGCTGATCGCTTATACTAAAAGCATCGTGTAAGCTTTGACCCTAATGACCCACAACTTAACGTGGATTGAGTGATTACACCAAACCCTTTCACTTTTTTTAACGTTGGGAAATTCTCATGGGTTTCCTCCGCCTTACGAAGGGCGGAGAGGCATGCCGGACTCTTACCGGCTAAAACCGAACGGTGTCCTTCCTCTTACCCTGTGCTGACAATTGGTCAGCGACCAACTTTATTTACAGAGTTGGCCCGAATTTACTATCGGATATCGACGAGGTTAGGAACTTTGCCAAAATCTAAAAGCTGTCGGGAATTTTCAGCCTGTCGCACTGCAGGGCAAAGGAAACCAAACCAAAGGCATGCCATCTGCGTGTTTCAGACCATTAGAACCAGTTTCCTCTCGATGTTTGTCTTCCCCGTTAGCTTTTTTTTAAGTTTCCCCACACTATGATTTCTCCTATGTCGTGGGTGCGTTTACAGACATGAATTCCACACACAATACACCCAGACCAGGAACGACTATCTGCAGATCGTACAAATATATGTTCCGTGCGGGAATCAAACCCACGACCAGGAGGGCAGCAGTCGACTGTATCAACCACTGCACCAACCGTGCCGTGCCTGGGATAACTTAAGAGAGTACCTACTCTAGTTTAACTTTTTCAAGAAAAGGTTATACTGGTACATTCCAGGCTTTGAATGCAGGACCCAGTGATTAAGAAGAAAATCTATCTCTTGCGATGGTAGATTTTATACCATGATTTTAGCCGCCACAGAGAGGATAACGTGTCTTAAAAGTGATAAGACATTACATCATCATATCAGCCAAAAGAGGTTTACTGCTAAACAAGGCCTCCCCCACTTCTACAATTGTGTCGTCATTTTCGGGAGACTTTGTCACCACGCTTGGCAGGTGGATTGGTAAGCTCAGAATGGCTGCTGTTCCACAGAAGCGACGCTGCTGCCCATCCCTTTGATTTAGAGTCCCTTAATCACCTTTTACGAAATCCACGGGAGGAGATAAGAGTGGTGCTATATTCTTAATCCGAACACCTCACGGAAGTATAATGTCTGATACCTATCAGTATCAAAAGTCTTTATGAAACCGATTTCATTTTATCTAGTAATAAAGTCCGGCATGCCCCTCCGCCCATCCCCGGGGCGAGAAAGGTTCTCAACTGGAGAGAGCCGAGAGGAGACTGCACACCGGAAACCGCAGCGTGGGACAGCCTCGCCGCTGGGAGTCGTTAGATACCGACACATGGGCTCATTGCAGCTGTCTATGAAGATTTCTCCATAGCTTGTTAAACTATCATTGATGAAATCACTGTACTTAACTGGTGACAAAAAGACCCATAATTTAGCCTAATGCCCCGTTTCCCTTGGATTTAACAGTTAACAACAATGGATGAACAATGAACACCTGTAGCCATAAACGAAGAATTCGATACGACTATTAACTACCTACCTACAAGTCGAACTAAGCAGACACGTGGGAATAAACACAATAATGCCAACAAAATTCATCATTCATGTTTTGTTCGTGAAATGAGAGAAAGTATTTGGAATGAAGAGAATCACAGATAAATAAAAGTTTGATGAATTATTCATTTATGACGAGTTGTTTGTATGTGGCTGTGGTAATAATAACAGTGTTACTCTGTTATTAATTTAAAAAAATATTTTCTGAATATCTATTTTCTTTAAGATTATATTGTCGTTCACTTTGTGTTTTGTGTGTGTGTGTTGTGTTTGTCCACTTAACTAATAGGTTAACGTGTACAGCCACACACATACGTGTTCGGATTAAGAATATAGCACCACTCCATCTCCTCCCGTGGATGTCGTAAAAGGTGACTAAAGGACTCTTAATCAAAGGGATGAGCAGCAGCGTCCCTTCTGTGGAACAGCAGCCGTACTGCGCTCACCAACCCGCCTGCCAAGCGTGGTGAGCACTGGCAAATTCCCCCCAAAATGACAAAACAATTGTGGAAATCTATCGGGGAGGCCTTTGTTCATCAGTGGATGTCCTTTGGCTGATATGATGGTGATGATGTACAGCCACAATGAATGTCTGTGATCTGTCTAAGATGACTTGAGAAAATCATCTAATACATACTACTTATTTATTTTGGATTAGATGAAGAAGGAAGATAGGACTTAGAAAGAAAGGCTAAGCAATTGGTTTACTACGTATAGCGGGCTCGATCCTTGCATGAAACAACATTATATTTGTACAGAAAAAGCTTTCAAGTCCGGTGCTTGTATATCTTTATGCCTGTAAACTGTACCCATGACACAGGAGAAAACCTAGTGTGGGATATCTTATTTATGGGACATCTCATCTATACAAATAAATAAAATTGAAGTGTCTGTTTGTAATGTCAAAATAACAGCTTTTTACTAAATGCATATGAAAGTGACAGACAGACAGTTTTTGTTGTATGTACCACACATACAACAAAAAACAATTTTTACATTTTTTGTTTGTCTGTCTGTTTGTTCTGTAATCTCCGAAACGGCTGGACCGATTTTGACGGGACTTGCACTGTCAGATAGCTGATGTTACAAGGAATAACTTAGGCTACTTTTATTTTAGAAAAATAATTAGGGTACCGCGCAAAGAAATATAAAACCCTTGAAATCCAATATATATTCTATGTCAAGTGTCTGTGTCGAAGTACTCTAAATTTCTTTTAAATTAAACGCGGGTGAAACTGCGGTTTCCAGCTAGTTTAAAATAAAATAAAGAGAAAGATAATTTATTGATTAATAAATTATCATATTTATATATATATTGGCCATATTTGCATTATGAAACAAGATATTTTAAATGTGTCCGACATTATTCGTCGTGCTCTTGTCAGCTCCGGTGTGCATTTTGGGTTTGGGACTTGACGATGGCAAAAGACCGGACGGTTACGTTACTGCCGTAGAAAACTGGGGGAAGCAACTTCTGTTGACACTCTTGCCCTATTCCATCTTCCTAAAACGGCAGGTTGCACCTGTCACCGAGTCTTATTGTTTTGAGTCGTTAGGGGTCGAAACACCTCCAGTGTGATCTTACGAGGACCTGCAGCCCCTCGGTGCCGAAGATGACCGCTCCAGTGGTTTTAGCCGGTAGGAGACCGGCATACCCCTTCGCCCTTCCCCGGGGCGAAGGAAGTTCGATGTAGAATTTCCACTGGACACCAATAAAAAAACAAATAGGGGTCGAAACGCATGAGTCATGGGTGCACTAGCGGTTGGATTACACTTCGCTTGATCAGAGGGAATTTCTTTTCTCAAAGATTAAGCATTGCTCTGCATATTGCTATGCCATAGTACATGTTCTCAGCAGCACCGTAACGCTGATTATCAGTGACAACCTGCGTCGACACAGTTGTGTCCCGGTTGTGGCGTTATAGAGAAATATACATTCTTATATATTGTGAAAACTTATGCCACCACGCCTGTATATATATTATAGAGGGTATTTGCAGAGAATTACTGTAAGTATTAAGATTGCCTGGAAGAGATTGCGGATAGCGACAAGGCATTGTACATTTTGTACATTTACCTAATTGTACAATAAAAGAGTATACAACTAAATAAATACTGTTGACCTTTCATATTTCCCTGGCGGTATTATTGCATGTAATAGAGGCTGACCATAATACCATTAATCGGGGACTATTCTAAATTCCAGACATTCTAAACCACATTCCTAATAAATACTTCACTAACCTTAACCAAAAAGTCCAAAAATGGCACACGCAACCTTAAAAACATAAATAACCCTGACAATAGTCACGCGCATTGATCGATCAAATGTCGCGCCGATATCGATAAAGGGGTAATTTCACAGACAATTTCACTCGTTCGCTCCAGTTGTTCGGCTTCTGACAACATTTCTCTGTAATAACAGGTCTCTTATACGCGGAATAAAAATATTTTACTTCTGGTTTGAATTATTCTGACCATTCATGCTTACTGTTGGGGCTTTGAGGTTTAAAATCAAAGAAGATTACCAATTCGCCGTTCGGATCTGCGCCACGCTATATCAATCAACGAAATATGTGGCAGTTTATTCCCAGACAGACCCCTCCATGTCATCTCATGTTCAAATAGTCGATCTAGATATTCTATTCTTCTATAGTATAGTAGTATATTACATACTTGAACTATTTCTCAGATAGGGGATTGACTTCCAGTCAATTCAAATGCGATGGATTGGATGGATTCCAGATTTTTAAATTATATATATTATATTGATAAATTAATAAAATTCCGAAGACCCGATAAGATTTACTGACATAATTATTATTGGAACTAGTACGTACAAAACATTAAAGAAAATTGTACTCGTAAACAAAATATTCTTTCATTTGCTCACACAAAAATCTGTGAATTTTCTTCCTAAAGTATGATGATTTGGACGAGTACTAATTAGGCCGACGATATCTGAAGGACAACATGCTATGAACAATATTTTCATCACGCTAAGGTTACAGAACGAGACTACTTTTACTTAAAAGACAGAAATAGCCATAACCCTGACTGCCAAAAATAAATGCGAACGTGACTGAAAATACATAAAGTTTTTTAAAATTAATTAATTGGGCGGTGGGGAATGGGAATAAACAAACTTGTCAGTCGATAGTTAACGATACCAGGAGATTTATGTATTCTTATTATTTTCCTGAAGTTTACCATATTGTCTGTGTTGGCGAAAACCGATGACAGAAGCTGGTTCCACAATTTTTAAATGAAGCAGTTAGTGATGTTGTAGCTTATGTGGGCCGCAAACTATAAAATGATGAGGATTAAATTATGAGAGGTGATGAAAATCCGTACTGATATAAGGTCAAATATTAATCGGAGTACTCCCCATTATACGTTCGTTGTAGAATGCTAAGAGAATCAACGTCTAGCCAGAAGATCAAGTCTATTAGAAAGCGCAAGGCCACCGATAATTGAATGCATGCATACATATATCTGTCTAAATCTGAGCAATCTAACTCAAGTGTTACCATACTATACTGTATTGCAAGTAAACAGCAGCATACCTGTAACAAAAAATGGAAGAATAAGTAACAAAATACGAGCCACAATTATTTACTATGTTTATGAAATCGTTTGTTGTAATCATATATTTATTAATTTAATTACTAGAAAATGTTTTACGATTGGATTACACATAATACTGAACCCCACACTAGGATACCCTTATCGCAAGGTCCAGTCCAGTCCAGTGATGAGGCTCAGAATACCACGACCCCATCTCCTCCCGTGGATGTCGTAAAAGTCGACTAAGGGATTAGCCGGAGGATGGGCAGCAGTGTCCTTCGAGTACATTAACAACTCAACTGCGATCGCCAACCCATCTGCCAAGCGTGGCAATTATGGCAAAACCCCCCAATGAGCACACAACACACCCATATCGGTCGTTATGGTGATCTTTGGTAAGGTACATTATACAACTCAATTTGTATTAAGTAGTAACAATTATAAATAAGGGTTATAGTGTTTTCTGTGGAAGTAATAGTGGGAATTTATATTTGGTAGTAGTGTGTAGTATGTGTATGTGTTTTGAGGGCATGATAGCAGTGTTTATGATAGATTGAAAATAAGTGTTTGAGTGTGGCCAGTCAGTATTTCTTTCTAGCTACTGCCAAAGATTACACAAGTTATCTATAGTAACTACACGTGTAACCACTGTTGTAAGCCATGTGGTACTTTAGCCCTTTTTTCTCTGGGCTGTATCGTTTCTGGCCAGAAAAGTCTATTATTTTGTTTGTTATTATTTTCTTGATTTTCTTTTTTTTTCAATTAATAATGTACTTATATAAATTATCCTACTTAATGTTAATGATATAACAGTTAGTTAATTTTCTTTAATTAATTACATACAAATTTCTAAAACGACTGGGTCGTAATGAGCATCATTTTAAATTCCGTAATGTTGAGTCACACTTTCACTCACATTTTAAATACTAATCATTTTCAAGGCACAGTTATGCAATAATTACGTAAGTATTATTTATTGTAAGTATCTTAAAAAACAAATTATTTTTATACATTTTTGTATGCAAAATACTACATTGCACGTATTTAACTATACTGCGGTACTAATGTACGCGCAATCTCAATAAAGCTTTAAAGCTACTTTGATGAATTCCATAATGTATAATAAAAGTATATATTTTATCATAAAGAAGTAGTAAAACCTGACCTGACCACCTGACCTGAGCCTGACCCGAATAAAAACTTGACCTGTAATGTCGATAAAGAAATAAATATACGTGGCGCGGCACTAGTTCACAAACAGGCACTTATTCATGGGTTGAAAAACTTAATGTAAGGAATAATGTTTATTTATTTTTTGTATATGCACAGTATAAGCAGAAGCAGACGTAATGCCTTAGATATTTTCTAATAGTCTATCACAGGGTGATGCAGAGGCACTATAGGTGCGTTAATCCCTGCTGGGATGTGATGAACGCGCGGACACAGCAATAGGTAGATCGAGTGAACACCGCAGTGGTTATATTTGGTAAGAGACCGGCATCGGCACGCCCTCCACCTTATCCAGAACAAAGGAAGCCAATAATTAGGGTTACCATTTCTTCTAAGTAAAAACTCCGTATAAAGTTCGGACGGAAGCCCGAAAGTTCCGACTTGTCAAGACAAGTCCGGACGGATGGTAACCCTACCAATCAGGGATTCTACACTTCAACAAAGGTGCA
This sequence comes from Diloba caeruleocephala, assembly GCA_947459985.1. Classification (NCBI taxonomy): domain Eukaryota; kingdom Metazoa; phylum Arthropoda; class Insecta; order Lepidoptera; family Noctuidae; genus Diloba; species Diloba caeruleocephala. Next base: position 19,327,017 of record OX381624.1, read on the forward strand.
TAATCGAAACTATTGTGGTTCGAATGGATCGGATTATTTTGTAATTAGCATTTGGGTAAACGATCTAATAATAATAAGGAAACGTTGTTATCAATGTCGCAAGTAACCGTGTCACTGTGACTGGCAAGATATGATTTTGACGGGACGAGATGGGTGGGTGCTATTCTTAGCCGGCTCCACAGGGCCCTTATATATGACATCATCATTTCGGCCGAATGAAGTCGACTGCTGGACACACGCCTCCCCCAAAGATCACCAAAATGACCGATATGGGTGTGTTGTGGGCTCATTGGGGGGGTTTGCCATAATCGCCACGCTTGGCAGACGGGTAGGCGATCGCAGTTGAGTTGTTAATATACTCGAAGGACGCTGCTGCACATCCTCGGGCTAAACCTATAGTCGACTTTTACGACACCCACGGGACGATATGGGTCGGTGCCATTCGTTGCCAGCACCACAGGGCCCCTAAATATGACATAATATTACAAGCTTCAAATGCACTTAAAGTATTGAAACATGACTATTTCCACAACTAAAAACCTGTCAAATACAATAACGTTGATACAACATCACAACCACGTGCTAATTGTTTAAGTAGGTACACTCGGCAACAAAAGTGTAAAAAGCTATCATTGCAATTACACGACCTTGTTTCAATTCGCACTGAAACCTAGTTAAGGCGACTTCATCACATGTTGTAAATTCTCTCTAATATATATACATATTTTTTTAATCTTTATTTTATTACAAGGGATTTTTGTACATAGGAATGACGATGACAATCCCATCGTACCTTATTCTAATAACGGTGATTATAAATTGACTCCTGTGTCTACTGTGTATCAACGTTAATTAAACTTAAAAGAATATAGCATTCTAGCCGCAACCAAGTTTGGTTCTGCTAGAATGCTATGAAAAGCACCGACATCTAAAACATTTAATTCAAAGAGCATTATCATTTGTTCTCTTTTATTAGCATTACGGACACACTCCGTTAGCAGATGTTGCACATTGCACAAATTTTCCACATAACTCACAATTAGGTGAGTTAACTTTTTTCATTAAGAAGGCAAAACTTCTACTAGGGATGTGTCCGGAACGCAGCCTACATGCGGTAACAATTTGTAATATGTACCTTGATATGACAGCATCAAAAAAATCAGTCATACATTTTTGAGCATACTTCAACTGCTAAGATCTTAATGATAGAGATCGAATCTAAGGTCATAAATCTTTGTTGTTGTTTCTTTTAATGCTGGTCCACACTAGGATTTCGCCTGTGTTGTAAGAATGTCGAGTTGAGAACCTCCTCCTTTTTGAAGTCGGTTAATAATGAGTAATAATCTCGAAAACTTAAGACATTACTATACATTATTGAACCTAATGTTCACCTCAAAGCTCACTAAGCAACCACGTACTTATTAAACCCATTAGTACAGTGTACATCAAAAGTGCCAAAATCATCATCGCACCTCAAACTTGCTTCAATTCGCACATTCATGACATTTTAAAATCTAACCATTTTTAAGTCTTTCACAATCTGATATTGGGTCGAACAAACAGTGAATGTTCTGTGCATGTCAATATGTATGACATTGAATTTTCATGTTCACTGTACGTGTTTGATGTGCAATATAAATTTGGATTCCGTAAATATGATTTTTTTGTTATTTAGTTTTACCGTCGGCAATTATTATAGTTTATTTTATTCATTTGTTTATGATATATACTCTTTATTGTGTTCCAGTTAGTAAGATATACAAAACTAGCTGCCCGCCCCAGCTTCACACAGGAAGGTATATGCAAACCCGATTACAGCGCCACTTACTAGGTCCAATTGTGAATCTAAACCATCCACGGACCCACTCAAATATACTCAAAAAATTGGTCCAGGTGTTTGGCAGGAGTTCAGTGACATACACACGTACAGAAGAATTATATATATAAGACTAGCTGCCCCGCCCCAGTTTCTCACAGGTAGGTACAAGCGGGCCCGATTGCAGCGTCACCTACCGGGTCTAATTGTGTAACAAAAATGTATCGTCACTCTGGGGGGAATTTGCCAGTACTGCAACCACGTTCGCCAGGCGGTTTAGTAAGCGCAGTATGGCTGTATATCACAAAAGGGACGCTGCAGACCATCCATCAGGGTTAGAGTCGCTTGGTCGCCTTTTACCACATCCTTAGGAGCAGATGAAGTGGTGCTATTTTCTTAATCCGGGCAAACATGATTGCACGGCAAACGGCAGCGCTTTATCGGCATCTATAAATCTAGATAGATTACCTACTATAACGCCTTTTTGGGAAAACCAAACGTTTGGAACCTTGCTTTGTGTCAATCTGTGGCTGCAACCCATTTTTGGTCAATCGTAACCACATAACAAAGCCGTGTGGTTTTCGACAAAGACTCAGTCACCCACGCTCTTTCTGCAGGTGTCGTAATTGTTGACTAAAGGATTAAGGCAAAACTTTGGACAGCGGCGACCTCCTTCGTGCTAAATGGACATACTGCAATCACCAGTCTATTTCCCGATGATTTCGGAAATATTTCCGCGCGGAAATTCTATGACGAGGCCCCGAATGACATAGCAGTTTCAGAGTTAGTAGATATGTGAAATAAATAAAATATTTATGATCTCAAATTTTGATCTAGGATGTCTGAACTTGTTTTGTTTATTGATTTGATTTTTACCGTACGGAACCATTTATATAAATTCCATTCACGCTTCTACCTAAATATGGACTTATCTTGAAGATTTAATAAGAAATGTTTCCAGATTTAGTTCTTATTCTTACGACTAATAATTTGTGGTTTAAATTAATATATTAAGAAGTCTATCAAATAAATTACTTGTAGGCTTTAGTGGGCTTATGTCATCATCATTTCAGCCAAAAGACGTCCTCTGCTGACCAAAGATCTCCCTCATAGAATTCCACAATTGTGTCATCATTTTGGGGGGATTTGTCAACTCACCAAGCTTGGCAGGCGGGTTGGTGTAGGCAGAGTGATGCTGTTCCACAGAAGGGATGTTGCTGCCCACCATCTCTTTAGTTTAGAGTCCCTTAGCTGCCTTTTATTACATCCACGGGTGGAGATGGAGTCGTGCTATATTTTTTATCTGGACACCACGCGGACTTATGTACAAAATATGATATATATATAGTGTACAAAATATGATTTATTTAACAAATTATTGCAGGCCCGAATGTTTTTTTTTGTTTGGTGTTGCTAAGCTTTACTACGACTCTAAAAAGGAAGGTACTCCGATTCCCCCGTATGTTTGTTCGCGCGTGATTATATCAGGAACTAAACGACCGATTTAAACTATTCCTTTCACAGATTTAGAGTAGGTTCTTTCACGGGGTAATCTATATACATATGGAAGGATTTTATGAAATACCTATTAAGGTGTATAGCATCCTTATTTACAGACATAAGGTCTCGGCCCACTACACTAGTCCATTCTATGAACGTATCAGGCACGAAAAGAACACGACAGACACTACTGCGCCCACTAGAACGTATTACGTTGTACTGTTTACCAGTTACTGCACCAGTCGAGCTGTGGACAAACTACACGAACACGTGGTGGCCGCACTGCGAAACTGGGACTATAGCCCCGTACATCAAATATGGCAGTCCTACCATACCCCGATTACCTAAAGTCCTAGCGTTGACATATAGATGTACAGATTAATTATTTTGTAATTTTATTTCTGTTTTGGATTTAGTATCTGGAAAATAAACGATTTAAATTCATTACATCCATGCACAATGAAATCACGCTACGGTGTTGGTCGGTAAATGACACGGTCTGGAGATGGTGTTGGTTGGTGACGGAACCCGCCCTTCAGCTAAAACCGCCACGATTTCCATTAATCTACCTGGGGTACTGAAATTCTATCGCGCAATTGCCGCACTTCGGGCAGGATACGAGCTGAGCATGAGCTGTGTGGTGCCGGCTACGAATAGCACCAACCCATCTCATCGCTTGGGTGTCGTAAAAGGCGACTACGGGATTAGCTGGAGGATGGGCAGCAGGGTCCTTCGAGTACATTAAAAACTCAACTGCGATCGCCAACCCGCCTGCCAAACGTGGCGATTATGACAAAACCCCCCAATGAGCACACAACACACCCATATCGGTCGTTGTAGTGATATTTGGGGGAGGCCTGTGTTCAGCAGTGGTCTTTATTCGGCCGAAATGATGATGATGATGGGCAGATACGGCCCGGCCCTTGTGTGCTGGGCCCCGTCCGCCACACAGAGCAGCGTAGCCAGGCGCTCAATCCCCTACACGGAACACAGCGGGCACCATCCGCGTCTTGGGTCTGTTTTTGGTCGGTAAACAGCCTGCCCCAAGTCCAAAATCCACCGGCCGCAGCTGATTGAAGACGAAGACCGGCCAACGCCCTCCAAAGTCGTAGCGAGTGCAGCCTCTGCCTCCTTTCGGAGGATTTTCTACCCTCTCTCGCTTCGGAAAATGGACTACGGTCCGCAGCCGGAAGTACACAATTCTCCTGTATACCGGATACAGATTACGGGCATAAGTCACATCTCACATCTCGACCCAAACGTGTAAATAATGTTCATCCATGAAAGCTGCGACGCGCCATCGTTAAATCAACGCGGTGGTCGCAGTCCCCTTCTAATTTTATAACAGAGCATCATAGTTAATTACTTATCAGTTCAGATGATTGTCGGAGACTAACATTTACGTATCGGTCTGAGTACAGAACGGTCACCCATGTAGTGGATTGGTGATCGCAGCATAGTATAATTAGCACACGGAATACGGATACCCATGGTGTGATGTGTGGGTGGTCTTTTCCTTGCCAGAAAGCTCACAGAACATATAAAATATATTTCATTCGACACCATAAAGACAGAATCACACTTTGTCGCAACACAATTAATAATCGATCTAATCCACAATCGTCAGATTTAAGATTTTGAAATTCATTCGTTGTTGTATTACGATCACATTTAACACAAAAAACAGACATATCCATAATCCGAAATTCAAAGATATGGGATGAGATTGATTATTAATTTCAGTCACCTTCCCAACGCAGAATTCAGAACTCATTGAAAGAATCTCAGTCTTGACAAAAAACAGTTGTCTTGAACATTCATTCATTTCGGCCGAATGAAATCCACTGCTGGACACAGGCCTCCAAAGATCACCACAACGACCGATGTGGTGTGTTGTGTGCTCATTGGGAGGGTCTTGCCATAATCGCCACGCTTGGCAGACGGGTTGGCGATCGCAGTTGAGTTGTTAATGTACTCGAAGGACGCTGCTGCCCATCCTCCGGTTAATCCCTTAGTCGACTTTTACGGCACCCATGGGATGAAATGGAGTGGTGGCATTCTGAGCCGGCACCACACGGCAGTACGGCTTGAACATGATAGTATTAATAATTAAACATTAATTAAAAGAGAGGAAATGGGTTTTTCAACAGTACCGGTACACGATGGGACAGTGGCCTACATGTGCACTATTGCAATGATATTATATATTAAAAGAAGTAGATATGTTACATGCGCGCCAAAAGTAAGAACCCAAACTCCCCCAATTGTAGCACCTCGCAATCGGTCCGCCTAGATAGCTATCTCTTTTACTCTTGTTGTTTTTGTATCTGCTCACGACATGGTTGTGCAAGCGAGACTATTTTGCGCGCCATTTAATATGGACGTAACATATCTATGGTATAATATCATTGGCACTATTGTAATATTTTTAATACAATGTGATATTACTGTTAGTGTATTGTAAGTGTGCCGGCTCAGAATGCCACCACCACATCTCCTCCCATGGGTGTCGTAAAAGTCGACTAAGGGATTAGCCGGAGGATAGGCAGCAGCGTCCTTCGAGTACATTAACAACTCAACTGCGATCGCCAACCCGTCTGCCAAGCGTGGCGATTATGGCAAAACCCCCCAATGAGCCCACAACACACCCATATCGGTCGTCGTGGTGTACTTTGGGGGAGGCCTGTGTCCAGCAGTGGACTTCATTCGGCCGAAAGATGATTGTAAGTGTTACTATAGCCTGACCAATAAGGCTGTACCGCGCCTTAGGTATGCACGGGGAGGTGAGGAATGGGAAAGAAAGAGACAAAAGGACAAAACGGAGCAGATGCTCGGCCCGCCCGCTGCTCGCATACCTAAGTCCCGGTACAGCGGTATTGGTCAGGCTATAATACGAATTCTATTTATTTTCATACAACCTAGTGACGAAACGAGCAAGTGGCACCTGGTATTAAGCGTCATATCTGCCTATAAAATTCATTATTTTTTATCATCATTTCGGCCGAATAAAGTCCACTGCCTGGACACAGGCCTCCCTCAAAGATCACCACAACGACCGATATTGTATTGTATATTCAATTCAATTCAATTCAATTTTTTATTATATCGTATTCGATATTGTATTGTATATTCATTGGGGGGTTATGGCATAATCGACACGCTTGGCAGCCGGGTTGGCGATCGCAGTTGAGTTATTAATGTATTCGAAGGACGCTGCTGCCCATCCTCGAGTTAATCCCTCAGTCGCCTTTTACGACACCCACGGGATGGTGATTTATATGTTGATAGATTTATTTGTCTGTTGGTGCTTTTCGTAGCCGGCACCACCTTAAAAACTATTGTAATGCCATTCAGGGCTGACTAGCCCTGGATAGAAGAAATTCCTGACCTTGTGGGAGAAAAAAATATCCTAAATATTAAATTAAAAAGAGATTTGTTTTTATACAGTGAAAAGATATTCATCTATTTAGTGTCATATTTAAAAGAAGTAAAATATATTTAAAATCAATTAGTCGGTAAAATAAATATGCACTTTTAATATTTATCTTTCACGGCTAACTTCAGACTGTCGGCTTTTGATTATTCCCATCAAACGCGTCAAAAGTATTAAATTATTTCAAAAACCTAGGAAGTTGAACATTAGTGAACGTTCGACTGACGAAAATTTGATTGATTGAATTTGCACACGAAGTACATTGACACAATAATAACCATTAAACATCTCGGAGTAAGCGCTAATAAACACTTGAGTGAGCTTATAAAATAATTTCGTCAGTAAGTATATAATAATTAACATTATAACACAAATGATAGGCCGTGTCACGGCATTTCGACGAACTTTCGCAATGAATTGACTAACATGAGTGATCAATAGTCAGATCTATAATGTGTCAACTGGCGGAGGTCACAGTTGTGTAAGGAGATGCTAAGTTTTGTGGCTCTGAGGTAAGATGATAATTAGGTGTGGCTGGCATCAGCGTTAGAAAGTGATAAAATCATAATATGCCTGGAATAAATATACCGATTGTCGTGTTTTTATTTGTGCACACAATACGTAATGTGTGTACATGCATTCATGCAATACCTGTTTTAGGGTTCCGAACGTACGAAGGAAAAATCAGCGGAGTCCTTATAGGATCACTCGTGTGTCTGTCCGTCTGTCACAGCCAATTTTCTTCGAATCTACTGGACTGATTAAGTTGAAATTTGGTACACATATGGATTTCTATGATCCAAACATGGACGTGTAACGTAAATATATAAATGTTGAATATGGGGTCTAAAGGCTGGAGAGTAAAGTTTAGCATATTAAATGAAAGGGCTTATTGTGAAAGTCTTAAATATATACAGTTCATTTTTTTTTTTAAATCGCATATTTCCTTAAATTAAGGAAATAGGCAAAAGTTTACCATTCCCACACTTATCTCCGAAACTACTAAGCCTAAAAGGATGAAAAAAATATGGCTAATAGCTCTTTACTTATAGATTACAGGAAAACCTATAAGAAGTCTATAGTTTTAAAAGAATATGGTAAATTTGTCAATATTGTGCGTATAAACTTACGTTTGCAGTTGGAATGTATCGGAGAACATGTTTTTCAACTACATGTTAAGTTTGTTCTTGGGATAAATTATTTGTACAAGAAAGAATTCAACAATGTACAATATATTCAACAATTTCCTTCTACAATCCGGTACCATACATGTTTCGTTTCCGTCAATTTCGGAACACTCTCCACGTGAGTTCAACTCGCACTTTTGTTTACAACTAAGACGGCAAATAGCATAAGGCCCACCTCATGGTACTGGTGGTAGGTCTCTTATTTCATAGAGTCCGGCTAGGTAGGTGCTACCGCAGTACTAGATATACGCCGTCAAGTAGTAGTGTTTAAACTTTAATATTGCTGTGTTCCAGTAAGAAGGGTTCTGTAGCTAGTGAAATTGCTGGGGTGAAGAGATTTATTTATTTATTTACTTTAACTATAACGGTAGAATTACCAACAAATAAAAAAACTACAGAAATACCAACTAAAACACACAATCATACATCCTTCTCGCAGAAACGGAAACACTAACAAGATGTCCAGCCATTCATTCGCAAACAAGTCACATATAGGATTGGCGCATTGGAGCGCGTTGAGTGCAGAGAGGGTGCACGGTATGGGTGACTTAGCACGCGCAATGGTGCGACAAGGTGGTACAGCAAACAACTTGCGCCTTCGGTTGCGATTAGTGGTGGTTAATATAGCGTCTAGCGTGATTAAATAGCGCGCTATATTCACGCAACGTATAGCACACGCTATGCCGGCTCCAACTTGACGCTATAAAAATAGCGCCATTAAAAACAACGAGTAGGTAGCGGGGATAATATCCCCCCGGGGCACGACGAAACGTGGCACCAGTGGGCGGCTCTAGTGTGATCATACGAGGACCTGGAGCCTCCCTTAGGTGCCGAAGATGACCGCTCCAGCGGATTTAGCCGGTAGGATGCCCCTTCCCCGGGGCGAAGGAAGTTCATGAAGAATTTCCACTGGGCGCCAATAAATAAAATTAAATAAGGTAGCGAGGATAATAGCGCAAGCAAAACCATAGCGCGGGCGTGGCGAGCCGGGTGGCAGTCATCGCGAGAATTCGCGCGCTATCGGTCGTTACCTAACGCGTTGATTAAAATATTTATTTATTTTAGATACGCTAACAATGTACGTACATTAAAATTTCGTAAAATTAAAATATATAACATACATAACATTTGATGACGTCAATAGTAGGCATACACAGCATCAAACAATTCCGTTCCATGAAAACTGCTATGAGAAATTCTTAATAAAAGAAATATAACCCTATCCTATGTTAATTTAATACATACAAACCTATCCCAAGCATGGAAAGTATGAGGAAAAGTTTATTAACTTTTCTTTACTGCTCCATTTTATTTTGATAGATATTATTTTACGTATCGAATATACTATAAAGTATTCATCATTTCGGCTGAACGAAGTCCACTGCTGGACACAGGCCTCCAAAGATCACCACAACCACCGATATGGATGTTTTGTGGGCTCATTAGGGGGTTTTGCCATAATCGCCACGCTTGGCGGGCGGGTTGGCGATCGCAGTTGAGTTGTTAATGTACTCGAAGGACGCTGCTGCCCATCCTCCGGCTAATCCCTTAGTCGACTTTTACGACACCCATGGGAGGAGATGGGGTGGTGGCATTCTGAGCCGGCACCACACGGCAATAAAGTAATAAAGTATTCAATATTAGGAATATAACCGAAACAGCGCGCTGTCTTAACACAGCGCGCTATCTGTCCAACGACATTTAGCGTGATTCGAAAATATTCATCGCGCTTTTATCGCGTCATTCGCGTACGCCCAATTCGTTATAATTGTAGCGTGTAAAATAGCGCGCTATTTTATTATAGCAAATATTCGCGCTATTGCCATATAGCGTTTTGAACACCACTAGTTGCGATGATAGTTGTTAGGAGCAAAAAGTTCATTTGAATTCATTTAACGCGCCCTGCGCAAGTCTTGGTCTGCCCCTCATATTGGCGCACCCCACTCTACGCTGCTACTGCATCTTCATTTTCTCAGAAAATTATACTAAAACGTGCTTTCAAGTCTCAGATTAAATTTGTACAAAGATTACGTTACTTAATTTGATTACATTACTTCACTTTAACGTATTCTCTTACCAGTAATTGCTTAGTTTATAAGGAAGTCGCTTACTTGTATAATTATCTAAATTATAGTGTTTCTCTTTCCATTGCCATGTGCCCAGTGGTCTCGACTACCGCAGTCCGCAACACGAGATAATATTATCCGACTAGCGACTCGAAAATTTATTTCCTAATGAAATAGCTCACGCATGTTTTAAGCAGATATCGAAATCACTATTTCAGCCATAAAAACCACTGCTGCACACTAGTACTGGGCGTTTTGTTCAGAAACACTTTAGTAAAACAGTTTTTAGACGAAAAACGAACGGACGGTTTCTCGGCTAACTGACATTACGTTCCAAAACGAACGAGATTTCTAACCTGAGTAATCACATACTGCAAACTTCGTTCTCTCAAAAATCGTTCCAGTCGCCGTTTCTTCACAAACGTTCGGTTGGTACAACTACTTTGCACGTTTTTTGAACGAAGCATCTAATTAAATACCTTACGATGATTGTAATAAGAACTATTATCGTATGAAGAACAACCAGTTGTTTTTAACCGCCAAGTAACTACTTTTAGTTACAACGCTAAAATGAATCTTATATGTATTAGCACAAACTACAAATTTGGTGGTAGAAAAACATGATGGAGAAAAACTGTTTCTTTTTGGCTCTCGTTTCAAGGACGGCTAGTCGGACGTTCGTTTTTGTTTGAAATTTGATTCTTGCATAAATTGTATAGTGTTGGTTGACGTCATACGTGCATGGTTCCCGCGTTTTTATATGTCTAGAAAAAGTATGACGAATGGTTAATAAATTTATTACTTTCGTATTTATGAATGCAATTTATTACAATTTATATATTGAATTAAATTAATTTATAATTACGACCTAAGTCACTTTCGAAACCACCCAATATCCGTTATTCATTTTTCAGTAGAATGTTTTCGTAGTCTAATTACGCGGAAGCACGGAAGAATAATATAGGTATATTATAGATAGGGCGGAATGGGAGGGGGAGGCCTTTGTTCATCAGTGGACATACTGTGGCTGATATGATGATACTTAGGTCATGGTCATGGAAAAACAGTTTCTTTAAAATCTGTTTTTGGAAACTCTTTTTTGAGAAAATAAAACTGTTACGTTTCATTTTCCGAAAAATCTAAAACGACCCAGTACTACTGCACACAGGCCTCCCCTAAACACCGCCGCAATGATAGGTCTGAGTGTGTCGTGTACTCATTGGGGGGTTTTACAATCGGCTCGCTTGATAGGCGATCGCAGTTGAGTTGTAAATGTACTCGAAGGACGACGCTGCCTAGCGTCCGGCTTATCCCATAGTCGGACGACGCTGTCCAGCCTCTGGCTTATCCCATACATAGTCCACCTATTACGATACCCACGGGATGAAATGGGGTGGTTCTTTTTTTAGCCAGCATCATTCGGTTAACTCTTGCTCAAACTCTCATTCAGCCCATCACAGAGGAGCTATTAAATAACCTTGAGATACTGCAAAATGTATGTCTTAACCATTCAATTCATGTACATTTTCAATCTCAGAAAGATTACCACGGCTCTAATTTCCGCAAGATCCTCAAGTGGCGGATCTACACAACTATTTCTGTGTGTGCATAAAGAAGTATCAGAGCCATAAATTAATTAATTCAAGCAGATCCGGTAGGACAGAAAACAGACTGTCAACTGCTCTTTATTCTGAGCTAGTCTGAAGATTGAACGAGAGGTAGGGAGATATTATGGCATGGAATACCACTTTTATTGCGTTATTATGGTATATGCCGTGTGGTGCCGGCTACGAATAGCACCAACCCATCTCATCCCGTGGGTGTCGTAAAGGGCGACTATGGGATTAGCTGGAGGATGGGCAGCAGCGTCTTTCGAGTACATTAACAACTCAACTGCGATCGCCAAACCGCCTGCCAAGCGTGGCGATTATGGCAAAACCCCCCAATAAACACACAGCATACCCATATCGGTCGTTGTGGTGATCTTTGGGGGAGGCCTGTGTCCAGCAGTGGACTTGATTCGGCTGCTGTATGCTGCTATTCTTGATAGTGCTGTGGTGGACGCAATAAAACCTTGTTGACGGTACGTTTGCGTAGTGGCTAGTCGCCTGGCTTCCTGCGCTACGTGTTGAGAGTTTGATGCCCGCACGGTACATAATATTTGTATGGTATAGTGGTGTTGAGTTTAGAATTAGATGTTTTTGCATGTGATAGTTATCCGTAAATTGGAACCTAGATGATTTTTGTGTCGTGCACAGAAGACAGTCGAGAATGAGGACATATTTTTTAAGAAAATAAATAATTACACGTGCGAGTTAGAAACGGGCCAACCGAATTTGTGGTAGGTTTCTCTACCCCTACATCATCCAACCCTCAGAGAAAGTTGATTAGGGGTAGGGAAACCTACCCCTAATCAACTTTCTAGTTTAAAGGAACACTTAATTATATTTAAAACCCCTAAATCCCCATCGGGTAGGTAGCCTAAATTTGGGCCCGTTTCTAAGGCTCACCGCATCATCATATCAGCCAAAGGACGTCCACTGCTGAACAAAGGCCACCATAGATTATCACTCCTTGACGGCACGGTTGGTGCTGTGGCTGATACAGATGGCTACTGCGCTCCGGGTCTTGGGTTCGATTCCCGCACGGAACAAATATTTGTATGATCTGCAAGTAGTTGTTCCGGGTCTGGGTGTATTGTATGAGGAATTCATGTCTGTAAACGCACCCACGACACAGGATAAATCCTAATGTGGGGCAACGTTTTTATAAAATAACAAAAATAAATAATAAAAATAACAATAATGATATATATTTCCTCCGTCGAATCTAGTTATGTATAAGTAAAAAAAAAGCTTATGCCGTAACTACTTACGAAGCTAGGGTTTCGTAGTAGGCTGAAGGGATTTTGTCGTCATTTTAGGGGGAATTTGCAAGTACTCACCATGCTTGGCAGATGGGTTGATGAGTGCAGTATAGCTATTGTTCCACAGAATGGATGGTGCAGCCCATCCCTCTGGTTTAGAGTCCCTTAGTCGCATTTTACGACATCCACAGGAGGTGGAGTGGTGCTATATTCTTAATCCGGACACCACACGGATAGCTCACCCTATATCGAATTATGATTTGGCCAAATTACCCCACGGTTATGATTACACTGTCTATCACCCTGAAATTTTACTAAAACTGCAGCTGTTTCGTGAGTATAAATAAAGCGCTTTATAATAAATCATAGTTTCAGCATCAGTACATCCAAGTTAGGTTTACTTATAATATAATTATGACTAATGTGACAATTGGTCCTAGCTGCGAAATTTGGCCTTACAAAACGTTATAAGTAGGCCAAGAACGCATTAAAATAATGAATTATAGCACAAATACAGCACTTATTTCCGACCACAAAATGTAAGAGGTTGTCATGGAAAATTAAAACATGTTAGTGACTACAATATTTTTACATATTTTAGTGATTATGTTTTAATAATTCGTCCTTCGTCCGTGTGGTATCCGGATTAAGAATATAGCATCATTCCCTCCCTTTCCGTGGATGTCGCAAAAGGCGACTAAGGGACACTAAACCAGATAAATGGGCAGCAGCGTCCCTTCTGGGAAACAACAACTATTCTGCGCTCACCAACCCTCCTGCCATGCGTGGTGAGTACTGGCAAATTCCCCCTTAAAATGACGACACGTGGCATATAGCCGACCGTTTGTGGGGGTGGCCTTGTTCAGCAGTGGATATATTTTGGCTGATATATGATGATGATGTTTTACTAACACATAACTTGTCTGACCGCGGCACGAAAATTCTATTTTTGTTTTTAATGACAAAGTGAAGACGAATTACACCCAACTTCAACACCTCGTCTGCTTTTATACGTGGGGAAATCCTCTCGTACTTCCTTGGTTCTGAGGAGAGAGGGGTGGAGCAGGCCGGACATCCTGCATACTCATTGGTCCGGGGGCTTTCGTAGTAATTGTTACTTAACCTTGTGCAACAACCAGCAGTGAAAACACCTCGTGTTGCTGAAACAGCTACAGTATATAGTATAATGCGGGCACTACACTTGTAAGTCAGTGCCGTAGTGCTTGGACAAAATTAGCACCGTCGAGAAGAATACCCGAAAGCCGCCACCATCTTACGTTCACAGGATTCACATTCATGAGTTATAAAAGTTGCAGCCTGTGGGCAACGAAGTTGGGGTAGTCCATCGGCTGACCAGGAACAAGCTGGAGACGGGCGGTGCATTGTTTTCTGTGCCCGCCTCTCTGTGGGTGTGCGGCTTCGGGCGTACAGATTGGGGAGCCTGCATGCTCACACCGAGCGACCGCCGGGAAGATGGCAGCGCGCATGTGGTCACGTGCCGCCGCATACACAGCTCAGCGCACGGCGAGGCTTGGGTAGATCGTTTACAGTCCTCCCCGAGAAGTGACTGGGGGCGACCCTTTTACAGTCGCCTTCCCTCCGTGATATGCCTAAAGGCGTGGCAGCAATGGGCGGCTCTAGTGTGATCTTACGAGGACCTAGAGCCCCCCTTCGGTGCCGAAGATGACCGCTCCAGTGGTTTTAGCCGGTAGGCCGACATACCCCTATGCCCTTCCCCGGAGCGAAGAAAGTTCATGTAAAATTTCTACTGGACACCAAAAAAATATATAAATAGATGTGAGGTGCTGACTAGGTCACACGGGGCGGGGCCTGCCGTAATAACTGAGGGGTACCAGACATACCGGGGGTGCAGCCCAATGCGCAAGCGAAAACCAAGTTTTACCCGTTGATCTCGCAAGCTTCTGTCACCGTTATCGAGCCCTGTGTCCTGACGACAACCTTCTGTCAAAAGCTGTATTTGCCCGATGAAAAACTGCAAAATACAGCACTAATAAAATTAAAATGTGTAAGGTATTGGAAATAATAAAAATGTATTAAATTAAACATAAAAATTGAGGAGGAAAATATTTCCGAGTAAATTTAATGAGGCCCTTCCAGGCCAAGAGAACTAGCCAAATAGACAACCCAAAATCTGAACAATTTAAAATTGCTTACCATAATTGTATTGAGAGCAAGGTTATGGGCGCTAAGTAAAGTCAGATAAACGTAATTTAAAAAGTGATTTGGCTTACAACATGCTGACCGTGAAACAATAATACTTTTAAACTATTCGAATACAAGTACGACCGCACCATTTTATGTTTGACTAACTACCACGATAACCAAAATACCGGAGTGGATGGATCTTCCAATATAAGTACCTAGGTTTCTTTTTAAGTTATTATATTAATATCTATGAAGGAAGACGGACGGGCTTAGCCCACTGGCCTGTTCGAAGGATCTTACCTCTGCAACGGAGATGTTTCTCCGTTGCAACGATAAGATTCAGGAGCTCATACTCAGTTACACTCACTGAATGGTCTAGACGGCACGGTTGGTGCGGTGGCTGATACAGTCGACCGCTGCGCTCCGGGTCGTGGGTTCGATTCCCGCACGGAACAAATTTTTGCATTATCTGCAAGTTGTTGTTCCGGGTCTGGGTGTATTGTGTGTGAAATTTGTGTCTGTAAACGCACCCACGACACCGGAGAAATAGCTGTAGTGCGTTGCCCACGTTTCAAAAACTCGATACTCGTTGCGTTCACTCAATGTTTGAGTGGTATAGCGATATTTAAACTGAGTGTTTCCGTACTTCGGAAGGCATGTAAAATCGTCGGGCTCAGTTATTGTCATAGACGATAGTCGTTAAGATAAATCGGAGGTCTTTGAGCGACTTTAGCAACTCTGACACAAGGTTGGCCGCCAAATGGAAGAGAAGAGAGAGTACGGTCAGTCAGGAGCCCGGAAGTGATAACCGGTCTAGCCTAAGGATATCGGTATCAGTAATTAGGCTACGGAGATCAGCTGGCAGGCGCTCCGTGTTACATACTGATTGCAGTCGCATATATTCGCTTACAGTATAAACTGGAAGCCGATCTGAAGACAGTTGGACAAGGCTAGGATAAAAAGTTTCCTTTGGTACCCGGCGAACAACAGGCCAAACCTTCCCATCCATGTCGTAAAAAGCAACTCAAGAGTTATATCGTAAAGGGCAGTAACATCCTCTCGTGTGCTAACAAGAATATACCGCGATCACCAATCCGCCTGCCAAGCTTGGTGATTATGGCAATATCTTATGACCACTCATTGTAGTGTTGATTGGGAGGCTCATGTTCAGCAGGTAACGTTTACGAGTCAATATGTGTGTGTCATCGTCAATCTTTTCAGTCGAAAGGCGTCCAGTGCTGGACGTAAGCCTTCCCCAAAGAATGAACAGTGAGCCGTCTGGGCTTGTCCTGTGTGCTCGTTGGGAAGTTTTGCCATAATCGCCACGCTTGCCAGACGGGTTGGCGATCGCAGTTGAGTTGTAAATGCACTCGAAGGACGCTGCTGCCCATCCTTTGGTTAATCCCGTAGGCGCCTTTTACGACACCCACGGGATGAGATGGGTTGGTGTTATTCTTAGCCGGCACCACACGGCATGTACGGCGGTGTTTATGTATAAGATGAAAGCTATAGATGCTTATTTAATTAATCAATTTGGTATTAAACTAATCAATCACTAAGCCGCAAATTTATATGACGCAAAAAAGTTAACATTTTGAGAGCCATCTTAAAATGGCCAATGGTTAATTAATCAGATTCGCGTGCTAGTTATACATACTTTTGACCTCAATATTTCGAAATGTAATGGTCAACAACCTAACAGAACAGTTACAAATGGTGGACTTTTACTCCACATGCAAAGAAAAAAGCATCAACGTTAATGAATACAATTATTTTTACTTAAACGCAACTGGTTAAATATAATATGCATTTATTAAATGCATATTATATTTAACCAGTTTGCTTAACAACCAAACTTTTAGACTGACATTTCAATTCTCACATTATGTTTGTTTTTATAAGACATACTTTTTTTTATTGGTGTCCAGCGGAAATTCTACATGAAACTTCCTTCGCCCCGGGAAAGGGGTATGCCGGATTACTACCGGCTAAAACCACTGGAACGGTTATTTTCGGCACCGAAGGGCGGCTCCAGATCCTCGTAAGATCACACTAGATCCGCCCATTGGTGCCACGCCTTTAGGCACATCTCGGAGGGGATGACTGTAAAGCGGTCACCCTCGCTAGCGGACGGAAGGCGACTATAAAAAGGCCGCCCCCAGGTACTTCTCAGGGAGGATTGTGTGCGCTATGCTGTGCATGCACATGGCGGCACGTGACCACGAGCGCGCCTTCGTCCTCCCGGGGGTAACTCGATATGAGCGCGCAGACTCCCCAATCTGCGCGCCCGTGACCCCCGAGGCCTCCCACCATGAACTGACGGCAGGGGACTCAGGCGTGTAGGACCTGGGCGCCGGAGCGGTTGTTACCTCGGCACCGTCTCGTCCTACTCCGCGCGGGATCGGCCCTGTGCCGATCCCGCTCTGCAGTCTCCTTCTAGAGCATGACGCTCTCGTAGAAGGAGACCACTGCACTCCAATTTTCATGCTCTGCCAACATAGCCGACTGTACTACCGGCAGAGAGAGATCTTGCCCGATCCGATCGACCAGGACCCGCCGCTCGGCATAAGTACATACCTACCTTTCTGCTTAGTGTTGTGCAAATTTGACATCAAACCATTGCTCACTGTTACCCAATCGTTTGTTCTTTACAAAACTAAACACTTATTTAACCAAACGTTTTACTTAAAAATATCATTAAATGCCCGTTAGGAGTTGCGAGATTCGTTGTGCAAGTTGGAACAAGAATTACATATGACATTGGCCCTAAAGTCGTCACCCATTGAAAGTATAAAAACGATGTAATTACAAGAGTCAATAATAAGCGAATGTGCAAATAATTACGTCTAATAAGTCATGGCTTTGATTAAATTAAATATACATGTAATATATTACTGCCGCGAACGATTCTACGGTGTAATGGAACTTGCTGTCGCCTGCAGTTTCACCCGTGTTACAGAAACACGGGAATACTTATTTCTTTCTTTTCAACCAAAAAGCCAACAATTTCCATAGATTCTTCAAAAATAACGGATACTCCACACAAACTTTCCCCCAAAAAAAACACCTCAAAAAACCCCTTTAAGGGTACAATTTATAAAAACACTGAAACAAAGATTTATTTATTTTAAACCAAAAAGCCAAATAAGTACCAATTTTAATAGATCTACATATCTTATAAAATGACGAAGTTTCATATAACCTTTCAACCCATATTTTACCACCTTAGGGGTGGAAGATTTCTAAAATTTTAGTTATTAAAGGCACCAACTGCCAAATTTCAAGTTTGTAGTTTACTGATTCATCAACGCAGTCGATTTTATCTGCGTTGATGAATCAGTCTGTCAGGAGAAGTAACTATACATATATGTATAGATAATACTGCATTTTCCGGGTATAATAAAAAGCAGAGAAAGCATCCAACCCCTATAAATTCAGGCACTCCTACATCATGACAACAACCAGGACCGATTTTACATGCCCTCCGAAGTACGGAGGCGTTCAGATCGAATACCATTGTGCGGTTACCACAGAAATAGGAAATAAGGAGAAGTGGTACGGGGGTGAAACCGCGCCACCGCGACTGGATCAATTTGAGCCATGCGAAAAAAATAGCCGTTTTATAACATCAGTTGAGATTCGACCCCGTAAGTGACTTTGTTAAATTGTCGTGTTGTTCGGGGATAAGATGCAAAAACCGAAGCGAAAATAATAACTTTATCAAGGAAGGAATCATATACAATATGCAGTGAAGGTATTTTCTTGTTTTTGTCTATAAAAAAAATTCTTTATTATGTTAAATTCGGATTGATGGAGCAAAACGACATTATTATTATTGTACAAAATACAATGCTTCTTACTTACCACTTTTAACTAGCAATCTGTCAATAACAAACGCAGTGAACAGAACAGCCAATGGTACTCCCAATAAACGCGCGTTGCGTGGTACGGCTGTCGTTTGCGGTGTGTACGCTCGGTATGATTGGCTACCTACAAAGTCGTGGGTGTGTTTTAGTATGAGAAGCCAATTATAATGTTGTGTTTATTCAGTTCATTGGATGAGACCTTGTAACTGTGTGCATTAGTTTGCTTTTATGAAGAATGGTAGTGGGAAAATGGATTTCTAGGCTCGCAAACATTTTGATCTACATGGCATATCTCCTTTCTTACAATATCTTTGGCGGTTACCTATCCATAGACTGTCCGCGCCGAGTCTTGCTTAACAGCACCGACCGTTTTCTGATCAGTGAGTGTAACCGACTAGAGTGCTGGAGCATGTTAGTAGAAGTAGATTTAGTTAAAAATAAACTCTCTTGCCGTGTGGTGCCGGCTTAGAATGCCACCACCTCATCTCCTCCCATGGGTGTCGTAAAAGTCGACTAAGGGATTAGCCGGAGGATGGGCAGCAGCGTCCTTCGAGTACATTAACAACTCAACTGCGATCGCCAACCCGCCTGCCAAGCGTGGCGATTATGGCAAAACCCCCCAATGAGCCCACAACACATCCATATCGGTGGTTATGGTGATCTTTGGGGGAGGCCTGTGTCCAGCAGTGGACTTCATTCGGCCGAAATGATGAAGCTCTTATAATACCTAATTAGTCCATGAAAATTAAGTTCATGAAGTTCCTTCTATTCACGGGTCAATAGCCACTGCAAAGAGGAACCCGATCATGAGGGATAGGTTAAGCGGAGACATGTGTTCAACACGCAGAGGCGCTTTAAAGAATAATAATCTAAAATTTAATGGGATACTAACCGGAGATTCCATTGCTGCACTGTAAAATGCAGTCTCGGATTGTCACTGGAGGTGTAAAACTTTTGTACTAAATGGAAACTACAATTATAAGATTTATTTCAAAGAGCGTAAATGATTTAATACTCTCAAAAAATCTGTGGCAGACGATGAGACGCCCTAACAAGATGGGCCCCCTAAATGGCCATCACTGCAAGCAACACCGGCGTGAGCGGCTCGGGGTGTCGAGAGATGCAGCGCCGGTTTTACCATCGTGCGCCTCGAAGGAATCGATACGGATGCCAGACACTTCCACCCGCGAGCAGATAGCTCTGGTCGGCCAAGAGAAACCAAAGTTAAAGCACTCAGTCCAGTTCCGCTCCAGCCGTCAAATAAAGGCAAGCCGGAGTCGAGACCCTGACTGACTCTCTGGGGCATTCGGATACACAGTGTCGCCACTCACATACAATTCGCTACAAGCTGCCCTGAATTTTGTAAGCTTTTTAATATATCGTCTTATGATATATTTTTGAAGTGAAACTTCTTTTAGCGCGGTACGCATATTTTTAGATGAGATAAAATCTCTGGACTCGCGACACCGTTACGAGACGCAGCTATAGTGTGTACATATATGCATGTACATATAGCAGACCGCGAACGCGTCTAGATAAATAAAAAGAAATAAGTTTTCACTTCTTTCGGCACTCCCGGAGTGCAACCCGTATTATTTTTAACATCAAAAGGGCGAGGAGGGTGCTTTAATCTGCCCTCCGGGACTGCGTTATCATATAGTTTATTATTAGGGACTATGTATAAACTACGCCACAAATACACAAGTTGCGATCACAAAATAAATTTATTCAATATCTGGAGACTAGAAATATGGTAAGTAATGTATTCACAAATTGCAAATATTACCTTGCGAAATAAGCAGTTAAAATAATTGATTTTGCGAGCCATTTAAATAAATTAATAATTAAATTATTGAATCAATCAATTGACCTTTAACCCTAGTAATAGTTTAGGCCTTAGTTCCGAAACCTATCAATCAAGATAAAAAAATAAGTCTTGTTAAAGCAACGCAGAATTTGGCCTTCACGGAGTGTAGTACACAACTTATATTCCGTGCGGTGTCCGGATTAAGAATATAGCACCACTCCATGTCCGCCTGTGGTTGTCGTGAAAGGCGATGAAGGAACTCTAAGCCCGAGGGATGGGCTTCAGCGTCCCTTCTGTGGAACTCATAGTGGCTATACTTCGCTCATCAACCCGCCTGCCATGCATGATGAGAACTGGCAAATTCCCCCAAAATGACGTCACAATTATTTTGATCAGCAATAGACGTCCTTTGACCGATATGATGTACTAGCCGTTATCCTCCCGTTTCGCCATATATATCCGTGCGCTCCTCTGAATGTTTTTTTTAATTCTTTTCTTTATAAACATTGCCCCACACTAGGATTTCTCCTGCGTCGTGGGTGTGTTTACAGACACACACACACACACACACACACACAGATCCAGATTCCACTACCCGGAGCGCAGCAGCCGACTGTATCAGCCACTGCACCAATCGTGCAGTCGTTAAAATTAAGTGACAATAAAAACCTCCATAACGCCCACCCTTCACCGCTTCCTCGAACGAACGAACTCCGCAACATGAACTGAATAAACGATAACTTTCAAAACTGACTTTAGCCTAGATAATATATTTGCCGATCAATTTTCAAACATCGGCTTGTGTCGTTGCATTTTTTTAAAGCTTCGGTGTGCGCAATACGTTTTGAATGTTGCCTTCATAGACACGGCAAAAACAGCGTTTGATACATTGCTTCCCATTACCACAGACATTGGATATTCGCAGACAAGGTCTCAATTAATAGATAGTGTTAGTTTAATAGTTTGTGTGGTCAGTAAGTGAGGGAACGTGTGAAAATTATCTACTGACTGGTCTTCGTAGTTGTTATATCGACTCTCAAGTTAGTTAAGGATTCATAATCTGATACGTTTGTTTTATATTATGGCTGTGGGGACAGAAAGGTTCTTGTGAAAGTTGAAGGGTGGAGACCGCGCACCAGAAAACGCAGCATAAGACATACTTCAAAGAGATGGACAGACGGTCTCATAGAGATAGCTGGGAGTCAACGGAAGCGGGTGGCATCTGATGTAACCGGTCGCTGTGGAAATCTATCAGGGAGGCCTTTGTTTAGCAGTCGACGTATTTCGGCTCGATATAAATTCGTCGCAATTGAAAACAAAACAAATACTCCCCAACCATTTTTTTTTAAATATTTTGTCATTATATGAATAAAGGAGTAAAATATACAAGAAAGTACTTACTTCAAAAGCATTTATGCATTTAAAGGGAGTTTCACATAATTGTTTTACTCTTATAAATGTAAATAAACATACCTAATCAGAATGTTTACTATAAAGGACATCAAAAAAATAGCTTTTCCTTGTAGTAGTTTTATCGTCAAAAACCCAAATTTAACTTTTGAGGGTTTAAATTAAGAATGCATTATTTTAATTATAATCCACCAGTAACATCAAAAACGTACGATAAGAAATACGCTTACAATAAACCTCCTTAACCAATACTTATGTGTAAAATTAATAAGACTACGAAATTATATAATAAAAATAAAAATTACACTCCGGGAGTGCCGACAGAAGTGAATACTTATTTTGGCGCGTTAGGAGATTTTATCTCATCTAAAAATATGCGTACCGCGCTAAAAGTTTTCACTTCAAGCGTCTCGTAACGGTGTCGCGAGTCCAGAGTTTACCTCATCTAAAAATATGCGTACCGCGCTAAAAGAAGTTTTCACGTATATATATTTATTTTGTATGCGGCCTATTCAGGTTATTTATTTGTAGATATTTTTATATCGTTAAGTCACAATGACAATTATATTTTATTGGAACGAGATCTTATCGCGCAAAGATACCACAAGGTTACTTTACCAACATTATTTAATCAAAGCTACCACAGTTTTGCGTCATTTCAGCCGAATTAAGTCCACTGCTGGACACAAGCCTCCTCCAAGGGATTTTCCCTAATCACTACGCTTGGCAGGTGGGTTGGCGATCGCAATTGAGTTGTTAATGTACTCGAAGGACGCTGCTGCCCATTAATCAGTTAATCCTCCAGTTAATCCCATAGTCATCTTTTACGACACCCACAAGGATGAGATGGGTTGGTGCTATTCGTAGCCGGCACCACACGGCAAGTATAACACAGAATAATATATTGGTAATATTACTGACTGTCACACAAAGATAAACAGTATTTTTCACATTCGAGTCAATTCACAAATGCGTGAGCGAAAACCAACACATTAGAACGGTATTCTGGTATACTTACATAATATAATCGAAGGTCATAAAACATATAGTACTAAAATCAATATGCAACGAAATCTTTATTTGGGCAGTTTAAACTTGGCATTTGACCTCTAGAAGTCAGTATTTGACCCTTTCGTAGTTCGAACAACATTTACTTACCGCCACCATAATGCAATGAGCAGAACTCCCGTGAAGAAACATGCATAAAATGACCCTAAAACTTGTAACCAATTGTATTTTTGGTGCGACTATAACTATCTCGCAAAGTAACTTTGACGACACCAATGGAACACTAAACACTACATCCAACAATCATCAAGCTCAACCAGTATTTGGCGAGAAGCAAACTTTGATAAGATGCGTTAAAAGAAGAAGTTCGATAGAACCCTTGCAATACAAAATGTAAACCTAACCCAGGGAATAAAATTGTAATCTCATTTCATGAGACCTCTTGTCATCTAAAGAAATTTATTTGCTCTTTGTGCTGCTCGAATTTTGATTACAGCACCACTCCATGTCCTCCAGTGGAAGTCGTAAAAGGTGACTAAGGTATGCTAAACCAGGGCAGCAGCATCTCTTGCCAAGCGTGGTGAGTACTGGAAAATTCGATATATATCATCATTTCGGCCGAATGAACCCACTGCTGGAAACAGGCCTCCCCCAAAGATCACCACAACCACCGATATGGATGTGTTGTGGGTTCATTGGGGGGTTTTGCCATAATCGCCACGCTTGGCAGGCGGGTTGGCGATCGCAGTTGAGTTGTTAATGTACTCGAAGGACGCTGCTGCCCATCCTCCGGCTAATCCCTTAGTCGACTTTTACGACACCCATGGGAGGAGATGGGGTGGTGGCATTCTGAGATGACAAATTTATGGCAGAAACATCACCATATTAATCTAACATGCTTGAGAATTTAAATAAACATTATTTTATCGTCAGTCTCTGTAAAGATGTCTCTACAGCTATGTCCTAATTGATGACGAAAATATTAAATACAAACAAACGATTTTAAATGCTAAAGCAATTTATTAGGATCACGATTATAAATGTTAAAAGACAGTTTAAGAGCATCATTGACATCGAACTGACCTGGTTAATGTTACAAAGAGAACAAAATACTACTGTGGAATGATGAATGACTTAAAGATCTGCTCCACGGGAGTGTAAAAATTTGAGTGCCAAGGTTTTTTTTTTTAAAGAAAAAAAAGCAAGGTCTAGTTTTTTTTATCTTTATGTTTAATAAAACATTGTTAAACTGTTGTTGAACTGAACTTTTAAAAGTTGTCACCATAGAGGTCCGAATTAGTGCTTCTATGACTTTCTATACCGGTCTTTGTATTAAAAACTATGCTTAAAAAACCAAGACGCTACCCATCTATCAAACTGTATGAGGAGAGTCAAATCCTAAGTATCCGGAAACTTTTCATCAGCATTATCGTACTAACTATGCACAAATCAGTTCTATTATCCCCGGACTATAGTGAAATGACCACACATCGCCTTTTCAGGGTTCCAGTCTATGTTTGTCGTACTAAATTCGCTCAGCGTTTCTACTCATTTTTATCAGCATTCATCTATACAAATAAATAAAATTGAAGTGTCTGTTTGTAATGTCAAAATAACAGCTTTTTACTAAATGCATATGAAAGTATATACGGTACCTATAACAAAAAAACCATTTTTAAATTTTTTGTCTGTCTGTCTGTCTGTTTGTTCCGGGTAATCTCCGAAACGGCTGGACCGATTTTGACGGGACTTTCACTGTCAGATAGCTGATGTTATAAGGAATAACTTAGGCTACTTTTATTTTAGAAAAATAATTAGGGTTCCGCGCAAAAAATATAAAACCCTTGAAATCCACTATATATGTTCTATGTCAAGTGTCTATGTCGAAGTACTCTAAATGCCTTTTAAATTCAACGCGGGTGAAACCGTGGGTCCCAGCTAGTTTACAATAAAGCATCAACATTTTGTAACATTCGCCGAGACTCAGTTCCGGAAGCAAAGCTTAAAATTACTAAATGGTTAAATGCACTTTCATACGAAGAGACAGAAAGACTGATTACTACATTATAATATATATCAAATATCTATTATATTATATATTCTAATATTTATATATTACAAGTTATCATGTATATATATGTATATTTATGTACATAATTATATACATTTACTTTAATATAATTTTATACTTAATTTTTAATTAAAATGGCTTAGACCTATTTAATTTGTGTGCTGTAGACGTTTTCTATATGTATAACACTTTGTTACTAGGTTCCCCACGATACAGGCATACCTAGTGTGGGGACCACGATAAATGTAATTGTTAATTGTCCATAGCAATATACAATTTTAGTTTTGTTTCCTTTCTTAGTTAATGTGAGCTTATATTTGTATATTGAAAAATAAATTATTATCTTATGTACATTCTCTCTACATGACCATCAAGGTCTAAGTAGGTTTGATTTTGTTTCGGACTCAGAATCATATAATATCTTTACTAGCTACCACGGCAAACTAATTATGATTGTCATTTAACTGCCATCTATGCATATTAATAAAAAAAAATCTAATTACATAATTTAACACACATTTATATCTATCAATGAATGTTATGATCTCGATTATAAGAGAACCCACTACAGTAGAGTATAGAGTACGAGTAGAGTATGAACTTTCTTGCCATCTCTTCTCCAACCAACCGTTCAATTTAGATTCTGACGTTTCGTAAGTGCAACTCATCGGAGTATCTGAATATAATATTTTTACAATTGGCCGTAACTAATGCGGGTGTGAGCTTAATATACCTACTCTATTGTTTGACGAATCAAAGCCTTCTCAATGACACTTTCGGAAAAGAAAGTACGTAACTCATACAAAACGATGTCACCTATTAGTTGACGAATATGTAGGAAATATGTGAAATTTTAAACAAGTCGTTGGTTTTCTCAGTAATATTGACTTGTTTTAACGCAAACGTGTGTTTATATAGTGAAAGGCACTTCTTATTTACGTTCTCGTTGATATCAAGTTTTTTATTAAGTTGCTTTTGTTTTTATTTGCGTCAGATAAGTGCTTCTCGTCACGCAATCGTTCGTCTAGGATAAATAGACACGCTTGTACATAGAGTTAAATACACGGTGAAGTAAGATTGTATACAGAAATAGCAAAAAAGATCTCATTTAGTTTGGCAATAGCAACAGTAAACTTGTTATTGTTGGTTACAAACACGCTACAGCCGACAAAAAGACTATTCAACAATGTTTAATGTTTATATGCTGTAAGAGACGATTAAGTTACATAGAAATGAACAGCTGTTTTGTCAACTAACTGAGCTCTTCCCAACTCTGTTAGGCTTGGCTTCCATAGTCTAGACTCTTCTAGATGCTGACCTCCGTACCTCACCAATCGAAACCGACATAACCCCGTTTTACGAGGAGGATGTCTCATGTGTAAATAATAGTCGCACGCAGCATGACAGCGGCAAATTCGTCTTTCCCAGGCCAATTACTCAAAGAAACAGCATCTATTTGTATATTGACGAGATCTAATGATATCTTACTACGGTCACAAATCGACATGCAGCCTCCTACAGTCCGGCGCTAGACATTGGCGACTTCAAAAAAGGGATTTTAATTACCACGCCGCTGGCTAGTGATCGTTCAAAAGGTTATATTAGCAACAGCATATATGTTATCACCATTCTGTCACACCGAAGTTAATTAATTAACGAATTACCACCGTTATACGAATATATTTTTTATTCCAACCACGTTTTATTTCAGTAGCGCTCTCGAATATTTATGGGAGTGTTTTAATAAAATCTGAGAGTTCAAGGTTATGCAGATTAACTGTTGCATTACAAGTAACTCTTGAGTATGAAATATGGTGGTAATAAGTCAAGGTTTTATGATATAAGATACGTGTGTGGATATAGATAGTCATTTTCATAAAACAATTTTAAACGGATTAAATCGCGTGTATTATTGATTTTTGTTTTTCCTGACGTTTCGAACACTTTGCAGGGTTCGTGGTCGCAGGATGACTAAGGTGACGAGCGTCGTTACAGATTTAAAAAGTTAGGTACCTTAACGGTGAAGCTCACCACCACCCTTGTCAGTTAGCTACCGTGGCTAAATCTTTGTTACAGAGAGCACACGGCATCTGCGACGCCGACCACCTGGCAGGGGAGCTTAACCATGTGAAGCAAGTTCTTCGAAATAACAATTTAAGAGCGCCACATCCCCGTCGCAGAAGCCGCCCGAAACCCACCACGGTTGATCGGAGACCTGCAGTCTTACCATTCATCAAGGGAGTCACGGACAGAATTGGTCATATCTTGAAGCGTGCTTCTATTAAAACCTACTTCAAGCCACATAAAAAGATAAGCCAACTTCTCAAACCCGTGAAGTGTCACATTCCTCTACAAGATGCCGGGGTCTACAAGATTGACTGCGATTGTGGGTTGTCATACATAGGGCAAACAAAGCGTAGTATAGCCACCAGAATTAAAGAACATATAGTTGACGTCAAGCATAGACACATCACAAAGTCCGCAGTGTGTGAACATGCCTTAGGCAAACCCAACCATTTTCTTCGATTTGACCATCCTCAAGTCCTCGCGAAAGAGAACCGTTATGTACCAAGAATGTTTCGAGAGGCTATTGAAATTAAAAAACATCCTAATTTTAATAGAGAAGATGGTTGGCAGGTACCACCTGTTTGGAATCCGGTTATTAAATTAATAAAATCCCAAACAACACACCACACTAAAAAACATCATGACACCGTGAGTGATTACTGCGTGCATCGAAACAATTTTTGATTAGTTTTGTACGGTAGATAAAATAACTTTTTAAATCTGTAACGACGCTGGTCACCTTAGTCATCCTGCGACCACGAACCCTGCAAAGTGTTCGAAACGTCAGGAAAAACAAAAATCAATAATACACGCGATTTAATCCGTTTAAAATTGTTTTATTATAATGTGTAATAATCGCGAAAACCTAAGACAATACCATTTTCATAAAGATAGGTTACATGCTAGTCTTGAAGTTCTCCTAATGCGATCATCGTTATAATATGACTCGCCTATAGATTTCTACTATTGTGGCGTCATTTTGGGAGGAATTTGGTAATACTAACCATGCTTGGCACGCTGATTGGTGATGCAGGATGGCTATTATATCACAGAGGGACGCTGCTAACCGTCCCTCTGATTTCGAGTCCCTTAATCACCACACAAAAACATAACGACTCGATATTAAATTTTAAATGCTTATTGTATAATGTCCAATATTTTGTGGTGGAGCCTAGTTGTAAAGATAAAAATATTGATAATAAAAACTTTTAAACGGATTACATCGCGTATATTATGGTTTTTTGTTTTTCCTGGCGTTTCGAACAAAAATCTATAATATACGCGATATAATCCGTTTAAAAGTGCTTTATTATAATGAGTTATAATCGTGAAAACCTAAGACATCACTACAAAAATGTTTTTTATAATGTATACCCATTTACAAGCACTTATTAATGCCCCCTGCCGTCGATATATGGTGGGGGGCCTTGGAGGTCGAGGGCGTGTAGATTGTGCAGGCTTCGTGCTCATACTGAGGGATCCCCGGGACAGCGCAGCACAGCGCACAGCGATGCTTGGGGGGATCCTTTACAATCCTCCCGGAGAAATGCTTGGGGGCAGCCTTTATACAGTCCCCTTCCCTTCGCTAGAGGGGGTGACGGTTTTGTAGTCATCTCTGAGATGTGCTAGGGCGGCTCTAAGTGTGATCGTACGAGGACTTGGAGCCACTCTTCGGTGCCGAATATATTTTACGCCCCAGTGGTTTTACCCGGTAGGAGTCCCCCTAGGTCCCCCCGATAGGATATGCCCCTTCACCCTTCCCACTGGGCGGAGGAAGTGCATGAAAAAGTTCTACCAATTAGTAGGGGACCAATAAAAATAATAATTTATGAATAGTCAGAATTTAGTTCGTGTTCGTACGCGTTCCAAGATGTAGAATTTGCTATGTAGAAGAATGGACAAGAAACTCCATGTTTAGGTACTCTTTTCTAATCATAATATGTTACAATATTTGTAACTACATACATTGTTCGTATATTTATTGATTAATTTCGACATTGCTAAAAGGATTAGTAATCTGAAATGGCAATGGGTGGGGCACATTAGGTACTCGTAGAACTGATGGCCGTTGGGGCAAAAAAGTTCTCGAATGGAGACCGCGCACCGGAAAACGCAACGTGGGACGACCTCCAACGAGGTGGACAGACGACCTGGTGAGGGTCGCTGGGTCGTTGGATGAGAGCGGCATGTGACCACTCGTTGTGGAAATCTAAGGGGGAGGCTTTTGGTCAGCAGTGGACGTCCTGTGGCTGATACGATGATGATGATGATCATGAATTTCGTCGATCCTCAATCAACTTCAGCGAAACAAGAATTGAGAAGATCATTATCAACAGTTACCACTGCAGGTTCGGTTGTAGGTTGCAATAACTTTATTATACGTTGGCACTCTATATAGCATAAACAAAACGACATAACGATGACGTCATAATGATGACGTAATGTTTTCGGAGAGCACTTTATAAGCAGTTCACAGAGAGCATATTGCGCACGTATTTCTTGTTTAACGGTTAAAATCCATCCAAGTCTGAAATCTCTGGCTGTTTATGACACTTATTCGACGCCCAAACATCAACCAACAGAGCACATTCGGGCAAATAAATTATTATGCTATGCGCGTGCGTCGAGCTACATGCAAGTCCGTATCGCAACGCGTCAGTGAGCACAGAGAAATGAGCCAGATCACCGACCCTGGGCGCTCTACTGTAGTTTTAAATGTCATATTATCAGTTCCCGCGGCTCGCTACGTGGAAAGTACTTAGTGATAATGAAACTCATCCAAAGTCTCTCTGGTATTGCGAATGTTTGTAGAATTTCAAGTAAATGCACATTGTGCTAAGCATTTTGAAACTACATTTCATCATTATAACCACGGCCAGACAGACTGTACAGCGAAACGATCATACATGAAAAAAAGAAGCTGGTAATAATGGAATGACTGTCTGATTTATCTAAAATAATTACATAGGTTACGAAACCCTAGGATAGAAACCGCAAGACACAGTCTTAATGCCGACGTCGCTAGCCTTGGATGCAAAATAATATATTTTTATTACCTTAGAATCCTAGATCTTATATTTATAAAAATTGGACTTTCAGTCGAGCAGGTTATTCTTGGAACAGGCACACCAATTTATTAAAAAAAAATGTCTAAGAGAGCTGATAATAAGGATAAGGACACGGTTGGTGCAGTGCCTGATACAGTCGGCTGCTGCGCACAGGGTCGTGGGTTCGATTCCCGCACGAAACAAATATTTATACGATCTGCAGGTAAGTTGTTCCGTGTCTTGGTGTATTGTGTGTGAAATTTGCGTTTGTAAACGCACCCACGACACAGGGGAAACCCTTGTGTGGGGCAACATTTAAAAGAACAAAACAAACATTACCAGAACTGTCGAGTGATAGATAATTTGGTAGCTATCATTATCATTTGAAATGCGAACGCCAACGGACGTATGAATGTAAGTGTGCGACTGCTCGTGTCTTGTATGACAAGCATTGGGATTAAAATATCTGACGTAGCGATGTACTTACTTACCCATTCGAATCTTAAATAGTTTTCGAGTACCTTATTTGGTAGCAGCATGCATTAACTTCGAAATTGGAATGGTACTCATTTGAAAATTAAGGCATTATCCTCTATATGGCATCTAGGTTAGAGCTACTTTGAAGAAATATTCCCTTGAACCACAATACTGGCCAATACACATGAGTCTCATTGCATTGAACTCAAGATGATTCCCGCACATTGGCCACAAATTTGCTGTTGCATGTCAAAGGTGCAATTTATGTGCAAAGCGCAGCGTACTGCTTTCAGTTCAAAGCAAAGAGAATTGGTCCGTTAGTAATCGTACTTTCACAAATCTAATATTAATAGGTTCACAGATGACATCTTACTTTGTACCTATGCAATGTGAAATAATTCCACGCACGAAAGGTGTTGTTTTTAAATTTCCATTTATTGCGTAACGGTGGCGTTATTTGCGGAGTATTTCATGTGGTTCTCGGCAAAGAATAGACCATGAATCTCCGCCCAAGGGTTGATATCAAGAGGATGGGCTGCATCATTCTCGCGTGTGCTAATAACTATATGCTGCGATCACCAATGATGATGTGATTATGGCAATATGGTATGACCGGTTATTATAGTGATCGTTGGGAGGCCAATGTTCAGCAGTGGACATTTACGTGGCGATAGTGTGTCTCAGCGAGTAAAGGACATAAATAAATAAATTAAATTGAAGTGTCTGTTTGTAACTTCAAAATAACAGCTTTTTATTAAATGCATATGAAAGTGTATATATACAGTTATTAGAACAAAACGATAAAAAATTGTCTACCTGTCTGTTTGTTCCAGCGAATCTCCGAAAAGGCTGGACCGATTTTGACAGGACTTTCAATGGCAGATAGCTGATGTTATAAGGAGTAACTTAGACTAGCTTTATTTTAGAAAAGGAAATAGAGTATCGCGCAAAATATAAGATTCCATGAAGTCCAATGTATATAATTATACTCTATATAAACTGTTTATGTCGAAGTAGTCTAAATTATTTATATATAATCCAGTTTTTTTTTATTAAACGGCGGCTACAGCAATATTTTTCATAAAATAGTCGTTTTCTAATAAAAGGTTTTATTTTATACGAAACTAAACTTAATGTATTATTATAATTCATTTCCAGTCTATATCTCTCGGTCAGTAGGCAGATGACTCAAGAACCCGTGTGGTTGTCCGTGTCCAATATCTGGTACCGAAGTACCGTTAGCCCAAGGGCTCGATCGTGACCCACGCTACTTGGCGCGACTTTGACACAAATCGGATAAGTTTCTCGAACCGTTCACATGAGATGTTCAGATGTCTGACATCCATAGCATGGGAAAACGACGCGTTATCTCAACCAGGATTTTAATTAATGATTTTTTTATTTAGCAAGTATGATTCTAGAAACACTTTCACTCGTGAATAAATCTAGACGAAGCCAGCATTTCCTACTGTCTGCCTCTGAGAAGAAATCTCGAAACAAACTCAAATGTTTGTTATAAAGTCCAGACATTTAATGTTACAGAATGTATGGCAATATCTAGAATGTCTACATTTGTATAACTGGCCAACTATACTCCAATTTTAAATTAATGTCATAAAACAATATAGATAGTAATATAAATGTTCATTAAAATGTCATAAAAACAATTAAACGTTAAAAAGGTTTTTGACACTTCAAAAGAAGACGATATTTATTATGACTCATGAATGACATAAGTAATGTCACATTACAGCAGCTCAATTTTTTCTTCTATTTAAACTTTACAGAAACCCGTATTTTTATAATAGACGTAACTGACCTGACTGAACTGACGGTTCTCATACAAAAGTATAATATTAGGCTGTATATATCCCACTGCAGGACAAAGTTGTCTTTCCTTACAGAGAAGCAACGAACAGTGTTTAGTCGTTTTGAAGTTTATAGTTCGAATTTTATGACATGAGGGTAGATAAAAGTACATTAGGGAGTGACCGCTATACAGTCATCCCCTATAAAATGTGCCTAATGGCGTGGCATCATGGGTGGCTCTAGAGTGATCTTAGGAGGACCTGGAGCCCACCTTCGATGCCGAATATGACCGCTCCAGTAGTTTTAACCGGTCGGAGTCGCATACCACTTCGCCCTTCCCCGGGCCGAAGGAAGTTCATGTAGAATTTCCACTGTAGACCAATAAACATAAAATACAAAGATAAAGTACATTACGACATTGACACCACATTGGTACGTACCAGGTTTTGAACCTGCAACCTTGTGCG
Source organism: Diloba caeruleocephala (assembly GCA_947459985.1). Taxonomy (NCBI): domain Eukaryota; kingdom Metazoa; phylum Arthropoda; class Insecta; order Lepidoptera; family Noctuidae; genus Diloba; species Diloba caeruleocephala. The sequence continues at coordinate 19,360,080 of OX381624.1, forward strand.
TAAGGAGCGAGTCCGTGAACCTGCGGGCCATCACGACTACAAATACAAAACGATTTTGTTATGTATACTAACGGCACATTGCACTCTTGGAACCGGATTCAAGGCGACCTGATCGAATGTGTGTCATCTATCAGGTGCATACGGTGCACGAGATACCGTTACAAAGGGCTGAGCAGTGATTGTTCCGGAGACTGACGTAAGCAGGTCAACTCTTATTTGTTGGCAGTAATGCAGTAAAAAATAATAAGTAAATATTTGGTGCCGGCTCAGAATGCCACCACCCCATCTCCTCCTATGGGTGTCGTAAAAGTCGACTAAGGGATTAGCCGGAGGATGGGCAGCAGCGTTCTTCGAGTACATTAACAACTCAACTGCGATCGCCAACCCGCCTGCCAAGCGTGGCGATTATGGCAAAACCCCCCATGAGCCCACAACACATCCATATCGGTGGTTGTGGTGATCTTTGGGGGAGGCCTGTGTCCAGCAGTGGACTTCATTCGGCCGAAATGATGAATGGATTATTTCTGTTCGTGGACCTGACGCGTCTTAAACACATATGTAGTGTTTACTGAAAAGAACATCTTAACCACGGTCTCTACTTTGGCATTTTTCTGGTCGACTATATCGGTTAATGAGCAGTAATTGAATGTCCGGCAGTGGACATGACGTATCGTTACAAAACACTTTGTTGTGAAGGAAAATTCATGTTAACATGTCTCTTAAATAAAAATGTATCCGATATTAATTTTATTTATTATAATACATGTAGGCCTAGGTACTTACATTGAGGAGCATGTTTTATTGACCGACTAATTATTTTCAGCGTATTCGTTTGCGTATTCGCCGAATAGGATTCAGTTTTCGTATTTGAAAACGTAGTATCCGTAACATCAATATTTATGTGACTTTCATCCCTCGTACCTATTCCATAGGAGTAATTGCGTAATAAATCATATTTCCTTACATTCTTATATACATAAGGTAGGTCATTTGGTCAGTTATCAGTTTTCCACAACCGTGTCATCATATTGGGGGGAATTTACCAGTACTCACCACGCTTGGCAGGCGGGTTGGTGAGTGCAGGATGGCTGCTGTTCCACAGAAAGGACGCTGCTGCCCATCCCTCTGGCTTAGATTCCCTTATTCGCCTTTTACGAGAAGGAGACGAAGGAGATGGAGTGGTGTTATATTCTTAATCCGAACACCACACGGATATTCCTTCTTTTACACACTTCATATTAGCTTGACTCACGGGTAGAGCTAATATAAAGTGTGTAAAAGAGGGAAACTGATCGTGTATAATGAAACTATGTATGAATGTAGGTAGTGGAAATCTATGGGGAGGCCTTTGTTCGGCAGTGGACGTCCGTTGGATGATACGGTGATGATGATGATGATGAATGGAATCTCACAATTAAATTGTCACCCACTTCTAGACATCTCTGATTAATTTGATATATTGCAGACATATCAAGAATCAATGACACTATAATCATTTGACATGACTGCTGTCGACAGAAACATCAGCTAATGATTTAATAATAACAGGTTATAATTATAACCCAGACATGAGTAAATAATAAATTTGAATCTATAAATCTTCAATTTATTGGCTAATTAAGCACAATATATATTTTTTGGTGTAAAACAACAGCGTAGGGTGCTCGATATCAAAGGTAGATTAATTATGATAGTATAGGGAGTAACTATAATTTAATTTTAATGTACATTATAGCATCTAAGCTACTGTATTATTTATAAGATTATATTTACCCAGATCTTGTCTAAATCCGTGTGGTGCCGGCTACGAATAGCAGCAACCCATCTCATCCCGTGGGTGTCGTAAAAGGCGGCTCAGGGATTAGCTGGAGGATGGGCAGCAGCGTCCTTCGAATACATTAACAACTCAACTGCGATCGCCAACCCGCCTGCCAAGCGTGGCGATCGTGGCAAAACCCCCCGAATGAGCACATAACACACTGATGTCGGTCGTAGTGTTGATCTTTTAGGGAGGCCTGTGTCCAGCAGTGGACTTTATTCAGCCGAAATGATGAGATCTTGTCTCTAGGTAGATAGAGCTCAACTCAACCGCAACTTTCTTCTTTCCTAGTATAAAATTATCAGTTAATACAAAAACATAGTATAACCACCCGAATAAAATAACACACAGCTGACGTCAAGCATAGACGCTCCACAAAGTCTGCAGTATGTGAATATGCCTTTGGCAAACCCAACCATTTGCTTCGTTTTGATCATCCTCAAGTCCTCGCGAAAGAAAACCTTTATGTACCTAATGGTTCGTGAGGCTATTGAAAGTAAAAAACGTCCCAATTTCAATAGAGAAGATGGTTGGCAGGTAGCACCTGTTTGGAATCCTGTTATTAAAATATTAAAGTACCAAACAAAATACCGCACTAAAAAACATCAAGACACTGTGAGTGATTACTGCGTGCATCGAAACTATTTTTTTTATTACAATTATACGGTACATAATATAAAATAACGTTTTAAAATCCGTAACGACGCCTGTCACCTTAGTCATCCTACGATCACGAACGCGGCAAAGTATTCGAAACGTCAGGAAAATAAAGAATGTTTAATATTACTTAGGTGATGTAATCCCGGGGGTCGCGGGCGCGCAGATTGGGGAGTCTGCGTGGTCACACCGCGCGACCCCCGGGAAGACGGTGGCGCACACGTGACCACGTGCTGCCGTGTGCGCAGCACAGCGCACAGCAAGACGTGGGGGGATCCTTCACAATCCTCCCCAAGAAGTGGGGGGGTGGCCTTTTTACAGCCGCCTGCCCTCTGCTAGAGGGGGTGACCGCTTTACAGTCATCCCCTCCGAGATGTGCCAAAAGGCATGGCACCAATGGGCGGCTCTAGTGTGATCTTTCGAGGACCAGGACCCCTTCGATACCGAAGATGACCGCTCCAGTCGTTTTAGCCGGTATGAGTCTGGCATACCCCTTCGCCCTTCCCCGGGGAGAAGGAAGTTCCATGTAGAATTTCCACTGGACACCAATAAAAAAAGGTGATGTAATCCGTTAAAAATTGTTTATTAAGGACAAAAAACTATATAGAGCATGTCTACACCGAGCTATGGAACAACACGGGCTAAAATAAAATATTGTGTAAATCACATTTTGCACATAAATCAATGTCCTAAGCGAAATATTCTGACGCTACAGTTCAGCTGACCATGACTCGCCACCAGTCCAGTCGCAAATGTTTGGGTTTTTTGCCTTTGCGTAACATTGGCGCGCCAAAACTTGTCCAAGTGCCGTTATAACTGACTCTTGTGTTATGAATAGTGTATGAAGGTAAAAAGGCGCATCTTGGTTCGGAAATTATTAAGGTGATAATTTTTAGTCTAACAAAGACGCTCATAGCCATCTGCTCACTGATCAGTGAATGATCGTTAAGGTTAAGCAACGGTCGGCGCGGTCAGTATGAATGTTACCGCATAGTGGTATTTGCGTCTCCGTGCTTCAGAGGACAAGTAAATACCCGACGCGGCTTGAATAATAACCCTAGACAGAAGGCAGGCCACTTAGGTTCAAACAAAAAAGAAATAACAGTCAAAATATTTAAATTTCGAATAGTACCTAATATTGAGGTATAAATCAAGAGTTACAAAACACTGCTTTTAAATATCCGTCTCAATGTTACCAGTTGGTTACCAATTATAACACAAACACTAATATATATATATATGTATATATATTGTGTAAATAATATATATGTAGTGTAGTGTCCGGATTAAGAATACAGCACCACTGCCTTCCTGTGGATGTCGTAAAAGGCGACGTAAGCGGCTCTAAACCAGAGAGATGGGCAGCAGCGTCGAGATTCCGTGGAAAAGAAGCCATTCTGCGCTCACCAACCCGCCTGCTGAGTGTGGTGAGTACTAGTGAAATGATGGTACAATGGCGAAAATTTATGGGGACGCCTTTGTTTACAAAATTACGTCTTGGCTGATGTGATATTATGTTGTCTTGATTTATATTTTCTCCTTAGACAAAATTGCTATGACAATTAATATTTTACAATTTAGTAAGTACCTATTTAAATAAAAGATAGGTATCATCATTATATACATACATATATGTATTATATATGCCTATATTTTATCACATAAGGAAGCGAGACAAAACCCGAAGTAGTTAATTAAAACCAACTTTGAACACGACCACTTTCTCCGACGCGAAAGTGTCACAACAAGTTATGCATTTAAAACAATTTTAACGATGGTAACTTCAAAATCGATACGTCGCATTGATTGTTAATATCGATATGGATATTTTATATCTAATAATGTGTTGTTAAACGAGTTTTCAATGGTAGAGCTATGCTCTGTAGTTTTTTTTATGTTTGTAAATGTTTCCAAATAGAAAACTATATTAAAATGAACAAAACAATTTTATTGATTTTAAAACACGATTCCTGTATTTATTTTATATCGTGGCTTCAGTTCCAGAATTAATTCTCACGTGTGCAAAAAAACCCAGACTCGAAACAACTGCAGATCATTCAAATATTTGTTTGTGCGGTAATCGAACCCGCGACCCGAAGCGTAGAAAGCCAAGCGCTTAGTCACTGCGCCAACCAAAAAAAGGTTATCATTCAATACTAACCCGTGTGGTGACCGGATTAAGAATATTGCACCAATATAGTCAAACACTTTTAAACGGATTCTATCGCGTCATCATCATATCATCATATCAGCCGCAGGTCGTCCACTGCTGAACAAAGGCCTCCCACTTAGATTTCCACAACGAGCGGTCACATGACGCTCTCATCCAACGACTCCCAGCGACCTTCACCAGGTCGACTGTCCACTTCGTCGGAGGTCGTCCCACGCTGTGTTTTCCGGTGCGCGGTCTCCATTCGAGAACCTTTGTGCCCCAACGGCTATCAGTTCTACGAGCAATGTGCCCTGCCCATTGCCACTTCACTTTACTAATCCTTTCAGCTATGTCGACAATTTTAGTTCTTGTACGGATCTCCTCATTTCTGATTTGATCTCGTAGAGAAATACCAAGCATAGCTCTCTCCATAGCGTATATTTTAGATTTTTGTTTTTCCTGACGTTTCGAACACTTTGCAGGGTTCGTGGTCGCAGGATGACAAGGTGACAGGCGTCGTTACAATACTCGCGAAAACCTAAGACATTATTAATATAACTCCACTTCGTCTCCTCCTGTGGATGTCATATAAGGGGACTTCAAACCCGAGGGATAGGCAGCAGCGTCCCTCCTGTGGAACAGTATCCATACTGCGCTCACCAAACCCGCCTACTAAGTGTGGACACAATTGTGGAAATCTATGGGAGAGACCTTTGGCTGATATGATGGTGATGTCAACATAAAATGTAGGTATTATAGTATTTTTTTAACCATATTATAAATTGTATTGTGAATTGTTCAGTTTATGCAAATAACTTTATAGATGCTCATTTTCGAATGACTACGCTTCCACATTCATCATTCCTTGACCATAGACTGTTGCGACATACATGATGCACTTTCTATTATAGCAGATATTTTGGGCATCCTTTAGAAATTTTACTCTAGCATCAGTTTAATTGATTTTGTTTGAAGTGTTTAATCGCTTTACTATTGGGGATAACTTTCATTACGTTGTATCCACTATTAAAACAGTTACTATGCAGAACTTGATCTCGCGTGCAAAAATTTACTATTTCACAAGCGTACATCAAATCGATGCAATTAAATGTCCGTTTATGTTCATATGTATTGAATGAACTAAATTACCGTTTCTACCAACGATTTCTTTCTAAATTGATAACACTACAGTTCATAAACCATAGCTTGATTCCTATAACCTGCCTGGAACGATGTTAAAAAACGGTCATAATTATCGTTTTGTTTGTTTAGTAACAATAACTAAAACTATAACAAAAATAGTTATGAACGATTTTCATTCTAATCGATATTGGGATAATTTGTAACTGAATACGTTATAATGAACTGATTAATTTCGATAATAGCTGTCACAAGAATCAAGCAATGTTTCCGAATCGTACAGTCTCATTGAAGAAATATTACTCTATTTTATTGTATTTTCGATGTGTATAATTACGTTCAAGTAAGTATCGTAACGAGAAAGTTAGTAATTGGTATTATTAAGCATGTCATTATCATGCGCTTAGTAATTGATTTCCAAATATAACTAATTAAATATTACCTGTAGAGTCTGTTTTACTTAATTAATCTATTTAATTAGATTAATTGGTGACTGACCTGTGATAATAACATTATAAACATACTCTTAGGTTTTCGCGATTATTACACATTATAATAAATCAATAATACACGCGATTTAATCCGTTTAAAATTGTTTTATTATAATACTCAAACACGTTAAAAGACGAAATCGCTCATATTTTTAATTATTCGTAGGACGGTATATTTTTCTTTATATTTAGGAACTACATCCGATGTACATTCTTATTAAACATCTAGTAAAGTTTACGATTAAACAACATTCTTGCTTAGATGTTGGGTCAGCTAAAATACTTCGAATAATTTCTACATGAAATTACTAGTTTAAATAATGTGATTTTATAATTATTTATATTATTATTTATAAATAATTATAATATTTTTTTATTAGTTTAGGATGGCCTAAACATTCGATCGATAATCCGACAACATCACAGATTTTTCTAATTTTAATTGTGAAATGATTAATGCTCACAAATTCTAATTAAAATGTGGATTTCAGCATTGGATTACATAAGTTAGGAAAATAAAATATTATAATTATTTATAAATAATAATATAAATAATTATAAAATCACATTATTTAAACTAGTAATTTCATGTAGAAATTATTCGAAGTATTTTAGCTGACCCAACATCTAAGCAAGAATGTTGTTTAATCGTAAACTTTACTAGATGTTTAATAAGAATGTACATCGGATGTAGTTCCTAAATATAAAGAAAAATATACCGTCCTACGAATAATTAAAAATATGAGCGATTTCGTCTTTTAAAGTACATCATCACCAGATCAAGGATCATGTTTAATCATTAACTTTACTTAGATGTTTAAAGTTTATACAGCGGATGAAAGTTACTAAAAATAAAAATAAAATACCGCTCTACGAATAATAAAAAATATGAGCGATATCGTTTTAATAAAATATACAGGCAGCAGTCATTAATTAAGTATGATAATGGCTAAGGATTTTTAACGGTGAACTTAGATCTATATTTTATTTTACGTAGAATTTCATCATAGTGATTTGATTTTACCGTTTTCTGTACCTACACCTATAAACACATTACAGTTATTTTGAGCTGGCATTTAAGTTCAAGGCCTTGCAAGAACAAGTAATTGCAAGAACTTTTACTGATCAAAAGAGAAAATTGAAAGAAAGTCCTAAAGGTGGCCGAACTGGTTATTTTAATACTGTCCTTTCTACGTGCTCTACCTATAGCTTCACTCTTGGTGCTTTTGCAAAATAAGAAGGTATATCATAGATCATCATATCAGCCAAAGGAGGTCGATATTCACAACTGTGTCATAATTTTGGGGGGAATTTGGCAGTACTCACCACGCTGGGTGGGCATAGTTGGTGAGCGCAGTATGGCTACAGTTCTACAGAAGGGACGCTGCTGCCCATCTCTCTGATTTAGTATCCCTTAGCCGCCTTTTACGACCTCCACGGGAGGAGATGGAGTGGAGCTATATTCTTAATTCGCAGACTCCATACCAGACAGATAGAATTCTAACCATATTTCCGTATAACACTGTGGTGACGCTAAGAATGGCACTACCTAATCTATTCCCGTGATTTTGTAAAAGGCGACTAAGGGACTAGCCGGAGGATGGGCAACAGCGTCCTTCGAATATATAACAACTTTACTACGATTTCCAACCTACCTGCCAAGCGTCACAATTACGTCACTACCCCCCAATGAACACAATATAAACCCAGACCCGTCCCTTTTTGCGAACTTCAGCAGAGGACGAGGCGGTGTTTGAATGCTGATGATGATGCACTATATTTTGGCATGTTCTTTTAATAGACATATTTTGTCGGTCTTTTACCGGGTAAAACGACCTTGGCGGTCAATTTCTGGTTGTAGCGGTGCTCCGGTACATATGTCGAGAAGAAGGTTTCGGAAGACCGAAATATAGGTATCTGGTCTCTATGATTTTATTTTACTTTTAGTCTTTCTCTGTCATGATTATAGATAAATAATTGCTACTACTTCTGTGCCTAAGTGTACCATAACAGACTTTTTAGCACCGTACATTTTTTAAACGTTGCCCCGCACTATGGTTTATCCTGTGTCGTGGTTACAGTTTACAGACATACACAACACGTAGCGCAGAAAGCCAGTCGCTTAGCCACTGCACCCACCATGCCGTCATATTAGTTAGGTAAATTGATTGAAATTATTGCTAAACATATTACTACTCCGTTATTATTCTTATAGTATATTTGAACTATAGATTATGTGTAAAGAGAGATTATAAAATACATCGTGCTACGTAGGTACGTAAACAACTCCTTGCTGAAGTCTGTTTCCCGACACTTAAGTGATCACTTTAGGAATCGTCAAGTCACAATGGACAGGTTTCTTCTAGGTAATGGCACACCATCGTCTACCGGATCAGGGATAGTGGACAAACGAACTAACACCTAATAATTGACGGCACCGTTGGTGCAGTGGTTGGTACAGTCGACTGGTGCGCTCCGGGTCGCGGGTTCGATTCCCGCACGGAACAAATATTTGTACGATCTGTAGGTAGTTGTTACGGATCTGTGTGAATTGTGTGTGGAATTTCTGTCTGTAAACGCACCCACGACACAGGAGAAATCCTAGTGTAGGGCAACGTATTCAAAAAGAAAAAAAAAGGTTTTAAAAAGAAAAAGCTATATAAAAAAAACATACAGAAGTATTTTTACTGTGCGCTTTTTTGTAAGTACGCATGTTGATGTTATACCTACATACATAAGTGCATGTTATAATATTCATGAAGCCAGCTGATTACCTTTATAAAGTAGGTCATAGTTATAATTTTGACGGTTAAGTAAAATTACCCAAGTTTCATTTTAAGCACATAAAAACGATCCAACGATTACCGCATAATTATAGATTTTAACAGGTATTATAAATGACCAAAGTATTTAATAATAAATACTTTGAACATTTAAAAATTATTGTTATTATTAAAAGTATAAACTTTTTATCTTGAATTAAATTGAACTTACCTATGAACACTGCCAATAATAGTAGGCATCCGCCAAATAAACATGAAGTCTTCATTATGTCTTTTTAAAATTCGAATCCTTACACTTTCACTAAAACACTGTTTCACTGCATTACTTGAATTCAAACGTAATTGTATTAAACTAACAATTTATTCCACATCCATTTTTTTCACGTACACTGATCAACACAATTTTTGTTTTAATATTTTCGTTTATTGCTTTCGGGAATGCCGCCAAATTTTGACAGTTCACTTTTTAAATGCGCGCGTCAAACCACGTTCGAAAGTCAAGCGCTAACTGCGCATGGCCGGCCAGTGAAACAGGTGGTGCAAACCGGTGAAGTAAACGACCCGTATAACCCAACCGATTTGAGAATTTACTCAATTAGCAACCGTGTTCTTTAATTGAACGACTTGCCATTTTAATCGGTTTATAATTTGCAGGAGTGGACCGTAAGTGCGAATAGTTAACGTTATCACACTTTCTATAACTATTTTCAAATTGTTACGGAGGTCGTTATTTTACTTTGCGTCGATACCGTTTACGTGTCACGTCGTGTGGTAACATAGCGTGATGTCATTAGTCAAGAGTCCAGCTGTCCCCGATAGAAGGCTCATGGTCACAAAAAATGGTGACTGCGTAAACAACTATTTTAGTACTTATGTTGTTAGGAGTAACTTGAGCATCAATCACCACCACCTTTTTAGCCAAATGTGATAAATCTACGACCTTTGTTTAGAAAAAAAGGTTTTTGAGTAAATTATCTAGTCAACATTCTTGTTAGTTTTAATTATAAAGAAATATATAGATTACACAGTGTCTGCATAGCGCCAAAGAAGGTTCGTTAGGTGAACATGAGAATTTAAACGTATTCTATGTACCTGTATTCAAAGAATTTGTGTCACAGCTATGAATCGAAATCATTATTTATCTTTTTTTTTATTGATGTCCAGTGGAAATTCTACATGGAACTTTCTTCACCCCGGGGAAAGGTGAAGGGGTATCCTACCTAGGGACTCCTACCGGCTAAAACCACTGGAGCTGGAGCGGTCATCTTCGGCACCGAAGGGGGGCTCCAGGTCATCGTAAGATCACACTAGAGCCACCCATTGGTGCCACGCCTTTAGGCAAATCTTGGAAGGGATGACTGTAAATCATTATTTATCTACCAATTAATTGAACTTGACCTGTCAACTTGTGAACACTATTGCACAGATGTGTTGCGAAAAATACCATGTGCAAAAGTGTGTAACGAGAGGTAATAACAAAGTTAATTAGCTTATTGCCGATTTCTTTTACATGGAACTATAAATGACTTTTAAACTTTCGCGAATTTCACTAATGAATAGACTACTATATATATATATATATATCTATGAGAAGTCTTTTCGTGACCACGGTAACTTGCCCGAAACATCGAGGTTAGTCAAAACATTGTTTAGATTTATCTGTGCGCGAAATGTCCTGAAATGATATTCGAATTTATTTATTTTTATTTTATTTTATTTTATAATTTATGCACACACAGAAACATAATGTACAAAGGTACTGCTTATTTCTTAAGAAATCTCTTCCAGCAGACCTGCGAGAGGAGAGTTTGAATAAGAAATGTAGACACAGTGTGTAAAGGAGTAAATAAATGAAGAACATAAACATATAATTACTTATATAAAAATATACGATACATAAAATATAGGTATATATAAATACACACATACATAAATATACATATCCAAAAATAAAATACATATGCAACTATGTAGACGTGGAGAGATAGTGCTCTTTAAGGCGTTTTTTAAATAGAGCGACGGTTGTACAGTTCCTTATATCAGGCGGGAGTGAGTTCCACAATCTAACCGCATGTACAGAAAAGGAGTAGGAAAAGAAATCAGTTTTGTGGGATGGGAATTTGAGGATGGTCCTAAGATGAGACCTGCAGGGCATATTAGTTTTATAAGTATAGGAAAATCGTTCCCGCAGGTATGATGGAGATGTTGGGTTATGAAGGATATTAAAGAGGAGACACAATATCCGAGTGTTTCTGCGAAGACGAATTGGGAGCCACTTGAGTTCTTTACGAAAGTTGGAGACATGGTCGTACTTTTTTAAATTGAAAACAAAACGAATGCATAAATTTTGTAATCGCTCAAGTTTATTTAAGAGCTCCTCTGTGGCATCCAGATAGCAGGTATCAGCGTAATCTATGATGGGCTGAATAAGAGTCTGAGCAAGAGAGATTTTGGTTTTCAAGGGTAAGAAGCTCTGGAGACACTTCAGCGAATGAAAGGTGAAGTGAACTTTCTTACTGACTTCCTGGACTTGTGTTCTCCACGTCAAATTAGAGTCCAAAAACACCCCTAAGTTTTTAGCTGACTCACTATAATCAATTTGAACACCATTCAAATGGAGAGGTGTTAAAGTCGCAACATCAAGCTTGATGCGCATGTTTCGACTGCCAATTATCATGGCCTGGGATTTTTCTGGATTTATTTTAAGCCCAAAGGACCTTGCCCATACACTAATCCTCTCCAGGTCTTGATTCATGTATGCTACAGCATGTTCCACATCAGGCCCTAGAAAGTGTCGGTAAAGCTGCAGGTCGTCTGCGTAAAGATGGAAGTTAGAAGAAATTACCCTGGTGACAGAGTTAATGAAAACAGAAAATAGAAGAGGAGAGAGGACGCCGCCCTGAGGTACACCCGTGGTGAGTTTACACCAGTCTGAAAATATGTCATCGAGGCGAACACTCTGTGAGCGGCCTCGCAAATAGGAATCAAACCAATCTAGAGTGGTAGGAGAGAAATTTATAGATTTGATGTTGATTTCGATATCCTTATTGGAACCCCCAATAAGGATATCGAAATCAACAGAGTTAAAGGCGCTGCTGAAGTCTAGTAGAATAAGTAACGTTAAGGATTTCTTATCCATAGCCCAGCGGATGTCATCGGTGACCTTAAGAAGTGCTGTTACAGTGCTGTGTCCGGGTCGAAAACCAGATTGGAAGGGGCTGAGAAGGCTATTAGTCGATAGAAAAGCAGATATTTGCTGGTGAACAATATGTTCAAGCACTTTAGACAGAAATGGAAGGATAGAAATAGGTCTAAAGTCAGACAGTGATGAAGGCTTAGAAATTTTTGGCAGAGGAATTATGTGAGCTTGTTTCCAGGCCTCAGGAAAAGAGCAGGAAAATATAGAGTAATTAAAAATGTGAGTTAAAATGGGAAGCAATGAGGGTAGAATTAGGGAAATCATTCTTGAACATAATTTGTCGTTACCGACCGCAGATGAAGTAATCGCAAGAACAGATTTTTTAACCACGTTTTCAGTAACAGCACTTAATTCGAAAGCAGGACACTGCGGCATCGGTAAGCTCGAAAGCTGTAATAAAGTATTACTTTTGGTATTGTGATCTAAAGTAACAGGGGGGTTGGAGAAATGCTTGTTGAGGGAACACACATCAGTATCCTTACTAAGGCTGACAGGAGATTTACCGATACCGACAGATTTAAGGAATTTCCAAACTTCTGATGAGTTGCGGTTATTAAGAGAATTATGGAAATGGCGTCTCTTAGCATCTTGACACATTCGACTACAGCGATTACGTAAGGCTTTGTACTGATTTAAGTTGCGCTCCGATCCGACGATGGTAAATTGTAATGCCATCGAGGTTTTATTTCGTGCTTGGATAACAGAGTGCCGTGTCTATGGCCCGATTGTTCTGACACTCACTTATATCTATTATAGGATAGAATTATTGCCTTAATAGTGCGATGCGTGAGGTCCTAGTATCAGAAATCAGGCTATGTTGGTTTTCTTATAGAAATTTCCCAGTAGCAGGTCTTGGAATTCTACCTGGTAAATAGTCACCCCATCTGTGACTACGGTAATATACTACAACTCTACCATCCCCATTTTCAAACCAAATTCAGCATAGAGGCGTGTCGATCTTCTTTCTTTCTTTTCGTGTGGTTATTGGTCAACCTTGTGTCAGAGTTGTTCAAGGCACCCAAATACCTCTTGGCCGAACGACGGCCGCATGATCATAACAACTGGGACCGACGACTTTACGTGCCCTTAGAAGCATGGGACGCTCAGTTCAAATATCAATATGCTGTTACCCATCTACAGACTGACCGCGCTGAGCGTTGCTTAACCTAGCCTGAGCTTCAGGAATAATTTCTTAGACATTCGATATTTCGTTTGCAATCTATGTTCTGACGTATACTAACATTGAATCGATGCTAGCACTTCGTGTCATTGAAATTAAGTCATATACTTACGTACCTAATTTAAATTCTTGTTATTCTGTCACAAAGCTGTTATTCTTGTTAGGATAGTTAGAATATTGCTTTACGTCACTTTTAGATACGAGCTACCCAATGACTGTCACAAGCCAATGAACCGATGAACGGTGAAAGAATTGCCAAAATCACGTGGAGGAATCGGTGAGCGCAGTTCGATGTTATTAGCACTCAGAAAGACGCTACTATTCTTGTTCTGGATAGACCTTTAGTCGCCTTAAACACCAGCCATGGATAGAGAAGTGAAGTATTTCTCAATATACGAGCCTACATAATAAAGTAACTACGAGGGTCACTCTCAACGGGGAGATGTTTCCGTGGAACGCCTCGTAGTTCAGGGGAAAGTCGAAGGCACTAGACCACGCGGCAGATCACCGATGCGATGGACCGACCAGGTCAAGGCTGCCGTCGACGGTCCTCGCCATGAGTGTACGAGAAAGGCAGCTGTTCGCGAGGATTGGCGACGGATAGTGAAGCGCGCCACAAACGCTAAAGTGATGACCACGACCACTCTGCCAAGAGTGTGACGATCAAGAAGAAGACGAGGGTCACACTAAATGTTTTTAGAATTGGTCAGTAAGAAAAGTTGCCGATGAAAAATGTATATTTTTTTTGTATAAAGAACACTTTGGGTACATTTTGTACATTGAATTCGTATGTCATTTGCTTTTACAAATTGGCGGTAATTTAAAAAATGCGTGTTGTGCGTCGAAATGAATGTGACTAGAGAAAATTTTCGCTTTGCACCAGACAGATACTTCATAATTTGACAGTTGACGCTGTAGTTTAGATTAGTGCCACGAATTGAAAAGTATAACGGAGGTGACTCGAAAACTGTGTTTTAAATCGTCACAGGTGATGAAATCTGGATATATTGTTACCAGCTCGAAACCATCAGACAATCTGCCCAATGGATGTTTCAATTCGAAGATTAGCCAACAAAAATAAATTGGGCTCACACGGGAAGTTACAGATAACATAAAGAAAAAATTTTTTAAGAAGGAAGGAAGGAAGAGTTCTGGCCGCTTATCACATGTTCCCACGTACAAATAAAAGGTATAAGGTTCTGCTGATGTAGAAAACTACACTTGGTTCATGATAAAAAAAACCTCAATCGGTAGGATTGAGGTAGGTTCACCAGGTCTTTCCATCTCGTTGGAGGCCGTCCCATGCCGAGTTTTCCGTTGTGTGGTCTCCACTCAAGAACCTTTTTGCCTAAATGCCCATCTGTTCTAGGAGGTACGTTACCCGCCCATTGCGACTACAGCTAACTTAATCCTTTCAGCTATGTCCGTGTCCGTGTTATGTGTGTATTATCCGTGTGGTGTCCGGATTAAGAATATAGCACCACTCCATCTCCTCCCGTGGATATCGCAAAAGCCGACTAAGGGACTTAAAAACCAGAAGGATGGGCAGCAGCATCCTTTCTGTGACACAGTAGCTTTTCTGTGTTAGCCCACCCGCTTGTCAAGCGAAAAACTTTGGCAAATTACCCCCAAAATGTCGACCTTGTAACCGGTCGTTTATGGGGGAGGCCTTATTCAGCACTCAGTCTTTTGCTTGATATGATGACAATGTCGGCAAGTTATGATCTTCAAAACATTTCTTCATCATTGACTTGATCTCGTAGAGAAATACCAAGCATAGCTCTTCCCTCCCAGAGCACCTTTTGCATATTTTTTAAATCGGCGCCGAACTTTATTGGTTTCATCACCATCATTTAAGCCGAACGTCCACTGCTGGATAGAGGTCTCCCACAAATATCGCCACAACGCCCGGTTCTGTGCTACTCGCGTCTAGCTGATTCCGGCAACCTTTACCAGGTAATATAATGATAAAGTATTTTTAATAACTTTGTGACTACACTATTTGCATGTCAATAATCCGACAAAGATGTGCAGATCGCTAACAGCTATGACTTGTAACAACCTATGTACCTACCACATTTTATTGTAAATAACGATTTATTATTGTTGTCCTCCTTGTGGGGGTCTGCCTACGCTGCGTCTTCCGGTACGCAGTCGCCACTTGAGAATGTTTTGGCGCCATTTTTAATTTTTCGAACAATGCGCTTCGCCCACTGTCACTTAAGTTTAGCAATTTTTCAGGAGGTTCTTTTGCGGATCTCCTCATTTTTTTATTAGATTTTTCACCAAATTATCTTACACATTATCCTATTTTATTTTATAGAACCTTAATTAAAATATTGATCACATTAGTGATTCCATCTATTCAAAATCGAAGTCACAATAACTCTGTAAAACAAAGAGTTACTGTATAACTCGTAATAACGAATTTAGTAATAGCTTTCATAAAAAAATGTGTGTAAATGTATTGTGATTTGAGCACAATTCATATAGAAAAGAGACAATACACTACACCATATAAGAAACCGACAACGTATTGCATGCTATAGTTCTGCAATTTATGGTAAAAGAGTAAGTATTTATGGTAAACCTTAAGCTATCGAAGCATGTCCTAGTACGAGTTTTGATAGTTTTCGAATATTCAATACTTCCAGATTTCTTTCCGTGTATTAACCGGCAGCGCCCCGGTGGAATCTTCAATGAACAAGAAAAATGTATGAGAGAACGAAAATGAATGAAGTTTTCGAGTTATTCTTTGCATTTTGGTAGTACGAGTTTTAAATTTGACAACTTATAGGTAGAAAACATTCACGTGTTCGAAAACTTGGATGGTATTGGTACTCGATACTCGATTTAATCACGGTGAGAGCATATATGATTTTCCAATAAATACGCTTTAAATATATTTTAGAGACGATATTTTGCGTGGCGATTAACTGCGAAGGTTGTTGAAGCTGAAGAGTGAGTACTAAATGAGACGGCTGCGCATCGTGCTTCTCGCGCTCCTGTCTAGATAGAGGTGATAAGGTCTCTAATTGCAAAAGTCCAACTAGCTAGGTACCACCCCAACGCCAGATATTCGCCGTCAAACAGTACTGCTTAAACTCTAAACATTGCTGTGTTCCAGTTAGAAGGGCACTGTAGATAATGAAATTAATAGGTGTATAATAATGTCTTAGGTTTTCGCACATTATAATAAAACACTTTTAAATGGATTCTATCGCGTATATTTTAGATTTTTGTTTTTCCTGACGTTTCGAATACTTTGCAGGGTTCGTGGTCGCAGGATGACTAAGGTGACAGGCGTCGTTACACATTTTAAAAAGTTATTTTATTTTATCTACCGTACAATTATAATCAAAAATTATTTCGATGCACGCAGTAATCACTCACAGTCAGGGGGGTGAAACTCTCATACAAATAGTGAGTACGAAAAGTTGCATTGAAAGTAGCGCCATCTTCTGCCTACAGTCGGCACATTTCATATTAAGTTTTATTCAAAATATGACTAGATGGCAGTAGTGCCTTACCGGAAGTACCCAAAATAAATTTATTTAATGTTTTTTTTTGGTAATACGTTCTTAAATTACAATATCTTTTCTGTGATATTAAATAAACACGATTTCGTTTATTTAATGTCGACAAACAATAATGTTTATTATTAAAATATCATCACTTCACAAATTGTCAAAGAGAAAAGATACCTACCTACCTTTTACAAGTTTGTAAACTTAATTTAGCTGGTGTTTACGTGTTTGCTATTTGATTAGCTTATTTTACGAGTGTGATCATTTTACGTTGAATTTCTTGTAATTTTTGAATAATCTCGCACTGAATTTTATAATACACGGTATAAAGAAGTGAATACAACTTGGATTGAAAAAATTTCTTAATATGATAAGAATGACCTAGTTTTGGTAAGCTTATGATTATTATACGAAGAGAATAATAAAAAAAACATTGAAACATTTCCCTTGTTTCTTTTTTGGAGAACTATTCCAGTTTCGAGAAATTATTAGGTTGGTTTAAATTGCAAACCTTTTTTTAATATATTATATTATGGTCTGCGGCGCAATTTAATCGATCTAGTGATTCTTTCATACAATGAACAAATTTTATTAAAAAATACTTCTGGAGAGGCACGCCACCTGCAGGATTTTTTCGGTACTAAATGAAAACGTAGCGCCATCTGGTAGTCAAGGTCGCATATTTGATTATTGTGGTCTTAGAGTTGCGCATCTATGTCAGTATTAAGTGTATAGTCTATGCTCACAGTGTCTTGATGTTTTTTAGTGTGATATTTGGTTTGGGACTTTATTATTTTAATAACAGGATTCCAAACTGGTGGTACCTGCCAGCCATCTTCTCTATTAAAATTAGGATGTTTTTTTAATTTCAATAGCCTCACGAAACATTCTTGGTACATATCGGTTCTCTTTCGCGAGGACTTGAGGTTGATCGAAATGAAGAAAATGGTTGGGTTTGTCTAAGGCATGTTCGCACACTGCAGACTTTGTGGAGCGTCTATGCTTGACGTCAGCTATGTGTTCTTTTAACCTAGTGGCTATACTACGCTTTGTTTGCCCTATGTATGACAACCCACACTCACAGTCAATCTTATAGACCCCTGCATCTTGTAAAGGAATGTGGCACTTCACCGGTTTGAGAAGTTGGCTGATCTTCTTATGCGGCTTGAAGTAAGTTTTTATGGAAGAACGCTTCAAGATATGACCAATTCTGTCGGTGACTCCCTTAATGAATGGTAATACTGCAGGTCATCGATCAACCGTGGTGGGTTTCGGGCGGCTTCTGCGACGGGGATTTGGAGCTCTCAAATTGTTTCGCTGGAGAATCTCCTTCACATGGTGAAGTTCCCCTGCCAGATGGTCAGGGTCGCAGATGCCGTGTGCTCTCTGTAACAAAGATTTAACCACGGTAGCTAACTGGCAAGGATGGTGGTGAGATTCACCATTAAGGTACCTGTCTGTATGGGTAGGCTTTCTATACACGGTGTGACTAACAGAATGATCATCATTAATAGGTGTAACTAACTAACTAATGTCACGAGGTGACGAACGCAGAGCGGTGCCACACACCGCTAGTCCCGATCCTGGGTAGACAATTGAAGGGTACAATAATTAAAGGGGCTAACCCTCATTCTTCCAATCCAAAATCTAACTCACTTTTTCGTTCGTCGATCGATTCGTTCGATCGTTTCAAATGGGCCTTCCGTATGATTATTTCAAAACTGTTTATAAAGGTATATTTTTTGAGGAAATCCACTTAATACGAGAGTCCCACTGAAAGCTTTTGCCAGTAAGAAAATTTGCCGATGAAACAGTAAATTTTCTTTAAATTAAAAAAGACAAATTATAGGAACTCGTTAGGGAGCTGTAGATGTACATTGAATTCATATGTGATTTGGTTTTACAAATTGGCAGCAATTTAAACAGTGCGTGTCGTGCGTCGAAATGTATTAACTAGAGAAAATCTTCGCTCCATTGTTTATTACGACTCTAGTTGCGGTCTTCATCAACAAATATGTAATGATAGACTTCGTCTGGCATTTCATAATACCCATCTCGTGCCACTGTTTATAACGGCTTTAATGAGTTTAAACTTGGTCAAAGCAATCTCACTGATGATTTGCGCGAAGATCGTGCTTCTACGGCGACCACTGATCATAACGTGAGTACTGTACGGCTAATGATAGAAGCTGATAAAAGAGCGGCATATCAACAGATCCTGCCAAGTTTAAGCATTGATATGAATTAAGTGTGAAAAGTCTTACACAAACATTTAGGCATCAGAAAACTTTGCACCAGAGGGCCAATTCTCGTAATTAATTTACACTATGACTAAAACTTGACCGAACTGAGATTAAATTATGAATTAACCGAAATAATGGTATTCTTATGGTATTATGGTACTCTTAAAGTTCAATCGAATTTCAGTATAAACTCGATCTAGTCTCAGTTCAATCTCAATTTTGACGTTTATTTGATGACAATTTAGTACATGTGACAGTTCAAAATGTTAGCAGAATACCGTTTTGACTTCGATCAAGTTTCGATCCATTTTCGATCTCATCACAGGTAAGTTCACGTTTGACGTTGTAAGTTAGTTTAGGAGAATACCATTTGTGACATTTATGACACTGAGACTAGATCGGAACTATATTTTGAACATTTTTAAATTACGAGAATTGGCCCTCGGATGGATACCGTATAATTTAACAGGAGATCAAAAACGCCATCGTTTGGATTGGTGCCGCGAAATGCTTGAACAGTTTAACGGAGGTGTCTCAAATAGCTATATTTGACATCGTCACAGATGATGAAAGTTGAATATATTGATACGAGCCCGAAATCAAAAGACAATTTACCCAATGTACGTCTATTCGAAGATTTGGCAACAAAAGTAAAGGGACGGACGCGTCATTTCGCAACAATTGCACTAGGGGATAAGCGGACTGTTACTGTAGATAGGCATGTAAGTCACCGTTTACCGGATGTCTTGGAAAATTGTCGACAGCAGCCCCAAGAAGCAGGATCCAGCTCCATCACGTACACGCTCCAGCTCACTCCACCAGACGGACAATTGAATATTTGTCTATGGAATGTGCAACATTTGTGAGTCATCCTTATAGTCCCGACCTAGCACTTTGCGACCTTTATTTATTCCCCAAAATAAACGAGAAACTCAGAGGAATTCGCTTCATAAAAAAAGTAGATGATGATGCTGCTTTAAAAAAAACGTGGGAGAGATCCCTAAAGAAGAGTGGGCTAACTGCTTCAGTTAATAAACACCTACGTCGTCGCATTTGATGAAACCATTAACCATTTGATAGGAATGGAGACTACTTTAAAAAACAATTAAAAATATTAAGAGGTTCCTACATCATTACTTTTTGATGTTCTAAATACGTTTAGTTTAACCCTTGGAATATATCCATCAATGACTAAAATGAGCCCATTGCAGCTCCAAACTGGTGAAGAAGGATCGTATTTTGTTTGTTCAATTCAAGAACGCGTCAATTGCACGCTCATTTTGAACGATCTGTCATTTTTAACACTAGCTGGAACCCGCGGTTTCACCCGCGTTTAAAAATAAATTTAGAGTACTTCGATATAGACACTTGACATAGAATATATATATTGGATTTCAAGGGTTTATATTTTTTTGCGCGGAACCCTAATTGTTTTTCTAAAATAATAGTAGCCTAAGTCATTCCTAATAATATCAGCTATCTGCCAGTGAAAGTCCCGTCAAAATCGGTCTAGCCGTTTCGGAGAATACCCGGAACAAATAGACAGACAGACAGACAGATAAAAAAAAACGATTTTCGTTATATGTACCGTATATACTTTCATATGCATTTAGTAAAAATCTGTTATTTTGACGTTACAAACAGACACTTCAATTTTATTTATTTGTATAGATATAGATTAGATTCTCCTGTGTCGTGGGTGCGTTTACAGACACAAATTCCACACACATTACACCCAGACCCGGAACAACTACCTGCAGATCATACAAATATTTGTTCCGTGCGGGAATCGCACCAGCGACCCGGAGCGCAGCAGTCGACTGTATCAGCCACTGCACCAACTGTGCCGTCTATAAGCGTCATTGGCCTGTTTTGCCGGTAAGAGTGCTCTTTCGTGTTCTCCGACGCAAGGGAAGATATTCGAACTTACGATTCTTCCCCGTCCGACACCTAATCCGCTCGGTTATCTTATCTGTGATGAAACATATTTACATAATACATATCCATAAAGGCTACTGAACTGAAATTATATAACAAGACAAACCTGTTATTCCTGTCATGTCATCATCTAGAAGGTGACTTATTACCATTTTCGTCACAAATGATCACTAGGCGATGGTGTTTTCCATACTTACGTGCGTTGTTGGTGGTAACCTCCCAGGGTATTGCTTAATTAATCTGTGCTACATTTTATTACTGTTCATATGTCTCTTATCGCAAGAGTCCGGGTAGGTAGCAAGATACGTTTTTTTTTCTTTTTTTTTTAAATCCTTGGATCTTGAAAGGAAAGCCCTTAATAATGATTTGTTTATTTTCTAGGAATCTGAGATACCGATTTCTTCACAGTCCGCGGTCGCTTAAGTTCAACAACACTACCAAAAAGAGAGCCAATAGCCAAGAAATCTACAGATAAAAATTAATTGAAAAAAATTAAGAGAGTAGCTTATTCTCCAAATTTATTTCAAAATGCTAGCTCTGTAGTTTCTAATTTTCTTAAGTATTTAAGCCGTGTGGTGCCGGTTCAGAATACCACCACCCCATTTCCTCCCGTGGGTGTCGTAAAAGTCGACTATGGGATTAGCCGGAGGATGGGCAGCAGCTTTCTTCGATTCCATTAACAAATCAACTGCGATCGCCAACCCGCCTGCCAAGCGTGGCGATTATGGCAAAACCCCCCAATGAGCCCACAACACACCCATATCGGTCGTTGTGGTCTTTGGGGGATCTTTGGGGGAGGCCTGTGTCCAGCAGTGGACTTCATTCGGCCGGAATGATGAATATTTGAGATCCTCACAACAAGTTCTTTCATTTCATATTACACAGTAAAGTTGCTCCTCATAAGTTACCCCCATATTCAAAACTCATTTATTTACGTTACACGTCTGGATTAGATCATAGAAATTCATATTTCAACTTAATCGGTCAAGTAGATTACGGGCAAATTGGCTGTGACAGACGGACAGACCGACAAACACACTGCCTGAACTGCTTGACACAATTGCACAAAACTGCACAATTTGGACACGCCAGCCGTCGCGCTCGCTGTTTGACATGCACACCGCGCCCGCGTCGCCCTCGCTGTTTGTCAGAGCCTTAAGGGTCTCTAAACCAGAGGGACGGGCAGCAGCGTTCCTTCTGTGGAAAGGCGCCTTTTGCGCTCACCAACCCGAAAATTCCCCAAAAAATTACGTCACACAGCATGTAGCCGGTCGTCCTTTGGCGGATATGTTGATGATGATGATGCACACACGCCCAGGCACTGTCTAATGTTCGGGGTCACGTAGAGAGTTACCGCAATACATTCCGTCAAATAACTATGTTCATCTATATATGAATACGGGAAGAGATAACTTTGTACCTCTTTTTAAGCACATTACGCTCACGAAGGAGTGTGAGATTTGGCATAGTTAACGTTCATACGGAGAAGGAGTGCAGAAAGTTAAAATTTGTGTGTATAATATTTTCAAATCTAAAATTTCAATAATTTACGGTCGAATTTCGCCTTCTGGGCGCCCTCTAGTATTTATTGATATGCCAAAGCAATGTCCTCCAACTCCTACAAAAATATAATTAAACAAGGCTTTAAGATTTTTTTTTTTTTTTTTTATTGATTTCCATTGGAAATTCTACATGGAACTTCCTTCGCCCCGGGGAAGGGTGAAGGGGTATGCCGGACTCCTACCGGCTAAAACCACTGGAGCGGTCATCTTCGGCACCGAAGGGGGGCTCCAGGTCCTCGTAATATCACACTAGAGCCAAAAGCAACTTCGAAGTCATACTTTAATCGTTGCACGACCAAATTAAGTTTGTTTTCCTAACCGTTCTACCCAACAGTTTCCAAACTATCTTTAATTTCTTCAGTAAGTAATGACAAGCAAGCGCTTCCACAGTTTCCAAACACTGTTATTATGGTAGGTAATCTTCGTTACGCGTGTGACACCAATTATTTTTTGTTTTTAAATGATTCCTATGACGACCATCTAGCCGTATATTGTCTTTATGTTTGTCTGTATCGACATTGAACAAATACTCAAGAAAGTTTTTCACTATCACGCATTAAGGTAGGTATAATGTACTACGTACTACACAAGGCGCCTCAACTAGATCCTTTCTCACTAGAGTTACAGCGCATACGCTCTAAGGGTGAGATTCAGAAACGAGTCTAAGCTTGAACTTACGCTTCCATCTGTCAAAATTAGGGGCGTAAGTAGTGCATTTTGACAGATGGAAGCGTAAGTTCACGCTTAGACTCGTTTCTCGCTTGCCGCAACGTGACGTGTTTGAGTGCTAAGTTGTATAACTTAGATATGCCTTCATGTGTAGTAAGTTATTGTTTAAAAACTCGAGAAACATATGTAAAAGTCAAGGAATGGCGTGCCCTGCGGTCGCAACTTCATGACCATATCATTTTTTACCCACAGATTAATAATAACACACACGTATTTTTTTAATGTAAAATTTATTGGATACTTGGGTGTCATGAAAGACAATAGGATTCGATTTTATGGTATGATAAATCAAATAATATAAAAAAATGCTGAGGGAGCGAAACAAAAAAAAATAACAACATAGACAACATATCCAAGTTGCCCATATGAGATATTGAAGAAATCGTATGCAAGAATATCTTTACCCAAACTTTAGGAATCACTGAAAAGGTTATATACGTGGCGATTAAGAAAAGATGCGTAAGTATTTCTTGGAGAAAACGTACAAAATGAGTCACTAATCGAAACGCCGTATAAAATTAATTAAAGATTACACTAACTACTCTCTGTAGGCATTAAAAATATTTGTTCTGTGTGGGAATCGAACCTGCAGCCCGTAGTGCAGAAAACCTAATAGTTCAGCCACTGAACCGTGCCGTTGAATGGTTATCACGCCATCTGTTATCTGTTGTGAAATTGTCGTTGCAAGAAGGACAATGTATCGCGTTTTACTGGGGCTACCAAGTTCCGAATGTCTGGCGCTCCAGTCAACTTCGCCGGTGTCATCTGTACAATGTACAATATAATGGTTTACCCGGGTTTACCTAATAACAAGCTTCATGTAATTTGAGTATACTACCATCTATTGATAAAACTGAAGACACTTCGGCGAGCAATTATTACTTGCTTAGAACTAAAACCAGATGGCGCTGAATGTAATACTTTTAAGATATGAAATATAGATGGCGAATGTATCGTAAAAATACCATAATTTGTTTTTTAATAATAACGCACACACATAAAGTAACTAAAACACTACAAAATATTCATATCAATTATTTTGGTACATATTCTGTTGCATAATTATTTTATCATTGTTAATCCTATGACTTACAATTAAAAAGTAAAGAAGAGAATGACTTCCATTTCTTTACTTTTTAAATATGTCATTGACTTTGTTATAAAACCATTATGCCTTGATTGAAACTAGATATAAAAAATTAAATAGGCTGATATTTAGAACAAACTACTGAGGAAATCATATTTCATTTATTAATTATTTAACAGTTAAATATTTACTGCGGTTGATGACGCCATCGATATAATTCAACAAACGGTGTGAAGGTTGTTCACCATCGCTTACGTCTTACGTCGTCGTTGGCAGTGAACGGAACGAAGTGTCGTCGTATAGATCGCTCGCTCGCTAGCTGGCTGGCTGAAAATAGTGAACCAAAGTATGAGTTTTCGAAATATGTTCGAATAAAAAGTGTGTAGTGAGTGACTGTCATCTAGCAAGATGGTTGATGACGTGAAAGATATTACCGAAACCGCTGAAAGTAAAGGTATATGTGCAATTATAGTTGAAATGTAGCGTTCTAGTGTTAAAATGTGATTGAAAAATTGTCTAACCCTAAACCGTGTCGTGGCCCCACGTAGTGGGCTCGTGTACCGCTTTCGAGAATGTCCGAAGTGTGATACTGTCGTCACAATTGAGTGTTTTGTTTTTTAGCTATATTTGGACGTCTTTTTCACGTCGTGGTATGTTCTATAATTAGAAAAACGCTCGCCAGACGGTAATAATTGGCCGAGAATGTCTCCAAAAACGTTAGGCCTCCGTAATGTCATCGTGTCGTACATTACTTAGTTTTGTTATGTTAGCTTTATTTTTACCGTTATTCGTGCATTTCATATTACTTTCAGAAGGTTTATTCATGTAAAATTCCCCGTATATGACTTGAATCTAATGATACGTTAGTAGTGTGATGTGTAATTTGAGTCATATTATATGATTAGTAACACGGACGTTTTGCCGTTTATTACATTATATTACACGTACATTGCAGCTAAATTTCCCCGTTTATCTTATCACAGCTGTAGCTGTACATGTTATCTACGAACTGCATTGGATATCAGAATTTTCATCATTACAATTTCAGAGAAATTGTTCATAATCTATCTTTGATAAAAGATAAAATTTTCCCTGGTGTTACACCAATACGTACTTAAATACTGATAATGTATATGCTTGTTGGATAAGAGGGGATACAGCCAAATATATTAACATCATATTTAACATTAGTAATCTAGTAGGTATTGTATTTGATTGTAGTAATAGTTATAGATGTATGATAATGTGGTAAAGTCATTCAAAATATTAAATGTTGACATTTACTTAATTTCGTAATGGACTATTTTACATTGAAATACTGAACCTAATACTAAAATGGTTATAAGTAACTATTTAAATAGCCACTAGAATCAAAACTGGACCCATAACTCCCATGAACCTATAGGTTAATTTATGAAGGTACACCTACACTTAGCATGTTGGTGTCTGGATTAAGGGTAAGATTCAGAAATGAGTAAGCATGAACTTACACTTCCATCTGTCAAAATGCACTACTAACGCTCATAATTTTGACAGATGGAAGCGTAAGTTCACGCTTAGATTCGTTTCTGAATCTCACCCTAAGAATATAGTACTACTCCATCTCCTCCCGTGGATGTAGTAAAAGGTCACTTAGGGACTAACCAGAGGGATGGGCAGCCGCATCCCTTCTGTAGAACAGTAGCCATACTGCACTCACCAAACTGTCTGCCAAGCATGATGAGTATTGGCAAATTCCCCCAAAATGGCGACACAATTGTCAGAATCTATGTGTCAGAGGCATTTGTTCTATAGTGGATTTATAAATTACTGATATGATGATGACACCTACAGGAATCATTGATTTGATTGTTAAGACATAAAAGAATGGCCAGATTTACTGGTACTTCTTATATCATTTTAAATTTATTACTATTTCTAATTGTTTTTAAACATCTGAAATGTCCTGTCCTTGGCCTCCGTACAAACTAACAGAACTTTGCCTTTCAGAAAGTGGTTGAAACAAACCCGATTTTGTATTCAGTACTGGTTTAACGTAAGGTTATGTGGTATCTGGATAAAGAATATAGTATATATAATATACTCTCATCTCCCTTGAATGCTGTAAAAGGCGACCATGGGACTATAAACCAGAGTGATGGGCAGCAGCCTTCTTTCTGTGGAGATATAGCCATACTGTGCTCACCAACCCACTTGCCATTTGTCATTATTATCATCAGCTTTGATTTACCCCAATCACGGGTGGGCTTCCAGGTGGACCAGAAACAATTCATCATATCATATCGGCCATTTATAAGTCCACTGCTGAACAAAGGCCTCTCCCATAGATTTTCACAACTGTGTCATCAAGCTGTGGGGTATTTGCCAATACTCACCATGCTTGGCAGGTGGGTTGGTGAGCGCAGTATGTCTACCATTTCACAGAAGGGACGCTGCTGCCCATCCATCTGGTTTAGATTCCCTTAGTCGCCTTTTGCGACATCCCCGGGAGGAGATGGAGTAGTGCTATATTCTTAATCCGGACACCATACGGAACATCCGGACACCATACGGAACCATTTGTCATTATTACACAGTAATTGATTGGAAATCTATGGCCTTTGTGCAGTAGTGGACGTCCTTGGCCAATGTGATGAGGAATGGTCTAACTTCCTTGCATATCACATGACTGACAACACTAAATATAATTTCAGTATGAAATACAGATTTTCCTTAAAAAATATCCTTGTTGTATAATTAGTTGTCAACAGATGTTTAAAGTTCTGTTTACATATTTATATATGTCCAGCCAATGATCCAAGGTTACCTACACATAATATAAATTTTAAACCACCTCCATTGATGCCTTCATTAAAATTGGTTGCAGGATTAAAATACCATACACCAAAATCAGTGTATCACAGGTGGCATATTTGTCTAAACCATCATCATCATATCAAAAGGACAAGGGTCTCTCCCATAGATTTCCAGCGACCTTCACCAGGTTGTCTGTCCACCTCGTTGCAGTTAATACCATGCTAGACTTTCCTGTGCGCAGTCTCCACTCAAGAATCTTTTAACCCCAACTGCTATCAGTTCTACGAGCAATGTGCCCTGCTCATTACCACTTCAGATTACTAATCTTTTCAGCTATGTCAGCATTTTTAGTTTTTCTACAGATCTACTCATTTCTGATTTAGTCTTAATAATATTTAAATATTTTACTATATTGTTGTATTGTCAGAATGCAAACAAGTCAAAATTATTTGAATCTCTAAGAATTCTGTGCATGTTTATCGTGAATGATAAAAACACCTGTGTAAAGTTAAATGTTTGGTACAAATTTTTGTGTCATATATTACGACAGTGACTCCCGTCACCAGTGGCTTGTGTCAACTTATAGTCTTGAGGATATAGCATAAATAATTTAAATTGAAACCTTGTGTCACATGATAGAAATTCCCAAACTAAGGTCTGGAGGCCATGAGTGGACTCAATGTCTGCCCTAGTACTTATGGAGAGTTGATGTTTTGGTACCATATGGGCATGAAATGAAATATAGGTTGACAACTTTCATCTAAGAAAACTGATAAGCAAATTAAGTGTGGTATGCCTCCCGGTAAGATGTACCAACAACTTAATGAAAATACTAGGATAGATTGATGTGTGTTGATAGATGTGTGTGGAATTTATGTCTGTACACCTACGACACGGATAAATCCTAGTGTGAGGCAATGTTTTAAAAAAAAACAAAAATAAAAGATTACACACTGAGGTGGAAGACAGGATATTATGGTGAAACGTTGGAGAGCCTATCTATGTCCATAATTAAGCCTTAGCAATGTCTTAAAAGACATCAGACATCTACATAATAAATCCTTAACATTGACTGACAGACAATTCATAGCTTAAACCGGCAGGTCTAGAAGCATTCAATTTTGCACAGTAGTTCCTTATATAACATAGGTGAGCACTAAGAGAGGATTTTTGGATATTCATTCCATAAAGGGGTTAAAGTGGCCAGACAGCTAGCCCTGTCATTACGTTTTAAACTCTTATTTTATTTACCAGATAGAGATTGTGTTGTAGAAATATATGACCATTCTATTTTTATGTTGAAGCGTTCCTGCCTAAAATACCAAATTAAGACATTTTGTGTTTATCATAAGTTTGGTTCCAGAGCATAAAGGTGCTAGTCACTCCTTAGTAACACAATGTTTTTATCCCTTGATTCCTTCAATTCACTTTGCTTGGCAGGTTAATTATAGGGTGTTGCTAGCAATTTACTTGAATAATATGTTTAGAGCTGTCACACATTGTCCATATCTTAGACTGTAGTCTTTCAACATGTTTTAGTATTCTGGACTGGACTCTTAGTGATTTGCGTAATATCAAGACACCTAATGTAAATTAAGTAATTTAATATATTAAAAATATTTGGATGTAACATCTATCTTAACATATGGTATGATTATATCAAAGCTTGACAATAGGATCTTGTACAACAGCAATATTGTGGTAGTTAACTGACCTGTTGCCTTTGAATACCATTATACTGGTAACCATTAATCTTGCCAAGCAGGGCGATTTTGCGTAAAATATCTTTGGATTATTCATTGTAACAGCTAAGTAATGGGGAGACTCATTTTCATCAGTGGTTTTCAGAGACAGTTTTATATATTAAATCAGTGTTAACTGTTTCTATCACCAGATGTTCCATTTGTGACCATGACCAATGATGCCTATATTAATGCTAACCATTCAGCCACATTTCTAACACTATAACTAATAATTTTATATTTTTATTAACTTTTTTATTATTAACAACGCCGGAAGCGTGGAACAGAGGTGAGGTGGTGCTCTGCTTCAAAAAGGGTGATAACACCCTATTGAAGAATTACAGACCCATCTCACTTCTGAGCCAAGTTTATAAGCTATTTTCAATGGTCATCACGAGTCGTCTCGAGCGCAGGTTTGATGACTTCCAGCCTCCCGAACAAGCCGGTTTCCTAAAAGGTTTCAGTACCATAGACCACATCAATACGCTGCGGCAGGTTATACAGAAGATCGAGGAGTGTAATATGCCACTATGCTTGGTGGACTTGGACTATGAGAAAGCCTTCGATTAGATCGAAACCTGGGCAGTGCTGCAATCTCTGCAGCGGTGCCAGATTGACTATCGGTACATTGAAGTGTTAAAGTGCTTATACAGAAACACCACCATGTCGGTCCGAGTACATGAACAGAGCACGGGGGCAATTCCATTGCAGAGAGGTGTGAGACAGGGGGACGTCATTTCCCCGAAACTGTTCACTGCTGCAATGGAGGATGCCTTCAAGTTACTGGAGTGGAAAGGATTCGGCATTAACATCAATGGCGAGTATATCACTCACCTTCGATTTGCCGACGACATCATAGTCATGGCAGAATCGATGCAAGAGTTCAGCACAATGCTCGATGATCTAAAATTTTTTTTGTTTTCCCAACAGGTGGGTTTTAACATTAACATGGGCAAGACGAAAGTCATGTCAAATGCCCATGTCGTGCCCATTCCAATATCCGTTGCGAACTCTGTTCTCGAAGTTGGTGACGAGTATCTCTACCTGTGTCTCTGTGCCTACCTGTACCTGGGACAAACTGTCCAGTTAGGTAGGTCCAACTTCGAGAAAGAGGTCAATCGTCGAATCCGTCTCGGTTGGGCAGCGTTTGGGAAACTTCGCAACGTCTTTTCGTCAACAATACCGCAATGCCTCAAGACGCAAGTCTTTAACCCGTGTGTGTTACCAGTGATGACATGTGGAACAGAGACGTGGTCACTCACAATGGGCCTCATAAGAAAACTCAAGGTCACTCAGCGAGCTATTAAGAGTGCTCTGCTTGATATTTCTCTACGAGATCGAATCAGAAATGAGGAGATCCGTAGACGAACTAAAGTTGTCGACATAGCTGAAAGGATTAGTAAACTAAAGTGGCAATGGGCAGGGCACATTGCTCGTAGAACTGATGGCTGTTGGGGCAAAAAGGTTCTCGAATGGAGACCGCGCACCGGAAAACGCAGCGTGGGACGACCTCCAACGAGGTGGACAGGCGACCTGGTGAAGGTCGCTGGGAGTCGTTGGATGAGAGCGGCATATGACCGCTCGTTCTGGAAATCTAAAGGACATGCCTTTGTTCAGCAGTGGACATCCTGTGGCTGATATGATATCATAATTAACTTCGATCTTATGACCCCTGTAGAATTAACTGTCCAATATATTTAAAAAAATACGATGGAAAATGCCATAACTTATTTCCTACATTATTTCATTTAAGAAATATCTTTATAAGAAACAGCCGTGTTTATAGGTAATCTATTGACATCATGTACATACATAATTAATCAATGAATCATCATTCTCTGACATTAAATACTGGTGTGGTAGCTCACCTTGTTTAGATAGGACAATGACCTTTATGTACGTGGAATAAAGAATATTTTAGCATGTTTCAGTTGTTGCAAGAATGCAATATTTACTAAAACATCAGATATTTGCATAGAACAAGTTAGAAAGTGATTGCTTAGTTTATAATCTGTCTGAAACATCTAAGTAGTGAGTGTTTTGTGTAGCGTAGCGTTGTAGCGAAATTGATTTTGGAGTTTAAATTAAGATCATATCTTTCATTATAATAATTTGGGAGTTAATTATTGCTGTTTTAGATTTTGATCTTATTCAACTCTGTTTAATTAAATAGCTTAGTAACTGTTTATGAATACATTGAATGAACAAACATTATTTTATTCATTATTCTTACAATCTGGATCAAACTAAGAGTTTGATTGCAATGAATAGGCTGTTGAATAAAACAGTATTTGATATTTTGAAATTGTTTTGTACGACTTTAACTATTAATTTCTTCAATATGGCTAACCAATGTGGCAGTTAGGACAATTGTGCCAATGTCATTTCATGGAAATACGTAAGCTGACGTGTGGTGCCGGCTAAGAATACCACCACCCCATCTCATCCCGTGGGTGTCATAAAAGGCTACTATGGAATTAGCCGAAGGATGGGCAGCAGCATCCTTCGAGTACAATTATAACAACTGCGATCGCCAACCCGTCTGCCAAGCGTGGCGATTATGGCAAAACCCCCCAATGAGCACATCATCTTTGGGGGAGGCTTCTGTCCAGCAGTGGACGTTTTTCGACTGAAATGAGATTACCAATATTACAAAAAATATGTAGGTATATTATAATCTTAAAAAAAAACAAAAACCAACAGAAACAGAATCTTATATGATTACTTCATTACCATTGACAAAAAAATAAAATTGATTAAGGAATCTAATAATAAATCAACAGATGGATCAGTTCATTTAGTGTACAAAGCTGTTATCATTCAGTAGCTTCAAGCAAAATGTTTCTAGGCCACAGATATGACTTGATGCAAATTTTATTCTTTGATCATTCACCGACTTTTATTTATATTAATAGTGAGCTTTTTTTCGCTGCAGTGAGAATGCTCATTTATCGACCAACCCGCAAATATTTTCCTGAAAAGGGGCGAAGGGTAAAGGACACGAGTATCAGATCCCGGGGACGGTCATCTTCAGCACCCAAGGGAGGCTCTGGGATGTCGAGACCGGAGGATCCGGCGCCGCCCATTGATGCCACGCCAATAGTCACATCTCAGAGGGGTTGACTGGGTCTTATTCGGAACCCTTGTCCAATGTTCTGTCTTACTTCGGCATTTGTTAGGTAGTTATTTCCCTGTTATTATTTACCTCTTAAGTAAATAATTATTATTATGAATAGTTGACATAAATAGAAACAAATATCAGTAAAGAATGGTGGCTGTTTATTATTACATTAATTTAAACATTAGTTACAATTAAATATTAAATCATCAAGTCAGCTTGCAAAATCCACTCACCCACACTCATGGCTTCAAATGACTGCTACAATAAACGTATAAGGAATTCGGCCGAAATTAATGATCAAATGTGATAAAGTCTTTTTTAAGATTTCAACTTCGTCCGTTTTTGTGTAAAGATCACATTTAACACAAAAAACAAACAGATCCTTTATCCCAAATCCAAAGATTTGAATTAGATTGATTATTTTGCTCATTAATCACCACACTTGGCAAACCTGTATTGGCGATCCCAGTATGTTGACGTACACTATCAATAGATCCATTGATTCAAATAATCAACACATTTGCTTAAAAATCATTGACGGAGACATGCTAAATTATAATAAATAATCCCAATTGATAAATAATTAATAACTATCTTTTATTTCCCAAAATTAGAAGGGTCATTCAGCGAAAATGTATTTTGATCTAGCATTCATAAAGGTTAAGATTCAATGTTCAAAATTCTTCAAGCTAATATAGTCTTTATTGCTTTAATATAAGAAAGTTGCGTAGGCGTAAATTCAGATGTACCCTAATCGTACTAATATAGAATATTGATGTCTTCGCCCACTAGAGTTAAGTAATTTAATTATAAGTTAGGTCGTATATTATATCACTTTCTACTGTCGCGGTCATTTGTGGGCGTCTGATAGGCAACTTGACCGACTTCTCGAGGTCAGATAAGCTTTAATTTTTATCAAGCAACTTGCAGAACATTGTCTTCACTTTAAGTTTTCTGGCATGTTGCCTGGGAACTCTGTGTTTAGCAGTACTAATGATGAGCACACACAGCATAGTAATCGTTCTGTCCACGGGCTGCCTTCGTGTGTAATGTGCATTAGCCTTTCTTTCCTCATTATCCTTCTTTCTTTTCGTGTGGTTAGAAGCTAAACCTTATGTCAGAGTTGTGCAAGCCGCCATAAGGCCTCCAGCTTGCTTAGTAACTGCCGTCTGATGACAACAACCGAGACCGACGATTTTACTTCAAATACCGATATGCGGTCACCCATCCATAAACTGACCGTGCCAAGAGTTGCTTTATCTCGCCGATCGTTAACCGATCAGTGAGTGCAACTGGCTATAAGTGCATTAGTCAAACAGCGGAAAAACTGTATTTTGTTTTTTTTTAAATCATCATATGGCCTATTTTCGTAATTAACAATGTTCAAAATCCAGTTCCGTTGTAGTCTTTATGTGGTAAAAAGTTACAAATGGTATTTATCTAAAGTAATAAATAACGTCAAACATGCCATCAGCATCGAGAATGGATCGAGAGTTAATCGAAGCCAAAACTGTATCCTGTTAATTAACATTTTAAAATGACAGGTTGGCATTGTCGGTCCTTAAATAAACTGAGATTAAAATGGGATTGAGATTATACTGAAATCGGACTCAACTTCAAGAGGAGCAGAATACCAACTTTTTGTCAGTCTAAACTAATTTAATAAAACGGAAGAGTTTGTTTGTTTGAACGCGCTAATCTCTGGAATTACTAGTCGAATTTGAAAAGAATTGCATTTGTTAGCCGCATTCTTGAGGAAGGTTATAGGGTATTTAACATCACGCTACGACACTTAGGAGCTGAGCAGTAAGAAAAAATCGGAAAGAACGCTAAGTGAAAACGAAGTAATAGAGCGTAGGCGGGCGTTGCGACGCTGTGGGTTGAGGGCCGAGCGTGACCTTTGTCTATGCCGAATACTCTAATAAATTAATAATTATAAATAATCGGATTTCTTTTAAATTAAACGCCGGGTGAAACCGCGGTACACAGTTCGGTCATGCATTTCGGCCAAATGAAATCCACTGCTGGACGCAGGGCCTTACCCAAAGATCACCACAACGGCCGATATGGTGTGTTGTGTGCTCATTGGGGCGTATTGCCATAATCGACACGCTTGGCAGACGGGTTGGCGATCGTAGTTGAGTTGTTAATGTACTCGAAGGACGCTGCTGCCCATCCTCCGGTTAATCCTTTAGTCGACTTTTATGACACCCACGGGATCAAATGGGGTGGTGGCATTTTGAGCCGGCACCAAACGGCATAGCCGGCACCACACGGCGTCGTTCGGTCAACTTTCAGCCAATTAATTACGAGAATTGACCCTCTTATGCGAATCAAAAATTTCGTCTACTTCAAGGTAAGTACTGCACTGTAGTACTTACGAATTTGAATTTAGTAAGCGTAAAGCTTGCCCATAACAATTGTAATGCTACTCAGGACTAAACCTGCTACCCCATTGCGCTGGTCAGCTCGACACATTCGTTATTTAGTCTCTTATGCCCAGTAGTTTCACTAGCTACAGTGCCCGAAACATAGTAATGTTTAATGTTTAAACACTACTGCTTGGTAGCAGAATATCTGGCACTGCAGTGGTATCTACCTTTTTTTATTGGACCCTAGTGGAAATTCACCATGAACTTCCTCCGCCCCGGGGAAGAGCGAAGGGCCATGCCGGCTTCGTACTGGCTAAAACCACTGGAGCGGTCATCTGCGGCACCGAAGGGGGCTCCAGGTCCTCGCACACCACGCACTAGAGCCGGCCATTGGTGCCCCAGTGCCCCAGCGGTCACCCCCCTCTAGCGGAGGGAAGGCGACGGTAAAAATGCCGCCCCCCAGGCACTTCTCGGAGAGGATTGTAAAGGATCACCCCAAGACTCGCTGTGCACGCCGTCGTCTTCGCGGGGGTCGCACGGTATGAGCACACAGAGTGGTATCTACCTACCTGGAGTCCTTCACTAGTAAATGCATATACTTGTGGAGCGGTTAGATATTACAGCATTCAGTATTGTTCTCTATTTGTGTGCAATAAAGTATACTCTTCTCTACCATTTCATATTTCGAAGCCCAATACCCTAGATTGCTTATCCTCAAACAATAAAAAATGCCCGCGGTAGCTGCATTCCAATAGCCGTTGATTAGTTGTAGGCGTATTTCAGTGTCGGTTAGGCAACTCTTGTCGAGGTCAAATAGATCTCGCGTATCAAAGGCCGTGCTTAATGCGTTAGTGTGATTATTGAGTCGATTGATAATCTCATCTATCGGCGCCTCTAAAAGACTACTCGCTTAACTACTGAATCCGCAGTGAAATCTCTAATATCGTGTTGTTTTTACTGCTTTTCACTGCGGATTCATAAGTGAGTCTGCTTCACTAGCAAACTCACTTTTGAATCCGTAGTGAAATCGCAAATTTCGTGTGCTTTTTAATACTTTTAACTGTGGATTCATAAGCGAGTTTGCTAATGAGTTCTTACTGAATAGCACTGCTAAGTCGGTGTGAGGTATCTTATCCCAAATAAACAATTGGTTGAACCTTTGTCTGGGGAGGAAATTGTTAGTGTTGATCAAGATGATAATTCATTAAAGGTCAGCTGCTCCCACCCACCTGCCATAAAGTCAGATGATAAATAACGCTGTAAGAAACCCTGATAGGAATCTTGGCTTTCGTGATGAAAGCTTGAAAGGTTGCGGTAAATAAAAAACCGATATGGATTTGACGGCACGGTTGGCACAGTGGCTAAGCATTTATCTTACTGCGCTACGGGTCGTCGATTCGATTACCGCACGGAATAAATACTTATATGACCTATTTTTGTTTTATTATTGGTCTCCAGTGGAATTTATACATGAATTTCCTTCGCCCCGGGGAAGGGCGAAGGGGTATGGGCGACTCCTACCGGCTAAAACCACTGGAGCGGTCATCTTCAAAACCGAAGGGGGGCTCCAGGTCCTCGTAAGATCACACTAGACTGTATGGCCTACAGGTAGTTGTTCAGGGTATGGGTGTTTGTTGATACGGAATTTATAAAAAAAAAACCATAAAAACACTGGCTTTGTTGTAGCTGATATCATTACCAATAATCCAGATGACTATAGATATCTTACTGAGCAAATCTTGGGAGATTCTTTCATACCCAATCCAAGTATCAAAAATATCAATGACAAGAACAACGAAGACTTATTTTTGTTGGTCGAACGTGCTACATGATTTCACACACGTTTGCCACGCCAATCTTTAGATAAGCAAATCTTAGATATATATTTGCCAATATTCAGTATTTGTTATGTTTATAAAGAAAATACTTAGTATACTTACGCAAGTGCATTCCTTTCATCTTGCTTATCAGCTCTATTTAGATTACGTTTGATAAACAAGGTAACATTATGTACTATTGATCTGATATGAGAACTATACTTATGCTTAGGCGGAACATTCGTAGACCGTTTCGTTCAGATAGGTACATCCTGTACCAAACCGTAAACGCCCACTGCATATAAGCCCATACAATACCAATGGCCACCGTAATCATTGCGACATATAATTCCTAGTGGAATTAATTTGGCGTGTTTTCTTTCAATTTATCCTGTAATTTTAATGTTACCAGAGACATCTAGGTATCATTGGGAGGGGCGTCGGTGGTCGCGGGCGCGCAGATTGGGGAGTCTGCGTGCTCACACCGAGTGACCTCCGGGTAGACGGTGGTGCGCACGTGCCTACTTGCCGCCGTGTGCGCAGCACAGCGCAAAGCGAGGCTTGGGGGGGATCCTTTACAATCCTCCCCGAGAAGTGCAGGCACTTCTGGGAGAGCGACCTTTTTACAGTCGCCTTCCCTCCGCTAGAAGAGGTGACCGCTTTACATTCATCCCCTCCGTGATGTGCCTAAAGGCGTGGCACCAATGGGCGGCTCTAGTGTGATCTTACGAGGACCTGGAGTCGCCCTTCGGTGCCGAAGATGACCGCTCCAGTGGTTTTAGCCGGTAGAAGTCAGGCATACCCCGAAGGAAGTTCCATGTAGAATTTCCACTGGACACCAATAAAAATAAATCATTGGGAGGATGGGTAACAGCATCGAGCCATACTGCGTAAACCTGACTCCCCTAAAATTGGAAGAAGTCAGACAACTGACTTTTTTAGTAAATCATGCTTTGTGCCATATATTCATAAACAAGAAAAGCGAAAAGAGCCTTAAAAAGAAGATGACACTTAAAACAACATGTGACATTGACCTGTTGGCTTTAAGATTGCCATTACGTAAATAGAGATAGTTTGTCTTTTACACTGGACACTCGTATGCGCAGCACGATAAGCCGTCACATTTGTCTCATCTCATTATGCAAATCATGCACTACGTATTTAGCAGTCGTGCAGTCCGTGCATTCTTATCGAATATCCTTCTCAGGTTCTCTTGTATCGGTGCTCCTGCAAATACCAAAGCTAGACTTTTGAAGGTTTAATGTATCGTCGTACTCGGAAACTTCAATAATATTATAAACTAGCTGCGACCTGCGGTTTCGCCCGCGTTTAATTTAAAAGAAATTTAGAGTACTTCGACATAGACACTTTACATAGAATATATATATTGGATTTCAAGGGTTTTATTTTATTGCGCGGTACCCTAATTATTTTTCTAAAATAATAGTAGCCTAAGTTATTCCTTATAACATCAGCTATCTGCCAGTGAAAGTCCCGTCAAAATCCGTCCAGCCGGTTCGGAGATTACCCGGAACAAACAGGCAGACAGACAAAAAATTTAAAAATAGTGTTTTTATTATAGGTAACGTATATACTTTCATATGAATTTAGTAAAAAGCTGTTATTTTGACATTACAAACAGACACTTCAATTTTATTTATTTGTATAGATAACAATGTTACTTCACGGATGATATGGGACGAGCCTACCACCAATTGCTGGCACAATTCCAAAGCTTTCTACATCAGTAAATTGCTATCAAACCTGAGATCCGCAAACGATGAGACAAATAGGGTCGGGATACGGCTCTCTTGTCGTTCTTCATCAGGACAGATTCCCTCGTTTCTATCTTCAAAAAATCTGCGCTTGCTACTTATCACGGGTCACACGAGGTCTAATGCTACTAATTATTTTGTTAGTGCCAAAAATTATCTTTCGCAGTATATAAATATTTGATTTCCTCTTCAACTTGTTTAGCGAGCAAATAATGTTTATTTCCACCTTGGTTTTCCTATCATCTTCTTGTCTTGTGATATCTGTAGATATCTTGATTAGGTCTCGATAATTTTTTTCTTTACTTAATACCAAAATCCTGCCAACCTTCGAGTATTATACCAATGCCAGCCCAGAGCTTTTAGAATAAATTCTAAAGGTTGTATCGATATCTCGAAAATCTATAAAATATGGCAGTGTTTATTCAAACAAATTCGAAAGGTCAACTTCCTATAACTGGCATAAAAGCTTTCGCTCGATTTTACGATTTTTATTTCCATAAAGAATACTCGCCACCCACAGTTTCTAAATTATGAAAGTCATTATTTAGTACGCAATTGTTAATAAAAATTAGGTATTTATCAAATACGCAGCGCAGAAACTTACCCTTTATTTTATAATATAACCAACGGTACCGTCCATATTGATATTATTCAAGAATCAAGGGTCGTACGACCTTTAGAATCAAACGCCTGATATGTGATGTCAGACAAAATCAGCATCATTATGAGTCAGTCAATCATAGATTCCATAAATACGCCCACTACACAACGCCATATTCATTTTGCAATCTAGAAAAATATCATTCAGGTGTTTGTTGGGACTTATACAAGAACTTGTCATTGTTAACATTTTTGGGAGTTCCAAATTTATAATTGAATTACGTAATGGTTGAAGTGTTTATATTCAAACATCTTATGCGATTAACTTTAACTGTTCAAATGCTTGTAGTTTTAAATTAGAGTCGTTCATGCCTACAACCATTTCGATGTCTGTGCATATTTTGATTTTAAATTTGAGGCCAATCATACATATCAATTAACAAGTGATTTAAGTTTCAGGTAGTGTGATACGACACGATGACCTCAGTTTGTTTGGACTTAACTAACTTAACCAATTTTCTCAAATCAATCTCCTATTTAAGAAAGTTGTATCGAGTATCTAATTCGTCACCAAGAGTCATGTCTCTACATTTTTTGTGAACGTTGCAAATCTAGATATTACCACAGCGGACTGGGGACAAAAACTGGCCATTATATTATTGTTAGCCAGTAAAAGTGGCTCGAATGGAGTGGTCTAGAGAAACCTTGGTGTTCTCGTGTTTTTATATAACATTACCCGATGCTTTAGCGTTATGATCACGCATACGGAATTGTTACTAGGCTGTTCGTAATGTTTGATGAAGATTATAATATTTTGGAAATCAATATACTTTACACAATCGTTTTCTAAAGGATATTTGACGACGAGGTTGGAGTGATTTCCATACCTTTCTAATATATGAATTTTCTTTTGTAAACTGTAGGAATGGCTATTACCCGTTATCAGTTTTATATTTTCTCTATGTTCAGTATTAAAAACGTTAGAATTTAATCATTAAAGTAGAAAATTTGCTATGTCAGTCGCTGTAATGTACAATATTTCAGCTATCGGTATATTATTGAATCGCGTTAGGTTTCCAATGGCCCAGACTGTTCTAATATCTGCCAAGATTCCAAATATGGCTGCAAACCGAGCTAGCAAGTGGATAGACCGTTGCATTCCTTGCCGGTGACGCCTCACTATTTACTAACTCTATTGATCATACATTCAATAGATTCAAACATTCATTCACTTGATTATTGATTCGTTTACATTTGTTTGCGTGACGTCGCTGTACTAGTACGCATTTTGAATTAATTGGGTCAAGTCAACGCGTTTAAGGGTTTGGTATGTGTTACGTTTCGTATATGTCAGTAGGGCAATGAATTCGTTATGTAATCGCTGCCGTCAATAAATATTGGGTCATTAACCTAACTTTAAATTGGGACGGAGAATTAGGTTGTTTGGTTACTCTATTGTATCATTTGATAATGAATGATTTCGATTCTTGAATTAAAAATGCAAATGGTAAATATGTTCGGATTCCGCCCTGTGCAATTTTTTCACATACCAACGGTTTCTATCTTGACGAAGAATGTTTCACGTCTAAATCCCTTCCTACTTTCGACGCGAACTCGGTTGCTGCCAATGTTAGTTACTTCATCGATTCTATCTTTACCTGTTTATCTATTTGTACCTGTTTGTATAACCTTTTTCCTGTCCATAGCACTGGCTGCAGTAAAATTTTGTCAAGCCATTATTTTCCATAAAAACCTAAACGTTACTTAACTTTAGCTTTAATGGAGATATCTGCAAACGCCGGTTTGCAGATATCTCCATTAAAGCTAACGACTGCAACTTCGCAATAAATTGTGTTTAAGAAAATTTTGTAGACTGGTTTGGTTATGCTCTACGATTCTGTCCCACTTTTGTGAGTTCCTAACTAGAGCTAGATTCCTTCCTGGATAAGGAAATTGCTTGCTCTCGTACAACAATCATTTCCTGCTTGTGCATATATTCTGTGGATGTTTTATGGTTTGCTAATTCGTCTGAAATCTTTCAGTTTTTACCACCCATATTTTGAAACGTCATTGGAATTTGCTTGCAGCAGACTCTCGGTAGTTTAACGGTCGAAATCAATAATCAATCTAGTCTTGAATATTTAGATTTAAGATTGATAACTGATCTGTTTTTGTGTTAAGATTACACTTAAAAACACAAACTCTCAATCCTAAATCCAATGATTTTGAATTAGATTGATTATTAATTTCGGTCGTTAATTGAAATTAACTTTCCCGAGTCGAGATTTTTTTGCCGTCAAACTCGAGGTGCCTTGGGGAACCTTTAGGAAACCGAGCAATTTAGTTCTCGTTACCTGTCTTTAGATGTGAACGAAACATTAAGCAATCAGCCAGTGTGATGCGTACATGTGTACCAGTTAATTGGTCGATATTTTTATTCTAGACTGAAAACCATGTGGTGCCGACTAAGATTAGCACCAACCTATCTCTTCCGGTGTGTGTCGTAAAATCGATTATGGGATTAGCAGTAGAATGGACAGCAGCATCCTTGAGTAAATTCATCTCTGCGGCCGACCCGCCATAATCGCGACGCTAGGCGATTATGGCAAAACCCCCAACGACCGGTCGTTGTGGTGATCTTTAGAGGAAATCTATGTCCAACAAGCAGTAAATTAGTAAGCTTCAAAGCTTGTTGTCTCATCATTCTGCAAATGTTCAACACCGGACTGTGAATATGAAAAGTCTACACATCATATTCTGTGGGAGTGTGTTCTTTGGCAAGATGAACGCAATATTATGTTTGACAGCTTGCAAGTTACATCCGGAGTTGTTTACTATACAGACCTTGTTGCAACTAGGACGAATTTCCGTGCGTTCAAGCGTTTTTACCATACCTACTATTGAATCAGTCACAATAGCTCACAACAGGACCCGAAATTAAATATTTATAAAC
This sequence comes from Diloba caeruleocephala, assembly GCA_947459985.1. NCBI lineage: Eukaryota > Metazoa > Arthropoda > Insecta > Lepidoptera > Noctuidae > Diloba > Diloba caeruleocephala. The sequence goes on from OX381624.1 coordinate 19,401,763, forward strand.
ATTTTTGTACCCGTAGTGCTTGGCAACTAGGCTTATCCTAGTTGTACACTCCCAATTATTGTGCCTATGGCCTTAAGTATTTTCTCTGTCTCCTGCTTGCTACGGAGGGAAGTGGAACGTATATTCTTTCCTACTCCTCCATTTTCTTTTCTGATTAATTTCGTTGCGAGTTCCAAGACAGTTCTTCATTTCTCTGGGACGCAATGACCTTCATTGGTCGGTGTTCATTTCGGTGGTCGTCATTGTAGATCCTGGCTTACAGGAGTTGCAGTGGTTGGGAAAGTGTGGCGGGCTTGTCCCAACAAAAAAAAGCAGTAAACGTTTTTTTGATGAGACTGAAAGCGTGCTTTAAATTATAACTGAATTATTAAAAAGTTCTGAAATTTAGTACTGTATCTATCGCTATCCCTTTATTATTGTAATCTCTCTCGTCTGTATCTACAGACAACACAAAACGCTTAAGCTATATCCGCATTCTCTCATTTACGCCAGTCATCTTCCTATTTTGGTTCACTCAACTGTATATATCAGTATCGTATATAATAATATCTAGCCACATTAATTGAAGTTTATATTAGATAAAAATATATCTAAGAATTTTCTTTTAACTCGAAATAATAGACATGCTCTAGTACATCTTGTTGTTGTGCTAATGGAAACGTCTATCACACATACGTATTGTAAACGACTATTAGAACACAATTTATTTATTTTTCTGCAACATACCGGACATGTAGCAATGACAAATTTACTAAAAGTTAACCATCCTCTTTGTTATTTTGTATATAAAGCATATGTATTTAAAAAAAAGTGTATGACAGACTAACGTGTTGCTGGGGAGCTTGTTGCGCCGTTTCTTCTCCACAGCTTAAACACTAGGAAGCGGTGAGGGGTGGGCTTGTGGAGTGCTGTCTTTTGTTGACGTTCAAGAAGAACAGCTTTTTTAGTTCATTAATAATAAATGATAATTTTGTTTAATTTCAAAACGCTCCGCAAGCTTGTCTTCCGCAAGATAGTTTCGATAATCTCATTCAGAGCATCTTTATAGTCACGACTAGCTGTGCCCGCGGTTTCACCCGCCGTTTAATTTAACGTATTATTTATAAATAATCATTATATAATTCGTATATATGATATTGAATTTCGTGGGGTTTCATTTTTTCGCGAACCCTAGTTATTTAAAAATAAAATGCCCTAAGTTACTCCTAACGCCTAAGTTAGTTTTTTAAGTTGTTATTTTGTTATAAGACCCGTATATATACTTTTATATGCATTTAGTAAAAAGCTGTTAGTTTGACGTTACAAACAGACACTTCAATTTTACTTATTTGTATAGATATGTCCAAGATGACACAAGATGATTCGGGTATTTCCGCCTGGACCTGGCCGCGACCTAACACATGCACATTTCGATTTATGTTGAATTGTTTCCCTACACGTTGGCCAAAACCTGGGGACATCCATATTGTACTGTATTGATTCTCTGTATTTTTACCGTTAAGTAAACGATTTAAGCGTAATTAGTTTCTTAGGAGGAAACTTATTAATAATAATATACTTTTACAAGCTGTAATAATCCAATGATTTTCTTTTCCGTTATCCGTAAACAGAATTTATCATTGCGTTTAAGTCCTACGCACTAAAAATAAGCAAAGGAAACCGGTAATTTAATGATCTGAGGGTAAATTCTCGTAATTAATTTACACTGTGACTGAAACTTGACCGAACCGAGATTATATTATGAATTGACCGATAAAATGGTACTCTGCTACTCTTAAAGTTCAGTCAGATTTCAGTATAATCTCGATCTAGTCTCATTTCGATCTCAATTTTGACGTTTATTTAATGAAAATTTAGTACATGTGACAGTTCGAAATGTTAGCAGAATACCGTTTCGACTTCGATCAACTTTCGATCCATTATCGATCTCATCACAGTGTAAGTTCACGTTTGACGTTGTTTGTTAGTTTAGTAGAATACCATTTGTGACATTTTTGACACTGAGACTAGATCGGAACTATATTTAGATCTTTTTTAAATTACAAGAATTGGCCTTCAGAGCCAGTTATATGTTTGTTACCATTAGCTGTCTAAGTTCTGTATTCTCATAGTATGTCGTCCATTGTTAAACAGACTCTCCATTGAAGACTTCAAAGAATGTTTCTAAACCGCTTGCGTCTAACGACTCTCCGAGATATTTGCCAGTACGTATTCCTATCAAGTTAGGGCACGACATTGCTCGTAGAACTGATGGCCGTTGGGGCACAAAGGTTCTCGAATGGGGACCGCGCACCGGAAAACGCAGCGTGGGATGGCCGTGTACGAGATGGACCGACGACCTGGTGAAGGTCGCTGGGAGTCGTTGGATGAGAACGGCATGTGACCGCTCGTTGTGGAAATCTAAGGGGGAGGCCTTTGTTCAGCTGTGGACATTCTGTGGCTGATATGATGATTCCTATCAAGTGAGCAGTCGCTTCACTCAACGTTTTTTGATTACCTTTCCGGGACTATGTTCTATAGTCATCATCATTTCGGCCGAATGAAGTCCACTGCTGGACACAGACCTCCCCCAAAGATCACCACAATTACCGATACGTTATGGGCTCATTGGGGGGTTTTGCCGTAATCGCCACGCTTGGCAGACTTTTTTATTTGATCTAATTAAAATTGGTTGCACTGATCCAATTTATTTGATCAATCATCATCATCATCAAATCAGCCACAGGACGTCCACTGCTGAACAAAGGCCTCCCCCTTAGATTTCCACAACGAGCGGTCACATGCCGCCCTCATCCAACGACTCCCAGCGACCTTCACCAGGTCGTCTGTCCACCTCGTTGGAGGTCGTCCCACGATGCGTTTTCCGGTGCGCGGTCTCCATTCTAGAACCTTTGTGCCCCAGCGGCCATCAGTTCTACGAGCAATGTATTTGATCAAAGTGTGATCTAAATTGGATGAATGGCGTACATAATCTTTGCCGGGAACGACAAAGTTGATTTATATTATATAAGATATTGAATGATGAAGAATGTATAGGCTCAACAATATTAGTAACACCTTATGTAACATGTACCTACATTCTAGCAAATGAAATGATTTGAATAAGAACTTATTGAGTGCATGGACACTAGTGATGTGCCGGATACCCGTATCCGCGGATATTCGAGGAACAAATGTATCCGTATCAGTTAATATTTGGTGGATCTTGAACGTATCTTTTATATCAATCAATTTTATGACGTAAGTTCAATTTTATAGATATGTTACCAGTTATAACTTTTCCAAAAACACAAACGTAAACTATGCTATTCTGTGAAGTCGTCGCGTTACTGAAGCAAAGCGTCAATTGTTGATCCAAGGCCACGCGCACCGGCGCCCACAGAGAACGAAAGTTAAGGTCCACATATGTAACCATATTCGCGGATCTAGACACTAATGATCCGTATCCGCAGATACCATTTTAACAATCCCGGCACTATCACAATCTTTGATGGCCACTGCTTTTCGTACAAATCGTGTGAAATGTTATCTACTACTACCGATTTCTGTGCCATGTTCTGTCGACTGAAGTGTGAACAGTTTGCATCTTGATCGTCTAGACGTGCTTGCGCTTGTTTAAACTTGCTGCTCGTAAAACTAGCTGATCTTATCTCCTCGATGTGCTTAAGATATAACAAGTATGCGTGGGAGAGGCTAGCTGTAGTAGTTTGTTGACTAGAGCTCGTAAATACGTTAGCTCGACCGGCGGGCTGATTACCTAAGTCGCAGACGCTTTGCAACAGGCGTAAATTGCTCCAAAGCCGCTGTCAAACGTCAATTTGGTATTACCTATTTGCCGATAGCGACTAAACAGGCGAAGATCTTTGACGCGCCTCTGTCGGACAATCAATGAATTAAAAACGTTCATTCTTTTTAGTTCCACTGGTGGCTACTGGCGCTAGTAATTATGCATCTAGTAATCATGCTTGTAATTGTCAATTAGGATTCCAGCGAATTCAAAAAGTATTGCTGAACTTTGCGTTTTAAAGATATCCCAGTATTACAACGTATAAAAACGTTTTCAAGGATCCAACAACCTTTTTCAGGTCGTCCGCCCATCGGCCGGTGGGCGTCCCACCCGTTTCCATACGTGGTCTCCGCTCTAGGACTCGTCTGTTCCAACGGCCCTTCAACAAGCTAGTTCACAGCCCTATAATACAAGTAATAATAACAATAAAACAATACGCAGTCAACGCCCCGGCATTTTAACAGCCTCAGCTTAACTACTTAAGCAGTGACCGAGATATCATCTCGGTCACTGCTGCATATTCATAGGTTGCGGGAATTGCCGCAAGTGACTTTGGGTGTCCGATGATTGCCATCTTTATTGTAAGACGAATAATTTATTTAGTTGTGGTAGGCCTCTTATTGCAAGTGGCTTCCTAGATACAGATGTTTAAACTTTAGACATTACTATGGGCTGGTTAGCAGGGCACTGTAGCTAGCGAAACTTTTGAAACGCTGGCAACGTTTCAAAAGTTTCGCTAGCTACAGTAGGTTTTCTCCTGTGTCGTGGGTGCGTTTACACACACAATACACCCGGACCAGGAACAACTACCTGCAGATCATACAAATATTTGTTCCGTGCGGGAATTGAACTCGCGACTCAGAGCCCAGCAATCGACTGTACCAGCCACTGCACCAACCGTGTCGTTGGTCTATTAACTAGGCCAACGACACGATTAGTAACTATTGGGCATGAGAGACTTACCGAGGGAAAGATTAAAGCCTATAATAATGTCTTAGGTTTTCGCGAGTATTACACATTATAATACCTAAAGCCTATATTAAACGCGTTCTTATTGGAAAAGCTTATTATAAAGCTATAGATTACGTTGACGACAGGGATGTTTTGCACTGATTCTTTCTGCACATATGGCTTCCCTGGTACCTTATTGACAAAATATGTATTTATCTATTAATTATTTAATTTGAATTTGAATTGCGATGAATGTGGACATAATTCATGTTAGAATTGATAACTTTTTTATATATAGGACTAATTATATATGTGGTTTTTGACATGTTAATGTATACAATATGACAGTGTTTACAGATTGATGGCCATATTGCCCTTTATATTAATATAATTTAGCATCTTCTACATTTTGTAAATGTGAGAACTTCATTGACCCGTACCAGTGCTACCTGTGCGTTAATAACTATCAATTTCTTATTGTGTATTACAGCAGCAATAGTGTGGTTATTATTGTGTATATGTATTTCACGTATAGTGCACTGTGTTTCCACATACCTGACGTGTTAAATTGTAATATCACTTTTTTAAAAGAGTGTCTATGGAGTTTCTTATGGACATACCCCATAAGTCTTCAGTGATTTTTATGTTAAGACTTTTAAATGCGTTTATAATTGATATCATTGAAATACGCCTAAATTCAAAATTTGGTATGTCTTTACTAAAGTTCTCTTTAAGTTGCGATTCAGCTAATATAGAGGACGAAGAAAGGGCTTTCGTAACCTCCATTGGGATATTTGTGAAAAATGTCTCGAAGGCATTGACCGCTATCTTATTTGAAATAATTTAATTATCAATTCTTAAATTTATTTCGTTATACCGTTTTTTTTAATCGCCGGTTTCTTTTTTTATTACGTGCCATACTGCTTTTATTTTATTGCTTGAATGACCTATTTTGCTGCTTATTAGTAAGTGTTAAGTGCCTATTAGGGTCTATATGAAATAAAAACTTTAACTTTGACTAAACAAAGAATGTCTTGCGGTGATGAGCGCAGTGTCCTGCTACACAGGATTAGTCCTGCATAGCATTACAATGGTTATGGACAGGCGTGTCGCTTAACACCAGGCAAAATGACTTGCTCGACTCGTCCCAAGTTGTATAAAAAAAACTTTATTTATTGAGTGTTTTAAAATATGTTTAATATTCTTATAATAATTGATGTCTATCGCTTTTTAAAGGTCGGGGAACTATTTGACTTTCTGCTGGAGGGCGTCAACGTTGGAAGCCGGGCTTGCCTTCCAATCTTCCAAACGGTATAAGAGAGGGCGTTGCTACAATTGGTGGATTGTTGAATTTTGTGTGTCTAGATAGATAACTTGATAACGCCGGCTCATTTTAACCTAATATAGCTTTAACACAATTGTACCTGCTACAAACAGAAAAGGGTACAATTCTGGCATGGATCCAGCGCACGAACCCAATTTAAAATACGTTTTCTAACATAGCTTAGACTTCTAACAGAAAAAATGGTCTTTTGGTCCGAAATAAGTATCTTTCATTGAATAATCTTAACCAGCGGCGATTATGAAATAATAAAACGCAGCAATAAAATTTAAAATAGATATTTTACTTATACAAATAAATAAAATTGAAGTTGCTATTTGTAATATCAAAATAACAGCTTTTTACTAAATGCATATGATAGTATATACGGTACATATAACAAAAAAACAATTTAATTTTTTTTGTCCGTCTGTTTGTTTTGGGTAATCTCCAAAACGGCTAGACCGATTTCTACGGGACTTTCACTGGTAGATAGCTGATAGTAACTTAGGTTACTTTTATTTTAGAAAATAATTAGGGTTCTGCGCAAAAAATATAAATCCCTTGGAATCCAATCTATATATTCTATGTCAAGTGTCTATGTCGAAGTACCTACTCTAAATTTCTTTTAAATTAAACGTGGGTGAAACCGCGGTTCCGCGCTAGTCTCAAATAATATTCTCAGACAACAGACGTCCGTGCCGTGTGGTGCCGGCTCAGAATACCACCACTCCATTTCCTCCCGTGGGTGTCGTAAAAGTCGACTAAGGGATTAGCCAGAGGATGGGCAGCAGCGTCCTTCGAGTACATTAACAACGCATCTGCGATCGCCAACCCGTCTGCCAAGCGTGGCGATTATGGCAAAACCCCCCAATGAGCCCACAACACACCCATATCGATTGTTGTGATGATCGTTGGGGGAGGCCTGTGTCCAGCAGTGGACTTCATTCGGCCGAAATGATGATGACAGACGTCCAACAGAAAACGAAACAGAAATGGTCCTTTGGTACAAAACCAGTCTTTCATTGAATAATCTTAACATTCGAAAACAATTAAACCATATGCATATGTAGTAAACTATAATCAAATGTAAAAACTTTCTCTAACGTGTTGAGCGCCAGTGAGCGCGGAGACCACACTTTACGGGTAATAAACGCAATCTTTAGAAATGGACTGTATCAAATTGAGTCTTCACTCATACTCGGATTGGAGAAAGGGACGATTAACCGGCAAGAACGTATTGTGTATTAGTACAACCATTATGTCATGGAATCATCTTTGGAATCCTAGTAAAATAAATACTAAAGTTTGGATGGGTTCGTTCACAGAAATAGGAAATAAGGAGAAGTGGTACGGGGGCGTAACCGCGCCACCGCGACATGACCAATTTGATCCGTCCGGAAAAAATGGCCGTTTTATAACATCAGTTGAGATTCGATCGCGTAAGTGATTATTTGTTAAATTGTCGTGTTGTTCGGGGATAACATGCAAAAACCGAAGCGAAAATAATAACTTTATCAAGGATGGAATCATATACAATATGCAAGTGAAGGAATTTTCTTGTATTTGTCTATAAAAAGACTAAATTAAAAATGATTGTTTTCTTTGTTATGTTACATTTGGATTGATGGAGCAGAACGACATTATTATTTTTGTACAAAATACAATGCTTCTTATCTACCACTTTTAACTTGCAATCGGTGAATAACAAACGCAGTGAATAGAACAGCGAATGGTACTCCCAATAAACTTACGCGTTGCGTGTTACGGCTGTCGTTTGCGGTCTGCACGCTTGGTATTATTGGCTACCTACAAAGTCGTGGGTATGTTTTAGTATGAGAAGCCAATTATAATGTTGTGTTTATTCAGTTCATTGGATGAGAACTTGTAACCGTGTGCATTAGTGTGCTTATATGAAGAATGGTAGTGGGAAAATGGATTTCTAGGCTCGCATACATTTTGATCTACACAGCATATCTCCTTTCGCCAATATCTTTGGGATCGTTACTCAGTCACTTCTCGACTGGACAGAAATATGTTTAGATGACAAGCATAGCGGTAGTGTCCTGGAATAGAGTTCGTTTTTTTACTAACCTTTTCTCACACTACTGTTAAGGCATCATATGACGGTGCCTATGCGTTTGTAATTATCATTAAAATCCGTAAATATTCACAGCTAATTATGACTGAACCACGCACTTCATTGTTTTGGTCGCCGCAATAGTATTGCTGGAGCAATGTTTTTTAGAGATTATTATGTTGAAGACCCTAAATAACTCAATCTCCTCCCATACATCGACATAGAAATCTATAGGGGAGCCATTCCTTCAGCAGTTGACGTCCTTAAGCTGATATGATGATGAAAGACACTATTTTAAGCTGTCATAATATAGTGCCACTAGCTTTGGCTTTATAGGAATTAGGATTATTTTGTGCCGTGACAACTGATAAGCTTTTTATACATTACTGCTGTTGGCTTGTCATTTCCATAAGCCTACATAAATTGTGCTATTTTTACGACTGCGTATTGATCCGATTTATAGAGGCTTTATTACCTTTTCGAAAAATCTATATCTGAAGGTTCTGATTGTAAGATAGGTTAAACTAGATCATAGCTAAAGGTTAAACAACTAGGTTAAACAACGCTTGGCGCTGTCAATATATGGATAGGTCACCGCACAGTGCCGGGATGACGGTGGCGCGCACGTGCTCACGTGCCGCCGTGTGCGCACAGCAAGACTTGGGGGGATCCTTTACAATACTCCCCGAGAACTGCCTGCGTGGCGGCTTTTTTACAGCCGCCTTCCCTCCGCTAGAGGGGGTGACCGATTTACAGTCATCGCCTCCGAGATGTGCCTGAAGGCGTGGCACCAATGGGCGGCTCTAATGTGATCTTACGCGGATCTGGAGCCCCCCTTCAGTGCAGAAGATGACCGCTCCAGTGGTTTTAGCCGGTAGGAAACTTAAAAGGAGGCACGGGCAATCGCGACCTTGGAAATAACATAAATTGTAGCGGTTAGACAATAAAGTAAAAATAAGAAATCATCAATTATCACTACATATCTGTCTAGTTGCTTTGGGTATTCATAATGCCAGTACAAATTAGACGGCGCGGTTAGCGTAGTGGCTAAGCAGTTAGCTTTCTGCGCTACTTGTCCCCGGCTCGATTCAGAATTTTTTTCGGAAGTTTCGGGTCTGGAAGAGAGAGTCCACAAGAGAAATCCCAACGTGGGATATCATTAAAAATGTCCTGTTGATGGTACTGTTGTGCACCGGATCGCTGAGCTCCTTAAAATAAGTTTGAGTATTACGTTGACTGATTCATGCTTACAGGCTGTCAGGACAGGTCATCTCAAAACGCCTATGGAAAACTTTCTTCAAGACCATTCCAGACTTTACCTACATTTTTCTCACATTTAATTGTACTATAAAATAAGTGTAGACTTTAAAACAGAAAGCTTTGAGTTTGTTTCGGCATTTCTTCTCAGAGGCAGTAAGTAGGAAATTCCGGCTCCATCTACATTTATTGATGAGAGAAAGTGTTTAATTGAAACCTTGCAAAATTAATATCATTTACCATTTAAGAAGAGCAAACAGTATGTTTTACATAACATAATGTTTTAAACAAAAGCGCGCCTACAGAGTATTAATGAAGGACTTGTAATTAATTAATACCGTCGCGAAATTTCTCATCCAGATTGAGATAAGGGTTAGACTTTGAAGAACTTAGGCAAAGTTGTTCACGAGACTCGTTAAAATATTTACCAGGATCAAGCTCCCATGTTTTGTAGATATTAAGAAGTTTATGAATTCTAAAATCTTTCCAAGACTAAGGGAGTTAACGAACTGGAATGACGCATAAGAATTTTTGAAGGTGTCTTCCACTTGTACCCTTGGCCATATACTATGGAGTAGGTACATGTTCTCGTTAGTTCCAAACTATTATTAATATCGGAATGTAACAAAATATGAAACAATTTATTTGGATTAACGTTCCGCTGTATTGGGTTCTATTCTATTCTATTGTGGCTACAACGGGCTCAGCATCAGCTGAACGCACTTCGACCCTATTGGGTCCATTGTGCTGCCCAAAGCCCTGCACTACTCCTCCGCTGGCAAATCAAGAAGTCCCTGTAGGTACTTCGCAATCATACCTGCCTGGAGCCGTGCAAAATCATCAGGCAATGGATAAGCCACTCCTAGATGTTTTGCCCTATTGGGTTACTTAATCATATTTGGATCGCGTAAAAAATAGGTATGCCCATCTATAAAAAAAACTTAAAGCTATGAACATAATAGGAACTTGTCCTTTTTCTCCGACGTGTTGACCTTGACCGTGGCCTTGACAGAAAATATTTTTTCGGTGAGACCGTCTTTGCTTTCTTCGGCCTGGGCGACGGGGATCAGAGATGGTCTTTTCTCGTCCCCGTTATGCAGCTTTCTTTCCGTGTTTCACGTCTTCGCAAAAGCAGGCGACGGCATCACACGCACTCTCGCCTCTGGACAATGAACTGACCACTGCCAGAAGCGAGAGGTCACCACTTTCGACCGACGCGACGTGATCACGTCGCTGCGTCGCCCAAGCTTGGCGTTCCTCCAGCGTGTGATGCACCGTATTGTCCGAGCAGTCTCCGCGGTGATGACAACCGAGTGTTTCTTCCCGGCCTATGCAATACATATACTTCTCGAAACATCCATGTGGCATCAGTTTATTTATTATGTCGTCTCATCTTTACGATATCATTTGTAGACTACAAATATAACGACTCCAGTTTTACTCTTTTTTTTGCTCATTAATTTTTTATTAAGTTTTTTGTTTTTTTTATTCAATATTTTAATAAGTTTTTTTTTAAACGGGCAACGCACACTAGGATTTCTCCTGTGTCGTGGGTGCGTTTACAGACACAAATTCCACATACAATACACCCAGACCCGGAACAACTACCTGCAGATCGTACAAATGTTAGTTCCGTGCGGGAATCGAACCCACGACCCGGTGCGCAGCAGCCGACTGTATCAGCCACTGCACCAACCGTGTCTATCTTTTGTTTTTACATTTGGAAATCGTCTCTTCCTGACTTACGGAAGGCGAAGGTGCGTGCCGGAATCTTAACGGCTACAAACCGACGGTGTTCTTTCGATCTACTTTTTTTTTTACGTGGGGAAGTCCTCTTGGACTTCCTCCGCCTTGGGAAGGGCGGAGGGGCATGCCGGGCTCAAACCGGCTAAAACCCCACGGTGTCCTTCTTCTTACCTCTAGTCGGGGGTGAGTTGTACGCTTTTCTGCATTAAACCTACCTATCGCTGGGGGTGCCGAACTCGCCGCACTCAATAAGTACATACTTTCTATTGAGGTTGACAGTTACCTGGTTTGGAAGTTTCGTTATTATGAACTGATCAAGCCTAAGCCATTACGAACAGAGGTGACTTTGCCTTACTAACCCAAACTTTTTCGTCCACAGCGTCTCAAGAAGCCCTAGACCGAGCGCGACTAGCCCGCGAGAGACGCGAGGCAGAACAGAGGAAGCGTTTGGACGAGTTGCGCGCCCACGCCGCCGCGGCGCAGGCGCAGCGAGAAAAGAGAGACGACGATAGGCGCCGGAGACAGGCCGAGCAGCGTGCGAAGGACGATGAGAGGCGAATACAGGTAACTGTAGGTTCAAAGAAAATTGCTTATTACTTTTAGCCACTGTATTCCTGCTATGTGTCTTAGTAGCTCAGAGGGCCAATTCTCGTAATTAAAAATGTTCAGATTATAGTTCCGATCTAGTCTCAATATCGTAAATGTCTCAATGGTATTCTTCTACTGACAAACAAGGTCAAACGTGAACTTATATTGTGATGAGATCGAAAATGGATCGAAAGGTGATCGAAGCCAAATGGGTATTCTGCTAACATTTTGAACTGACACAGGTACTAAAATGCTCATTAAATAAACGTCAAAATTTACATTGAAATGACACTGAATCGAGATCAGACTTTATGAGCAGCAGAATACATTATTTTTATCGTTTTATAATTTAATGTCATTTCGGTTAACTTTTAGTCATAGTGTAAAATAACTATGAGCATTGGCCCTCGGAGATTCACGTACCTAGTCGCGTCTTAAGCACTGGGTTTTACTTTTAATTACGAGTTCAAAACGGAATATGTTCCAATGTTACCTTTACAATCTCATATGTACTTTCTGAAGTTTATTCATAACAGAAAATCAAAATTTATTTAATTCATAAGATTAACTGAATTCTTCTATGTCACATAATATGATAACTTCATATAGTTTCTGAAGTCTATTCATAACATAAAACCAAAATTAATTAATTCATTAGATCAATTAAATTCTTTAGCAATTCAATTCGTGAATAATGTGATTAATAATAATGAAATCAAAACAAAATAATAAATAAGATACTAATAAACGAATTAAAAATCCACAGTAAATAAAATATAGATGGGCGTCGGAACGAAAAGTACTTTCTTAGTCCATAAGACTACTGAGTAAAGGAAAACATCGTGAGGAAACCTGGATCTAATAGTCTAAAATCGCCAATACGCTGTGAGCAAGCGTGGTGATCAATACTCTCGTTCAATTGTATTGCCTTTGCTCTGTAGTGGGTGTTACAGGCCATATTATTATCATAACTCATTATCATCATTTTTAGCCAAAAGACGTCCATTGCTGAACAAAAGCCTCCGCCATGGACGAGCGGGGTTACAAGCTGTGTGTCTTCACTTTGAGGACACGGGTTGGTGTGCGCAGAATGGTTCCGTTTTTACGCTTTTTACGACATCCACGGGAGGAATTGGAGTGGTGCTATATACTTAATCCTGACTATAAATATCCGTATGGTCGGATCAGGCGTCGGATATGGCGTCGAGTTAGCCGTCGGAAATGGCGTCGGATCAGGCGTCAGGCTAGGCGTCGGATCTGGCGTCGGGCTAGGCGTCGGGTTAGGCGTCGGGCTAGGCGTCGGGTTAGCCGTCGGACTCGGCTCGGCTTGGGCTGGGGCTTGGCTTGGGCTGGGCTTGGGGTTGGGACATAGCCTTACCCAAAATGAATGCTCTGGGTTTGTGTTGTGTGCTCGTTGGGGGATTTTAACAATCGCAGCGCACAAGTTGTAAATGTATTCGAAGGACACTGTTGGCCATCTTTCGGTTAATCCCATAGTCGCTTTTTAAGACGCCCGCGGGATGAGACGGGTTGGTGCTATTCTTATTGTTTCATGTATGTTTCTAATACACCCTTAAGGATTACTTTGAGCAGAATCCTTATTGCTTTTCCTAAAATAATAGTATCCTAAGTTACTCCTTATAACATCTAATATTTTATATGAATTGATTTTACTGTCGTGCCGTGTGGTGCCGGCTCAGAATGCCACCACCCCATTCCGTCCCGTGGGTGTCGTAAAAGTCGACTAAGGGATTAACTGGAGGATGGGCAGCAGCATTCTTCGAGTACATTAACAACTCAACTGCGATCGCCAACCCGTCTGCCAAGCGTGGCGATTATGGCAAGACCCCCCCCAATGAGCACACAGCATACAGCATACCCATATCGGTCGTTGTGGTGATATTTGGGGGAGGCCTATGTCCAGCAGTGGACTTCATTCGGCCGAAATGTCGGCTGGCTGTCTATGAATATGATGATTTTACTATTTAATTCGCGTAATGGTGTGTCCTAGCAGACATGTAGCTATGACAAACTTACAAGCAACCATCCTCTTTCATTATATTGGATAACATGAGGCATATGTATTTAAAAACATTGTATTAAGTTTGACCAATGTGTTGCTGGGGAGTTGGCCGTTTCTTCTCCCCTGCTTAACCACTGGGAAGCGGTGTAGGGTGGGCTTATATGGGTGCTGTCTTGTGTTGACTGAGGTGTATTTTATTTCAATTCACGAATACGAGACGCAACCTTATTGTTACCAACAATGTTGCTACTTCACGCTAGACGCATTACAGTCAACCCCTCCGAGATCGGCGTAAAGGCGTATCATGATTGGTCGGCTCTAGTGTGATTGTAATGAGGACCTGGAGCCTTCTTCGGTGCCGAAGATGAAGATGAACACTACGGTGGTTTAAGCCGGGAGGGGACCGGCATGCCCCTTCATCCTTGCCTGGGGCAGAGGAAGTACGTGATGTACCGGATGAAATAATGCTCTTCCAAGCTCTTTTTTCTACCCTGGTACGACGTTCTATTCTATTCTGACCAGATGGTGCTCTGTACCAGTATTATACTCGGTGCGACTGCCATCTCTTCTCTTCTTCTCTCGACTTGGTATTGTTATCGAAACTATGAAAAACTACGAAAATTGAGAAACTACGAGAATACCAAAACTACAGCTTATAATTCTGAATAAAATATAGGTAATAGCTTTTTGCCTATAGATTACAGGAAAACCTATAAGAAGTCTATGGTCTTCAAATAACATGGTAAATCTTTCAATATAGTGCGTACAAACTTACGTTTGCGGTTGGAATGTATAGGAAAACATGCTTTTCAACTACGATGTTAAGTTTGTTCTTGGGATAAGTAATTGGTACAAGACCGATCCAACAATAGACAATACCATATTCAGCAATGTCGGAACCCTCTCCACGCGAGTTTAACTCAAACTGGACCGGTTTTTTTTAAACTTTACAAGTCACTGCGTCTGCTTGTCAGTCAGTAATTGAACCCGGGCTCTTGTACTTTCACTGTGCCGGCAAAGCAGTGGTTACGGTAACATACGCGACGGTGAAAATTAGAAATTAACTTGGAAAACAAAAACTCTATGCTGTCATTATAATAGTTATAGTCTGTGTAATACGCTTGTATGGTGATGATGGGGGATTAAACTCAATAGCCATGATGCGGAAACGAATGAATATGGGGTTTATGGTGGGTTGATACGCTGATAGGGTTACCACCTGGCCTGATAAATCCGGGCTTGACCGGATTCTAAGACCCGAGACCGGACTCCGCTTGGATTTTTATGGTGTAAACCATGTACCTATTTCCACTGCCAAGGTAATGGGTGGAGGGGCATGACCACTGAAGCGGTCATCTTCGGCGACGATGATGCTCCAGATCCTCGATACAGTTACACTCGAGCCGCCCATAGGTGCCTGGCCTTTAGGGACATCTCTCTGGGATTAGAAAAGATCCCCCGAGGCCTCACTGTGCGCTATGAACACGTGCGCGCCACCTGGGTGTCGCTCGGTATGAGCACGCAAACTCCCCAATCTACGCAACCACGCCACGACCACCGATTTTTAAGGAAGGGTTCTCAGTTCGATGCGTATTTTATTTTTTCATGTATGTATTCCATTTTTAATAAGGTGTAGAATGCTTTCGAATTGATCTCATATAAATTTCATTGCATTTGATTGAGTAGTTTTTAACCAGCTTCAATAAACAGGTTTAATTGGACTGCGCTTATCTAGATGATGATTTAATAGTTACCGGTTCCTCCGAGATTAGCGAACCGATTTGTTATTCTTATTTAATTGGCCACAATGAGTTATCTCAACACCAACTGCTTGGAGAGCTTCCCTGAAATGTGGCGCTAACGCAATTTCATTCAAATTGCATTTGAGGGAGATTTGGCTTGCCTATGAAAATTTTCGCCTATAAATATCTCGATATCACATTCGATTTGCAAGAACGGTCTGCATGAATGGCAAATCTAAGTTCCTATACGTATACGTTAGGAACACGCCTGCTTAAATAATACTCAAGGAGTTTGGATTTTGTATCCTTCTGCAATCGGTTCCAGATTGTTACTTATTGAAATGTTTCGTCGTAAAATCATTTTACACAAAAATCAGCAACTTACAAAGCTATGCTATCTTTATTATGGCTCAGTTTTGTTACTTTACTGGTAAGTCTCTTATACTCTACTGGTAAGTCTCTTATTGCAAGAGTACGGCTAGGTAGGAACCAACACAGCGCTAGATATTCTGCCGCATTACTGTGTTCCGTTTTGAAGGGCACTGTAGATTGTAACTAGTGAAATTATAGCGCATAAGCGAAGCGCTTAAGAGACTATAAAACTAATGTCTCGAGGTGACAAGCGCCGTGCGGTGCCACGTAGAACTAGTTCTGGGTAGCATTACAATTGTTATGGACTGGCGTGACCTTCACCAGGCAAATGACTTGCTCGTCTCGTCATTATAAAGTGTAAAACAAAGTTGCCAACTGACATTTACTTAAGGTAATTAAACATTAGCACTGACATTGAATAGCATGCTTTTATTTCAACCGGATCCAATAAATGTATTTCCTCCAGAAAAAAAGCGTTTTTATATTATTTCCATTCGGTATTGTACAGGATCATCTACCTAGTCATAGAATGAGATATTTCTTAAATTACTCTTATCAAGTCATTTTATTCTCTATACTTACTTTTGTAAGGTCAGGAGTTACCGAAACTACTTGTTTGCGTATTTTAACTAGGATACCAGTCTCTCCATGCATGTTGAGGCGGCATGATCTAATGCAGGGTCAACGCCGCCCGACCTCGAAAATTCAGAGATAAATTGTTCTCAAGCTATCATAAATGTGGAATTTATGCGAGTAATGTCAGAAAAGATGGCCGAAATATTTCAGAACAAATCCAGGTATCTTCATAACTTTCTTCGTTTAAGTGAATATTTTTATAGGTCCATTAAGATATTGGATATCTTTTTATTATTACTGTGAATAACATAAAATGTGTGTTTTGGCTCCGCAATGTATGTCTGAGTTTTCTCTATTGATTTATTTGACCTTTTAGTCTTTGGTAAGCTTTCTTTTAATATGTAACGTTTTACATGTTTATATACAATGACAGCGCATAGATGTGTACTGCAGATTATTAATCACCAGAATTGAAAGGTGAACTGAGAATTGCTGTTAGTAAGTCCAGCACACCCGCACTCCGCCTTGCCCACAGCGGAGAAAGTACATACACAACCAGACTCAGACAACGCCTTTTCAACAACCAGACCTGACTTCTTTTGACACATTTTTGTGTCAACTATTAACGACATTTCAGTTAGAATTTTCAGTGTTTATTTTTTGTTGTGTTCGTTTTATAAACACTAGGTTTTCTCCTGTATCGTTTGTGCGTATAGACACAATTTCCACACACAATACACCCAGACCCGGAACAACTACCTGCAGATCATACAAATATTTGTTCCGTACGGGGATCGAACCCACGACCCAGAGCGCAGCAGCCGACTATATCAGCTTCTGCACCAACCGTACCGTCAAATTTTTATCATGATAGCAGCGATTGACTGGGACGTGAACGGCAAACTTAAAAAGACATCGGCATCATTCCCCACGATAAAATAAAGTGCAATAATCGTATCATGGTGTCTAACAACAGGTATATTTTTTGTGTAACAGCATCTCCATTCTTATTACATTATTTATAATGAGGTAAGGTTCACACACTCATGGATCAATGAGAGTACTGGCTATTATTAATTTATCTGGTTCGACTGTGAATGTTTTAAGACTTTACAGTTCTACAGTTATTTCAGCCCTGCTCAATTTAAAAACTGCTGATAGTTATAATTCCGTCTAAATAAGCCGTAAGCTTTTTTAATATCCGTGTCTAGAGGTTGTGAGACGTAAAAAAGTGTAATTACTAACGCTCAAATATCTCAAAAGCTATTTCACAGATTTTTTCTTTACTTTTACCCGAAACAACAATTTGTAGGTGAGGAATGTATTCTCGAGTCAAGATTGGTCATTCGAGATATCGCGTGATAAGTCTGGGATCGAGATTGGTCATTCGACATCTCGCGTGATAAGTCAGGGGTCCAGATTGGTCATTCAAGATCTCGCCCGACAATCTGGCGGATCTTGGTGACCCTCGATAATTTTCAAGAACGAGCGTACCTTCTCATGAGTTTGAATCTCGAAAAAAGGTTCGAGATCTCTCGAGATAGATTCTCGAGATTCGAGATTGCATTCCCTGTCTGCAGGACTTAACTGTATGTAGAATATTCTTAGCGGGGATTGAACTCGAAACCAGTAACGAAGACATCCAATTGCTTTCAACTGCGCCAACCATTAATAAAATATTTTTCCGAAATTAATCCAGCGACGATAAATGTGTCGAGACATCAATCTTAATATTCTCATACCCAATATGCGCCCATATACACACAATTTTCTCTTCACATATTAACACCAGTTTTGCAATATCGATTGCGGTTAGTGCGATAAATAAGGCTGGTAATACAATGAGGAGGCAAAACGCGGCTGTCAAACCGCTAGGCAAATATTGTTGTTGGCAGCCAGTCATCTGGTAATCAACCCACTTGCTCAGCGCGGTTACTACGGATATTAACTTAATGCTACCGTAGTTAGTACGGTTCTCGTTATCTCTAACGAACCTAAACAGTCAATCCGACCTACCATGACGCACCGTTTGCAAGTTGCTTAGATTAAGCCAGCTTTGTAGCCGTAGCGTTAGCTAACGCGTCTGAGTGGCATTCATAGACGGCTTACTTTGTGAAGTCCCTTAGACCTTTATTACGTGCGTCAATTAACATACTTCCGTACTGCTTATACTTACGTCTTGGGCTTGAATGTTCTATTTATGCGCTACTCCGAAGTTTATTTTATTCTGTAGTACTTTAAAAAAAAAACTTAATGTGCCTTTTCTCGGATATATTTTTCCGTCTAGTGAGGATGACAGTAGCATGCTATAATTTCATGTGCAAAAAATTGGTCTCATGCAATGACATTTTACATATAGACGCGCCATATACGAACATTATTGCACTACAAAACGGCGCGCCGGCCGCCATTAGACCGCGTCATAAAAACTAAAACAAAACACTTTTTCATTTGCAATATCGGTTTACGTTACGTATTTATTTATGAAATGAAATGAAACATAACGTCGTTATCTCTCACAATAGCAGTATACTTCGTGCATCGTCTGTAAACACAGGATGGCATTATTTTTACGCAATCTTACTGAATTACCCTTATGATCCACGTCGAGCCACGACACTGGTCGGTGCGCGACTAAGTGAACTCCGGGCAGTTACCTTGCTTTCATATGACCATCGTAGAGCGCAGGCAACGTATCTTCACTTATAAAAACATCTTAGGTCTAAGTAGGATTATCTGTGGGTCATTAAAAATAGTTCGGTTGTAGAATTAAACTGACTGAAAGCCATCCTGTTCATCATCATGTGTAACACGTCTCACCCCAGTGCTTGGTAAAGGCCTCCCATCGTCTGTGCCATCCATTCCTATATATTTCATATATTTTTTTATGTTATATCTGTCTGACTTACGTACGTAGAATGGGCTTGCGTTTGACCACTATCTCACAGGTTGTTGTTAGCGATGTCGTCAACGATAGTGCACGCTTGCTAAGAATAAAGAAAAAGAAAAAACTAATGAACTTGCTAAAGAAACCTGTTAACCGCGACTTGCAGATTCCCAGGTTATAACGGTCGGAAAACATGATAATAACTATTTTGCCGCCTCGGGGCCACAACTCAACTATGACCCTTCTCCATTTATCATCACCCCACCTCCAATTGAGTTCCATGATTTGTTTACGTAAGTCTTGGACTTTCGTACGCTTCATGTCACCATGAAGTAATGAGAATGGAGTAATCATATGCATATTTGTTCAAAAATCCAAATGTAGTATTGTGTAAGTCTCGCGACAGTGCTGCAATGTCTTTTATTGGACGATCACCGATAGTCTCTTCAATCGCTGCAGAATTATGAACGTCACAGGCGTAAAGTTGGATGAGTTCGCCCGAACATAAACAATTCTCCCTTATCCATGCCTATTATTATCGACTGCTATTATCATTAATTTACCCCAATTTACTTCAAACATGGTGCAAATCGGCTGACAATGATAGTGTCGAGCTTGTCACTGACAAGGTCAGTTTGAATTCTAGAACACGTTTTCTCAGTAGTGTTGGAATTTAAGCTGAATTATGTCAAGGGTATTCAATACAACTCCTGTGCGTTCATATTACCAGTGCAGTGAATATGGTAATGTTTTCTAAAAACATCTACAACGGTGGGCGTTTAGGCTTTTATACACATCGATTACTACAGTGAGTCGTCACAGGGTATATTGCGATAACCACCACGCTTGACAGGCAGATAGGTGATCGTAGTGTGGTGTTATTAGCACGCGAGAGAATGCTGCTGCTGCCCATCCTTTTGATATCAATTCTTAGGCGCCTTTTACGACACCCATCCATGGCTGGAAAGTCATGGTCTATTCGTTGCCGACAACGGGTTGCGGGGAATGTTCAGGCTAAACGATAAGATTAAAAGTGTACTACATTCTACAACTGCATATCTCCTTCGGATTCGTGAGATCCGCATTAAAATGTTGAATTCTTAACTTGCTCAGTCTACGTCATCGTTACATAACGCGTCCTTGCTTACATGACGTCACACATTCCCACACGCAGCGATTGTTTTAACATGAGCGATGGAATATTGATTATTAACAGTTTATGATTTCTATCTTCACTTAACGGTCGTGTAAATTGTACTACATAGGAGTTTAGGAATTTTATATAGGAGGAGAATTTTACATGCATGCAGGAGGCGCCGCTGACGCGCGCGGTCCGCACTCTAAACCTCATAGCCAGCGATGTAGACATATCCATTTGTGCTCTGAGTGAATTCACAAGGATAGCAGCCTGTAAAATCTGCTATAATATTTAGTTATAAAGTTTTATGTTATAGTTTATAATTATATTAAATGTTAAGTATATGTATTAGTAACGTTACAATATCGCATTGGATTTAGCCTGTAAGGATATTTGAAAGTATGAAATAAAAAATTGCGCATCATTTTGCTAATCGTTGTCACGATTGTCGAGTTATTCGGCAAACCATTTGCGGAATTCCAAGGTCCTTGTTATTTGAATTCATCTGTTGATATTATTTGTGAAACCTGTTCGTAATGTCAGATCTATTCTTGAAGAATTCCTTAGAAACAAGTTATTTGTTTATTATCAATGAAGTCGCGCAATTTTGTGATCGCAAATTTATCTGATATTTCTTCTGCATGCTTTCTGGCTTAATTCCAAGGTGCGTTATGCTTTAAAGAAATTAATC
Source organism: Diloba caeruleocephala (assembly GCA_947459985.1). Classification (NCBI taxonomy): domain Eukaryota; kingdom Metazoa; phylum Arthropoda; class Insecta; order Lepidoptera; family Noctuidae; genus Diloba; species Diloba caeruleocephala. The sequence goes on from OX381624.1 coordinate 19,422,922, forward strand.
ATTCTCTGATATATGCACGAACAACGATTATACAATTGAATGTCGTTTGTCATTTAAATCAAATTATTTTGCATACGTCTACTGCCTGCTGTTACATTTCTCTAGTTCATGGTCAGTTTCTTGAATGTTAACATCCCTCATAATTTCACATATTCTAACGACCATAATATCAAGAAAAGGAGTATGCTGCTTAGTGGAAAATTTGATCTTAGCTTTCATCTCAGATCAAACAGCACCTTTCTATCTCTCTCAGTGACTTACTATTTCCTCACTGGTTCTGTTTCCTGGCCGTATTATTCAATGTTTATATAGTTTTAGTGGCAGTAGTGATGTGAAGATGTTCGACTGGGACAGAACTAGAGTCCTACCTATGTCAACCGCCATAACAACTATGCAATACTAATTCTTAAACTTTCGCGGAATTTGAGACCTTTCGTTCAAGTTGCATTGACCGTGGTAACGAGTAGACTGGAGTAGCGGGTGTCAGCGTCGAGATGGGCGGGAGTTGTTACCAACTACCCGCAGTTGGTCTTGCAGTGCACCTTTGGGTTAGTTAAAATATTATTTTGATGTTAATCTGTGCGCGAATAGACCCGATGTTATCTTAAAATCATAACAACTATGCGTCAGGGAAGTTGTTCCGCGTGAAGGATAGGAACAGCTAGTGAACTAACCGGAATACAAGGCATTCTATCTTAAGCCTTAAGTCGGCTACGCATCAGTAGTGACAAGATATCTGTTGTCTATGAGACGTATCATCCAAAAGACGTCCACTGCTGAACAGAGGCTTCCCCCATAGATTATTACCACGACCGTCTACATGCCGCCCGCATCCAGCCACCCTCGGTTGCCTTCACCAGACCTTCCGTCCATCTCGTTGGAGGTCGTCCCACGTTGCGTTTTCCGGTGCGCGGTCTCCACTTGTGAACCTTTTTGCCCCAACGGCTATCAGTTCTGCGAGCAGTGCCCCGCCCATTCCCGATAAATTTTATAATCCTTTCAGCTATATCGGCAACTATAGTTATAACAAGCGTAGCTGTCACTATAGCTCGCTGCGTGACCTTGAGCTTCCTTATGAGACCCATAACTGTCTGTCTATATTATGTAACCCAATTCATCAGAGCTATCTTATTACAATTTCACGTCCATTTAATTAATAGAAAACGTAATGGTTAGACTATGCTGTTGTCTTATCAAGCTGACGTATCGCATGTTTATCGACCGTGTTATTCTGTGTAGATATGTATCAGCATTGCCAACTGTGTATCCGATGTTTTGTGGGCAACATTTTGGTACATCAATTTAGTTAAAAAAACAACATTAGAAATTCCTTGGAAAACTGATTCTGAAAAGTTAATCCAAATCCAGCTGATGTACGCAAATTTTGTTTGGGTTGCGTGGCAGCTATATTCAGGATGCAGGATTTTTAAAAAGGAACTTAGAGAACTCACGTTTGCTGTTCAAAATATTTAGCTTGTTTATTTGACGGCACGGTTGGTGCAGTGGCTGATATAGTCAGTCGGCTGCTGCACACGGGTTGCGGGTTCTATTCTCGCACGGAATAAATATTTGTATGATCTGCAGGTAGTTGTTCCGGGTCTGGGTGTATTTTGTGTGGAATTTATGTCTGTAAACGCACCCACGACACGAGATATCCTAGTGTGGGGCAAATTTCCAAAAAATGACGATTCTACGTCATCATAATTTTAAGACAGTATCGGGTCTATTCGCGCAAAGATTAATATCAAAATAATGTTTTGACTAACCTCGAAGTTTCGATCAAGTTGCATTGACTGTGTTGGAGGCCTTTCTTCAACAGTGGACGTCTTTTAGCTGATATGATGATGATGATGATAAGCACACATCTTCCCCATGAATAGCTACATATTAATATTTAAATGGAGATACAATATTGATAATGAGTGTATTTTTCCTAATTTGTTATATAAGTACATATTCTAGAATATAAAAAAGAACAAAAAAGTACAATAGAAATAATAACAAACACATCCCTTGTAAAATATAGTACAACCTATTAACTACTACTACTATTATTATTGTAAAATAGTTCGAGGGGATTGGCGCTGATAACCGAAATACCGGCATTGCCTAGTTCGGCTACAGATGCTACATTCATTTGTTTAAAAACACTGCCAAATTGTTATTTTGTAACATAGTAGGTAGGTAGGTACTAAGTCTTTGGTATAAATAAATTGTTTTAGCAAATCGATCTTGTCAAAACCATCCATATTAAAATGTCTCAAAATTCTAAATACTTAGATTTCTTCTGTTTATTTATATTATCAACATGTTAAATGGCATACGGCCTTAAACTCACCGCCCATTTTTTAAGAATCAATTGCGTCCCTACATCTACTATCCTACCTTAAACGTCTCAAAATCCCTTAAATAATGAGTGGCGTCACAGTATTCGGTCTTGAATGAAAAGGCATCTAGGTACATGTATTACGATTTTGTCACACCATAAGTGGGCCTTTTTTAACGAGAGATGCTTTACGCATACTTCCTACACCTTACACTTACGCCTGCCTACTATTCATTCATATCAGCCAAAGGATATTCTCTGCTGAACAAAGGCTTTCTGCATAGGTTTTCACAACCGTGTCAACAAATAATAGGGTAATTTGCCAATACTCACCGCGCTTGGCAGGCGGGTTGGTGAGCGCAGTATGGCTACTGTTTCACAGAACGGACGCTGCTGCCCGTCCTTCTGGTTTAGAAGTCCCTTTTCATGATACCGGGAACGGAATTTCCCTACGGAATACGAATACGGAATGTCTACTATTATTGACTATTTATTCTCTAAGATGTTTTTATAAGTGTAGATGCGTTGCCCGCGCTCTATGATGGTCAAATGAAAGCAAGGTAATGGCCCGGAGTTCACTTAGTCGCGCACCGAACGGTGTCGCGGCTGGTCGCAACTAGACGTCATTCTTATACGTAATTCTTGCAACATATTGCGGAAAAATGCATTCCTATTATTAGAATATAGCCACAGGAGGAATTAAAAGGCGTCTGTACTGTTCAACGGTTTACGATTTAATATTATTAAAATATCATCGACATTAAGTGACAGCAAAAACTGACAGACTAAAATATCCTTTTAAAACAAAAGAACGAAAAGAGGCGACATCACGCGAGACTTGGATTTTTGTAATATTCCAACAGTCCCCCTCAAAAATTTAAGTATATAAATCAAAACAAATCACATTTTCCTTTTTAAATTATAAGATTATTATTATTATTAATTTAATATCAATATTAAATTAAATTTAGTTTATCTCTTAAATCTAAAAACTTCTTGCAGGGTATTGCTTTGGTAAACATATCTGCTAGTTGGTTTCCTGTGGAAATATGTTCTAGCATTAATGTCTTATCAGCGATTTTTTCCCTAATAAAATGGTACTTAATATCTATATGCTTAGACTTCTTGTGATTTGTGGGATTATTAGCAATGTTTATGCAACTATTATTATCTTCAAAGATAATTATAGGCTGACTTATTTGGATCGAAATGCTTTGTAGTAGAGATTTCATCCAGACTGCTTCTCTTACAGCCTCAAATAAAGCCATGTATTCTGCTTCCGTTGAAGAGACGGCAACAGTATTTTGTTTTCGTGTGCTCCACGAAATTGTACAATTATCAAACACTTGGAATAAATATCCTGTTGTGCTTTTTCTGTCTGTTTCATCGCCTCCCCAATCGGAATCCGCATATCCAACAATTAGCTGTTTATAATCGCATTTTCTGTAGGTTAAACTTAAATTAAGTGTTCCTTTTATGTATCGTAAAAGATGTTTTAAACATTTCCACAGTTCTGCGTTATTTTTGCTTTGGTATCTACTTAATACACTTATAGCCGCACAAATATCTGGTCGCGTACAGAGCATTGCATACATCAGGCACCCTATGATGTTTCTACAAGGTGCATCATAATAGGTATCAGAGTTTAATTCTAAACAGTTTAATTTATAAGGGAAAGGTGACTTGGATGGATTACAATCATTCATTGAAAACTTCTTTAAAACGTTTTGTAAGTAATTAGATTGATCCAAAGATATTGAACCTTCTGTTCTTTTAACTCTTATACCGAGAAACAATGTAACTTCTTTCAAATCAGTCATGTAGAATTTCTGCATTAAACAGTTTTTATAAAATTGCAATGTTTCTGTATGTTTAGTGGAAATTATTAAATCATCTACGTAAAGAACTAGATATATATTTTCATCAATACAATTGTTATCTAATATATATAGACATGGATCTACCTGAGAATTTTTAAAACCCATATCTTTGAGAGTGTGATCAAAACGCTCGAACCAGCATCTAGAGGACTGTTTTAATCCATATAAAGCTTTATTTAATTTGCAAACATGATTATTTTTAGCTGTAATACCCTCTGGTATCTCCATGTAAATATTTTCTTTTAATATACCATTAAGGAACGATGTCTTGACATCCATGTGATGTAAATGTAAATCAAATTGATTCGCAAAAGCTAAAATAAATCTAAAACTGGTTATACGTGCTACTGGTGCGAACGTTTCATCATAGTCTTCTAAATACTGTTGAGTAAAACCTCGAGCAACCAAACGAGCCTTGTAACGTGCAGGTTCACCTAGTTCATTATTTTTAATCGTAAATACCCACTTACTACTAATTATATTTACATTTTTCGGTCTCTCAACAAGACTCCAGGTTTGGCTGCTTTGAAGTGACTCAATTTCACTCTCTATAGCTTTTAACCATTTATCATAATCATGTCTGTTAAAAATGTCTTTATATGACAATGGTAATGGATCAGCATTAGTTAAAGATAAATATAAATCTGGATCATTCATCTGCTTATAATTTAGCGGGGGTAGGTTGAGTAGTCTTTCACTACGTCTTAAATTGCTAGATTGACTTGTTATTGACGTATTTTCGTTCAAAGAATTTTGTTGTTGATTTTGTATTAGCTTTGCCGAATCATTTTCGGGCTTACTAATTTTAGCAGGAATTATGTTTTCACTACTGCTACGTACTGGCCGTGATTGTTCAAAATTTAACTCGTCAAAAACAACATCTCGAGCTATAATAAAATCATTACTTTCAACATTATATAATTTATAACCATTTGACTCAAATCCAATCAATATTGATTTGAATGATTTTTCATCAAATTTAGTTTTTCTAGTTTTATTATGCACGTAAGCAGTAGAACCAAACATTTTTAAATTACTTATTTTAGGTTTCTTACCATGCCACATTTCGTATGGTGTTTTATTTACCAGAGCTTTGGTAGGTAATCTATTTGTTAGATAAGTAGCTGTTAAAACAGCTTCACCCCAAAAGGCTTTATCTAACTTCGCACTTGTAACCAATGTTCGAGACATTTCGGTTAACGTACGATTCATGCGCTCTGATACACCATTTTGCTGTGGAGTGTATGGTACAGTTAAATGGTACATTATTCCCTTGTCAACACAAAACTCTTTAAACTCATTTGAAAGATACTCTCGTCCGTTATCACAGTATAAATTAACAACTTTAGCAGTAAAGAAATTTTCACTCTTAGCTACAAAATCTTTAAAACATTTGAATACTTCTGACTTAGAATGCATTAAATAAGTAACTGTATAATGAGTATAATCATCAATAAAGGTAACAAAATAATTTTTATCATTGAAGGTAGACGGAGTAATAGGACCGCAAACATCAGAATGAATAATAAAAAGCGGCCTGTTATTATTCAACTTATCTTTTGATTTCGCAAAGGGTAGTCGTGATTGTTTGCCTAATATACACGATTCACATAATTCATCACTAGGAACAATGTCCTTAATAGCATGCTCATCATCAACCAAGTTTCTTAGAATTAAAAATTTTTGCTTATTTAGATGGCCAAGACGTTTATGCCATAACTCATAAGAATTCAAATTTTGATTTAAATTCAAATTGCACTGAGATCTACTCACACATAAAAATAATTTAAAAAGATTATTACAATTATTGCCAGACATCAAACATTTGTAATTTTTATAAATATGAACTTCATTATTTTGAAAAGTTACCGACATACCTGCTTTTTGCATACGACTTACTGATAATAAATTATGTGGAACTTCCGGCGAATATAAAACGTTGTCAATTGTCCCCTGGAACCCTAAGTTGGTGATAATGTTAATTTTACCTCTGCCAAATGCAATAATACAGGTGCCGTTCTTAGCGACGCCGATTTTTAATGGAACGGCTAGTTTGGTATACGATGTAAAAATGTTCTGTGTATTTACAATATGGTCAGTCGCTCCAGAATCTAAAAGAAAACAAAATACATCGTTATTTTGATTTTGTTGCAAATTAAATAACTTACATTGCGATAACATGAAAACGAAACCGTCCTTGTCATCATTGCAGGGTTGCACGGTATTTGCAGTCGATGTGTAGCTGCTACCGCCGCCATTTTGTTGTATGTTCTTGAAGAATCGGCAATCCTTCTTAAGATGATTGCGCCGGCCACAATGATCACAATACAGCTTAGAAATTTTATGCGTCGAATTTCCAGGCTTAGATTTCCAGTAGTGAGGCTTCTTCTTATCAAAACCATATCTATTTTGGGGTAAAGATTTCTTTGTATTTGTATATAAGATTTTCAGTTCGGTTGTTGTTTCAGTTTTTAATTTCACTTCGTGATCTAAAAGACGTGTCTTCACGAAAGCCAGATTGAGATGTTCCTCTCCGAGCGTTTCCAAAGCAGTTATAACACCATCGTATGATGTGGGTAAGGTTAACAACAAATGTGACACTTTATCCATCTCATCTAATTTAGCACCAGCCGAAATTAATTCTATGATTATATTATCAAACTTATTAAAGTGTTGAAATAAGTTTACATCCGGTTGCAACTTCAAATTAAGCAGTTGTTTTCGAAGTGCCAGTTGAGTAGCTAAGCTTCTCCTTTCGTAAATTTTATCTAGGTCATCGAAAATAGATTTTGCCGTTGCTGACCCTCTAGCAAAGTTCAAAAACGCATCACCCAAGTATTCTACTATTGTACCTTTTGCAGTTTGGTTCCTTTTCAACCACTCTTGATCGGGGTTAGATGGCATATTTTCATCGATGACACACAATACTTGCAGTTCTCCTAAAAGTGATCTAACACGAAACTTCCACGTGCTATAACGTTCACCTTTAAATTGTTCAATGTTCCTTTTGTTTCGCGAATCCATTTTACTGTGTTTATTGTTGAAAATTACCCACTAATACTTTTGTAAATTGTTATAGATTGAATTTGATTCAACTTTAGTATTTTATAAAAACGTGGCCTGGGCCCATAACCTATTAGAATATAGCCACAGGAGGAATTAAAAGGCGTCTGTACTGTTCAACGGTTTACGATTTAATATTATTAAAATATCATCGACATTAAGTGACAGCAAAAACTGACAGACTAAAATATCCTTTTAAAACAAAAGAACGAAAAGAGGCGACATCACGCGAGACTTGGATTTTTGTAATATTCCAACACCTATGTTTATATAAAGTTTATGCACGAATTATAGTACAACTGTGAGAAAAAAACGTCATTCCATGCGTAGAATCTATACTGTAAATAAAATTACAGTATAGACTATTTAATTGTTTTATTACGCGGTCTAATGGCGGGTGGCGCCCGGGACTACATCGAACGAGCATGCGCATTACTGCTACCTGACTAACTAAAGGTGTATATTCATCTCTTTCTAACAACCGGTATGCGGTGGCTTTCATTTTCTCTCCGTTCCTTCGCACATGTTTGGGAGCTGTACTGGTAGTAGGCATAATAAAATTAACGCCGTTCTGTAGTGTCATAATGTTCATGTATGGCGCATCTATTTGTAAAACATGATCGATTTATTCTACTAAATCCTCTTTTATGTACAAAATTACAAATCTACTTTTCCCGCTACAAATTGGACATATCTCGTACTGATCTAAAAACCTTTATCCGAGCAACAATACTACATCAGGTGACCCGGTCAGCATTACATAACTGCTCCATTGTCAATGAGGTCATGCGCTAACTCGTGTGATTTACGAGTCGAGTACGATGCGTGTGCGCAATTGTAGACACTCTTTGTTATTATTATGTGGATTCAAAAATAATCTAGATCATTTTAATTTCTTTGAAAGTAGATTCATCGAATTATTTGAACCGGTTGTCTTATTAACAATAACACTAATAATTTTAATATCGTTAATTAACACTGTTTTTTATCATTGGAAAATCGTCATGGATATACTTCGTTGTGGGAAAATTGGAGGGGTGTACCTACTCTCACCAGCTAAAACTTGACTTAACCCGTACCAGACCCCTTGGCATGCCACTCATGTTGTCGGTCCCCATTCTAGAGTGCGGCCTGGACAGCCGCACAGTCCTCTAGAACGCGCGCGGAATGCGGCCCGACATCGTCTCGGGTCTGTCTCTAATTGGATGACGGGCTGCCTAAAGTCCGCCGTCTACAAGCCGCAACTCATGGAGGCGTTTTCAAAGCCGGGCACTCCACGATTGTGTGCTGTATCGTGTCCTCCTGGCAGTCTCCGCAGCGGTGACAACATGGCGTCTGCTGCGTGTCGCATAGGTCGGAGCATATGCTACACAGATACTTTCCGAACCACCCGTGTGCCTAGTATCTGCGTCAGCCGAAAGGTGAAGACGCGATGCCACTTCTCCAGCCACTCCTACCATGCCACTTCTCCAGCCACTCCTACCATGCCACTATCGTGGCGCGCCCTATTACTTAACAGATCACTACCAATATTTACCATTGCGAGCTTTATGGAAGCTTTCACATGCATTACGTCGGATACTATATTTTTGTTAAAACTTTATCGTAAGTGGGTGAAAACTGGAACACGTATGTTGAAATTTGTGATGTAATCATTAGTCACATGAGTATCGGTAATATAGTTTGCTGCTATTTATTTTTACGATTGATAGTAGCACACGCTTTCTTGATAGCCACGATGTGTTTTATGTCGGTGTCGGGAAAGAACGGCTCCAGAGCGACCTCCGGCGAACCATTGGCAGCGATCCTACTCCGTATGTACTGAAGACTGCCACCGTGGCGTTATGCCAGTTGAAGTCCCCTTCGCCCTCCCCGAAACAGAGGAAGTATTTACATAAAAAGGAGAAATAAGACCTCGACACCCATACGCTCTTTACGTAGCATCTAATAGTATTAATTTCCAAAATCAATTGTACAAATATCTACCTTAACTTTGTGGTTTCCAGAATGGAATAAGCTTCCAGGCAAATCTCCCGGGCGTAGTCGTAAACGGCCCACAAAGGAATCGTCAACGACGGTAGCAACATACTCCTTTTGAAACTTTTTCCCACAATATGCCGTGTGCTACTGGCTAAGAATAGCACAAACCCATCTCATACCGTGGGTATCGTAAAAGCTACTATAGGGTTAGCTGAAGAATGGACAGCAGCGTCCCTCATTTACAACTCAACTGGGATCGTGAACCCGCCTGTCAAGTATGGCCATTATGATAAAACCCCCAACACAATACAAACCCAGAACGGTCTTTGTTCATGCTTACGTCCAGCAGTGGCCAGCATATAATAAAATACCTAATCTTTACTTCATTGCCCCATTGGTTAACCGGTAGCAGGTGGGGCTGCCGAGATAGGTGAGATCTTTATATTCGATTTCCACTGTTATCGAATCACTTAGGAAATTATTAGTAGAAAGAATGAAAGAAAAAACGTTTAATTGAAACAACCCGAGACGTAAGAAAGAGTTTGAATCTTGAATTAATTTGTGATAGTACTATACCTAATATTTAAGACACTACATAGTACATAGCTTCCAGTTTAAATGGCTCATGGTTACGTTAGGTCACTTAAATAAACTATTTAATCCCAATCGATTTCTGTATTGGTTGAACTTCGTGACCGATGGGCTCGTACTGCTACCTAAATAACTGCATCGTCATCAATCGATCAAATATGCCTGCCCATAACATAGTCGATGTTAGATGTAAGTCATCAATCAATCTGTACGTAATTCTTGAACCTCATTGACTTCTAAATTGTTGACCCTGTCATAGCCCGGGCGATTGATCATTGACATTACAATCCACATTCGTACCAAAATCATCCTATAAACCGTTATTAAGCATCTGTCTCCATTATTGTCTTGAGACCCCACACATCGCTTTTAAAGCACATTTAACTCTTAAACCCAAAATATACCAACCAATTTACTCTAAACTACTTAAAGTCAAGCATTCATAGGTTACAGCTATACGAAAATACACGCGGCGGGCATCAAAAATAATTTAAAATTAACTCTACGCCATGCGTCAAGGAGCCGACAGAAATAACGGGGAGGCACTTCCTTCAGGACTTCTCAAATAACGGACTAGTTAGGAACAGACGGGACTCGTATGTTGTGTTCGGCTTGTGACAATAGTTTCAAATGGCGGAGTAATTTAGAATTTTTATGGTTACCAAAAATCTCCAAATATCTCTTGCGCCTCTGGCGAAAGCTTAATTAAAAGGGATTACATTCATTGTTGTCAGTACATATCAAAATAAATAAATACCGATGAAAAATATCCAAAGAGGTGAACGCTTACTGTGATCTATATTTTGGGGAAAGTAATAGAATTGGCTATTTGTTAACGATTAATCTTCTGTAAGACAGGAGTAACTTAAATTTTCAGCTACCGTGCCCTAGCTCTTAAAGTAAACTCATGTACAGCACACTCCTGTAAGAGGGTCTGTATCAGCGAAATCGTTTATACTATCCCTTTCAATATTAAAGTTTACTAAGTTCATAAGTATTTACTTAATTGCTCTGTGGCTGCAGTGTGGCTTTAAAGTGGCACGTCTGAGCCGCTAAGCCGGCTTTCCGATTGACTACGTCGATACAATGACGATATAAAATACCGCAGAAGCTGTAGCAACGTTTCTATTGTTGCTTTATATATAGCGAAGTTTCGCTACCGGGACGCATAGTTGTAAATTTAATGTGGGAAGTGCGATACTGCTGAGATATTGATTTTGTGTTTGTAGGCGCAGGATAGTTACTGGGTTCTGAAGTTGTCGTGTTTGATTGTGCTATGCCATATTTTAAGTGTGCGTTTACGTCAGATGGAAAATACATAGTAGAATAAAGAGTTCGTAAAGCTCTTGAAAAGAAAAGACGAGACGGAAACACGAAAAATGATAAATCTAACTGGACTATTGTGAAGTGACGACGAAGCAGCAATAATACAGAATATGCATTGGACCAAAAAGAAAAGGGAAAACATCGGTCCCCTGGTAAGCAAGGCAATAAACTAGAAACAGTATCTAATCAATTAATGGCTATAAAGTATAAAACTAAATAAAAACATTAAACATCCACAAGTGTACATAAAAAGAGAAACCTGTTTTCGGAATTTGTGACTATTAGAATGGTTAAATGTTTGCAGAGTTATCACGAATGTTTTCAAAACCCACTTTCAATGCACACGGTGCAGCCACATTTTTGTACAAGGAACGTCTATTTGTATTGATCCAACGCAAACCAGATAAGAATTTAGACCGAGATAAAAGAAAGTGACTCAAGGACGCTGAAGAAATTTGCGAACGTTTATGTTTTAGAGTTTTATTACGTTTTCGTAAAATTTTCTTGTCTTGAAATGTAATATACTTGCGCTGGTGTGGTGGTTTATAACAAGTTGAGCATGGTTACGGCGGCGAAGGGACTTATTCAAACCATTTTTGTTTAAGCGGTTATTGGGTAGGTTGGTGTAGGTTAAACCTTGATATATATTTTTTTAATGCTCTTCTCATCTACCTAAATGACTTACGATTTGTTCAATGCTTTCCATGCACCTATATATCAGATATTCTCCGGTTTCTTCAAGGTTAATGATTATCCATATTTTATTCTGTTTTGATTGCAGTTGGTGGTTACCAATTCAACAAAACACGACAAAAGGTTAAAACAAGTGCAATAGATTAATCGTACAAAACGAAAGGTATTGTATAAATGTATACAGAATATGTAATGAGCATAGTGTAACGACGTCGCCTTCCATAGATTCTAGATATTTACAATAAAATTCTCATATTTATGTCTACCAAAAATTGTGTATATAACCGTTGCTTCTCCGTCCAAAAGTTGGAAACACAGTGTCACGTACTTATCAGCTGTTTCTAGAAAAACTAGTTACCGTGCTTCTCAAAATATAGCTTGATTATGAAACGAATAAACGTGTTTAATGGCGTGTCCTAATTGGCTCATTGCAAAGTATTACAGAATTCTAACATTCCAAAAATGTACTATATAGAAACCTAAATAATGCATTGCAGAATCGTTTTAAATTTATAATAAATGAGTTGCTCAATCTGCTTTCCCCACAAATTCAAAGTAAAGAGTTAGTGCGTCCAGATGAGCTGAGCTGTAAAAAGAGTTATCCAGACCACGTCGAACAAAAGCGGAACAAACGTTTATCGGAAAAGATTGACGTCATACAACGCTTAAAGAAAGCTGCGCATTCTTGAAGCCTAGTGTTCTTGACTGCATCTAGTCCCGGCCCCTCTATCGCAGTCGTTCACCTACGTAGGCGTAGCCTGGTATTCGTGAGCACGTATCGCACAATACGATTCGATGTATGCTGTAGTGTAGTTTGCAACGTATGTTGTAGAGTGATCGGTTTGTTGATACTACTCGTTGCTTCCAATTTTAGAATGTTTTACTGTCTGTGTTTATAGTGATTAGTCTTTAATTTCATTCTTGAATGCCTGAGCGTTTCCTAACGTAGCTATTAGGAAACCCAGTTCCGCTGTATATGTTTATAGGCTGATGTCTAAACATCGCTCTTGATAACCGCGAAAGGTTACGCTTAGATGTAATATAGGTACGTAACCTGACGTTTCGTTGTAGAAGGGTTAACCCGAATCCCGAAAAAAAATTGTAAAAAGGAAACCCAGTTTTTAATTTTCTTAAAATTTGGGAATGAGTCCTACATCATGCATTATTTTGACATATTTTACTTAAAATTGACACAAGAACTGTGCCTGTCGCGGCAGGACAACCAGGCATAAGTCGCAATACCGAATAAAGGAAACTGTTTTGAAATTTTTTATAAACCAACAGATATCCAAAAAAATATGTAAAAATTCTATAGTCAGCAATACATTTCTACCACGATAAATATTTCGGAACTCTTAAAAACCCAAATTATATTAACACTTACAGTTTGATCTAAATATATACCGTACAGTACCGTGGTTTTATTGAATTCATTATGCGCAAGCGCAAGCGAACCGCATCTCGGAACATTTTTCAATGAACATCAAATAGAAATCAAACTTCCTGCCTCTCTCTTAAAAGTTTGAGTGGTTCAGTCCATTCATAGAACTAACGATTCTTTGCTTTAAATAGTCGCCCTAAAGAAAAAATAAAGCTATTCGAAAATGTGGGCATGTTTAGAACATTTCGGAGTTAAAGACATGACAGTGACATAGTTGGCAAATTGGGTTGGTGCGCCAAAATATCTTGAAATTTACCATGTGTCTGACAATGACCCTGACTGGCTAGATGCTGATTAATGTGATACTTTGGGAGATGGGAAATTACGCGTTGCTATAATTTTTGACGATAGTTTCTAAGATATTTTCCCGTATACAAAGCTGAGTAGCAATTGATTGTATAGACTAGACGATAATGAAAGTTGATTTGTACGGCTTTTACAATAATAAGTTCAATATTATATATATATGAGATTAAATTAGCTTCGTCTACAAAGGTTTTGGAAGAAGTCGGCCGCATAACCACCATGACAGTTGGAAACCACATTGGTTAAAACATTTTCGTTCATTGTTGCATTTCTCCCACGAACATATTCCGGAATTGTGAAATTCTTCAGAGATTCCGGGAATATTTTGTGTTAATAATTAAGTTTTAATGGCGCGACACTCGTGCCGTGCCAAGCGATCCGAACATGCGATGATGCGTACTTCCTGTTGTTCCGAATCCATCTAAGAAGATTCTTGGAGACATCCATCTTAGAAAGATTTGCCTGCCGCCGCTTGAATACAGCCTTTGTCGTGTGGTTTGTATGCCCAAGGGCAACCCATCCTATCTCATTAATCTAAGCGAATAATAGATTATGCTGTTGTGGCGGGAGCGTTCACCTGTGTAGTAATAACGGTTATACGAAGGTCGTCCGTCCAAGCTTGTCAAGTGTAGAAATTGTGTACAATATCCTGCAATCTTTAATTAATTACTGTGTAGAAGAATTTCAGCAGCATTTTGTGTACTAATCTAAATCTAGTCTCTTGTTGGTCCCATCTCAAATTCCGTTCTCTTTTACAAAATTCGATACTGTTCCCAGTATTATTTATACCAATCAAATAGAGCAAGACGTACTTTGTGACTTCTTCTGGTAGTGTTGACAAGTCTAAGGCGTGTTTATTATACAGTACTGTAGCCATGGTGTCTGTTGAAGCTGAACGGAGATATCGGCTTACGTGCTTTACGTTTTTTTTTACGTTACTTCAATATCGAGCCCTTGGACGGTTTTTGTCCAGTGATTCAGTGAAGATTTATTCAAACTCAGCTGGGTTTTGATTGATTTGTTTTTGACGGTGATTATACGTCTCAATAAAATGTCTTACCTAGTTATGATCTCATAGTTAATTTGAAATGTCGTTTTTCTTTTACGCCTCGCTCTTTTCCCAAAATGGACCATGACGTATACATTTGTATCTCAAAGATCATGCCATCTGGCGGTACGTGGACAATGACCAACCATTTTCGAAACATGTACAGAGTGGTGTGTTTTTATATGCGTATGAAAGTGTAACAAAATTTATAATATTAGGTCTTTACCTATGAAATTGCCGTTTTATACAAAATTAAGTATAGTAAATTATTTTCTCTTTCTGTTATTTATTTTAATTAAAGTAATCACCCATGCAATCGATGCATCTTTGCCAACGCAGTGCCAGTTTATCGATGCCCTTCTTGAAGAAAGAAACTATATGGACGGGAGGCGACAAACTCTTCAAAGGCATTTTGTACTGCTCCTCGGGTATTGAATTTCTTCCCGCCCGCCAAATAGTTATCCAAATTCTGGAAAAAGTAGAAGTCTGTAGGCGCAAGGTCTGACTACGGCGGATGAAGGAGAGCTTCCAACCCGAGCTCTTGTGGCTTGGAGACCGTCTGTTATGCACTATGGGGTCGCGCATTGTCGTCCAGGAGCAGTGGGGTCGCTCGATTGATCATGTCTCGTTGTAAATGTGCGAGCTTCTCCATCATAGTGTTCAATTCACAGTACACGTCTGCAGTAATGCTCATCCCGTTTGGTAAGAAGCTGTGATGAATCACACGGGCACTAGACAACCAAACAGTGACCATCACTTTTCTAAGGTTCATTTTTCGCTTAGGGCATTGATTAAGTGTTGAACCAGGATCTAACAACTTGCTGAGCGCTTGCGATTGTCAAACAATCTATTTTTCGTCGCAGGTAACAATGCGGTACAAAATTCCTTCGTTTCTGATGCGCACGTTGCGCTGATGATCGTTAAGTTATTTTTCACCTTGCCGATTTGACGCAAATGGACCAATATTGTTTTGATGCTAACGTCGAAAGCTGCTGCTAATTCAGCCGTAGATTGAGTATCATCAGCCCCCACAATCGCCTTTAATTCGTCATTGTCGACAAAGTTTTCGGACGACCACGAGGTTTATTTTTCATATTGAAATTTCCAGAACGGAAGCGGGCAATCCAATATCTGGTTGTGCGTTCGTTTGTAGTGTTCGCTCCGTCAACGTCGTTGAAGTTGCACGCCGCTTGTGCCGCGTTGCTGCCACGACGGTACTCATGTTCCACAATTACTCGAATTTTCAACGGATCCATGATATTATTATAAATGGAGATATTGACGCACCTACTTTACATGGGGAGCTGTGTCAATTATTCGTCCCTGACAATTGGAACCGGGCAAGAAGACAACTTGTTTGTGATACCACGTTGTCGCACGGTTGCGCGATCAATGTCACCCATACCGCGTAGGTTGAAGGCGCTCAACGCACTCCTGGAAACCAATCCTGAACTGGATATGTTTGCTGATGAGTGGAAGGTGATACTGTTGGAATGTTGGAGGTGTTGTGAGAAGACTGGGTGAAAGTCTTAATTGTTTAAGTAATCAGTGTAACTGACTTATTGCCGTTCTGATTTTTTTTTATAAATAAATAAAAAATTAATAAATGACGACGAAAAAGATTCAAACGTGATGTAAACATAACACTATTCAATACACATAAAACTGATTTAGTTATAAAATAAATTTGAAGTTAGAATTCATAGCCAAACAAAAACTATTTTTATTTGAAATGGCCAGTACTGCACACCGGCAATTTCATAGGTAAAGCCTATTATAATTTTTTCAAATATTTACACACGTTTTCCCGTCTGGAAATAGCTGTTGGCTGGTAATTTTCTCATGTAACGTGGCTGACTCGGGTAAATTTGAGCGGAGTGGTCCTAAGAGTAAGAAAAATACTTCGAATATTAGTACAGATATTGTCTGAAGATTCTACGGTATTTATTGTTAGTCGTGTATGGAAATTGACAAAACATGACGTCCATGAATACTAATGAGAATCAGTATAGAATAATATTATTATAATTAGTTTTAATCAAACTTGGTTCAATTGTATAGGTGTGATTCCAAGTTTAAACGATTTAATAAAAATGGACTTTGGATCATCATTTCGACTGAATGAAGTCCACTGCTGGACACAGGCCTCCCCCAAAGATGTCCACAACGACCGATATGGATGTGTTGTGGGCTCATTGGGGGGTTTTGCCATAATCACCACGCTTGGCAGACGGGTTGGCGATCGCAGTTGAGTTGTTAATGTACTCGAAGGACGCTGCTGCCCATCCTCCGGCTAATCCCATAGTCGACTTTTACGACACCCATGGGAGGAGATGGGGTGGTGGCATTCTGAGCCGGCACCACACGACTTTGGATCCGTACCCTAAATAGTATTCCAAAACCTAGGTAGAAACCTTGATCTATATTTTGCATCATCTATCCATTAAGCAGTAAATGGGTCAAGGGCTTTTTGAAAATCGAGTACGGCCAAAAAAACGGCCTGTTGATTTTGATCAACATTTTCAACTAGATTGTGGTTAAAGAATTCTGTAAAGAAATGTTCTATGATAAATTATGTACATATAAACACACTCTGTATGGAGTAAATGACATGAAGACTCGTATAGTAATTAGCGTCTCGGAGTGTATTGTCTTGCAATCCTAATAATAAAGTAATGACGAATATACGACTGGGACAATAGAGTCAATACGAAGTCCATATTGCATGCAATTATTTGAATTCACAGACAGTTTGTTCACAATACTGTCATAGAATGTACTCGTAACTGCATTCTTAAGCACACACCTTAGACGCGTCTTATTTTCATTTGTTTTTTTAAATAAAAAACAAAAAAACGTTGCCCCACACTAGGATTACTCCTGAGTCGTGGAGTCGCGTTTACGGACACGAATTCCTCATACAATACACCCAGATCCGGAACAATTACCTGCAGATCATATAAATATTTGTTCCGTGTGGGAATCGAAGCCACGACCCGGAGCGCAGCAGCCGACTGTATCAGCCACTGCACCAACCGTGCCGCCGTTAGGATCGCCCTTGAAAAATTGTGATCATTTAACGTGAAAGAAATTATTTTTACGGCAGTATCTCATTGTATTTGTGTTTATGAGAATCGCTAAGACTGACTATGGTTATTTCATAAAAAGCGACTTCACGGTTATGAATTTCATTACTATCTATATATTTAAAATAAATTTAAAACATTTGTAAAAAATACTCTAAGCAAACAAGCATATTATACATTAGAGGATTACCTTAGAGATATAAATGTTTGGCAGAGTGCTTGTCCAGCTCCGCAAGACCACTATAAGAAATGATGCAAATTTTTCATTTTTGACTTATTGACATGCTGTCTTGTTGTTGCATGTTTTGTGACATCAATTTATTCAGACTTACTTTTCTGACATTTCAATGTTTTTTTTTTGACATGACATTATTATTAATAATTATTTACACCTGAACTTATTATTATATATATATATATATTTTTTTTTTGTATTCAACTGGTTTATAATTTGATATTGACACTTTTAAAAGCTTTAGACTTTACTGTGTTTAATGTAGGAACATTGTCTTTATATAACCTGAATTTTCGAGAACACTGTACTCATAAATATTGTAACATGATTTTAAAAGAGTAACCATGGTGTTTCTTGCCCGTTCTTCATAGGAAATCTACATCTTGGAACGTGGCAACTAAAGTCTTGACTATTCATAAGAGCTATTAATGGTTTAAATGAATAAAAATCTTTTTATCTTTATCTTTGTCGACTCCACCCGATTTGACGTCGTATCCACTATTCATACTTACCGAACCCTTTTCAAAGTTGAGTACTATAAAACCCAAGTGTTTGATGTAGCGGACGCGAGGCCGCAACCCCGACGAGGCTAATCAGAATCTACAACGGGCTAAAGAGTAAGTCATGCGGCAACACAGCTTATATCAACAAATTGTAATGCAAGGGGAAGTTGAGTTCGTGTTGTTTTTATAAGTCGGTGTATATCTTTGTTAGGTACAGAATTGTATCAATGAGACAGAATGTAGAATTACAGATGTTAAACTATATGAGGGTAAGCGCGATGAACATCTGGTCCATCAGAATTTACAGTTGTTTAAACGTCGGTATCATGCGGTCATCAAACATTTGACTTTCGACAAAATTGGGCCAAAGGGCCTTTGCGTTTTGTGGCAAAATTATGTTAGGTATTATAAGATTATGGCAAACCGAGTTCGTTCACCCATAATTCCGGATCAAGATTTACGGCTAAATAAGGCCTGCGTTTTAGGATAAATGCTGTTTGCAATTTCAAAATCCAATGCTTATAATAGTTTCTGGATCTCGAGTCGATTAAACCACTTTCTATTTAAGGCAATTAATTGGTTGTTAATCTGAGCCATTTCTCTGGAACCTATTCAAGACCAACTTTTCGAAAATGTGTTACCATTATTGTAGATAAAGCAAAACTGCAAATGGAACTCAAAGTTATATTTTTTCCAGGTTGAAGAACGCAAGCGCGCGATATGGGAGGCATCAATATCGCGCCGCGAGGCGTTGCTGCAACGGGAGCGCGATCGGACGGAGCGGTTGGAGCGGCAGCGAGCCGCTCGCTCCGCACCCCGGCCAGCGTTCGCTTTTGGCTCGTCCACACCTCGGCTGTTAGAGCCGGTAGACTCGGCTGGATTCTTCTGGGCCGCGCGCAGGTGAGAGACAATACTTTTTTTTTTTGTTACGTATTAACCTCGTAAGCAACATTGAACTGCGCGCGACTTACGCAATGTTACACGATGCACAACTATTGCCAATATATTGTGGCAAAATTCTTTTCTTTTTTCAATATAATTGTGAAGGCCAATTTATACGTGTATCGACTTTTATAATATCAACAGTAGCTAATCAGTTATTACAAATTCAACAATAAGTTTAGTCATAATTCGAGGGCCTTTCGTAACTGGTTGAATCGGTTTAGTGAAACCATTGTCTATATTGTTTTCGAAAACAATAATCATTATCGATTTTTGTTTACAAATCATTGAAAGGGCAAAAACGTCCGCTTTGTTTTCGATCCACACTTTAGAAAAGGTGATACCGGTAGGTATACAGGGAGGATTGTTTAAACGAGTGACATATTGAAGGGAGAGTATTCAGTACATATACAATTCTCATTCCAAATATGAATAAACAATAATACTTTAATGTTTGATCTATATTTCCATCAATTCTTGCCAGGTTTAAAATATGAAGGGAAAATAGATTAATATTTTCTTTTTAATAACTTTTATTACAATTAGATAATTATGTTTCTCGCGAAAGTCGCTAGTCAGATGCGCTCACGCAAGAGAAATCATGTTCGGCAAATCGGTTTTCTTTATGATTTATAAGGGAACATTCCTTTTTTTTTACATATGGTATGGTATAAAATATCACATGCTAGAGTATGTCACTCAAACTAACCGGTCATTCTGTATAAAAGTGTGCATTATTCAAAATAATATCCACATTTAGTAAACGCTATAGATTTTTTTTAGGTTTTATTTTCCGCTGATACACGATTTTAAACGGCCACTAGTAATAAGATATCTGTAATTTTTGCTTCGCTTTTTTGGTTTCACAACGGTGTCGGGTATTATACGAACTGCGACGGAACCCCAGTGAATAACAAAATATCCACTTTATGTACTGTTTTATTTTGTTGGTGCACTAATTGTTGTTTTTTTTTATTTTTCCCCGCCACCAGTACCAACCCCATAGATCAGATGAACTTTTTTGAATCACTGTAAGCCGTTTTTTTATTTTAAATTTTTTGTTTTTTTCCTAATTTTGACTAATTTGAAATGTTAGTTTATTTTACTAATTTAATTAATTAATATTTGTTTTAATTTTGTTAAGTAATGCATTGCTAGACTTGTAATTTGTATATAGCTTAGATGTTAGGTCAATAAGGTAGATTTGCGTAGATTAAGCTGGACGTAAAAAGTAGCTTTTAGTGTGCATGATCAGCATGATTTTTTGTATGTTGGTAATACCTACTCACTTAGGTGTGTAATAGTTTAAGTTATTGCCATTTTTTTACAATTATGACCTTTGATACATTACTTGCTATCGTATTGTATAAGATCGGCTTATGCAATTGCAGTAGATAACAAATATGGACGGTTTTGTTTAATTTATATATGTCTTAGGATTTCGTGATTATTACTTGTTTATTTTACATCATCATATCATATCGGCCATTTATACGTCCACTGCTGAACAAAGGCCTCCCCCATTGATTTTCACAACTGTGTCATCATTTTGGGGGGTATTTGCCAATACTCACCACGCTTGGCAGGCGGGTTGGTGAGCGCAGTATGCCTACCGTTTCACAGAAGGGACGCTGCTGCCCATCCCTCTGGTTTAGAATCCCTTAGTCGCCTTTTACGACATCCACGGGAGGAGATGGAGTGGTGCTATATTCTTAATCCGGACACCACACATTTTCATTTTACATAGCTGGCTTTTACTAGTCAACACATTAATTTATCGAACATTGTTATTATAATTGATAATAATTGATACAAAAATATCAATAGATTTGCATTTGCTACTGATAACGTGTTATGAAGGACGGTTTGATAAGGAAGGCGAAGTGGGAAATACGAATTCAATTAATTATTACATTGTTACTTAAGTAATTGCTTAGAATCATCGTCAGTGTCTGTCGTCACCGGTTCCAAGTTCAGCCACTGTTAGCCAATAACGCTGATAACGAGCAATGTTCAATTCCGACCACGGCTTATAATTTTACTCTGGACCATAACGAAAGCCGAATATCCTACCAATCGTTGCGATGTTTGTCTTGTACTTAGACCGTTCCTATGCCGTGTGATGCCGGCTACGAATAGCACCAACCCATCTCATGGGTGTCGTAAAGGCGACTAAGGGATCGGCCGGAGGATGGGCAGCAGCGTCCTTCGAATACATTAACAACTCAACTGCGATCGCCAACCCGCCTGCCAAGCGTGGCGATTATGGCAAAACCCCCGTGAGGTGAGCACACAACACAGCGATATCGGTCGTTGTTGTGATCTTTGAGGGAGGCCTGTGTCCAACAGTGGACTTTATTCGGCCGAAATGATGAGACCATTCCTGGAACCGACTCGTTATGGAGATATTGAAGGTCAAAGTCAAATTTTTACATGAGTCACATGCACGTACTTGCGTAGGCCATACATTTCTTTTCCGTGCTCTCCGTGCTGTTTTCCATGCGGCGATCTAACCCTTCGAGAAATCCAATCGCTTAGCTTTTCTTTTTTTGTTTTGTCGTGGGGAAAATCCCATGTACTTCTTCCGGCTTAGGAAAGGCGGAGGGGCATGCCGGGCATACCCCCTCGGTGTACTTTCGCTTACCTCTAGCCGGGGACGAGGTGCGCTCTTTATCAGCACTAGACAGCGCCTTCGGCACGTAAGGGAGGCTCCAGGTCCTCGTATGATCACACTAGAGCCGCCCACTGGTGCCACGCCTATTGGCACATCTCGGAGAGGGTGACTGTAAAGCGGTCACCCCCCCAGGGGGATTGCCTATCGTCAGAGCGGCGCGCGCAAAACACGAGCCGCCATCACGGGACTGTTTCTGTCAGGGCAGAACAAAACTAAGGGCAGTGCATCGCCCGCAAGCCGCTAATCATGGTGGCCGCAGATCGTTCGGCGCCCCCTTTCGTTTTCTGCGGCGGGGATCAGTGGAGGTCTCCCGTCTCCGCTTTGCCGCCTCCATTGTTTGAATTACGTCCTCGCAAAATGAGGCGACGGCATGCCACGCTCCGGACGATGGACTGGATGGGCATTTGAGTGCATCTACTCCATACTTACATTGTTTATTTAAATCTTTTTGACCATCATTAATGTCACCATTTGGATAGACATCGCTTTGTATTTTGCTTATCAATTTAGAGAATACAGTGAAAATTGTATTAGTATGTCTATTTATAAACACTTTGAGGGTGCACGTCGAGGGTAAATGTCAATAAACTCGGAGTGTCTGGGTGCAGGACCCAGACGGCCCAGCCCTTAGGGATGACGTATATATTCCCTTACTATATGACTAATAGCCTGTCTAGGTGCATTACGATCTCATCCGACCACCAGTACACTGCGTACGGCAGTGTACTGGTGGTCGGATGAGATCGCGCAGTTGCGCGCGGTCTGCCTGGCATCCCGCCGCCGGTACCAACGAAGCCGACGCCGGCACAGCGCTACAGCCGGAGAGACTGAAGAGGCCTATAGGGCCTACCGGGCGGCCACACTGGCGTTTCAGACCGCCATCAGTGAGGCGAAGGCTCGGTCCTGGAGCGAGCTCCTAGAGGGACTAGACAGGGATCCGTGGGGGAGACCCTACCGTATGGTAGTGGGCAAGTTGCGCCCGTATGTCCCCCCGGTGACCGAAACCATGGCCCCGGATTTGCTGGAGAGAGTACTTTCAACGCTCTTTCCGGCGGTTCGGGACCATCCTGGTCCCTCTCCACCCACAAATGCCTCGGACTGGGCCGAGGAGTTGGGGGTTTCGGATGGGGAGCTGGGCCGAGCCATTGGCCGCCTGAAGAGTCGCAACACCGCACCGGGTCCGGACGGCATTCCGGGCCGTGCGTGGGTGTATGCGCTACAGTCTCTTGGGGACCGCTTGAGGCGGCTGTTCACCAGTTGCCTCCGTAGTGGCGTGTTCCCGTCCGGCTGGAAGGAAGCCGGATTGGTTCTCTTGAAGAAGGAAGGAAGGGCTGCAGAGTCTCCCTCTGCATACCGTCCCATTTGCCTGCTCGACGAGGCTTCGAAGCTATTCGAAAGAATAATTACCCGAAGACTCGTTGAGCACCTGTCGCGAGTTGGCCCCGACCTGGCCGAAAGTCAGTATGGCTTCCGGCAGCGGCGGTCCACCATCGACGCGATTCTTCGCGTCCGCTCGCTGTCGGAACAGGCAGTGTCCCGACGGGGTGGGGTGGCGTTGGCGGTCAGTCTAGACATCGTCAACGCCTTCAACTCCATCCCGTGGGGCGCTATTAGGGCGGCACTAGTTTATCATCGGTGTCCGCCCTACCTGCAGGGCATCATAGGGGCCTATCTGCGCGATAGGCACATTCGCTACGTGGGCAGGGACAGTAGCGTAAAGCGGAGGGAGATTACGTGCGGGGTTCCGCAGGGGTCAGTTCTCGGCCCTCTCTTATGGAACCTCGCCTACGATGCGGTCCTGCGTGTCGTTCTCCCTGCTGGCGTCAGCTTAGTCTGTTACGCTGATGACACTCTGGTGTTGGCCAGCGGGGAGTCCTTCGAGGGAACCATCCGGCTTGCGGAGCAAGCGGTGGCAATTGTCGTGGCCAAAATCCACGCCCTGGGTCTGCGGATAGCGCCTCAGAAAACCGAGGCGCTATGGTTCCACAGACTACCGAGAAGCAGAGAACCACCCAGTTCGTGGATACGCGTTGGTGACGCGCAAATCGGGGTGGGCCGGTACATGAAATACCTGGGGCTCACCCTGGATAGTCGTTGGGGCTTCGAAGAGCACTTCCAGCGCCTCGTCCCCCGAGTTGAGAGGATAGTGGGTGCTCTACACCGGCTGCTGCCCAATCTCGGGGGACCATGTGAGGAAGTTCGCCGTCTCTACGGAGGAGTCGTGCGGTCCGTGGTCCTATACGGGGCGCCTGTATGGTCAGCTCGACTATCAGGCGCCCAGCGCTGCAGAACCAAAATTCACGGTCTGCAGCGCAGAGTGGCTATTCGGATCGCACGAGGTTACCGAACAGTCTCCTACGAGGCGGCAACCCTCCTGGCGCGTTTTCCGCCTTTTGACATCCTGGCGGAGATGGATGCGTGGGTCTACGATCAGACACGCTCCCTCCGCCAGAGCGGCGAAAACGCGCCTCCAGGGGCGTTGGAGAGGCTGAGGCGGCTGGCTCGGCGACGCGCACTTGTAAAGTGGCGTCACCGCCTGCGGATGCAATTTGCGACCAAGCGCGTCGTCGAGGCCGTCCTGCCGCTCTTCGGAGCCTGGCTCAGAAGGAGCGAGCGCGTCACCTATCGCCTGACGCAGGTGCTCACCGGGCATGGTTGTTTCGGTGCGTACCTGCACAGGATAGGCCGCGAGGCCACGGCACAATGCCACCATTGTGATAGCGACCAGGACACCGCACAGCACACGCTCGAGGCGTGCCCTGCGTGGGCCGCCGAGCGGCGGATCCTGGTCGATCGGATCGGGCAAGATCTCTCTCTGCCAGCTGTAGTGTCGGCTATGTTGGCAGAGCACGAAAACTGGAATGCAGTGGTCTCCTTCTGTGAAAGCGTCATGCTCCAGAAGGAGAACGCAGAGCGGGATCGGGAGAGGGCCGATCCCGCTCGAAGAAGAAGGAGACGGCGCCGGGGTAACAACCGCTCTGGCGCCTAATTCCGATACGCCTGAAAACCCCTGCCATTGCTATAAGGTGGGGGACCTCTGGGTTCGCGGGTGCGTAGATTGGGGAATCTGCGTGCCCACACCAAGCGACCCAAGAGAAGACGGTAGCACGCATGTGGTCACGCGCTGCCGTGGGACGCTTTGGGGGATCCTTTACAATCCCCCTGGGGGGGTGACCGCTTTACAGTCACCCTCTCCGAGATGTGCCAATAGGCGTGGCACCAGTGGGCGGCTCTAGTGTGATCATACGAGGACCTGGAGCCTCCCTTAGGTGCCGAAGATGACCGCCCCAGTGGTTTTAGCCGGTAGGAGTCCGGCATACCCCTTCGTCCTTCCCCGGGGCGAAGGAAGTTCATGAAGAATTTCCACTGGGCACCAATAAAAAAAAAAAAAAAAAAAAAAAAAGGTGCATTAGGATAAGTTAATATTTTGAAGGTGAGCAAAGTGCATGTTTTACATTATGGTTTGCAGCTTATAAATACAAAAGCGGGAAACCTGTTTTTCTTTCCATGATATCCAATTTTGATTTCCTTAGTTTACGTTCTTTACTCATTTTAGCCTTTAAGAACTCCTTACATTTGTCATTTATATAATCTGCATAGCAATAGTTATGTTAATAAATATTTTAAGTAGGGAAATATAAAAAAAAAAACTAGCTTTCACCCGCGGTTACAAAAATAATGGATACTCCATGGGTACAAACACTGAAACATGTATTTCTTTATTTTGAACCAAATACCAATTCAACCCATATTTTAGTGATACGGGTGGAATTTCTAAATTTTTTTCCTTAGTGGATGCCAAAGTTATTAAAGGTGTTAACTGCCAACATTTCAATTTGTAGACCCAGCGGTTTAGGTTCTGCGTTGATGAATCAGTCAGTCAGGAGTCAGGACAAGTAATTATATATAGATAAATATAGCTATCCTTTCTTTTAGCAATGTTTGTCAAACAAACTCATGCATTTAACGAGCAAAACCTACTCTATACTATTTGAGAACTACTGTGTAAACTGTTTCTAGAACTATCGAGTCGTTCTAGAAATATTGAGTTAAATAAACTCCTTAATATTCTGTACACTTGCATTACGATGTATTTGCGTCAATATCACAAAACATTTGATTACCAAAATGTATTTACCGCGTACATTGGAAATAAATTTATGTATGAACTCATTATGCTCATAATTAATTCCAACCATGCCTTTAAGACTCTCTTTTCAATAATTAGTTAACTCTTCTAAATGTTAGACGCGTTCCACCTTACCTCTGAAAACCGTTGAAGGAATTTAAATACTGTTTTCATAATTATTCACCGGTTCAAGGAGGCTAGGTTTAAGATTGCCACCTTTCGACATCCTGGCGGAGATGGATGCGTGGGTCTACGATCAGACACGCTCCCTCCGCCAGTGCGGCGAAGACGCGCCTCCAGGGGCGTTGGACAGGCTGAGGCGGCTAGCTCGGCGGCGCGCACTTGGAAAGTGGCGTCACCGCCTGCGGATGCAGTACGCGACCAAGCGCATCGTGGAGGCCGTCCTGCCGCTCTTTGGAGCCTGGCTCAGAAGGAGCGAGCGCGTCACCTACCGCCTGACGCAGGTGCTCACCGGGCACGGTTGTTTCGGTGCGTACCTGCACAGGATAGGACGTGAGGCCCCGGCACAATGCCACCATTGTTTAAGCGACCAGGACATCGCGCAGCACACGCTCGAGGCGTGCCCCGCGTGGCCCGCCGAGCGGCGGATCCTGGTCGATCGGATCGGGCAAGATCTCTCTCTGCCAGCAGTAGTGTCGGCTATGTTGGCAGAGCACGAAAACTGGAATGCAGTGGTCTCCTTCTGTGAGAGCGTCATGCTCCAGAAGGAGACCGCAGAGCGGGATCGGGAGAGGGCCGACCCCGCTCGAAGAAGGAGACGGCGCCGGGGTAACAACCCTCTGGCGTCTAATTCCCACACGCCTGAAACCCCCTGCCGTTGCTGTGAGGCAGGGGACATCTGGGTTCGCGGGTGCGTAGATTGGGGAATCTGCGTGCCCACACCGAGCGACCCAAGAGAAGACGGTAGCACGCATGTGGTCACGCGCTGCCGTGGGACGCTTTGGAGGATCCTTTACAATCCCCTCGGGGGGGTGACCACTTTACAGTCACCCTCTCCGAGATGTGCCTATAGGCGTGGCACCGATGGGCGGCTCTAGTGTGATCATACGAGGACCTGGAGCCTCCCTTAGGTGCCGAAGATGACCGCTCCAGTGGTTTTAGCCGGTAGGAGTCCGGCATACCCCTTCGCCCTTCCCCGGGGTGAAGGAAGTTCATGAAGAATTTCCACTGGGCACCAATAAAAAATAATTAAAAAAAGGTTTATGATTGCCAACCTCTGCTTGCCCGTTGTGTATGCTTTTGTATGTTGTACATGCATGTGAGATGTATGTCTCTCAGCACGATAATACAGTAGGAAATATACTGAGAAGCCGACACAGGAGAAATCCTAGTGTGGGGCAATGTTTAAAAAAAGAAAAAACTAATCCTACGTAGTGGAGCTACGTAGGATTAGTTTTTTCTTTGCTGCGCTCATCACCTCGAGACGTTATCTAGTCTCTTCATTATATCAGCCAAAGGTCCACTGCTGAACAAAGGCCTCAACACAGATTTCCATAACGAGCGGTTACATGCCGCCCGCATCCAACGTATCCCAGCTACCTTTACCAGGTCGTCTGTCCACCTCGTTGGATGTCGTCCCACGCGTTTTCCAGTGCGCGGTCTCCACTCGAGAACCTTTTTACCCCAACGGCCATCAGTTCTATGAGCAACGTGCCCCGCCCATTGCCACTTCAATTTACTAATCCTTTCAGTTATGTCGGCAACTTTTACTCTTCTACGGATCTCCTCATTTCTGATTCGATCTCGTAGAGAAATACCAAGCATAGCTCTCTCCATAGCTCGATGAGTGACCTTGAGCTTTTTTTTATGAAGTCCACGGTGAGGCCCGTGATCTAGTCTCTTATGCCCAGCAATTTCGCTAGTTGCAACACAAACACAAAGTTCTAACCGAAACACACCAATGTCTGAACTTTAAACATTGCTGCTTAGCGGCGAACATCTGGCACTGGGGTGTTACCTACCTGCCTCTTGCAATATGAGACCTTTTGTGTGTGTTTCTGTGTGTGCGTGTCGAAATTTTTCATGAACTGCCTTCGCCCCGGGGAAGGGCGAAGGGGGGGCATACCGGCTAAAACCACTGGGGCGTCTTCTTCGGCATCTAATGAGGGGCTCCAGATCCTCGTGTGATCACACTAGAGCCACCCACTGGTGCCACTTCTATAGACACATCTCGTAGAGGGTGACTGTAAAGTGCTCACCTTCCCCGGGGAGATTGTAAAATATCCCCCCAAAGCCTCACTGTGCGCTGTGCTGTGTTGCGCACTTGGCGGCGCGTGACCACATGCGCGCCACCATCTTTTCGTGAATCGTTCGATGTGGGCACGTAGATTCCTAATCTGCGCACCCGCGAACCCAGAGGCCCCCGATCCAATAAGATACCTACCATAAATAAAACTACACGAGGAGAAATGTTCGGAATTTTACACAGGATTAGATATCCTATGAAATTTGTATTATTGATATAACATTATCACAATATTATTGAATACATTGTATATTATAACAATTTTTTTAATAAGTTGTTTTTATGACAAACTATATTTAAAAAAAACAGTGTTGTTAAAGTCTCGACTAACGAGGTATAATTCGTAATTGCTCTTGCCAGCCCTGAGTGTCCACTCCCGACTGATGGTACCCGGTTTCTCGTCCTCGTTACATCAAATCCTAATCGATTTAAAAATAATTGCTAGTAGTCATATTAAATTATACAATGACGTATCTCTAAGACAACGTATGACAAAAAAAGCAATTTCTCAAATTATTTAGCTCGAGGCTTGCCTCGGTGAGTCACAAGTGGAACATGTATTTATTTTTATATGATTACAAACTTGTTTTTTAATTGATAACACAAAAACAGGTAGGCCAGTGCAGGTGTGCCAATAATTATGTTCATACACCTGGTGGCTTAAAAAACGTATAATATGCTTATACATATTTATACGTTTTACGATTTTTTTTTTCTTTCTTTTTTTAAAAACATTGCCCCACACTAGGATTTCTCCTGTGTCGTGGGTGCGTTTACAGACATGAATTCCACATACAATACACCCAGACCCGGAACAACTACCTGCAGATCATACAAATATTTGTTCCGTGCGGGAATCGAACCCACGATCCGGAGCGCAGCAGCCGACTGTATCATTTATCCGTGTGGTGTCCAGATTAAGAATATAGCACCACTCCATCTCCTCCCATGGTTGTTTTTATATGGGACAAGCCCGCCACACATTCCCAACCACTGCAACTCCTGTAAGCCAGATCTACAACGGCGACCACCGAAAAGAACACCGATCAATGAAGCTCGGTGTGTCCCAGAGAAATCAATAACTGTCTTGGAACCCGCACCGAAATTAATCAGAATAGAAAAGGAGGAGTAGGAAATAATATACGTTCCAGTTCTCTCCGTAGCAAGCAGGAGACAGAGAAAAACTATAGGTCATAGGCACAATAAATGGGAGTTTACAACAGAGTTAAGACCAGTTGCCAAGCTCCAAGGGTAAAAAAATAAAAAAATACGGGTCCTATGTCGTGAGCTATTGTGACTGATTCCAATAGATGTCTCCTCCCATGGATGTCGTGAAAGGCGACTAAGGGATTCTAAACCAGAGGGATGGGCAGAAGTGTCCTGTCCATTCTTTGGAACATTAGCCATTCTGCGCTCACCAACCCGCCTGCCAAGCGTGGTGAGTACTGGCAAATTTCCCCCAATATGATGACACAATTGTGGAAATCTATGGCGGAGGCCTTTGTTCAGCAGTGGATGTTGTATTGCGGATATTATCATGATGCCCTCTCGGTCATTTATCGGCGAACAAGATATATTTATGCAGTCATCATCATCACATCAGCTCGTAAACTGCTTATGGGGCTCAATGATCACTACAATGAAAGGTCACGGATATTGCCATAATCACCACGCTTGGGAGGCAAATTGGTGGTCGAAATTTGTTGTTATTAGCATTGATATCAACCTTTAGTCGCTTTTTACGACACCCATGGGTGGAGACGGGTGGTAGGAGTCCGCCATGCCTCTTCGCCCTTCCCCCTTCCCCGGGGCGAAGGAAGTTCATGAAGAATCGCCACGGGACCAAAAAAAAAAACAAAAGAAGACCTAAATGCCGAGTAATTGACTTTATTCTTAACTAGAATTCTAAGTTTACACTTGGTAGAAGTGAAACTTTGTGTTTTGGTGAAATTTGTAAGAGAATTAGTTGAAATCACTATGGATAGTGGTGGAGGTGGTAAACGGAGAGAGAAAGCGCGATTGATCGACAATAGGGAATAGGGAAACTATATAGAAACATGTTTCATTCTCTCACAACCTATAAATACATTTATAGTTCTCTCTTTCGTTACACATTTTCGTTGCTCCGGGTCGATTCCCGCACGGAACAAATATTTGTATGATCTGCAGGTAGTTGTTCCGGGTCTGGGTGTATTTTTTATGTGGAATTCATGTCTGGAAACGCACCCACGACACAGGATGAATCCTAATGTGGGGCAACGTTTTAAAAAAAGAAAAATATTACACCGTCCTAAAAGAAGTTTCAGTTCAATAAAATCATAAGGTTTGTCAGTTGCTTTATTTACATTTTACAGTAGAAGCCGTAACAATAAACTACAGAGCTCTCAGATGCCAAACACGCTTAATATACAAAGACATTAATTAGTAACGGCTCAGTTGTAACTCGATGTATGACGGCTTTCCATTAATACAGTATGCTAACTAACTATAGGCGTTCTCGTTAAGCCGTTATACTGCGTAATTAACATATTAAAATGTAAATATAAGTAAAAATAATACTGGGGGTGAGGCCTTTTATTGCAAGACACCGGCTAGGTAGGGACCACCGCAGAACCTACCAGGTATTTTACCGACAAGCAGTAGTGATTGAACTTTAGATATTACTATGTTCCGATTTGAAGAGCTCCGTAGCTAGTGAAATTACTGGGTATAAGAGACTAAATAATTGTCTCTGGTGACGAGTGCAGTGTGGTGCCAACACAGGACTAACCCTGGGTATTGTTATGGGTGGGTATGACAGTTACCACAAGGAGAACTGGCGACTGGTTGTCTCGTTACCAGACTGTATAAATAAATAAATATTATAAAAAGAACAATACCTAAATCTAAGTAATGATATTGTACAGAGTTCGCATTCAAAAACATCCATCTTTACACATTGACCTACATTTTTCTCGGTATATGTTTTACAATAATTTGTATCAATCAACATTGCAATTTCAATTATTTTAAAAGAGTATCCATGGAGTTTCTAGCCGGCTCTTCTCCACGGAATCAACTATTTGGAACGGTGCAACTTAGATTCTGACGTTTCTTATGTGCCAATATTTGGTTTATTTGAAATGAAAAAAATTGACTTTGAGTTAAGGGTTAGCCCATGGCAGACAGAAAACACGATATTTGGAATAGAGGAGAGGTCGCTTTTGCCCATCCGTAAGCCAAAAAGGTTGATATAAAAATAATAACCTTCTATAACTATTGATATAAAACGACAATACAGATAATATTTATGGATGTACTGATGTTAAGTTTTTATAAATTGTGTTTGTGTACCTATATCTCTGTTTGATAATAAATTTTCCGCGAGAATTATCTCTTTTTATATCTGTTTGATTAGATATGCAGCTGTTTTAGTTTAATTATTAAGGAGTGTAAACTTATTTTGCTGTCCAGAATTATTTACGTAACAACTGTTTGGTCTAGTTAGGTGTGAAGTCATCCAAGATGTTGATTTAATTACCTGTTACCTTTTAGGGGGAAACAGACCTCTATTCTTTACATAAAAATATAGTAATATTAATTTTCCAATACAGTTCAAAACAGGTGGCGGTCGATGGCTTTTTTTTTGTTGGGCTTCTCGCATACATTTCTGGGAAATGTGGTTGCTTAACCGGTCATTTGCTGGCGAAGCCAAAAGAGGCCTCCAGCCAGGCTTAAATTAAATATTAAAAACTAAGCAACTTTCGCTAAGGGCGCCCCCTGCGGGACACGGACCTCGGCTTAGGGCGTTGCTGGGGATATCAAGCTATCGTTTTGGGGACAGCTGGATCGGTCTTATTTAAATTGTATTAGGGGACATTTAAAGCTACAGGCTCGGCACGGGCCGGCGCGAGCAAGAGACGGGAGGGAGAAGTGCTAACTTGAACGGGAAGGTGACGCGGCGATAGGCCTCCGCGGCGTCGGTGAGGCGGGCATCCTCGGCGGCGAGGGCGGTACAACGGTCGGGTGTTTAGTGAACGAGACAACGCGAGTCTCTTCATGTGGATCTAACGTGATTTTATCGTCTGGTTCGACCAGAACGTGCCTCGGGCGGCGTACTCTACTGATACGGGAGGGTTCGTAATCGGCGGCTGATACCACAAGGGGATTTGGGTGGGACAGGGCAGAATCGAGATAGCGTTTAGACGCTTGTTTCATAAATTGCCTGATGGTCGGCAAGTTAAGGTCGAAATGGAGTTGGTCGTTTCGCATGTACAGAGGCGCTCCGGTGGCCTTGCGCATGAAACGGGTTTGGAGGGTTTCGAATCTACGGAGTGGGTATGATTCAGCGTGTGCGAACACTGGGCTGGCATAGGTCATGATGGGTCGAATGCATGTGGTGTAAATTCTCACCTTATTGCTAAGGGATAATTTACTACGAG
Organism: Diloba caeruleocephala; assembly: GCA_947459985.1. Classification (NCBI taxonomy): domain Eukaryota; kingdom Metazoa; phylum Arthropoda; class Insecta; order Lepidoptera; family Noctuidae; genus Diloba; species Diloba caeruleocephala. The sequence continues at coordinate 19,455,832 of OX381624.1, forward strand.
CGTTCAGAATATAGTGAAGGCGGCCGAGCACAAAGGCAGCGCGGGCACGCACCGTCTTTGTGTGGGGAATGAAGGTCAGTTTTTTGTCTAGGGTGACTTCAAGATACTTGGCGTGCGGTTCCCAAGGAACCGATTGGCCCAGCATCGAGATCTCCCTGAAGCGTGGGTGGTCGTCGCCTAATTTGCAAAATAGGACGGCTTTACTTTTGATAGGGTTAACTTCGATCCGCCATTTCCTAAACCATTTACCGTAGACGTTGGCTGTGGTTTGGAGGATCTTAGTTATACTATCGGGGGTCGGTGGCCTCATGCGCCGATCATATATATATGATCGAGTGGTCGAACTTAAACTCCGCAGTGCGCCCCACGCTCGGTTTTTGAACGAAACGGGTGCGCATATAAGCTGCACTTTTTTTTTAATATATTACCTACCTACTAATTATAATATCAAGTTTGTTTTCCTCGAAATTGGAAACATGTGTCATCCTTCCGGTATAAGATGTATGCTGCAATTTTTTTAAGTTATTTGGTACAATAACCTAGAATATTGCAAAAAATATTCAAATATACCGTATAGTTACGTCCAATACAAATCACACACCACTGTTTTAATGACACGGTTGTCGCAGTGATTAAGCGATTGGCTTTCTGCGCTAATTGTCGCGTTGTCCATCCCCGCACGGAACTTATATTTAAGTGACCTACAGATAGTTATTGTTGTGGTGTCCGGAGACGGCACGGTTGGTACAGTGGTGGATACAGTAGACTGCTGCGCCCCGGGTCGTGGGTTCGATTCCCGCACGGAACAAATATTTGTATGATCTGCAGGTAGTTGTTCCGGGTCTGGGTATTCTGTATATGAAATTTGTGTCTGTAAACGAACCCACGACACAGGAGAAATCCTATTCTGGGTCAATGTGTTTAAAAAAATACACCACCACTCCATCTCCTTCTGTTGGATGTCGTAAAAGGCTACTAAGGGACTCTAAACCAGAGGAATGGGCAGCAGCGTCTCTTCTTTGGAACAGTAGCCATACTGCGCTTACCATCCTCCCAAGCGTGGTGAGTACTGGCAAATACCCCTCAAAACCCAAAATGACGACACAATTGTGTAAATTTGTGGGGGAGGCCTTTATTCAGCAGTGGACGTATAAATGGCTGATATGACGATGATGAGGTAGTTGTTCCGGGTCTGGGTGTCAGTGCATTAATGTAACTGCACCATTGTACTAGTGTGGTGCTGTACTTCATCATCGTATCACCTAAAGGATGTCAACTACTAAAAATACCTCACCTATAGATTTCCACAACGATCGGTTACATGCCGACCGCATCCAACGACTCCCAGCGTCTTTCATCATCATTTCGGCCGAATGGAGTCCACTGCCGAACATAGGCCTCCCCCAAAGATCACCACAACGACCGATATGTGCGTGTTGTGTGCTCATTGGGAGGCCTTGCCATGATCGCCACGCTTGGCAGGCGGGTTAGCGATCGCAGTTGAGTTGTTAATGTACTCGAAGGACGCTGCTGCCCATCCTCCGGTTAATCCCTTAGTCGACTTTTACGACACCCACGGGATGAAATGGGGTGGTGGCATTCTGAGCCGGCACCGCACCCAGCGTCTTTGCTTCTAACAAAATGTAATGTAGAAATAGCTGTAAAACTCGTAACAAAACAATCCCTTACATTAAAGTCTAATCCAAACCACATCAAAATTTCCTACTCGTAATTAAATATTTGAAATTTCACGCAATCACCGTATGTTTCGTGTTAGTATACAATAATAAAGCTTATTTAGAGATTATTTCGGTTCGCTTCAACTCTGACATTCCAAGCTCTAGACTTGGAATTATTTAGGTCACATACCTATTCCGTGTTCAGTGGATTTTAATTAAACGCCTGGACTGGGTTTTATGTTGTCTAATATTCTGTGTTGTCTATTTTTGAGATGGGCTTTCGTTTGATGGATGGATCACACATGCTTTATACAGGGTGACGATGGATGAACCCACGAATCGTTGACATTGTCTTTTGTACGGGATGTTAAAGTGGCAACGTAAGGCTCATATTACACGATATATGTATCTATGAACCGAGATCACACATAGAAATATGACAATGTAATGGCTACATAATTAGTAATGTCTGAGGTTTTCGCGATTATTACCCATTATAATAAAACACTTTTAAACGGATTTCGTAGAACAGGATGACTGAGATCAATAAGCCTGTAAAATGTTCGAAACGTCAGGAAAAAAAAACTATAATACCTACCTATATGCGATTTAATCCGTTTAAAAGTGTTTTATTATAAAGGCAACATAATAATTATTTTCATTTTGTCTGTGATCATTGAATACTGGATTATATGCATTACATATTTGCATATTTTAGTTGTTTTTAACTGTTTGCATATTTTACCTAAAATCTATGATCGTGTACATTTGTGCAGGTTTTATATACTCCATCATTTCAGCCGAATGAAGTCCACTGCTGGACAAGGCCTCCCCCAAAGATCACCACAACGACCGACATGGGTCTGATGTGAGCTCATTGGGGGGTTTTGCCATAATCGCCACGCTTGTCAGACGGGTTGGCGATCGCAGTTGAGTTGTTAATGTACTCGAAGGACGCTGCTGCCCATCCTTCGGCTAATCCCTTAGTCGACTTTTACGACACCCACGGGAGGAGATGGGGTGGTGGTATTCTGAGCCGGCACCACACGGCTCTATTTAACACGGCTTTATATACTTAATGTTAACTGTATCTAACAAGAATAGTACCTACGCAAATACATGTAATGCGTTGGTACGTACATTTTCTCAATTTAGTAGCTTATTAATAGGTATAAAAAGTTTGTGTTAAATAGTTGAAACGAAATGACTACGATTAAACTATTCAATAAATTTAATGGATTTTTTGTTGTCGTCTAACAACTCAATTTGTGTTTTTTTTAAACGTTGCCCCTTACTAGGCTTTCTCCTGTGTCGTGGGTGAATGTACAGACATAAATTCCACACACAATACACCCACACCCGGAACAACTACCTGCAGGTCATACAAATATTTGTCCGGTGCGGGAATCGAACCCGCGACCCGGAGCGCAGCAGCCGACTGTATCAGCCACTGCATCAACCGTGCCGTCAAACATTGTCCAATACGTGGGTTTATTTATTGTCTTTGTCATTTGTATGCCTCAACACTTAACAGCTTAGTAACGTTTCTTTAATGGCCGTAGCCACTCACAATAGGCGCGAAATCGTAAACTCAGCCTTCGTTATCGACTGCTGGACAGAGGCTATCAGAGGTTGCATCGGCCCTCTGCCTTTCCATTAGTGTAGAGAATCCAATACGGGCCGGGAAATTTCTAAATCCGGGATTTTATAATTTTTCACAAGCAGTCCCGGGATCCTAGGACTAATTATGGATTTTATTAGGTAAATGAAACAAATGAGTACTGACATTCTGATAGATACATGCGCGTTTACTAATACAGCTGAGCATTATCTTTATCTCTAAATCTTAGTGATTTTACTTACTAATTCTAAGCATTTTTATTACAAAACTATAATAAATATCACTGTGAAAATCCGGGAATCCCTAGACCTAATTAGGCAGGGATTAGAGCACACGGGATCTCGGGACTGGAATGGATGCGCGAATCTTCTTGAATTTAAGAGATTAGTCCTTCGCTTGTTAGGGGTACGGGCAATTCCATCAACCAAAAAAAAGGACGAATTTTTTGTTTAACACGCAACTTTAAACTTAACTATTTCCAGTTAGAACCCTAAAACAACACGATTAATCAATTTATATATCAAATCCTTCTGATTAACCCATTTATGCGTAACCATTATCGGCCTTCAAACAAATAAGTTAGACCTTGTCAAGGGCGTTAACTAGATTGAATTAAACGACCCCTCTGCATGACACACGCGTGTTAATTACTCTATGGCACGTAACAAAGATGGATTGCCACTCGATTCATACGAATATAGCTTTTAAACTAAAGAATTAAGGTGCATGTAAAGAGCAAATTAATGTTAGCAAATGGTTTTATGAGTACGATTGTTTCATAGCAGGAAATTTTCTTATTCTTTGAGATACAGTAATTCATCATGGTTTCTTGGAATGACGTAATACCCATGAGTAATGAGGTAATTAAGTTTTCTTACGCGTTATAGTGAATCAAAGTTGTATCAATCAGCTGATTGTAAGCTTATCACTTGTTGTGTTAATGATAATATAGCGACTCGCCCTAGCTTTACTGAAGGTGCATGCCATGATCAAATCTATACAAATAAATAAAATTCAAGTGTCTGTTTCTAATGTCAAAATAACAGCTTTTTACTAAATGCATATGAAATTATATACAGTATCTACCACAAAAAAAATCAATCTTTAACTTTTTTGTCTGTCTGTCTGTTTGTTCCCGCTAATCTCTGAAACGGCTGGACCGATTTCTACGGGACTTTCACTGGCAGATAGCTGAGGCTATAAGGAATAACTTAGGCTACTTTTATTTGAGAAAAATAATTAGGGTGCCGCGCAAAAAAATTAAAGCCTTGAAATCCAATATATATAATCTATGTCAAGTGTGTATGCCGAAGGTACTCTAAATTATTCATAAATAATCTAATTTCTTTTAAATTAATCCGCGGGTCCCAGCTAGTGTATAATATAATAAGACAACGAAATCGGATGACTTTATCAAAGTTTTGCTTTTGATCAAAGGTTTTTAGACGTTTCAATAGTTTGAATCACAACTAAATGGGTATGAAAGCTATATTTAAGGAGTATAAAAGCGACCAATGTCTTTATAATACAATGCACACAGATTTAAAAAAAATGCGTTTAGACTTGAATATGGCACTTGTTAACATTACATCACACACCTAATCATTTTGGAACGTCTACATTAGACAGCATCCATGTAAGCCCACCCTTCACCGCTTCCTAGTGTTTAAGCTGGGGAGAAGAAACGGCGCAACAAACTCGCCAGCAACACGTTAGTCTGTCATGTACAATGTTTTTAAATATATGTACACAAAAATGACGGATTAGATCGCCGTGTGGCGCCGGCTCAGAATACCACCACCCCATCTCCTCCCGTGGGTGTCGTTAAAGTCGACTAAGGGATTAGCCGGAGGATGGGCAGCAGCGTCCTTCGAGTACATTAACAACTCAACTGCGATCGCCAACCCGTCTGCCAAACGTGGCGATTATGGCAAAACCCCCTATTGAGCCCGCAACACACCCATATCGGTCTTTGGGGCAGGCCTGTGTCCGGCAGTGGACGTCATTTGGCCGAAATTATATACACTAAAATGATAAAAACTATTAAATGTAAATGTCAAAAATGTATGTTAATAAGATGTCAAAAATTCAAAAGTGTCTTTAGGACAAAGTAAAAAAAAAAAATGTATAAATCATATGTAAAAAATCGGCGCGCGCCCTATACAAATACAAGAGTAGTACAATTTTATTGGCCTACACTGTAAGTAATGGTCTCCGATGTTCCCGTCTAGTCGTAAGTCAATGGAAGGAAGTGGGTCACTTTTGCGCGACCACAGTGTACCAGTTGGGCGCGACTTGAGTACAAATTCACACTGCGGTGCAGTAGATACCGTATAGGGTACAATGTGGGTCAGGCAGTGGTGCGAAGATGTATTCAATATAAGTCGTTACCTGCCCGCTTCGCTACTCGTAAATAATGTATTTGTGATAATTGTTTTTATTATAATTGAAATATGGTAATCCCTATTCTATTACATAATTCTACCTCTATGCTAAATTTTATTAGAATCCACTTGAGCGCGATGGAGCCTCAAACAAAACTTTCACATCTATACAAATAAATAAAATTGAAGTGTCTGTTTGTAATGTCAAAAATAACAACTTAAATACATATGAAAGTATATACGGTACCTATAACAAAAAAACCATTTTTAATTTTTTGTCTGTCTGTCTGTTTGTTCCGGGTAAACTCCGAAACGGCTGGACCGATTTTGACGAGCGCAGTATGGCTACCGTTTCACAGAAGGGACGCTGCTGCCCATCCCTCTGGTTTAGATTCCCTTAGTCGCCTTTTACGACATCCACGGGAGGAGATGGAGTGGTGCTTTATTCTTAATCCGGACACCACACGGAAAATTTAGTTTTTTTAGTTGGAGTTATGTCGAAATAAAAAGACATATTATTTCCAAACCAAAATAACTTTACTGTCTTGCCTTTCGACGTTGGACGGGATACGATTATTTTGCCCACATAACATCACTACGCCAGCTTCATATTTTAATACCCACTTTATTAGCAATAGCAAATCCAGGCAACATCCATACCACGTCCGCGGCTTCCGCTGTGGTCCACTGACCTTATGACGTCATTAGCCATTTTCATTGTCTTACATACAATAGTCTTATATCGGCTAATTTGTCAATGGTGAAATTTTTTGTGCCAATTATGCAATTTCTCGGTCGGTGACCATGTCAGCATAAATGTTTAGAGACGTTTCGAGAACATTAAGCTGGGAAATGGGATAAAATTTACCTTCAGCAAAGTTTACCTTATTGACATGGCTAGATACTATTTTTACTTTAAAATAAATTCACAGCTGGGATGACAACTATTCCCGATAATATAGGCTTCTCTCTCTTATCATATTAGATGATACCGTTACCGAAGAGCTGTTTCTTTTTTAGTACAGGCAACACCATAAGTAAGTGATAATTTGTGCAAGGCACCAAAAATGTTTTGAATGATAGAATAAATAATACTTGTACACTATTAATATTTAAATTAGCTTCTATGATGATTAATTCCAAATATTCATTGACATGATGTGACCGTGTATCTGTCTGCCTTATAAGGATTACAAGCTTGATAGATAATAATTACATTTTACAAATAATTTTGGATGGATTCACGGGGAGCGGACGCCACAGGTTACTTAGTAACCTATCTAGAAGGACAGTACTCTCTTCCATCCATAATATATCTATACAAATAAATAAAATTGAAGTGTCTGTTTGTAATGCCAAAATAACAGCTTTTTACTAAATGCATATGAAAGTATAGCCGGTACCTACGACAAAAAAGCTATTTGTAATTTTTTTGTCTGTCTGTTTGTTCCCGCTAATCTCCGAAACGGCTGGACCGATTTCTACGGATCTTTCACTGGAAGATACCTGATGTCATAGGGAATAACTTAGGCTACTTTTATTTTAGAAAGATAATTAGGGTTACGTGCAAAAAAATAAAACCCATGATATCCAATATATATATATACATACTCTATGTAAAGTGTCTATGCCGAAGTACTCTAAATTATATATTAATAATCCACTTTCTTTTGAATTAAACGACGGGTGAAACCGTGGGTCCCAGCTAGTTATAAATAAAACTATGGACGATAAACTGTTGCCAATATGGGTCATTCTGTTTTATTCGTATACTGCGTGGCAGTTTAATCACCTTCAACACTCCAACGCGGCAAAGCACCGATCACATTAATTAAAATGGAAAATATTTTAAACTCATACCAACAAAAAACACGCGATAGTATAATTAGTCTATCCAAAATGCCTGCAACTTACACACCCACCTACCACTACCTACCAACGCCTAATCCTCATGGACTTTCTCCGCCTTGGGAAGAGCGGAGGGGCGTGCTGAACTCTCGGCTAAAACCCAACGGTGTCCTTCCACTTACCTCTAGCCGCAAGTGAGGGCATTAGACCGCGCCGCCATAACCATAGGCGCATGAGGTCATTGACCGCCAGCTGTTAAGTATTGATAGCTAGAAAATTATTAATGTTTTGGGGAACTATTAAGGTACTATTTCTCTTAATAATTCTGATAGAGAATCGTGGACTGGTTCACGTGCTTCAACATAACAGGTGATTAAATCGCCACGGCTACTTATTAACCGACGGCTCGGATGGCACAGTGGCTGAGCAATTGTCTTTTTTCGTCACGGGTCGAGGGTTCGGTTCCTGCACGTAGCCAATATTTGTGTAGCCTACTGATAGTAGTTCTGGATCTGGGTTTTTGTGCATGTCAGATATGTCTGCAGACTAACCCTACCAAATCCTGCTGTAGGACATTTACTATATTGATGAGTTCCCAATAGGTCAAGTGTTGGTAGAGCACGAAAACTGGAATGCAGTGGTCTCCTTCTGTGAGAGCGTCATGCTCCAGAAGGAGACCGCAGAGCGGGATCGGGAGAGGGCCGATCCCGCTCGGAGAAGGAGACGGCGCCGGGGTAACAACCGCCCTGGCGCCTAATTCTCATACGCCTAAAATCCCCTGCCGTAGATATAAGGCGGGGGGACCTCTGGGTTCGCGGGTGCGTAGGTTGGGGAATCTGCGTGCCCACACCGAGCGACCCAAGAGAAGATGGTAGCACGCATGTGGTCACGTGCTGCCGTGGGACGTTTTGGGGGATCCTTTACAATCACCTCGAGGGGGTGACCGCTTTGCAGTCACCCTCTCAAGGATGTGCCTACAGGCGTGGCACCAGTGGGTGGCTCTAGTGTGATCATACGAGGACCTGGAGCCTCCTTTAGGAGCCGAAGATGACCGCTCCAGTGGTTTTAGCCGGTAGGAGTCCGGCATTCACCCTTCCCCGGGGCGAAAGAAGTTCATAAAGAATTTCCACTGGCACCAATAAAAAAAAAAAGGTCAAGTGTTGGTACTTATCGTTAATACAATATTTAGTAAATAATATATTATATTACCTACCTTATAAGAAAGTTCAATAATGTTTTGCAATGACCAAGGTTTACCTTCCATTCCTAGAGCAACACGGAAACGGAAATCAAAGTGCAAGTTTTACTATAAACAAGACGAACAAGGTCGGCCGGTATGCGCCTTTATTTTTCACCCATTGTGGAAATACACCAAAGACTTTCTCCGCTCTTTCTCGGGAAGTATAAAACCACATGTGGTGGTCAACTACACCCCAGACACTTGGTGTTGGGTTTTTAAAGAATCCCCCAAAACCTCGCTGTCCGCACCGCCGCCGCGCCGCCTTCCCAGGGATAGCACGATATGAGCGTGTAGATTCCCCTATCTGCTCGCCGGCTACCCCCGAAATGCTCGGGTGTCTACCGGATTTCAATACGAATCGTGTGAAGTTTGTCGAAAAATAGCAAATCTCTTAGGACTTAATATAACATATTCCATGTCTGTATGTCTCATCCTAATAACCTAGGTAAAATCTTCCATTATCTGAGCTAGGGGCAGCTCATATTCGTTTCGGCACGGTTGGTGCAGTGGCTGATACAGTCGGCCGGGTCGTGGGTTCGATTCCCGCTCGGAACAAATATTTGTATGATCTGCAGCTAGTTGTTCCGGATCTGGGTGTATTTTATGTGGAATTCATGTCTGTAAACGCACCCACGACACAGGAGAAATCCTAGTGTGAGGCAAAGTTTTTTTATATAAGGGAAAAATAAACAGGTAGTAGTGGTCAAAATAATAGACAATATTTTCTTCTACGGGGGCACCTGCAACCTTAGCTGGGTACGCCCTTCCGCATTACAGTAAAAGGAATTTAGTGTTCTATAGAAACGGTAATCAATTTATTTATTTCTGAAACAGTACCTATATATGAACCCGAGAATAGACGGGGAAATACCTTCCACCTTGAATGGCAGGCGATATGGTCAAGGTTGTTGGGAATTGTGGCTGGGTTTAGATTGACGCTGATCAATCAGCATGCCGATGGTCGGATGACAGTTAGCGCTGACCATCAGCATTTAAAATAAACGATAGTAACCTCGGTTTGTGATGGTCGGCGCCCACTATCATCGTGTTTCTCAAATCAGCCTTATAAGATGCCACTACTTGTCTGAAATGCCTTTTTCTAGCTTTGGAACACTTTTATGATTAAATAGCGAAGCGCCCACGCTTTGCTCGGCTTATTTATACAGTAAATAAATGAATTATATACCCAAACCTTTTTCGAGAATACATCTGTCTATTGATGACTAAGGGGCTAGCACGAATATTTATTTATTTATTTCTCACCACAATAATGATAAAGTTATAGTACTATATAAATTTACTGTGGGAGACTGGTGCCTGAACTAGGCTGAAGCCTGTATCTCAGGTCACCAAGCCTTCCACCCCAGAAATCAAATTTTGCTCTTTCATAGTCTGCCAAGCGAAATTTTTCCATTTTCTTGTTCTTCGTGTAGATATCTGATTGTATCAAGATATTATATTATATTTTGACGTATAGTTCGCTAATGTGAGTGAATTTTGAATTGAAAATACTATCCTATAGCATTTTTGTTTAATTTATACGACAAACACAATTCGTATCATATATAGGTAAAAAGTCTTCAATTTAAATAAAAAATACGTGCGTATCAAGTATTTTTCAATTCAAAATTCAGTCACATTAGCGATACGTTTACGTTACTATACGTCAAAATTTTCGTGCATGGCCCACCGGACCAAAATCTGTTCGGTAATTTTTGAGATTAGAGTATTCATATAGACAAGTCGTTTTAGGCGACTTTCTTGATCATCCCAAAAAATATTTCTTTCAAAACTAAGTAACAGACAATCATAATGATTAATTTCACAGTTGTTACTTTACTAAGACCTTGTATCCATATACATAGGTAGTAGGGAAGTAGCCATAATTGTACATATGTGAGCAGGTGTGTATGCATGTATATTGTATGTATAAATAAATGTATATGTGTATAAATCAAAGTGAAACATAATGTAAATTGTATTCAAGTGTTGACTCTAACAGCATGTAGATCGATAATTGTGTGTAGAATGTTTAAGTTATAACATAACGCTTATAAGTAACGATATCAGCAGAAGTCGATGTGCTTGGAACGACATCACTAGTGCTGTTATTCATTTTAGATTGAGAACTCTGTTAAAACGTAGTTTGATTGATAAGTTAACATTTTAGTGATGATTTGATTTGTTGTGCATGTTTCCAAAATATATTCCTATAATAGTTAAATCAGAATGCCACCACCCCATCTCCCCCCATGGGTTTCGTAAAAGTCGACTAAGGGATTATCCGGAGGATGGGCAACAGCGTCCTTCGAGGTACATTAACAACTCAAATGCGATCGCCAACCCGTCTGCCAAGCGTGGCGATTATGGCAAAACCCCCCAATGAGCCCACAACACATCCATATCGGTCGTTGTGGTGATCGTTGGGGAGGCCTGTGTCCAGCAGTGGAGTTCAGTCGGCCCAAATGATAATAGTAAAATTTAAAAAAATCTGCTCGCCTTTCCCCCGAATAGAGCATAAGGGAATAATATAATTGTATAAAAGCACTATAGTATAGTGCAAAAACACACATTTTGTTCTGGAAGCATATCGTAAACGATATTTTACTTATTTCATAGAGTCAGAATATTTTGTACCGTGTAGAGCCGGCTAAGAATAGCATTACCCTATCTCATCCCATGAGGGCTACAAAGGTGAATAAGGGAATAGCCGGAGGATGGGCAGCGGCGTCCTTAGAGTACAATTATCTACAGCGCAACTGCAGTCGCTAACCCGCCTGCCTGCCAGGCGTGGCGATTATTGACAAACGCAAACCGGTCTAACAGCACACTTCACAAATCCATACCGGTGGTGGCGGTGCTGCGTTTGGGGAAGGCCTATGTCCATTGTCCAGCGGTGCACGTCTTTCGGCTGAAATTTTTGGGAATATGTTCTAAATATATTCGAAGGTTAATATTTGAATATGTCGCTTACGATGTTCTTCCTGAAAAGATTCGGTATCAAGTTTAACATAGCATTACATTTGTCATGCAACAAAATTAATCCCACCAAGCAAACTACATAAGAACAAAGTCTAATATAGTTTGCACATGTTTTCAGGGCGGCATCAACAACAAATGTGATGTTCGCGTCTGCGCCGCTCACGAGGCGCGCTTCCGCACTGCATTTGGACACGTCAGACACTGACAACAAAGGTAACATCAGAAATTACGCACAGATATAATACTAGGCTGTAGATGTGTTTAAAAGTATTCAAATTCATCATCCCTATATATGACGGCACGGTTGGTGCAGTGGCTGATACAGTCGGCTGCTGCGCACTGGGTCGCGGGTTCGAGTTTCGGGTCTGGGTGTATTGTTTGTGGAAATTCTGTCTGTAAACGCACCCACGGCACAGGAGAAATCCTAGAAATCCTAAAAAAAAAAAAAAAAAACATGCATAATCAAACTGAGAAAAACATCCCTAGAAGTAGGCTAAATTCACAATGGAGTTCCTCCGCCCAGGGGAAGGGCTTCTACCGGCTAAAACTACTAAGGCGGTCATCTTCGGCTCCAAGACCTCGTATGATCACAGTAAAGCCGCCCACTGTTGCCACACCTATAGGCACACCTCGGAGAACCCGATGATGGTAAAGGATCTCCCGCGAAGACTTACTGTGCGCTGTGTTATGTTATATGTGTATATTAAGTTATGCACGGAGCGGCGCGTGACTATATGCGTGCCACCGTCTCCCCGTCGGCCCCCTGCCATATAGCGAGGACGGGGCTCAGGCGTGTTGGACCTGGGCGCTGGGGGTTGTTACCCCGGCGCCGTGTCGTCCTCCATGCGTGATCAGTCCTTCTCCCGGTCCCGCTCAGTAGTTCAGTTCTGGAGCATGACGCTCTCACAGAAGATGACTACAACACTCCAATTGTCATGCTCTGCCAGCTTAGCCGACACTACTGCTGGTGGAGAGAGATCGACCAGGATCCACCGTTCGGCAGTCCTTGCTGGGCAGTCCTCGAGCGAGTACTGTACGGTATCCTGGTCGCTATCACAGTGGCGGCACAGTGCCGTGACGCTTGATCTCGAACTGGGGTGCAATTCTCTAAGCTCAAACATCCATGCATCCTTGAATGAAGAATTGAAATAATGGTGATAACCCTATTTGGTATTCGCTAAGACGGGTCCTCATGGCTTACCTTCTGCAACGTGTCCTGGAATAGCTTCAATCATAACTTAACGGTGTAAAGCCAATGTCTGTATTCGCTATTTCGATTCTGTATTTAAGGATGTGTGGATGTTTGAGATTAAGGAATTGTACCCCTGCATCCTCAGGCGGTGATGCCACTTCTCAAGTGCATGCCGTCGAGCCAGCCGTTTCAGCTTGTCGAACGCCCCAGGAGGCGTGCTTTCGCAGCTCTGGTGGCGTCCGGCAGGACGTCGAAAGGCGGAAAGCGTACCAGGAGATTTGCTGCGTCGTTGGATACTATTCGGTATCCTCGTGCGATCCGTATAGCCGGTCTGCAGCGCAGAGTGAAGTTTGGCTCGGCAGCGCTGGAGGCTAAAACCACCTAGGCTGTTATCTTCGTTGCCGAAAGAGGGTCTCCGGGGTCTCAACAATGAACAATCCGGAGCCGCCCATTAATGCCACGCCTTTGTATATTTCGGAGGGGGTGACTATCAAGAAGTCATCTCCACTCCGCTAGACGAGGTGACTGTTAACAAACCGCCCCTCCAGGCTGAACTCATGGGAGATTGTAATGGATGAAACCAAAACCTGCAGTGTCCTTACTCCACCCGCGACACCCGAGGCCCCCGCCACCATGCAGCAGGGTGTAGGAAATAGGCGCCTGGGCGGAAGTTACTCTTACCCTTCCGCTCCCGCACCTAGAAGCAGGTCTGGCACGGAAATGACAGCGGCTCCGTGATGTTTGCTCTCTTTTTTGCACTTAGCGGTCGTATAGCGGTATCTCACCGCGATAAGACATTCCACCGCAAAAAAATTAAATATGTTTCATATGTTTTAAAGTCACTTCTCAGTTTCGTGACTTATGAATTTATCTTTTGCTGCGAAGTTTCAACTGTGCCTATGGTGGTTGAACCTGTAGAACAGAAGCAAAAAAGATACCAATGTATAGCCTGATACTTATGCTTGATTTACTAAGATGTTTCCCTTATTCTTGCTGCCTATGAAGGAGTGTTGATGTTCACAAGTTTATGTAAGTTTGATTTAACTTTGTTTGCCTTGTGGTGCTGGCTAAGAATGCCACCATCCCATCTCATCCCGTGGGTGTCGTAGAAGGCGACTATGGGATTAGCCGAAGGATGGGCAGCAGCGTCCTTCGAGTACAATTATAACAACTGCGATCGCCAACCTGTCTGCCAAGCGTGGCGATTATGGCAAAAACCCCCAATGAGCTCATAATCTTTAGGGGAGGCTTCTGCCCAGCAGTGGACGTTTTTCGGCTGAAATGATGATTTAATTTAATACAGTTGAAATTGTTTAACCGAAAATGGACTTTAATTAATTTATATATTAAGATTCAAATGCTGGCCTATTTATTTCAGCCGACCCCGCAAGGAAGTCTTATCCTAGGAAAGAAAATAAAATGTCGTAAAAAGTACCTAACTAAAAGTCGTTCTGCAATCACCAATTCGTTTTCCAAATGTGGTTATTTCGGCAATATACCCTATGACCAGACTGGAAAAATAAAATCCGGATCGGAATTTGATTATCACTTGTGTTAACGGTAAAGAAAAACATGAGTATACTTGCACGCTTGTGAGGCCTCCAAAATGTTCTGAATGGTGTGTGGTCTGCCAATCCGCACTTGGCCAGCGTGGTGGACTAAGGCCTAAGTATTTCCCATCGTGAGAAATGGCCCGTGCCCAGCAGTGGGGCAGTAATGGGCTGATTATGAACATATCTACGACGGCACGGTTGGTGCAGTGGCTGATACAGTCGGCTGCTGCGCTCCGGGTCGTGGGTTCGATTCCCACACGGAACAAATATTTGTATGACCTGCAGGTAGTTGTTCCGGGTCTGGGTGTATTGTATGTGGAATTCATGTCTGTAAACGCACCCACGACACAGGGGAAAGCCTAGTGTGTGGCAATGTTCTTAAAAAAAAATAAAAAATATCACGATAGTTCGGGCTTGTGGAGCCGTGAGCGTTCGCTGGCTCATATAATGATCCGGGTAACGCTAAGAATAAATATAAACAGCAAAAGAATTCGACTGCAGTGCATATTACAGTTACAGCCGAAATAATTGTCCCCATAATTACCTTCCATTCGACAAAGTCATTCTGCAGTCGCTATTGTATTGAAATCGAGTACATCGCGACCTTGCGAGGGATTAAGAAAAGATTATGCTAATTTGTTGTGTTAGCCGCGTCGCTGAGACGTTACACTTTTATCTGCACGGATGTGTAACTCTTAGCACCAAAGATGTAGTTGACAATATCGACAAAAGATAAATGGGACCATGTTTTTAATTCGTTCCATATCTGTCTGGCTATGATTATTATATATTGAGTTATCCTCTTGATAAGCGGATAAAAGCATACAATAATATAATAATAATCTATGGCCATGGCAGCTAACGGTCTCAATATATCGGCCTGGTAAAGTTACTGTCAACATAATAAGATTTCGTTAATATAAAGAATCAAAGAAAAGAATATGGCAGATACACGGTATGCGGCGGTAATTGCTAAGGCGGGCCGCCTGCTCGTGTGCCCACCAAATTTCCATGTCTCCAATCCGATTCCCTTTCGACGGCACGGTTGGTGCAGTGGCTGATACAGTCGGCTGCTGCGCCCTAGGTCGTGGGTTTGATTTCCGCACGGAACAAATATTTGTATGATCTGCAGGTAGTTGTTCCGTTTCTGGGTGTATTGTGTGTGGAATTTGTGTCTGTAAACGCACCCACGACAGGAGAAATCCTAGTGTGGGGCAAGGTTTTTTTTATAAGAAAACAAAAACATATGATTTAGAATATAGCACCACCGCATCTGCTCCTGTGGATGTCGTAAAGGCGACTAAAGAATTTAACCAAAGGGATAGGCAGCAGCGTCCCTTTTGTTAGCTGCAGCTATTCTGCGGTTACCAACTCACCTAACCGTAGTAAGTACTGGCAAATTCCCTCCTGAAATGGGGATTCACGGTATGTAGCCGCTCGTTGTGGAAATCTTTGAGAGAGGCCTTTGTTCAGAAGTGGTCGTCCCTTTTCTCTTCTATTCTTCCCTATCAGCCCTCGCCGCGTCATTTACTCCTTTTCTTCATACCCCTATCTCACAATCCATCAAGTTTCTCTCTGGTCTCCCTTTCCCCTCCATCCATCGACATTCACATTCATCTTGCTCTTAGTTTCATGCATCTCATCCGTCCTTATCACATGCATTTTGATTTCCTGTTTCCTTCCTTTCACCAGTTTCAAACTCTCCTTCTAATATACTTATTTCTGACTGTATCCACTCGTGTCACTCCGCACATCCATTTCAATATTGTCATCGCAAAATTTCCCCTTATCCGTCTTCTTCACGGCCTGATTCCGAACCATATACGACATGAAATGTTAGTAAAAAAAAGTCGCCATTTCATCCAACTCAAGTTGGTACGCGCAACGTCGCGTCATGACCTAAAGCCACGTTTCCCCCGCCGCAGACGAGCCGGAGCGCACCCCCCAGCCGGCGCCGTGGTCGTCGGTGGCGCGGCGCCGCACCGACCTGGTGCCCACCGCGCCGGCCCCTCGCGCGCCAGGTAGGGCCTACTCGCTGACGCGCCTGGACCGCCTGCCGCCCTCGCGCCCGCTGACGGCCGCCTCGCCCTCCATGCATCACCTCAACAGGGCCCGTAAGACGATCGGTTGGGTTACGAGCGGCTTGGTTCACTTTGTGTGGGATTTGACGCTACGCTGTGGAACTTGTTTGGGTGTTGACGCTTCGCTTTGGAAGTCGTTGTGGGTATGCTGCTTCGCTTTGGAAGTAATTTTGCGTGTTACACGTTTTGTTTCTCCGTATGAATAGTGAGGTCTATAGTCTTCTCTGCAGTGGGTTCTATTTTGAATGAAAATTTATTTGAGATCGCTTATACCTACTTCGCTTTTGGTGTTTATTTGACATTGCATTTGTCAAGTATGCACGGATTCATATCAAGCTATAGTTTTCCAGTATAAGCTGATCTGGCATTGTATAGGCTTTCCTTACGATGAGAGATCAGCTTAAACTAGATATGTATAACTCGATGTGTACCCGTGTGTACATCCGTGATAATGTAAGTAGAAGTGAACTTTTGTTTCATTGAGGATGATAGTTCTTGATCTTTGGGCAGAGACACAGTCATACCAAAATATATTTCAACATAAAATTTTCTTACATCAAGGATACCTTTCATGTGGAAACTTTACATTCAACAAGGATATTCATCTAACAAAATCTTAACTCGATTTTAGCTGTGTTTTTAAGACAGCGTTGTTTCGCCAAAATTTACAAGTCAAGCTCCATGTGTTCAAGTAAATTTATGTTGAATTATCTGTTACCCACGACTTTGTCTGCATTCTTAAGGAATATAATCAACCTGTATGCTAGATTTAATTAGAATCCAGTCGTTTGATTGTGACGGAGCCTAAAACATACAAACCGTCACAATTATAACAGTAATAAGTTAGTAGGTTTGCTTGTCGTTAGAGTAGATTGCCTCGGAGTGACATACTCACTCGGTATAGTAGTTCTACCTCCTTACAGTAGTGGACTGTGTAAAAAGCTTGCGATTTTAGTGTGAATTGGAGTAGCATTAGCCTTTGCTTGTGTGTGTGTATCTTGAATATCCATTTGATAAAATCAGCAGATTAAATTAGTAAGGGTTTCTTTCCCTTGATACGAAATTAAATTGAATTGAAAGCCTTTGTCCCACAGGATTTCCCCTAATCTCACATGCATAAATACCCAATTCTGTAAATTATAAAAACATCTTTGTCGCATTTCCATAGACAAACAAAGCATTACAAGACTGCCGCTGCGCAATTTCAGCCGTCATGTTGGCAATACTTGTTCCTCGTTATCTGTGGTCTGTTCTTACAGACTCGCCCTTCGTTCTTTTTTCACAACTGATGTGAAACAACTTCGCCAAGTAATTTGTCTTACCGAAGCTAATTAGGTTGATTTATTCGTGCTTCTATTAACTAAGATCTGCTTTTGGGATAATGCTGCGTTTCGCTTGAGTGTCGTACGATTTGCCACACACATGCCATTAATAGCTTATGTTAATAAACAAATTATTGGGACAAACATGTCACTAACCATGGTGTTTTTTACGTTTTTGTAAAACATATAATGTCACTAATATTAATATTAATTTGTTAAACGATAAAACATGTTTACTGTATAAATTATATATAGGTTATACAACAGATTATGTTGTTTGCTGGCGGTTTTCATTAAGGGAGTAATATGATATAATCTATGAAGTCTCCTTTATTGTATATGATACACTGTACATATTTAGAAATGAGCTGGCTCATTCTTAGAGTGACTTAAGTGTACTAGTGCTCAAGGTGACTTTCGCATGGTATATAAACATAATATCTATGGCACCAATTCAAAACGCCTTTTTAAATGTTTTATCAATCAATTCACTATTAGTAGCGTTTAAAAAAAATTTTTTTACGTTATTATATTTCACTGGGTCGCTTGGTTTGAACTTGTAAGTTTTTCAACAGATTATGGGTGTGTCACGGGGGTTTTTATTAAGGAAATAACATGATAATAATATAATCCATAAAATCTGCTGTGCCATATATGGTACACACGATCATAAATGAGCTGGTTCATTCTTAGAGTTACACCCAAAGTGACTCTTACTGTATATATACATAAAATTAATCACAATTTCAATTTTTTTTTATTTTACCACTCAATTCACTTTTTGCAGCATTTTCAAAATTCATCACTGGGTCGCTTGGTTTGGGTTTCTATTTTTGTTCCATATTTGTCTTTATTCCGGACATCTTTAGGTTCATTATACTATGAAAAATGGGTAAAAAGGTATTTATATCTATCCTCTTATGGCTCGTGTACACAACAGCCAATGTTAGCTAGTTACACATAATTTTCCATATATGACACGGAGTAGGAAGACATGGAGTGCTAACACGCTTTATCATGTAAGCGTGGATCGTAATGGTATAGGAATATTGTCATAATCTTCTGATCGCAGTGCCTATGTTTTTTCTGGAACGCTGTGTGGCCATGTCTGTCGAAAGACCGATGGCCGTTGGAGAGGAGAAGTCCTTGAAAGACCGTGAATTGGCAAACGTAGCGTGAGACGCCCTCCAGCCAGCTACTGGGACTGGGACTGCAAAAGCTGGAGGACCGCAGCTTGGTAGAGACTTATGTCCAGCAGTGGATTGCGATTGGCTGAGTTGATTGATACGGTTACAAGTACATATGACGGTGCTAGTGCCTGTATTTTTTTTACTGTTGAGTATTCATATAAATCTCATGGTCTCACTCCACCCTGGGGAAGGTGGAAGGTTATGCCGAGAATACCAGCTAGAACTGCCACCGTGCTTCTACGAGTTACTGTCGTCACGGCTGCTAGATTGTCTCGCGCATTACTACCCGGAAGGCTACTATCCTGCCCGAATCTACCGTAGGGTTCTCGGTAAAAATTACACGACCCCTCTACGCCCATGGGTGTAGAGAGGTGGTAAAGAGTGACTAAGGATTCATATCAAGAGGATAGTTCCCTCGAAGGACACCCCGCTGGCCAACACTAGAGTGTCGTCAGCGTAACAGACTAAGCTGACGCCAGCAGGGAGAACGACACGCAGGACCGCGTCGTAAGCGAGGTTCCATAAGAGGAGGCCGAGAACTGACCCCTGCGGAACCCCGCATGTAATTATCCCTCCGCTTCACATGACCGTCCCTGCCCACTTTGACTAAGGATTGATATCAAGAGGATGAGCAGAAGAATCCCCCCGTATGGTAATTAAAACATACTGCGGTCAACAGTCCACCTGCCAACCTTGATGATTGTGGCAATATTCCTATGACCGCTAATTTATGAGCTGTTGTCTGTTATACAGGCGTAATACGCTCGATCGTGTCGTGTGGTGCCGCTTCGAATACCACCACCCCATCTCCTCCCGTGGGTGTCGTAAAGTTCGACTAAGGGATTAGCCGGAGGATGGGCCGCAGCGTCCTTCGAGTAAATTAACTCAACTGCGCTCGCTAACCCGTCTGCCAAGCGTGGCGATTATAGCAAAACCCCACCGATGAGCCCACAACACACCCACATCCGTCATGGTGATCTTTGGGGAGGCCTGTGTCCAGCAGTGGACCTCATTCGGCTGTAATGATGAATACGCTCGACCGTACGCACGCTAGCACTTCATTTTTATTCCGTTACCTTTTCCTCGATATAATTACTAAGCAAAATGTCAATATGCGTTGACCCAGTGTTGGCTATTGTGTACTGGAGCCGAAACTATCTTCAAGTCTCTCTATCTTCTGCGGTGGTGCGGCTGGCTTCTGAAATAAAGGTAAGAGCGACTAACAGCTTCAGCTTTCTTACTAAATTGTAATTGTACAAAGCACTTCCCTCATAAAGCACTTTGATTGGTGATTGCAACCGGGAATTTGGTAAATCTCGAAACAAACGGTACTTTGACATTGGTACGGTACCGAGATCCAAAAGGAAGGAATTACGGTACTTTCGTTTGCCTATAGTAAATAATTCCATGTACTTGTTTATGCCATTATTATCATTCTTAAACAGTTATAAAATAATATTATTGCTGTTGCTATAAAAACTTTCAATTCTAATAATTAGAGTAGAGTAGAGATTCAATAAGATCTAATTCAGGAGAAGTACAAATACATAAAATGGTTTTCAAATCAGTTTGAATGAGTCCCGAAAGCAACAAAATCGTACCGATTTCAGAGCTAGTACCGGAATTGGAAATTTTCTAAATAGTACCGGTATTGCAACTCCAGTTTGTTATTAAATAATTTTGCACAAAATTATAAAATTATATTGAAAAATGCCTATTAGTCTAGGAGGTATCTGCAAAAAAACAAATTCCAATTTATTTTTTAAAACCTATCATATACAAAAATAATATAGTAAAAAGTCCCCTTGTTCAGTTTGAAAATAACAATTTCTTGCAATACTTGCAAAACAATATGGCAACTTGAATTTATACCATAAATACGATATTTTGAGAAGCATAACGCAAAGACAAATGTTTAAATGGTTTTTGATACTCATGCGCCGATACCTCCCAGATATGAACAATTTGCATGATATTGAAAACTTTTTCGAAGATCTAAGTGATTGGTGCCTAAAATCTAAAGATATTCCAAAATACAGATGCTGCTACAAAAAGCAAGCATAATGAAGAAAAATAATTTGGCCGAGCACAATCTATTTTGTTTTCATTCTTCATTTACATGTTCATACAATACACGACACAATTCACACGAATATCATCTGTGAACTGGCAATTGGCAATGGGAAGCCAGTTTTAAAATTACGGCAGCTCTCCGTTTAACACAAAGCCACCAGAGGACAACATGAAAACTAAAGTTGCTTTCAGTTACAGCCAATTCACAGACGATATCTAAACAGTACACATGAATTCACACTTACACGTCGTAGAGGTCTAGAACTCGCTTCTTAAACACTAGGATATCGGTTCAAAATCTGAAATGTATCAATGTGACTTTTTCTATGTCATATGTACTTTCATTAGACACAATAATGAAGGAAAACATCGTGAGGAAATCTGGAACAAATGGTCTGAAATCGCCAACACAATGAGCAAGCTTGGTGACCAATGCTTCGTTCCTTCTCTAGAAGAGGTCTTTGCCTTCGACAAAAATTCAGGGGATATTCGTACATTGATTCTACTGCTGAAATAACGCAACTAAATCGCCTACGATCCATCGCCTATTCTCCTTCACTGCACTTTTAATAAACCTGAACGTACTCATCAATGTAAACACAGACACGAAAACCAGGCGACCAAAGGATAGTTTGCTAATCTTTACTAATTTCTGGTATTAATCATAAAAATATCATAAAAGATATTGAGTTATGTAAATCTATTTTAGAAAAAATATATTTAGTCCTCGCATGGCGACGTTTGGATATGAATGATAGAGACAAAACATATTTGTATAGCCCTATTTTTTATGAATGAGGGTTCCACTCGATCACTAAGTTCGTTAAATTCACTCTTTGAGGTGTAAATTATGTTCATAGCCATGTCATCAAGCCTGAATAACAAGCATACAACATTTTCTGCATACACGTACTACACGCACCAAGCTTGCCAGATGTTAGTGTTATTTTTTAATAACTGCTAATAGGACTAACCTACAATGTCTCAAAATGTGGCATAATTTTTTTGACAACAATCCTTCTGCAAGCTCTGACAAGTTCCAGCAAACTTTTGTTTAAAACCTGGCAACTCACACATAACAAACGTAACTAACACAAGACTATCGCATAACACTCGATACATCGCTCGCTCCCTGCCTCGCTCGGCTGCGTGTACAAAGCCATGAATGTAACAGAGACGCGGTCGGGCGACACGACCCCGGGCTCGCGGCCCGCCAGCGCGCTGTCCAACGCCACGGCCGTGCTGCGGCGCCCCGCCTCCACGCCGCGGAAGCCCCGCCCCGCCTCCATCGCCGGCACGGGGGTTAACACCCCAAGAGGTAACATTGAGTTTAGACTCTATTTCCTAGATGACAAGGTTTATGTTTGAACTAGGCTTGTGCCCGATTTAACTCTCTTTGAAATATCCAATTGAATGACTTTTGAAATATTCTTTCTTAGTGCTCACCTGCATTATATAAGGAAATTTCATGCTTCTAGACCTACGGGTATAAGTCAGGGGTTCCTTGGTGCGTGCGATCGCAGAAGTTGCCTACTGATGGATGCGTATGCTAATCGTAAACAAACCCAACACTTAAAGGACATCGGCCAAAATAGGCCAGCGGACAAAAATGAAATGTATCTGAAAAAATTGCTTATATTTTTGTATATTTACCGTAATTTGTAAATAGCAGGGGGGTGAAACTCTCATACAAATAGTGAGTACGAAAAGTTGCATCGAAAGTACCGCCATCTCCTGCCTACAGTCGGCACATTTCATATTAAGTTTTATTCAAAATATGACTAGATGGCAGTAGTACTTTATCGGAAGTACCCAAAATAAATTTATTTCATGTTTTTTTTTTTGGTAATACGTTCTTAAATTACAATCTCTTTTTTGTGATATTAAATCAACATGATTTCGTTTATTTAATGTCGACAAACAATAATATGTTTATTATTAAAACATCACTTCACAAATTGTCAAAGAGAAAACATACCTACCTACCTTTTACAAGTTTGTAAACTTAATTTAGCTGGTGTTTACGTGTTTGCTATTGGATTAGATTATTTTACGAGTGTGATCATTTTACGTTGAATTTCTTGTAATTTTTGAATTATCTCGCACTGAATTTTATAATCCACGGTATAAAGAAGTGAATATAACTTTGAATGTAAAATTTTCTTAATATGATAAGAATGACCTAGTATTGGTAAGCTTATGATTATTAGACGAAAGAATAATAAAAAAACATGGAAACGTTTCCCTTGTTTCTTTTTTATTCTACTATTTATTCTATATTTATAGTTCTACTATTCCAGTTTCGAGAAATTATTGGGTCGGTTTAAATTGCAAAACCTTTTTCAATATGTTATATTATGGTCTGCGGCGCAATTTAATCGATCTAGTGATTTTTTCATACAATGAACAAATTTTACTAAAAATACTTCTGGAGAGGCACGCCACCTGCAGGATTGTTTCGGTACTAAATGAAAACGTAGCGCCATCTGGTAGTCAAGGTCGCATATTTGATTATTGTGGTCTTAGAGTTGCGCATCTATGTCAGTATTAAGTGTATAGTCTATGGTAAATAGCTCATAACGGCGGGATAGTGAAGATCACAAAATTTGTCATTTCTGTGTGTTGCCATATGATAAATATTATGATATTCTTCTATTAATTAATAACTCGCGAGTTTAAATTAAAATTATGATCTATCTCGGTTTATAAAGCCCAGTTTTGTTTTCTAAGACTTTCGCAAGTATTTGTATATTATATAAATATTTTGTCTTTGGCTAAAAGACTAAATGCCAAATCAAATCAAACGTCACGTCAATATGGTTATGAATATGATGATTATTAAACATGTCTTTTAAAACACCAGTTTAATTCTAAAATGTGTAACTTATTTATTTATTTGTACTCAGCTTTCACTAGCATTATCTACCCTCGTTATCTTGCGAAATATAGTACCATACAACCTCAAAATCTCTATTTTTACATTCAAATATCTTTGAACTCCCACGGTCAATTTTTATTTTAAAGTGTTTATAATTATTTGCAGTATTTTGATTATATCATCGCTCTTTTCCGTCGACATGTCGAAATGGGCCGGGCTTACTATGGGCGATGGCCTTTCAATATTTCGATCTTTGCATTTACACATTGTGTTCATACGCGTCAACGATCCCTTATCTTAAAGCTGTGCGTTGTCTGTCAGTCAGTCAATGTATTGAGTAGATTCTCAGTTCATACCTTATAGTAGAGTCGAGTAGAGTATACTTTATTGTACACCAAAAGAATTACATACATAATAATAGTACAATTGGCGGCCTTATATTATAATGTGTATTTTTGTTTTATTTTAGATTGTGTATTGATTTGTTTGATAAATATGGTCTACGTTGCTGGATATCGCTTTTGAGCGGTGTTGTGTTAATATATTGTGTTAAAAATATCGATGTTTTAATTTTATATGGGCTTTTGTAAATTAACATAAATTTTAAAATTAACGTAAGATCCGAACTAACTCACTAGTCATTTGTATACATAAACTTGTAATTATGTTGTGTGATTTCGTGATTCTTTTGCTAAATGTTTTAATAAGGAAATCAATGTTTTATTAGTTAAAAAGTTAATTATTGTAGTAACTTTACGTAGTTTCATGTTTTACATTTTTCACAGGAAGACTTCAAGATCAAAAAGTATTTTAGATAGCTCTTTGACTAGATTGAATGAATTACCACAACATGATGTTTATTTTCAGTCACTACAGAATAATTAACGACATTTAATATATTTTTGAAATTGAATTAACTTTTGAACGTGTCGTGTTTGCCAACTGTCAATGTCGTTGCGAATTATTCAATTTAAGTTAGGAATTATTAAATGAATCATTTAAAAACCACGTTAAAGACACCAAAGTCAAAGTATAAGGTCATTTCGAGCTTTTAAAAAATCTTTTTTTTTTGCACACGAATGTACAATCGTCATGATAATTTTTGCCGCGTCGTATGAGCGGTCTGTAGCGGTACAGTAACCGCTGGTGGTGTGCGCAGGCGGCGGCGACACGCTGGCGCTGAGCGCGGCCAGCACGCCCGGCGTGTCGCGCGACGCCACGCAGCTGGCCGCCGGCGACGCGCCGCGCCGCCCGCACGCCGCGCCGCGCCGCGCGCGCCCCGCCTCGCTGCACGCACACGCCAAGCCCGGTGAGTGGCTCCCCGCACTACACACTACGCACTACGCACTAGGATATACACACTACGCACTACACACTAGGATCTACACAATACGCACTACACACTAGGATCTACACACTACGCACTACACACTACCCACTACACGCTAGGCACTACACACTACGCACTACACACTACGAACTACATACTACGCACTACACACTACGAACTACACACTTCACACTACATACTACGCACTACATACTAGGCACTACGCACTACACACTAGGCACTACACACTACGCACTACACACTAGGCACTACACACTACGTACTACACACTACGTACTACACACTAGGCACTACACACTACGCACTACACACTACGAACTACATACTACGCACTACACACTACGAACTACACACTTCACACTACATACTACGCACTACATACTAGGCACTACGCACTACACACTAGGCACTACACACTACACACTAGGCACTACACACTACACACTAGACACTACACACGTCTAACGGCATTATTAATGCCATTACAAAATTAGCGCGTTAAGTCTTGGCCACACCTGTGTCTAGAGTCCATTGACATAAATAACGCTATAACATCGCTATAATTAACGTCGTTAAACCGTAGTGTGGCCCCAGCATAACAACTAACTTCATGGTGTGAAAACTGTCGCCCCCTCTGTTTGACGACTCACTTCTCTTAAATCTCGAGTGTCAGTATGGTACGCATCGTAATAGTGTACTCACCATTTATTTCTTCACGCGCCAATAGTATTATAACTTAGATTACTGTTTGAATTTTTATTTAAATAGTTTAGTACACACGCCGGTGGCAAATCGATCATATTATGACTGTATAAATGGATCCTTACGAGAATAGTAGTGTTATTGACAATAACACTACATTGACAGTTAGGCACCTTACAATACAACCAACTAGTTAAGTATATTTAATAGTTTCGAGCGTATGGCACTCGTGGGTTGCAGCTGAAAACATGTACATATGATAATTATACCTTTTTTTTTTTTTTTTTTTCATTTGTGCCCAGTGGAAATTCGTCATGAACTTCCTTCGCTCCGGGGAAGGGCGAAGGGATCAGTTCTAGTGTAATTGTATCGAGGATCTGAAACACCCCTTCAACGCCGAAGATCACCGTTCCAGTGGTTTTAACGCTTAGAAATCCGACTTCATTGACGTTGTTAACACATATATCTCCGCTTATTTTCAGTGCCGCCAGTTTTGCCGGGTGAAGGCAAGCCGCCAGTACACAGAAAGCCAAAGCCATCCAAAGATCACGATAAGGTAAATATAGTGACAGGAAAGTGTTGAACATGAAGGGTTCTTTCGCATGTGTTCAGTAGACCATGGATAGTTGTTTTTATCTCGGATATATCCTCGAGGAGACGCTAGACTCCCCGGGGCAGGTCTCCAGGTCGCCACCTCGCCTGCCACGTGTAGGAGTATTGACAAAGAGTTTTTGATTGATAAAGTCAACTGCGTTTTTTTCACACTAGGATTTCTTCTGTGTCATGGCTGCGTTTTCAGACATAAATTCCACACACAGTACACCCAGACCCGGAACAACTTCCTGCAGATCACACAAATATTTGTTCCATGCGGGGATCGGACCCGCGACCCTGAGCGCAGCAGCCGACTGTGTCAGCCACTGCACCAACCATGCCGTCATGCTGGACACACGCCTCCCCCAAAGATCACCACAACGACCGGTCTGGGTGTGTTGTGTGCTCATTGGGGGGTTTTGCCATAATTTCCACGCTTGGCAGGCAGGTTGGGATCACAGTTGAGCTGTTACTGTACTCGGAAGGTTGCTGCTGCCCACCCTCCGGTTAATCCCATAGTCGTCTTTTACGACACTCAAGACATGAGATGGGTTGATGCTATTCGTAGCCGGCACCACACGGTATTCGTACAAGTGTTGACAAATACGCCCCAAAAGTATGACACAATTTTTGCGAATCTTTATGGGGGAGATCTTTGCTTAGCAGTGGACATCCTTTGGCTTATACGTTGATGATTTTAACTATTTGATATACCTAAATTTGATAACATTACAGATTTTTTGAATAAACGTGTTTATCGAAATGACTGTATAGTGGTAAAAATACAAAAAAAATCTCTCGTTATTTTATTTTGTTGTTTTTGTATAAAGTAATGAACCACATCTCTTTATACTTCTTATCCGATCGCACGTACAAAATTTATTTCAAATCAGACTGGCTGTTTCGAACAGTGTAAGTTCGTCTGTATGGTGTAGGAAATGCTCATTTCGGCCGAATGAAGTCCACTGCTGGACACAGGCCTCCCGCAAAGATCGCCACAACGACCGATATGGGTGTGCTGTGGACTTGTTGAGGGGTTTTGCCATAACCGCCACGCTTGGCAGACGGGTTGGCGATCGCAGTTGAGTTGTTAATGTAGTCGGAGGACGTTGCTGCCCATCCTCCGGCTAATCCCAATCTACTTTTACGACACTCACGGGAGGAGATAGGGTGGTGGTATTCTGAGCCGGCACCACACGGGAGGAGATGGGGTGGTGGTATTCTGAGCCAGCACCACACGGAAATTTGACGGCACGGTTGGTGCAGTGGCTGATACAGTCGGCTGCTGCGCTCTGGGTCGCGGGTTCGATTCCCGCACGGGACAAACATCTGATCTGCAGGTGGTTGTTCCGGGTCTGGGTGTATTGTATGTGGAATTCATGTCTGTAAACGCACCCACGACACAGGAGAAATCCTAGTGTGGGGCAACGTATTTTATAAAAGAAAAAAAAAAGGAAATGCTCGGGGGCTCTCAATCAGCCCGATGCCATTAAGTAGTACAGTCGCAATCGTGTGGTCCACAGTCGGGGCGCGGCAAGTCGCTGTCGGCGTCGCCGGGCCGCGCGCTGTCGCCCTCGGCCGCCGCTTCCAAGGAGTGCAGCGTCGACAAGGAGGATGCTAAGGTAAGGTTAAACGTTGCCCCACACTAGGATGTCTCCTGTGTCGTGCGTGCGTTTACAAACACCTGCAGATCGTACAAATATTCGACCCGGTGCGCAGCAACCGACTGTATCAGCCACTGCACCAACCGTGCCGTCACGGTTCCTATGAAACGTCGCAACGTGCCATTCAGCCAGCCTCTTGACTTGTCGGCTCTCTTCTTTTGGCCGCCGCCGCTCAGCGCTTCACTCTCGACCCTTTACAGTGTATCGGCGTCAATTTTGTAAATGGGTATATATGTTACGGATAATGCCAGAAGAAAAAGTAAACCTAGGTTAACCCGGGTTCCCCCTTAGGTGCCGAAGATGACGGCTCCAGTGTTTTTAGCTGGTAGTAGACCCTGCCCCTTCGCTCTTCCCAGGGGCGGAGGAAGTACATGATGAATTTCCCTTCGGGATCAATAACAAAAATAGAATAAATTATTTACCCGGGTTTACCTAGAAGTATCCAATCTCTTTTGGGAAAGGCCGTTAATGTCACAATATAAATCCCGTTTGAATTTAAAACAATTAACAAAAAATAAGTTTAAATAATATTTACACGTGTCTAGTTTTTTTTTAAACCGTGCCCCACACTAGGGTTTCTCCTGTGTCGTGGGTGCGTTTACAGCCATGAATTCCACATTTTATAGGTTATATAGCTGACTGCGCACACTATGCTTGCTGCTCGAATCAAAAAGAGAGAGGAGAGGATCGCCTGGAGGGGGCATAACGCTTTTTCCTTACGTGACGATTTCTGCCAGTTTACTGTAAGCCGTGTAGAAGAACTTCGTGCCAATAAATTTTAATTTAATATTCACATACCTACAGAACCCGGTCTATCCAATGCAGTGTAGGTAAATTTAGATGAATATAAATTAAAAACTGCACGCACACAAATCATCTCTTATCAGTGCCGCTCGAAACCGAGAGCCACTCATTGGTGCCACGTTTATAGACGCATCTCGTCGGGTGGTCACTGTAAACAAGTCACCCCTCTAGCGGGGTGAAGGTGGATCTACAGTCGCCGCCCCCCAGGCTCATTACACAGAAGCCTCGCTGTGGGCTGTGTTGCTAATACGACTTTCCCAGTCCGGTGAATGCTGAGTCAGTGTGATCTGACCAGTGCTCATTGCCCGTGTTCGGCTTGGGGAGTTTGGAGCATACATATGATTATATAGCAGTCCTACGCAGGACTCGTAAAAAAGACTGCCTTTAGATTAATTGCCTTTTCATAATAGTTAACCCGCCTGCCAAGCGTGGCGATTATGGCAAAAACCCCCCAATGAGCCCACAACTCACCCATATACCCGGGCGATGTGGTGATCTTTGGGGGAGGCCTATGTCCAGCAGTGGGCTTCATTCGGTCGAAATGATGAATAGTTACAAAATGTCTTATAAATATTCAATAGTTTTCCCAAAAATCAATATAATACAGCACTTTCGGCCAGTTCTCTGATATAAATCTTCTAATATATAAAATTCTCGTGTCACAGTGTTAGTTACCATACTCCTCCGAAACGGCTTGACCGATTTTTATGAAATTTTATATGCATATTCAGTAGGTCTGAGAATTGGCTACTATCTATTTTTCAAACCCCTAAGTGATAAGGGTTTTCCACCCCTAACATTATTTTTTTATTATTGCACAAAAAAAATTTTTTTTTTTTTTATATTGTGGCATTAAAAAATACATACAACCCTAAATTTTCACCCTTCTGTCACCAACCCCTATTTTTTAATAGTTAGTAATTTTTCATCCCACTGGAAACTATCAATTATCAATTATCACTTGGTAAGTTATCCCCCCAGGCGTCTACCGGTGTCACTTCTCGCCCAGTAAACAGCACGGAGTAGGGATTAGACCGAAGCCGGTCTCCTGTTTCTCTCACACAGTAAGCCTTCTCTCACACCCTCCACAGTTTTCGGCCATAATATTATTATTTATGCATCAAGCGCAATAGTAAGGTTTACAATTATCATCTTACTATACTGAATGTTATCTCGAGTAGGCGCCGGAATGGCTCGACG